>MCGE01000020.1:0-690447 GCA_002105175.1 Absidia repens
GAAGCAAAAAAAGTCAGAAGCAAAAAAAGTCAGAAGCAAAAAAAGTCAGAAGCACAAAAAAAGTCAGAAGCAAAAAAAAGTCAAGAGCACAAAAAGGTAAACAAATAAGTGTCGGGAGGCAAAAATCTCAAAAGCGACTGCAGGTTCACTGTGTTGGGAGCGGCCTCAGGCCGATCCTCGACAGATGTCTTGAGTTATCCTTTAGTATAGTTTTTGCTTGTTAGAGCTTGAAAATAAATTTGTTCCTTAGGCGGAATTTGAAATATCTTGTTCCTGATTTGAACAAAAATAGAATTGAGAGTAGTGAGCACCAGAACTTTGTAGATAAAGTCCAACTGTAGAGAAAGTTTATAAAAAATAAACTTGGAGAAGTAAAATAAAATAAAAAATAAAAAGTATTGACCTTTGTTGGTTCAATAAAAATAAGTGTATAACACACAGTAAAAATAAAATAAAAAAGAGGACTTATAGTCAAAAAATAAAAGAGGTTTCTATAATCCAATAGAAACAGTAGATAATTTGGTGGTATAATAACCTTTGTACTAAGTTTTATTTGTTAATTGAGAAAACTGATAAAAAACTAAAGAGAAAAGAAAAGAAAAGGATAATAATAAAAAGTTGCGATATATATACTAAATAAAAGTTGATAAATATAAGGGTTCTGTTTTTGTGGTTTTTCGTCTATATATGAATTTTGTATTGTTTTTGTTTACGTTGATGGCGGTATTTCATTTTTTATATTTATGGGGGACTATACATCTGAGAGGCCCCAGCTGATCAGCTGGTTTATATTAAAAATGTCCGCAGCAATGATGCTGGCGGTGTCATTGCTGATGCTGTTGTTGTTGTTGTTGTTGTTGTTGTTGTTGTTGTTGTTGTTGTTGTTGTTGTTGTTGTTGTTGTTGTTGTTGTTGTTGTTGTTGTTGTTGTTGTTGTTGTTGTTTTCGTTATCGTCGACAATGTTTTTGTAGTTTTTATATTTTTTGTGAGCGAATACTGGAGCGTTTTAGGTTGTTGTGCTAAAGCTGGTCTTTTAAAGCAACACTGACCAATGTCACGGATATACTGGGTTAATAGCGTGTGGATAGGATGAATTTCAATGACTTTTTGTTTTTATATTGATTAAGCACCAGAACTATTTAGGCCTCAACCGTTTGTAGTAACATCAATAAAAAAGTAAAGCAAAACCAAAGCTTAAAAGTCCGCTTCAAGAAAAAAACATTCCCAATTTAAGAAATAATCGACCTTGTTGATGATTTAATTCCTTCGTAAGTTTTCTTTGAAAAAGAAAAGCGGAATTGATAGGTGGAGCAATTATCTATTTTCGATTTGGGAAAGGATAAAGGTAATAAAGATGAAGTTAAAGGTGCCACTCATAGAGCCAACACTGTTCATCTTTCAATTCAATTCAACGCATAACAACTTCTGCCTTTCTTTCTTTTTTTTTTTTTTTTTTTTTTTCTCTTTTATTTATTTATTTATTTGATGCGTTATAAATACTTTCATTTGATGAAATATATATCAACCAAGTCCTATGTTTTATTATAGGAGTCAATAGAAATAAGGAAAGATAGTCTAAGAGGATGAACAATTCTACAGTGAGCAACAAGCCGTTTTTCAGTGGAATAGAGGATTATTCTGCGTTATGTGGAAACTATTCTGAAGTGTAAAGACACCGTGATAGTTGCGTCACTAGTGGAGGCCGCCATGTTACCTTCCTATCATATTAATCAAGTCCGATGGCGTGCATTGCTGTAAAAAAGATGACAAGCAACAGTAAATTAAAATAAGAGTGTTCCTTTTTTGTGAAAAGAAAAAACCGCACGCAGACAATGATTTAAATCCCGCCCACTTGATTTTTTATTCACTGCCATTTTTTATTTTTCTTCTCTTTCTTTTTTCTCTTCATCATTCAGCTTCTATGAGGTTATTTTGGACTTAGAATAGTATTAGGACTAGTTTACTATAGTTTAGAAGGCGTTTGAGCTCAGGGAATACAAGGTGCATGGGGATTCCCTTTCATTTTGGATCTAGGATTTTCAATGACCAGTGGTTGGCTTTTGAGAGTCATCATTAGCTTAGTTTAGTGTTAGTTTGTCCATAGTTTGTATCAATATCTGAATAAAATATGTAGATTTTTGCTTTCTTCAAAGAAAAAATGTTCCATTAGTCTCTTTCATGTCATGCGTACTAGATCCCTTTTTCTTTAGTACCATCACCCCTTTTTGATTGATGGTTTGTGATGCTTCAATATGAGATATCCATGTACTGTACAGTTTTTCTCATACTTTGCACAGTACATTAACACAAACTTTACAACCATTCCTTTATATTAATATTGATCGTTCTTCGCATCTCCCAATAGACTTCCTCATGCTTCCTCGAAAAAAACCTTCCCTTGAAAATACATTCTTACAATGAACACCTTGTCTTTAGTTTTAATATCTATCAATATGCTCCAATAAACCATGTTTTTTTTTTTTTTTTTTTTTTTTGAAACCATCCTTCAATTCACTGTTGTGAGTGTTCTACCAAACAACTTTATTCTAATTTGTCCGCTATTACTATTTTTCCCCTAGAGGCCTAGCGGTCACTCGATTGACAGTTCTCAATCACTTGGTATAAAACGTGACCGTATTCTCTTCTCTACCATTTATATTAACCAACCTAGACTATACCGCCAGCCTTAACCTCCACCGGACTGGATATAATGTGTATATATAATAATAATAATAAAACCCAGATATAGTGAGTTGAGACCAAATGGCAGCCTTTCAGGTGCAAAATGGCGGACAAGAGGGGAGAGGTTCAAATTTTATCAAAAAAACACACTTCAACAATCTCCTTGGCATCCAGTATATCTTTTTTTTTTTTTTTTTTGCAAATGTGAAGGGGAATATAAGAATTGTGACCATTATGATGTACTTTACGTTCGTGCTGAAATCCACCATACTTTGTTTTTATCATTTTCCTATTTGATAAAAAATAAATAAAAAATAATAATCAAGATCTCCCCTACCCTACTCCAATATCTCAATAGCGCGATCCTCGTGCCAAATAATTTTTCATTTTACAATCAAACATCATTAGTTATATCCCTTTTTAATTCACAAGTTGGTTTTTATTCAATACAATCATATTTGGATAAAATAAGAGACAATAACTAAGACTGCTAGATAAACATACTATAGACACATTTTGACAGGAGAGGATTTCCAACCCAGGATTTCCAACCCAGGATTTCATCCAGATTGACGCACACAGGTCATGGGGAAGGGTATATGGTGCTTGAATTTGTCAACTGTTTCAGAATTGCTAACAAAACAACCGATATACAAAGGGACTATTAAAGAGTAGATGAGTGTCAGGCTTGAGCATTTCGTATGATCTATTTCTTTCCTCCTTTACCTATGAAATACATATCGGGATTCCATATTGACGGCCACTGTCAGTGCCACCGCTTGACAATAGAGAAAAACAAGACAATCAGGCACAACGACATCATCATCCAGAAAGTAACCATTGATATATTCTTGATATTTTTGAATAGTTGTTTCGACCACCTATAAAGGGAACAAATAAACATGAACATCGAGCATAAACTAATCAACCCCCCGCAGATCAACTTTACAGTAAAAGAATTCAAAAGAGGATCTGGCAACAAGGGTTATTTCTGCAATACCAGTGTTGAATGAGTCCACGGAACTGGATACAAACCCCCCCCAATATGCTATGCTATGGAAATTTGCCAAGTCAAAATAAAAAGTTAGTATCCAGTAGGGCATAGTATCAATAAAAGTGCCCCATGCTGTATTATATACAATATTTCGATACCTGTAAACTCAATTGTTGTCCAAGTGTAAAAGAGCAAATTGCGTGTAATACAAAGCCTTCAGATCTGGTTTTATCAGAGAGTTGACGAGCCCTTCAGCATGCAGAACGATAGTAAGTAACCTGGTCTATGAATTCCGCTTCTAGGTATAGTCATCATGTTTGTGCTTCAAAAGAAAAAGGTTTTTTTTTCTATTGTGCTTCAGAAGTAACCTAGATTTAAAACACCGTTAAGGATCACAAGGCGATCGTCGATCTGTATATTGCGTACTGACCAACCAATTTGATTAAAAAAGATAATATATGGATAAAATATATATATTCATTGTTTTTTTTTTATTTGAAGATTTTATTCAATATGGTAAAATAAACAATAGAGTAAAATAAAAGATAATAACTATAACAAATGGCTAGAAGACACTAAATAAAAAACACTAATCTATAAAATATGATCTACGCTACGCCTTCCCATTTGCCTGAGCAGCATCAGCAGCACTTTGACTTGAGGATGACATGGGGATACTTTGTTGTTGGGAGCTATTGGTATTGGGTTTGCTACCAAATGTTTTAGCGTAAGAGTAGACGAGACCGGCGATGAAGCCAACAATGATAGCAGTGACATTGGCAAAGGTAGCAGGATCACCAAAGAATAGAATACCTGAGGCAGCAATTGGTAATTTGTTCAAGGCGCCAACCATAGAGTAAGTGGTCGAGGACGTAGTACGCACACACCAAGCAGAGGCATAGGACATGACAAATGCTGACACTCCAGAAAATACCATGGCATATATCATTTGAGTTCTGACATCTTCTGGGCTAAGAATCATCATCATATTAACGGTTAGTGTTGGGGATAATTATTATCATGCCTACCATATTATTCCTCCCGTCCCACCCATCCCAAACCCCCAATTTCCTTTTTCCGTTGAACTTACAATGTTTTTGTCAAATTTTCAGAGCTCCAGTCTTCAAAGATGAAACTAGGAATGATCAAAAGAGGAATGGATAAAACGTTGTTGTAGTACATGGTATCAAAGTCCTTGAATGAAGTCAACTTGATACGTTTGCGCATATAAAGGACAAACGCAGCAGAGGAAATACAGTTGGTGGCCATCCAGAAGTAACCGATCAGTGTTGAATCCAAAACGACAAGTTCTGACAGTGTTTCTGATATATCAGCCCATCCCGCAATGATAGACGATAGAACCTAAACAAAATAAATATAAATAAATAATAAATAATCATGTCCTAATAGCCCAGTCCCCTTGCCCCTCTCTATCTCTCTCTTTCCCGCTTACTGCCGCCGCCACCGCCTGTTGTTGTTGTCCTTTCCTATGATTTTTTTTTTACCATCAAACCAAAAGAAAGTAACATTTGTTCAGTGACAGCACCACCAAACCAAAGCACTTCCCCATAAGCAATAAGAATGATCGTCAAGTTCTTGAAAATAGTGTAGATCGGAATTCGAAGATATTGAAGGGATTTGGAGCCAGTGTAGATCATGGCCACAAGGGCAGCAGCAATAGGGAACCATTTTTTAGCTTCGTCCTTATCAAAGTCACGGAATTTGATCAGGTTTAAAAACTTGAAGGTGTGCAACAGAGCAACAGTGACCAGATTCTACGAAAATTCAATCATAAAAAAAAACCAAAAATAGAATTTATGTCAGTTAATATATTTTCCGCTGCTTAAGTCCTTTTAGGAGCGAGTGAATGAGACAGTGAGTGCGTGTGTATGCGTGTATGTTTTTTTTTATTTCTTACCTGAACAGTTAGAAGCATAAAGTTCATATTGAAACCATAGCCACTAAGTACATATTTGTTTGTGACAGTCATCAAGATACTGGCAAAACAATAGCATGCAATAGGCAAAGATGCACGCATGGCAGGTGATAACGTGATAATAGATGGAGCCACAATGGTTGATGATGAATGGCCTGGGCGTTGTTCATCTTGATCGTTGATTGAAATTTTGCTGTATTCTGGCTTGGATGAAGAGGATGACATGGTGTAAAAATATATGAATTAGGTCTAAAAAGCGTGGTGCGTTTTGTTTAAGTGTATGAGTATATGTGTAAAAGTGTTATAGGGAAGGGGGTGTGACGGAGAGGGAAGGGGGGGGGAAGGTTGATGAACAAAAAGAATAGGAAGAGAAAGAGGAGTAAAGAGAAATAAAAAAAAGGGAGATGGGGGAATAGTTTTGGGGCTAAAGGGGGGAGAGATGAAAAAAAAAAGGAATATAGCAAAGAAGGAAAAAGAAAAAAGAATTGAAAACCACTAAGAAAAGAAAAAAAAATATTTAGGACGAAAAGTCACCATAGGAATATGGAACATTTGATTGGCTAGAAAAATGAATCGACGTTCATCAATGGCGGTATTTCAATCATAAAAAAAGGGGACGATCAAAAAAGCAACTTTTTTCAAGCAATCGTTGGTGGAATATTTTATCCGCTTCTGGATCATAAAAACTTGACTTTGATTGACTTTTTTTCTCTCTCTCTCTTTCTTCTTCTTTTTATTCAAAAACACTTTTTTTTTTAATATATTTATATTCAATTATTATTTATGACATTCCAAGGCAAAGACAACACAGATTTTGAACCTGCCTACTTTTCCAAGCTGGACAACAATCTCGACAGGAGATCTGGAGCTGGGTGGTCATGGTTACGGTTGATCGGCTACTGTATCCTTGCTGTCATGCTATCAACACACTTACATTACAAGCTACCTGCACCAAAAACACATAGAGGCATTGATCCCAAGACTGGTCTTGTTGAATTCTCTGAACGGAACGCTATTGATACGATCTCTTATCTCAGTGACACTCTAGGTTACCGTAAGTGGTTATATCCCCTCCCCCCCTTGTCTTTCTCCTTCCCTTTCATTATATTATATATACTTTCCTCCCCCTTGTCAATTATTGAAGCTCCCTACTGATATGGACATATTGAATAAACTTTTTATTGTTATAGGTATTGTTGGTACAGTAGAAGAAGCTCAGTCGGCCGATTATTTGAAAAACATGATTCGTGAATACAAGCAAACGTCAGCAACTATACCCGGCGCCCCTAAATTTGACGTTTGGATTCAACAAGAAACTGGAAGTCATCGATTTGACATTATGGATCATAGTAAGTGGGTGCATGAATTAAAGACAAAAGACTCAAGGAGGCGTAGGGACGGAAGGGACCATGTTTTAAAATTTATGCAATCTAATTTTTTTATTTTTATTTGATTCATTTATTATTATAACAATAGTGGTTTTGAAAGCATATACCAATATCACCAACATTATTGTTAGATTGTCTTGCCCTGAAACGAATGATATGTCTGCTGGTCGAACTTGTGAAGATAGTGCCGTGCTTGTCAACTCTCATTTTGATACAACCCTGGGGTCTCCTGGTGCCACAGATGATGGATCTGGTACTGCTGTCATGTTGGATATCATTCGTGTACTCAGCCAACGTGATTGGACTGGTTACAAAAACTCTATTGTGTTTTGTAAGTTGTCATCGACATCATCGTTTTCCCCAATTAGAATACATCACCTGACTGATTTCATTTCTTTCTCCCTCTCTTTTTTTTTTTTTTTTTTGTTGGTAGTATTCAATGGTGCCGAAGAAACACTTCAAGATGCTTCTCATGCCTTTATTACCATGCACGACCTTAAAGACTCGTAAGTAGTACCTGAATAAAAAAAAAAAAGGAGTATGCAGGGTGTGTGTGTGTGGAGTGCGGAGGGGATAGGATACAAAAAAAAGTAACTTTCATTTACTTTTTTGATAGAATCAAATCTGTGGTGAATATTGATGCATGTGGCACCACTGGGCGTGAAATCCTTTTCCAGGCCAATTCAAGGGAAATGATTGAAGCTTATAAACAGGCACCTTATCCCCATGGGACTGTCATGGTAAGTAATCGATATACCAAATCAAAGGGGGGCGGGTGGCGGTAAAACAATAAATGCGATATTTAATCATTCATTACTTTCGTAGGCCAATGATGTATTCCGTACTGGACTTATTCTATCTGATACTGATTTCCGACAATTTGTACAATATGGGAATTTGACTGGGATTGACATGGCAATTTACAAGAACTCCTATCTGTATCATACTCATTTGGACATTACAAGGCATTTGGAACCAGGAGCTATGCAGCATCTGGGTGAAAATACATTAGCAATTATTGATCATTTGGCAAAAAACACTTCATTGGATGGAATGGTCCGTACAAGCGAAATCGTCTTCTTTGACGTTCATGGTAATTAAAAAAAGGAGGAGACTATTAAACAACAGTGATGGGATGATCAGGGGACAAATGAAAAAAAAAGGAGCCAGGAATGATTAAATGACAGATTATACTGACAAAGGGTTTTCTTTTTTTTTCATTCAATAATGAAATGATATACCAAAAATAGGGATATTCTTCATGGTTTATTCTTGGGCAACAGCATACAAAATTCAAATGTCAACTGTCTTGATCGCCTATGCATTTATTGGATACATCATTTACAAGACTAGCCAATCCACTCCTTACCGTCCAATTAACGTACTTGCTTTATCCTATGTACGATCGACTGTTTCCTTGTGGCTCAGCGCTATTGCCTCCCTCGTGCTTCCTACTACGGTGGCCCTGTTTTTAACGTCCAGTATGATCCATCGCCATATGGCTTGGTTTGCCCATGAATGGTATGGTACCTTGATTTTCTCCCCTATGGGTCTCTTTGGTGCTTATGGTGTCCAATATCTTTTCTACTCGCTGCCAGGCCCTCGACATGTAGATATGGAATATGGGGTGTTTAACTCATCAGTGTCTGCATTTGCCGGTGTGACCTTTTTGACGACGTTGACAGGCGTGGCGAGCTCTTATATCTTCTGGGTCTTCACCGTGGTTCTCCTTTCTGCGGCCATGATCAATGAATTCTTCCTCAAGTCTACTCTCCCCGATGTGAAATACAGACTCCCCGAACCTAAAGTTCACCTCTGGACTTATGCTATCTCAACACTGCCTCTGACTTTTATCTTCAGCGACAACATCTATGCTTTAATTGATATCTTTGTGCCGTTGACTGGACGCATGGGTGTGGATACACCGGTGGATGTTATTATTTCGGTCATCTTTGGTGCCGTTGCCTTCTTTGGTTGCCTCCCTTCCATGGCCCATATCCATCGGTTTGGTAAGAACTACCTTGCCAAGGTGCTGACCTGTGTTGCCATAGGCCAGGTAGCTATTTTGATGTCAGTGATTGTTTCAGGTGGTACCCCTGGTGGATGGGCCTTCCCTTATGATGAAATGCATCCCAAGCGACTGTAAGTATCATTGATCATATGGACATATGCGGGATGCAAAAAAAAGTAAATAAAACAGGGTTTACTAATTTTTTATGTATATATACATACAATGCATATTATTAGATTTATTCAACATTTAAAGAACTTGACATCCGGAGAGGCTTACATCGCTGTTGCCGAAGCTGATAAGGGACCCTATATCAACACTGTATTGGATTCATTAAAAACGGAATTAAATGTGGATGTGGAACAGCGCCCAGGCTCCGAAGGCATGAAAGATTGGGACTCCGTATATCCATTCAGTCACTTCCTCGGTGGTTATCGCCTAAATACAGAACCCTATATTCGGGCCCACAGCAACAATCCCAAGGTATCTCAAGCCGTCAGTCTGGCCAACGAATTCCCTGGACCATTCCCTACGCTTACAGTACACAATGATACATACAACCCTGTCACTGGTGTCCGATCCTTCTCTATCTACAGCATGGCACCCTCTTATACCTGGACGGTCATCTCCTTCCATGGCCTTGTTGTGGATTGGAGTATTCAAAACGAAGAACCTTTGACGTATCCTTCTCGGTATGTAGTGCGCCATGTGACTGGCTTCGGCAACGACGGATGGAAATTGGATTTGGCAGTGAAGGTGCCTGAATCAGACCGAGCACTGGCGGAGGTTGGGCAATGGAAAATGCAATTTGAATTCACAGCATTGGAAAAGGAAGGATTTGCTGGACGAGGGGAAGAACGATTGATTGGTGGTGTGGGTATGCTTGGTGTTATTCAGCGTATCTTGCCTGTTTGGACAACTACCACCTGGTTAAGCTCGGCCGTACAAGAATGGGAATTATAGTTTTTAGTTTTTTTTTTTTTTAGTTTATATATAAAGCCATTTCTATTATTATTATTACTATTATTATATACATTCATATATCCCACCATTTTCTTTAGTTTCCTTCTCTCGTTTTATTAGCTTTACTTTTTATTACTGTTTATTGTCATACTCTTCACATATTTATAAACTCATTGGAAAAATACATTTGATCGATATGGGGAAGCCGCGGGGATTTGAAAGGCCGCTCGATTTGACTATTTTTTTTTTATTTCACCACCCCCTCTTTTTTCCATTTCCACTCATCTTTATATTATACTTATATTTTTGGATATTAAAAAAAAAAAAAAGAGGAATTCAGACATGAATGGAAACAATTTGGATAGACGCTATTTTGTTGAAGTCTTTGAAAACTGCTCCTTGGATGACTGGCAGTATGAAATGCGGCGTGAAATACAAGAACTCTTGGTAAGCAAAGATCATCAACAGAAAAGGACGATGTATGTATATGGCATTTGGATGGATGACTATGTGTGTTTTGTTTTTATATATATATATATCAGGTGGAGCTTACTTCTTTTTTATTTATTTATTTGTTTTTATATATCATTGCTGTTATTGGACTTATCCTGTTTCTCTTCTTCTCTCTCTCCTTTCTCTGAATTGATCTTTTGCTATTGACGGTCCGATGACAATACACAACACATAAACAGCCAGGGTTATATCTTGGTCCGTTCAACATTTGCCGGGATATTCAGCTTCTCCAAAGTCTAGGTGTGACGCATATTCTCAGTATACTGGACAGTAGTGAATTGACTCTCTTCCAACGCACCCTTGAAATCACAAACCAGTTTGTCAATCATGTCATTCAAGTCGCTGACACTCCTCTCCAACCACTTATCGCTCACTTTCCTGTGGCAAACCAATTTATCAAATCGGGATTGGATCAAGGTGGCAAAGTGCTTATCTGTTGCAATGGTGGTATGTCTCGAAGTCCTTGTTTCGCTATTGCCTATATCATGGAAACCTTCAACATCAGCTTCCGCGATGCCTATCAGTTTGTGCAAGCCAGACGACTCTGTATCAACCCAAACGAGGCCTTTAAAAGTCAGTTAAAGGTAATACAACAGACGAATAGTGGAAAACATGGGGTGATAGGTGTGTGTGCGCAAGAGGAAATGGTGTTAATATACAATGGTGCTGACTTTTTTTTTTTTTTTTTTTTTTTTTGGATGGGTATGCCGTTACTATTAGGAATACGAACCAATTTATATGGCGGCACATTCACAAAGTCAGCTTGGCAGTATAGAAGTGACGAATCCAAGATCCAAGAAACGAACACAATTTGCGGATGAAAATGATGACACGAGTGGAGATGATATGCGATTGGATTTGAAACGAAGAGATCATTCAGCAATGGATTCCATGTAAAGCAATCAACAAAAAAGAAGGCATTCCTTTTATCAACAAAAGAAACCAAAAATCACAAAGACGACAATGCCTTCATCTCACCCACTGTCACCATCGAAACCGAAAAAAATAAATAAATCACGATCCATCCACACACACACACACACACTCCAATGTAGAAAGAATGAAACCCCTTTACATCCCCCCTCCACCTTACCTCGTGGTTTTGCTTGTCTGTCACCTTTTTCTCTTCATTCATATATCTTTTATATATACAAAATTCCCCTCTCACCCTCCCCGCACTCCACTTATCCACAACATATGACAGATACCTATTTAATTTTTAGTTCATTATTATCCTTCTTCTTACCCCTCCCACGTCTACTTCCTCTCTCGTGCATCTTCAGTTTTAGCTTGATCATTATCTTTCAATTTTTTTTTTTTTTTTTGATTTAATAAAAAATGATTTACATCATGCGTTATCATGTCTTCA
This sequence comes from Absidia repens, assembly GCA_002105175.1. NCBI lineage: Eukaryota > Fungi > Mucoromycota > Mucoromycetes > Mucorales > Cunninghamellaceae > Absidia > Absidia repens. Next base: position 11,857 of record MCGE01000020.1, read on the forward strand.
AGGTTTTGTTAGTTATATGTTAATGGGATATAGTGGAAGACATGTATTTTATAGGACTTTGTGTGTGTGGAAACTAGTATGGGTTATAGTGTTAGGCGAAGTGTATCTTTGACAGGTATCATGCTAGAAGTGGGACTCTGTCTATAATGATTTAGGTGACGGGGTGGGGGGTTGGGGAGCGATGGCGGCGGTGTGCTTAATGCAGGAGGCATCGGAGGTAGCATGCATTTATGGGCGGGAGAATAATCATATCAAGGACATCAGTAGCACTTTTGTGAATTGAATCCCGGTCATGGGAGAAGCGACGGTTAGCAAAAACCAGAAAAAAAGAAAAAAAAAACTTTTGACATTAACTGGGTGATAATAAAAATTGACATGATGGGGAAGTTGAGAAGATCGTCTGCTTTGGAAGAACAAAAGCGTTAATGATCATTACTTCTCAATCTTAGTGGTCAGGTGGTGGGGGGGGAGGTTTGCGCCCAAGTCGGTGACATTTCGGTCAAAAAAAGGGAGGTTGAACGGGGGGGGGATGAAACAGGCATATAGACGTTATTATCATTATTATGCCACGTCATATAGAAAGAAGAAGAAGAAGAAGAAAAAAAAAAGGGAAAAGGCTATGTTGAGATCACGTTTTGCATGGATGATTCAAGCGCCTACAAGGAAATGTATTTTCGCCATAAAAATGAAAAATAATCATAGGCGGTCGTACAAGGTACGTTGGGCGGTAAAGATCACGGCGAGGATCGGGACTTGATAAACATGCAAATTGTCTGGGGAAAATCTTTAGTATAAACAAGCGGGGAAAATTATAGGTAAAATTCGGGAAGAATTTGGCTTGAGTTTTTTAGTTTTATTAGTCTTGTTTAATTTCTGGATGAATCTTCAAAGCGGTCTGTGCAAAAAGGAACCATCAAACATTAAATTGAAATCCAAACTAAGTTCCTTGTGTTTTGTCAAATACGCAATAATAATGAGAGTTTGGAGTTGTTGTTATTATAAAATAATGCATAAAAACCGGAAAAACAAAGAGAGCTTATATTCTAAACGTCTCAGTTCTTAATAACTAACTTATAGGGGGAGGGGGGAAATGAGGGGATGAGGAACAGTGGAGGGTCAAAGGCGACAGTGGTGATGAAACATAAACAAAACTAAAGTCAAAACACAAAAATAGACAAGCACTCATATATAAATCAACCATTCTCATCCAAGCTTGATAGAAAAATTAATTCTTTCATTTATTCCTTTTTTTTTTTTTTTTATAATTCGGTATGCCACCTGTCAAGCCTGTTAACCTTTCTGGTGGACAATGGTAATACACATGAGCATAGATCCAAGGAACACGGTCATTCTAATAGTTTTATATTTGTATTAACAATTATAGTGATCATTGTGGACAGGTACAATAAACAAGAAATGTTATGGCTGCCATCGTCCTCAATAAACTCATTCCTTAATTTTTTTTTTTTTAACGACCATAGTATGGTCATAGTAGGAGATCCTGCGGATTACTCAAAACAAAATAGAGACAATGCTCGAATAATGTTGCGTAAAAATTACTTTTCTCTCTCTCCCCCCTAATGGTGTCTATTTTATTTCTCCAATGCCCCACCTAATGATACCCAAAAGCACACACTCCTTGATCCATTTCTGTCTCACATATAATATTTTTAAATGCCGATCGAAGGCTACCCAGAATAAAAAAGCACATCCCTTTTTTTTTTTTTTGCTATTTCTTTTTTTGTTTCCTCCCTCCATCCATTTATTTTCAGCCTCACATCATGGGTGTTTCAAGAGAAAATAAAAGCACAGGCGATTACCTTTATATTCTTTTTCATCAAGTGACCTTTATTATTACGGGACTGGCGGTCACTCTTGGGTGCCAGTGGTTGTTTTATCATGGAGCGGCTAGTAAGTGATGTACTTTCTTTTTTTTTTTTTTTCCTTAAAAATTAGTGACTGATTAGCTAACTTACTCCTTATTTATTCACGATTATGTAGCGGGCGACAGCTACATGACACAGTTGGCTCAATATGTTGGATCCATGCTGGTCGGTCTTCTCATCCCAACAATGCTGAAAAGGAAATCTCAATATTCGAAAATACCCACTGATCAGGTAAAGGAAAAGCAGAAAAAAAAATATGACATGTGGAGATCAGTCCAGTGAGTACGCTGAGATCAAGAGAAATACTACGGTTTGTGTTTTCAATATTTATTCTTTTTTTTTTTTTTTTTTTTTTTTTGTTGATCTTGTCTAGGATGCTATCGGCATGGAAACACTAGACAACACCGCCAATCAGGACGAATCATACGAAAAGGTATCAAATCATTATGTGGAAGGACCCATCGAGCATTCCGCCATCATCAAACTCTCCGTATTAGATGTGATTGCCAACTTTTGTGTGACTGTGGGATTTGCTATAGTTGGCAGTGGGGTAAGTGCTGAAAAAAAAAAAAGAGTAGCTGGGTGAAGAGATTTCGGTATCAGTATCTTATTACTATTTGTGTTTTATGTGTTTTGACATCAGATGTATCAAGTCATCTATTCTAGTGTGGTTATTTGGTGTGCTATTTTGACTTACTTCTTAATGGGACGAACTTTGACCAAAATTCAATGGGTAGCTATATTTGGCACTAGCACTGGTCTTGCAATATGCTCTCTTGGAAATATGGGGAATACATCTGATGATCTCGGTAAGTGAAAAATGAAAAATTGGCGCGTCATGCTTTCATTTTACTCAGTCTTTTGCTTTTTTAATTTTAGATAACACTGCGCTCCTCATGCTTGGTACATTATTGACATTAGGTGGAACATTCTTTTACTGTAAGTTTATTTGTGTGGAAAGAGGGAAAAAATGGCCTGATGATGATGGTGATGATGATAAGTAAGTTGACCCCTTCCCGCCCGCCGCTGCCCTAAAACATCGAAAATTCATCATGGAACAAATCGCCTGGGAATTTTCTTTTATGGCCTGCTTATTCATCAACCCTCTTCATTCTTCTTTTTTTTTTTAGGCTGGGTCGTAGAATTGGATACCGAAGAGGTACAATACTCTTCATAATTACTGATGTCCATATACTAATCTTTTTTTTTGTTTCTTGTTTTTTTTTTTGTTTTTTTTTTTTGCGGGGAATGATGGGATGATAATAATAGGATTTGTCTATCTATGCTAAGCACCCTGATCATCTTGATTTTGTTACCAAGTATAGACCTTTGATGGATGATCTTATTGCAGTGGACTATGTCAAATGAACACCTCTAATTTGTTGACTGTTTGATATTGCTTGAGGTGGCTGCGGTGTTTGAAATGTGAAATCTGGAAATAAAAAAAATCGTTTCGTTTTCTTGATATCATTCCTTTTTGTCTATTTTTTACTTTTTTGTATATTATATATATCGTATGAATCGGGCTCGTTATACTAGGTCATCTATTTTGACTATAGTTCCACTGATATCAAAGGTGTGGGGTTATCCAACCTATATGGCTTCAACAACACAATCTATGGAAACAAGGATATCTGCAGGATTCATTGAAGAAATGGCTTTGGTGATCTTTTTGGTCTTACTCGGTGGTGTATTTGCAGGTAAGATATATATATCATCTGTATCACATTTCAGGTTTTGTTTTCTAACACCTTCATTGTTATTGTTGTTGTTGTTGCGAACAGGACTCACCCTTGGATTGATGGGTCTCGACGAAACCAATCTACATGTCCTCCTACAAACGGGTACAGAAACTGAAAAGAAGAATGCCAAGAAGGTCATGTCTTTATTGAATCGGGGGCGCCATTGGGTATTGGTGACACTTCTTTTATCAAACGTGGTGGTGAACGAAACTCTTCCTATTATTCTTCATGATGTCATTGGTGGTGGTTGGCAAGCGGTGGCTATGTCTACCGCTTTGATTGTTATTTTCGGCGAGTAAGTATTCTTTGAAAAACGAAAGCAATTGATATAGAAAAGATATTACTAGTATATATGCATGTATATTAACTAATTCTACCTTTGTTTATATTGTTAGAGTGATTCCTCAATGTACGCTTTTTGAACGACTCATGTTTGAATTTGAAACTAATCTTGTTTTTTTTTTGAAATTTGATGTTTTAGCCATATGTGTACGATACGGTTTGACCATTGGAGCCAAAACTGCAAAGTAAGTATTGGTCATTCATATGAACTAGTTGGTTATATTACGTAGCTCACGTTTTATTTATTGCTTAGCATGGTCCTTGTCTTTATGTATTTGATGTACCCTATTGCGTATCCTACGGCACTGCTTCTCGACTATTTCCTCGGTGAATCACATGGCACCGTGTACAAAAAAGCTGGTAATATGGGATGAATAGAGTTGCAATACATTGCTTTGCGAATTTTGATGACTGATATATATTCACTTATTATACACTACAGGTCTCAAAACTCTGGTTTCTCTTCACCAAGCTGTCAGTCCAACGGATGTGGATGCCCTAACAATGGATGAAGTGACTATTATCAGTGCCGTTCTCGACTTGCGCTCAAAGGCAGTCTCTACGATCATGACACCTATCGATGATGTGTTCACTTTGTCAACGGATGATATTTTGGACGAAGCAGTTGTTGATAAGGTAAGAAAAAAGAAACAAAGTTTTGTGTATACTAGCTAACGATTCATTATTTATTTATTTATTCCTTTCAGATTTTATCGCATGGTTACTCTCGTATTCCTGTGCATGCTCCTCAAGACCCTGTCAATTTTGTGGGAATGCTCATAGCCAAACACTTGATTACTTACGATCCTGAAGATGCTGTCCCTGTCAAGGACTTACAACTCAGTACATTACCCGAAACTGGACCTGATACTAGCTGTTTAGATATCTTGAATTTCTTTCAAGAAGGGAAAAGTATGTGAACTTCAAATGTATATTGTGTTTCAACCGCTTACTTATTTTTTCTTTTCTTTCTACTAGGTCATATGGCTCTAGTGTCCAATAATCCCGGTGCTCAAAATGGTGCTATTGGTGTCATTACCTTGGAGGATGTAATTGAAGAACTTATTGGCGAAGAAATTGTGGATGAAACTGATGTATACGTTGATGGTAATAAAATAAGAAGGCGCAAATGTGTAGAGTGTGATGATCATGCATGCATGCAGAGAGACAGCACTTACATGATTTATTTATTTATTCACTTATTTTTTTTAAACTCACATAGTGCACAACAAAATCCGGGTTGTTCGACGACAAACGGGTGCGCGCCGTGGTAGTTCTCGGTTAACTCGTTTATTGTCACTCCATCGCAATTCTCACATTCTCAAGACTGCTCCAAATGGCAAATCTACCACTGTGACAAAACCAGTTGCTGACTCTAGCGCCAAAGCTTACGGTGCCACTGAAAACCATCACGATTCCCATAGTGAAACTCAACCCCTTTTACATTGACACGTAGATTAGATTTTATTCTTTTATCTTTCATTCAATAAAGTTTATTATACTATTTTATCCTTTTACGGTACTTGAAAAACGGTGAAATTGATTGGGATAGTGGAAAACTTAAAAGTTGAAATAGAATTACTGACATAGTTTGGGATTATTTCGGTGGTGTTGCTTATTGTATATGAGTTGACTTGTTTTTTTTATTTTTTGGATCTATCGCGCATACAAATATTCACACAAATACAAAATGATTTCCCTGCCCAAGAATACAGCATACTCATGATAGATAATGCCGATATCCCCTATCAACAAACCCTGAGAAATTCGTTGGCGCGGGACTTGAACTTCCCACGACTGTAAACGAAAAATGACTAACTATTCTTTTTTATTCCCATCCTTATTAATTCTTTCTTATAAACTCTCTTTTTTCTCACTCCTTTCTCTTTAATCATCTTCTTGTAATATGACTTATTCTGCTGCTATCGTACGTGTACTCCCTGATTCTTTTGGAAACTGTGTTACCAATGTAGACAATGCCAATTCACCTATCAACATTAGTCTTGCCAAGGAACAACACGAGCTATACACCGAAACACTCAAGAAGCACATTCCTAATGTCATTGTGGTGGAAGCTGATGAAAACCATCCTGGTAATAAACAACCGAAAATGAAAAAAAACGATGCGCTTATACTGAAGATATCCTATTCCTGTCATAATAGACTGTAGTTTTGTTGAAGATAATGCTACCGTATTTGGACACACAGCTGTCATCGATCAACCCGGCCATCCCTCAAGACGTGGCGAAGTGCATGCTATTGAAAAGGCTTTGAAGCAGGTATGAGTCAGTGCGTTTTTTATATTGGTCAAATCGGTCGACGCCACTTTTGTTTTTTGGTATCCTTCTGCATTATGCATTAACGCGATCTCTCTCTGTTTCTTATTAATCAATTCAGGTACCCTCTGTGAAAACTATCATTCGAATGGAAGAAATGGACAAAGATGCCTTTTTAGACGGGGGCGATGTATTGAATACTGGTGCTCATGTCTTTGTGGGGTTATCTGACAGAACGAATGAAAAAGGTGGCAAAGTATTAGAAAAGGTAATGGAGAATGTTAAGGCAACACTGATCATTACTAACAGTTCGGTATAATGATTCTTTTTAATCTTTTATTAGGCCTTTGAAGGTCAAGCCAAGACATTTATCCTCCAACCTCCTGGTGATATGTTACATTTGAAATGTTGTGTTACTGCCCTGGAAGATACCAAGACATTGATTGCCGTGGAAAGCGCTCGCTCCCTGGTGGATGAAATGAACCGATTGACTGATAATTATTATACTGCCATCTATGTCCCTGATCTGGTGGCTGCCAATGTCCTCAGTGCCAATGGATTGGTGTTGATTCAGCAAGGATTCCCTCAAAGTGAGCAAATTCTTCGTGATCAATTGAAGGAATACCAAATCGTGGCTTTGAATATGAGCGAAATCATCAAGGCGGACGGTGCTCTTACCTGTGGCTCTATTTTGATCAAATAGTGGGAATGTAGCGAAATTGTAGTATATATATAGATATATTTACTTAGTATTGTACGAATAATTTTTATATTGTATTTTTAATAAAGCTTCTTTGTCCCATCCCACTATGATCTATTTTTTTGTGAAGAGAAGAACGTTTAGTAAGACAGAAGCATGTTTAAAACAGTATGATATATATAAAACTCAGGAAGTAATAATTTTTTTGAATACAAATTATAATATGAATAAAAATATTTTGTTACCGACATTTATGATCATCAGTGTCATGACCCTGATTCCTTCTAGTAGTTTCTATCTTTATAGTACACTCATGAGTATAATGTTATTTTTTTACTTGCCCCCTCCACCAAGGTATGCGTCTGAGATATCTTTTTGATCTTTTACTATACCAGACAGCCTTTTTTTTTTTTTTGGTCTCTGACATTAACTCGCATAAATCGTTCACCACACACTCACACCCAGAAAATGATATTCCGTTCACCTGTCATCCTTCGACACGCCTCATTATGCAAACTTCCTCTGTCCTCTCTTTAATACAAACATCCTATCATTCATTTCACTCCCACCTTGCTCATTCACAATCCTTGTCCATCACCCTATCCTACACAGATCATCTACTTTTCACACACACATCGTATCATTTGTAAGATAAAAGTCATTACATATGTGAAAAGAAATCGTTTTTATTTTTATTGTACTTTTTGGTAAAATTGATAAAAAAAAAACAAAATGACATTTATACAATGAATGATATCCACATGAAGATAAAAAAGATCTACATCCAGTAAAAGAAAAAGGGTGCTGAGATCATTAAATATCGTCGGTTCGTATCGTTTCCTTTAGTTGGCCTTCTTGCGGAAAGAGCAACCTATAATGGATGGGAAAAAAAAAAAAGTCAATCACGGTCAATTTTTAAATGATCATTATTATTATGCATATGGGGGGAAGGGAAATTACCTTCAGTGAGACGGGCACGGCCACCAGTGGGTTGGCAGAGGACAGTACCGCAAGAGGAGCACAAAACGACGGATTGAGCGTGACTGAAGACAGTGCTGATGTTGAGACAACCTATATAACGGAAAAATCATATGCACAATTTTTGTTTAATTGGTAGGTTAGTAAATATACGATACCGAGCACTGATTATGTCTTTCTTATGATTGACTTACCAGGGCACTTAACATCCATGAAGTAAGAGTTGGGAGATTGCACCAAACGCTTGAGCTTGTGGGAACGCTTTTCGTGTTCAACAGTAGGGTGGAGAAGATCGACAGCCAACTAAAATAACACAAAAAAAAAGGAAAGGAGAAGGGTTTAGTTCGAGCCTTTTCATTGTATAGAAAAATAATTGTATCCATATCCATGTCCATATTCCATATTCATTTCCAACAATCACAATGTGTCAGATCAGTTGTCTGTCATCCTCGACAATTCCAATATTTTCGCTGCAGAAGTCATTTTCAAAATATATGGAATTTTTCGATAGATAAAAGGTGTACAGTCAGGTGAATGATCGTAAGTGTAATTTCGCATATAGATGATGGATGGATGGATGGATAGATGGATGGATGATAGACTTACAGTCATATTGTCGTGATGGATGAAGGCGTTAAAGAGGAGGAGAATCTATTTTTTGGTTTTATGGCGGTCAACACATATCCTCTTTTTAAAAGCCCGCTCGCTGCTGGCCTGTGCCAACTTTTATGCAAAAAAAAAAAAAAAAGGTACACTATTCTTCGAGATAAGATTATCAATTATCATTATATTTTGTCTTAAATTTTATATATGTGGTTTTATACTATAAACTATATACCTTCTTGACATGATGCTGTTTGTTCAAAATGCTGAAAATTATGCTCAAGAATTCATCCCAATTAATTCAGGGCGCAAAAAAAAATTCCTATGAAAAATATAAGGGGAAGGGATGAATCTATTTTATTTTTAGAAAAAAGTAGAGTCAATTAACAAAATATGAATAATTGCATTTTAGATTGTGTATGATTTTTTGACCAAACTTATTCTGAAGGCATAGTTATCATAAATGGTGTGTGTAGCACAGCACCCTTCTGGACATACACTATTACGGCATTATAACTGTGTTACTCAAAGGAAATACTTTCTTCTATACCGACAAGAAGTTTCATAAACTAGCATTGCATAAAAAAAAAAAAAAAAAAAAAAAAAAAAAAACAAGTGACATATTTTAATATCGCATATCGATTTTGCTGTGTAAACGAAAAATTCAACTGCTTTGAGGACCGGAATTTCAATTTTCTCTGATGGCTGCTTTATTGTATTCCTTGACACATTTTTTTTTCTTTCTCTTCTTTTCTTTTCTTTTTTTTTTTTTATTGTTTGACATTGGCTGTGTTTATCCCCCTTTCCCCTCTTTTTACACTCTTTTTTTCACTCTCATTCAAAGGATTATCGTTTGCCTTTTTTTTTTTCCAACGTACCCTTCGTAATTGAAACGACCAAATCCATTTTGTCCTCAGCGCGTTCATGACATCACTCCTATCCACTTCATTGAATACCCTTCCCAATGATATATCGATATCCACAACAAGTACACCTTCAATAGCTTTACACCCTCATACTCCCATTCTTTCACGAATCCTCATGGCATGGGTGGATGCACGGTTTGCAGAGCATACAAGGGAAACCGTCAATACTTCTTCTTCCACAAACGATACATATTCTCGCTCCTTATTGGTACAACTACTCCACGAGCAACTGCCTATGGATCATATTGACAGCAAGAACAGCAGCATCATCAGCAATCACTATTCCGATGTTGCACAAATCGTTGATATTCTTCTGGAAAATGAAAATTCAGCTCCAAGCCCATCTATTATGGTTGAAGATTTGGCTTCTACTCTTGGCAATGAAGACAAAAGTGCTGCTTTGGAAATTGTGTCCTGCATCATTCTGAAAACATTCATGAGGTCTATTCTTGTGGGTGGACACTTCATATCGGCAACAGATCAGGTAAGACTTCAAAAGCAGAATGATGCGCTCAATGTCATGTATCACTCATTCATTTTTATACATACAATATATACATATGGGATATTAGGATCATCCTCTTTTAATGCCATCAACTATACCAACCTTCAAACTTGGCCATCTTTCATTGCAACATACGTTTTTGGAAGTACGATCGGCGTTGTTGTCCTGGGTCAATCAGCAATTTAGAAACAATATCAACTATGTCTCTGTGGACCTTGTACTTGACTTTGGGAAATCTTGGAGCAATGGTTTAGCATTTACCATATTGATCTATTGTCTGAACCAGTCCTATCTCTCGAACGATCTGCAGCTTTGGGTCCATCAACGATTGCAGCTCGGTGGTGACGGCGTCAGCATTCACGATGATCGTATCAGGGACGATGACAGTCGAACGGGTACAGTGCTCTCATGTGTATTTGATATTGCCAGACAGCGGATGGGCGTGTCCTCTTGCCATACGCTTCAAGATATGCTGGAAATGCTGAAAACGGCGAACGAATGGTGCATTATCCTATATATCTATGAATTCTATATGTATGCCTTACAGCAAAAAGGTGAACAACAACAGCAGCAATCAACTTCTTTGATATCCGATCTGCAGCAGGCTCTGGAACTGGTATGCTCTGTCTCTCATACCAAAAATGACAAAAACGTGATGGTACCACTTCACCCTTTGGATGACATCGATGAACCCACTATCAACGATTACTCTCAAAAGGTTTCATCAGCTGTATCCCTCTGGAATATCTACTTGTCGAAAACCAAGAACCCATCCCCTCAATTGATGACCAGCATCACTGCGATGCGCCAGGCGTATGACTTCTTTACTCAAGGACTGGCATTTGCACAACTCAGCAAAGAAATTCAGGCGGAGCTGAATATGGTGGAATCTGCATTGAATGGCCTGGAATATTCATTGACAATGGACTCTGTGCACCACCTCGAAGAACAGGTACACAATGTGAAATCGCTGATTTGTGATATGGAGGAACAATTTGGTACACTGGTGCAACAACAAGAACGATACCGTCATCATCTACATCAACTTGACAAACAAGCCAATCTGGTATGTGGGTGGACGCGGCAGGTGCATACATCCATGGTAGAAAACAACCGTATCTGGGAACGCATTGTCTCATGGATTGATTTGATTGAAGAAAAAAATGCACTCATCACCGGCGATGGTTCTCGATATGATGCAACGATGGCGACCGATCTGTCAGCACTGGATCACATCGACATGGGTGCGCTCTACCACGAACATGAACAGCTCAAAAAGGACCTCGATCAGTTCGAAGCGGCGGACGGTACAAAACAACTACGGGCATATATCAAACAACACACGGATGAACGACAACAACGTTTGACCCCGGCCGACATTTCTACCCTTAGCGTTTCCTTGGTCACTCTCAACATGCTTGACCGGCTCTGGCAACTAATGGCGGATCGTGGGCAAAAGATTGAACGTTTGGTGTGCCGCCTCCAATGGGAACATCGTTTTGAAATGGCTGTGGAATGGATCTTTTTGAAAGATGCAGCAATGGACCGTTTCCTCCGTTCCCAAGCTCTATGGTGTGAACAAAACGAAATGGAGGACGGATGCATTGGTCGTGAAGGGATGGCGGAACAAATCATCGATGTCTTGATGCAACTGGAACACGACATCTCTGACTTTGATGACGGTGCTTTTAGGGGCGTATGGAATGCTTATCAACACATGGTCGACATTTTTGGAAACGCACCTGGCTTTTTAAAGCGACGACAGACTGGATTTGAAGCAGCCTTTGATGATTTGACGAAGCGTTGTAGCCTTGCTCGACAAGTCGTGGAACAACACTTGGCTATGATGGATATGGTGACGCAATTTAAACGTATCAAAAACGATGGTGATGCTCTACGCCGAAAGTTGTTGATGGAAAATGACGCACTGGATGGTACCGTTGACACCAACACCAACACCAATACCAACAGCAGCAGCAACAGCAACAGCAAGGGTGCTCATTGTGGAAATGACATGGATATCACTAGCAAAAGCAACGCCATCGAACTCTGTGTGGAAAAATTCAAGGAAGCATATACAGATTTTCTTGCTCAGGCTCGGACCCGATTACCGTACCCCGATGCGCCTACCATGTCGACCGCAATGGGTGCTACGGACGCTCAATCGATAGATGCCACCAACGACGCTATTCGGGATACTCTGCGCGCCTATGATATCTCACTCTCTTTGATATCGGATGGATTGGATCAGTTATTGGTTGTGCGTTATCATATGCAGTCTCTTCAACGACAGGCTGTACATGTTTGTGAACAACTGGAACGACTTACGCATTGGATGGATGACCGTCGGGGCTTGATTGAAAAATCTGACTTTGATATCTATGATGGAAAGAACGACGACGATCATATCAACCTGGCTGATTTCATTTCCTCCCAATCAGCTCAGCAACAGGACAAAAACGATTTGCTTCTTTCCTTGGAGAAGGAACTGGGTACCATCACTTACCGGTTGCAACAAATGGAAAACGATGATCTAGCAAAACTGATGGAAACGACCAAAACACTACAATCGGAGATGGATCATGCCAACACTGTCTCTGGCTGTCGACATGATGTGGAGAGTGCTTTGGAATGCTTGAAGACTGCGCAGCTTGGTCTCAAGGTGAAAATGCGTGAGCGGGGCAACAAATTAGAAGCGCTGAAAAGATATCTGGCCTGGGAATCTTACTGGATCAAATCACATCAATGGATTTTATCAGCGACACGGAAACTATGGGACTTTTGTGTCAAAAAAGCAAGGTATTGCCCTTCGGCGGGTGACAGTCATGTTGGTGGATCTTCTTCTGTTGGTCAGCATGACCTTGAAATGGCCCTTCACTCGCATCAAGATCGCATTACTGATATTGGTGGAAGTCACATGGCAGCATTGGCAAATTTGTATGCCAGGTTGGTGGATGGGATCATTCATTGGGAAAATTCATTGTTGGTTACAGACAGTACTCAAGCTTTGGTGGATGATAAAAATAAGACCGACTCACAGCAGCTCTCAAGCTCCAACAACCAGACCACCTATGGGTTTTCGTCACGACAGTCGATGGTGGACCAAGAATACGGTATCCTTGTGGATCTCTCTCAATACGCTGCAGCACTTGTTACTCAACGGTTAGTGATATCAAATATTCTGGTACAACTGGATGATGCGTTTCGTGAAGGTGAAAGACTACGGGATAGTTTGTCGAAATCAGCACAGCAAGTCACGAGGATTGGTCTCCAGCAACCTAAACAACCACAGCAACGGCAACCCCCAAAAGAAAAAGTGGATTTGTTTCGACAACTCGTTACCAAAATAAAGGCAACCAGCACAGCACTAGAGTATCCTACGTTTACACCCAAACTTGATGAATCTGATTCGATCATCTCATTGACGCAAATACAGCAACTACACCAAGATGACGAGATCAGGGCGTTGATTGCAGGCAAAATGGATCAACTAGAAAATCTGGGTGGGCAGTTGACTGATCTTTTGATGGTACATCTCAATGCGGAAAAGAAGAAGAAGCTTGTGGAGCAATACAATGACGATGTGCTTGCACTGGCTCGGTGGATTCACGACCAAACTACAATTTTGGAGAATAGACAACTGAATGTAGCCTCCGAAACGATGGATGAATCTTTGAACTGTACCTCTTGGAGCGAATTGGACGATGAACATGAACAATTTGTGGCAATGATTGGCTCGTTTGAATCAGATCGATTGAGAAATATCCATAACAAGGTGGCATTGCTGGTGGAAGATGTCTTGTCAACCTGTGGTAGCGTGGTGGCAGAACCTGAGGGGAAACTGGCTCGAGAATCATTGTTGGGTGTCACGGTGGTGGTAACACGAAACCTTGGAGCGGCCGTCAGCAGTTTTACAGCACTTCAACAAAAAATGACTGACGAATCCACCACTCTCGATGCAGTTGCTAAACGAATCGAATGGACAAAGTTGTTGCAGGACGCCCATGGGCAGCTAGAGGACATACAAAACAGACTCATCGCTTGGTGCAAGGAAAAGGATGATTGGGTCAACAATAGCGGTGCATTCGGTGCGGATGATGACGATGATTGTCAACGGCAACAAGTGGGTTATGAACAGGTATTGGCGGCACTCTACGAACGTTTGGAAAACATAATGATGGACAAGGATGAATTCACCGGGTCTGCCATGGTCAAAGTACACCTACTCTACGATACTTTTGTCCAATGCTTTCCCAAATTGCCTAGGCCCACTGCGATTCCTGACCATATTGAAGATACCATGTCCTCTTTGGATGGATCGAATGCTAGGTGTCAAGAGACGTTGGTCTCTAAAATCAAGGAACTGAATATCATTCAAGGCTGCATACAATGGAAAACTGACGACAAAACAGTACATGTGGCTTCCAAGTATTGTCTGGATGGGCTGAACTTTTTTGTGACACACACAGCGCGATGGCGGCCATTGGCAACTGAAAAGGAGGGACGAAATGGTGCTCAGCCCGAACGCCCATTGGATGACTACAGCAGCATACGCCACCAGCAATGCACCGACTTGATACAGCAACTATATGATCTTCAAGCTCGACTGGATATATTGGAAGACGATGTCTCTGCAAACAACGTCAGCAATGCAATTATACAACATGTACTGACACGACGTGACCAGCTTGTGCGTTTTGCGCGCTATGTATCTCAATTTGATTCCTTCGTGGGCTTGGTTGTCGAGCAAAATAAAAGTGTTGAAGACATATTGGGAGCAATGTCTGGTGTTGGTGATGAACTATCTTTGTTATTGGCGGGATACAAATCTGATTCTATGGATTATATCAACCTACATGCACCCATGGTACCTCGTGATTACTATGACCAGCTCACCAAGCAAGTGGATCAGCTTCGGTCGCGTGTCTCCAAGGTGATATACCCGGTACGACCAGCTATGAATCAACCAAATACAAGCGGTAAAGGTATGGTTGCGGACAATAATGCAAGTTACTGGATAGCCTTGGATCATACCGACAATAATGTGATTCGAAACATTATTAATGGTAACCTCATGGATTTGGAACACGACTTGAGGGAATTGGATCGTATTATTCACACCAATAAACAACAACATCAGGAATATACCGACTTGAAACAACAAATCCAGTCATCAAATACCATTGCGAACACCAAGAAAATACATGGGAAGACAGAAACTGTGATGTCCGCTAGCCAGGTACAAAAAAAAAAAAAATTCTGGGAAGGATAAAATTATTAAATGACTATGGTTCATATATTTATATATATATAGAGCGCTCCTGCAGGGCCCTTTACAAAATCTCTATTGATCAACAGTTGCTCTATGATATCTTTAGCGAAACACAGTGACAGGCGGCTATTAAAGTCTCGATTATATCGGGCTGCTACCAAGATAATGCCCGGCCAAGTAGGGAAGTACTGGATTGGCAATTCTCATCCTAGGCTGATTTACTGCCGTATCTTAAAAAGCAATGTGGTTATGGCTAGAGTGGGTGGAGGTAAAAAAAAAAAAAAAAAAAAGGGAGGTGGTGGAAAGCGATCTTGAGGATCTCTCATTTTGGTACCATTTATGTTACTAAATGCTTTGTTTCCTTTTTTTTGTGACGTAGGTTGGGTGGAACTCTCCCAGTTTCTTCTAGGTAAGTCAGTATTTATTAATGATTGGACATTTTTTTAAACCATCTTTTTGTTTTTGTTTTTTTTATGCAGATCATGGCTGTAATGATGGTTTTATTATATCAGATACTTCAGTCTCAGCGGAAAACATCTTTGCAATGGACGGTGACAACAGCGGTGGTTACGAAAATGTCGCAAAAAGTGAAAGCAGTGCAAGTCTTACCTTATCAAGATCTTCAGGCAAAAGTTCAACGAGTACAAGATCCCTACTGTCTCTAACTGGCTATACGGACGGCTATCAGTATGTGCGAATTGACGAATGGGGAAATCACTTGGCTTTAAATATGGTGCGAGTAGATGATCATTATTTCATACCTCAAAAGTAGAATAGTATCCTTACTTCCCAGTAGCATTTAGTTTTATTTGTTTTTATTTCCTCCTCCTCCCCCACTCCGACTCTTTTAAAATAAAAATCATGTATAGTCTATATTATCTATTTTCGTAGTTTTTTTTATTAGTACTTCTATCTTTGTATTCAAATAAAATATGGTTTATATATTCGGATCCCAATTATGAACGATACACAAATTGTTTGTTGATATTTTTTTTTTTAAAAAAAAAAAAAAGTTTCTTATTGTTGTGAACGTCATCCAGATATTTCATTATATTATCTCAGATGTAAAGTCTTATACATTAGTGACCCACAATGACGATGTCAATGGGAAAACGAAATTACATCGTTCCTGTGTGTAATACTGTTCAGCAAGCTTCCACAGAAAATCCCGTACATGTGAATTTTCTTTTAGAGGACCGATGTTTCTTTTTCCTCTTTCTTTTCTTTCCTCCTTTTTTTTTTTTTTTTTTTTTTTTTTTTCTTCATTCAACTTTCATGGTGTTATGTTAGACTTAGATTAGTACCAGGACTAGTTTTGAAGGGGTTTCAGCTCAGGGATTACAAGATGTAAGGGGAAGCCCTTTCATTTTGGACTCAGGATTTAGGACATCCATTCATTGGCTTTTTGGAGCCTTCATCAGCTTAGTTTAGCATTAGTTTATTCGTAGTTTGTGTATACATCTGAATAAAAATGCCTATTTACTCTCTTCAATGAAAAATGCACCCAGTAATCTCTTGCATGTCATGTACAATAGATCCATCTTTTGTTTTTACCACCGCCCCATTAGATTAATATTGACAGTTGTTATACTTCAATAAATAATATCTGTTTACGGTCTTCCTCATGACTTGTCTACCTTGTATAGTGTATTAGATCCTTTTTTTACAATTGTCCTTTTATATTGGTGTTGGCCATCCTTTGGACCCGCCAATGACACTGCATCCCTCATACTACCTCCTGTAAATGCCTAGTAGAGCGTTTTTGATGTGTGTTGTCAGCGCGGGCTAATTCTGAGGTTTATTGCGTTAGACGGTTTTGTAGTTTTTACAGTGTTCAATCAGTATTTACGGCTCCCCGCATAAAGATATTGGGTAGAATGTTTTTTAACCTGTATATACTGATACTATTCTGCACAGTCTCTGCCAAAGGACATAGGAGATGTTGCATCATTTATATCACATTTGATTGCCACAATATATATATATGAAAAAAAAAAATCATACTCAACATAATATTATAGCGGCGCAGTATTCATATTTCTAATGCTCCATCATTAACCATCAGACGCTTTGTTGGGCGTCCATTGAAACACGCTCGCAGATAGTATTAACTAGCGAAGTGATGCTGATTGTTCAGGCATTACCTCCCCCACTCCTCCAAGTATCACCGAAGACATCATTCTATATGGCAACTATTCAATTCGTATCTTATCATACACAAAAAAAAAAAAAAAAAACGGGAGCGAATAGGATTGCTCAATATCTAATGGGTCTGATAGTATAGTTTGATGATAAAAATAAAATAAAAACGAGGATGTATTTTATTGAAGCATAAACTGCGCGAAGGATAACAGTAAGAATGGAGCTAATGGAGCTAGCATGAGTGAAACTAATGGGAATATGAAGAATGGTCCGCACTAATCTAGAAAACAATTGCAAAATGGGGTCTAATATAATGTGCAGTCCAAGGCTTTAGGAAGACTAAAGGGTCCTTTTTCTTTGAAACACACGGGTCAACACTCTTCAAATGGCGTAGATGGTAGGAAAAAAAAAAAGATCTATTGTACAAGACATGAGGGAGACTAATGGGACACTTTTCATTGAGATAAGTAAATTGAGATATTTTTTATTCAGGTATAGATACAAATTATGATAAACTACGACATAAAGTAAGCTAATGAAGACTCCTAAGAGCCAACTAAAGGTGGGTCTAAATCCTGAATCCAAAATGATAGGGTTTCCCCATGCACTTTGTCATCCCTAATCTGAAAACCCTTCTAAACTAGTCCTGATACTAATCTAAGACCGACATAACCTCATGGAAGCTGGATGGTGAAGAAAAAAATAAAAACAAAGAAAGAGAAAGAGTGGGAAAAAAAAAAATTAAAAAAATTGGGAATAAATAGAGCTCCACGTGGGCGGCATTTGAATACATTTTTTGTTGCCCATGATAGTTTGGTGGATTTTTTTTTCAACACTGATACAAAATAGGAATTCTCTTCTCCCTTTTTCTTTTTTTATTTTTTTTTTTTTTGTTTGTCTTCTTTTTAGCAGCAGCGCCATGCCTTATAAACAACATGATTTTTCACTTCTCATGACAGAAACCTTCACCACCCAACATCGACCTTCTTTTTCTTTTTTAAGCAATCACCACCTTCAGCATTGGCAGTATTCTGGCTCACTTCTCGTAACACAACTTTCGCGATGCCTTCAGACCCCTTGCTCTTTAGAATGGTTTTCCACACTACATTCCTCCACAATAGAATAGCTAGTCATTTAATGTAGTATTGTTTACCATCTTAGTTTATATTACGTTATGTTTGTCAGCTCCTATACTAAAAATAAATGACTTTATAGATAAATCTTTCAATGAAGCCTGATTTTAGCGAATCAAACAATAAAAACCATTTTTTATTAAGAAAAAACACACACAATAAAAGGCTAAATATAGTACATTACAAAGGCTTTCTTGCCAAGGTAGATGTCATGTCCCACATAGCTTGAGGCTCCTGTTGACATTCAATGGCCAATTTATCCAAGAAAGCACTATATTCATCATCCGTTTGCAAGTTCAGTTGCGCTGCCATGAATGGTTTGATGCTTTTATAAATATTGATCACGTCCCATAAGAATGCTCTATTGGTGCTATCACTTTTTCCTATAAATATAATAATTCAAATATTAAATAAAATAAAAAAAAAAGAAGGGGGGGCTGACGTTATGTGTCTTCTGCGCTTTCTTTTTTATTTATTTTTTATTTATTTATATATATGGCTTACCTAGGTAAATATCCTTTACTTTAGTTTCCACCACTTCAAACCCAGCATCGTTTAAAAGACTGGGAATTCGTAGAGGAATATGAGGGTCTTGACCACGACTTTTCATGAATAGTACAACGCGTTGAGCCAGATCATCGATAAACTCCCTGCCACGACTTAACTGTCCACATTCCATCGATTCAATCACTCCGCCGGGTTTTAGAACCCGATATAGTTCCTTTAATGCAATAGACCATTCATCGTTCCGAAGCGCCAAAATCAAAAATCGAAGGTTGATAAAGTCAAATGTGTTATCATCGTAAGGTAATCGTTCGAGGACACTACCAACTTCGAAATGGACATTGGGTGGTAATCCTTCCTATTGTTAAAAAAAAAATTACTGTTTTGCTCAACCATTTTGTATGTCACACAGTGTTTTTTTTCGTATTACACACCTTTGGGAAAACATCACTGATATCAACGCCAGTAAATTGACAGTTTGGGTATTCATTTGCTATATCCTATGTAAAAAATAAATAAGATAACGATTGAGGGGTTGTGTATTATGCTTCTTTGAGCTCTTGTCGTGCGATAAAAAATGCATATTTACAGTAATCCAGGTACCTAATATTTTTTAACAATAATAAAGAATGTCAGTTTCTTTTTTTTTTTTTTTTTGGCAAGATAATGTGTTTTTTAATATTTTACCAGGGCCACAACCGCAGTCCAGGACTCTACTGGTGCTGTCATCCATGGATACATATTCCAGAGCCTTGCGGTTGAAATTGTTACTATTGTTACACACAAGCATACATAAAAATTCAACAAAAGAGAGATATCAGACTGACAATACTGTAGAGTACAGCACGTTGAAACTACTGTCATTATTTTCTTACCCATCAAAGAGTGACTTGATAGCGAAGTGTTGCTGTGTCAAAAAAAAAAAGGGGGGGTAAGCGTGGTGGCGCTAAAGGATTGTAATGCCTCTGGCGAAGGCTAGCTTTTTTTTTTTTTTTACCCCCACTAATCGATCGTTTTCTGCCGCATCATTGGGAAGCCAGTAAATAGAATCTGTGTTGTGGAAGGTACGTCCATCAATAACGTTCAAGGTAGATTTTTCTTGTTCAATAACGTCATCCCTAGCGGGTAGCTGTGCATTCGATGTTGACATAATTTTTTTTTCTATCACAAATATGAAAGAAGAGTAGTAATAATAAAATAGTAAAAAATAGTACAATGATTTAAATAGGCAAAAGGTATATTTTTTGTTGAAAGGAGAATAAATTATTGTGTAATGGTAAAAAAAAAGAAAGCGAAAGAAGAAGAAAAGAAAAGAAACTCAGGTCAAATTGCAAGTACCATATAGCGGCAACCGTTCCGTTTTGTGTCATTGTCAATCGTCACGTCCCTGCTTTCTGTCACACATTCATCATCATTCTTACTGTAGCACATGCATACATTATCAAAGGTAAACCTTCCAATTACAAAGCATATCAAAGAAACCAGAATGATGGATAAAAAGAAATGCCGAAGAAAAGAGAAGTGGTAAAAAATATTTTGGTGTATATTTATCTTTAAAAAGGAGTCAAGGAGGGGAAAGGAATAAAAAACGATAATATAGCTAGTACTAAGTAATAACTAAATATTTGATTTTCACTAACCGTAGACTTGACCTTGAAGGCACTGATCATCAAAAAGCTGCATTTTCGCCGTGTTGACCTGCCTAAAAAATTATAAGCTTTGACAGCCATTTAGACATGCCATTTTGATCTCTTGCCTTTTCAAGTATGCCTGTTTATTAATCTTACTTTGTATTTTTTTATGCTGAAGTTGGTGAGGAAAAACAAGAGATGCAAAAAAAACCAAGTATAATTTCACCACACACGCGTGCGCATGTACCATGCCAATTCAACAACACAGTAAAAGGAATGAAAGAGACTAATTGTAAAGAGTCAAGACATATTTATTCAAATGTAGATATAAACTATGACAACAAATCTTGAATTAAACTAATAAATAGTTTCTATAATACTACTCTAATATGAAGCTAATCTAACGGTGGTCATAATCCTGAATTTAAAATGAAAGGGTTTCCCCACGCAAGTTACTATTGCATTTTTCAAAATGCCCCTGATTCAAGTTCTAACACTAATCCAATATCACCAGAGTCCGTAATGAGTCTTCAATGATGTCCTAAAAAAAAAGAAAGAAAAAAAAAAAAAAAAAAAAAAAAAAAAAAAAGGAAGGAAGGAATGTTTTTTTTTTTTTGTGAATTTTATTCATAGGACCCGTATCGTTGAGTGGCGGACCCGGGAATCAGCGATGGCAAAATGAGGGTAAATAAATAAGGAAAATGGGAGTACAGGATAGAGAAAAAAAAAATAAGGTACGATTGGAATAAAGGAGTAAGCTAAACAGAATAGTCTTAAATATAGGGGGGAGGTGGAAGTAATGATGGTGATGGGGACATGGTTAGTCGTCTAATAGTGATGGTGCCAGGATGTGTCAGTGAATGATGTCGTCCATAGAAGGAATGAAAGAGAGAAGAGAAAAAAAAAAAAAAATTTATGAGAGTCTGCGGAGTGTGAATACCTCTGTCCTGATTTTTTTTTTCACCCCAAGTCAACCATTTGTGAGGAGGGATGAATGCGGCAATTTAAGCTGCAAAACGTTGCTTGTAAGAATACAGACACGAAAGAATTATGTAATAAGCTTTTTTTAACATTTATTTCAAGTTTGATAGAAAACAAAAACTGGGTTGAAATGCCACATGACTCTCATACGTTAAACCAATGTAATGCGTTATATGCTCAACGACATATACATGATGCAATTTTAGTAAATACCCCAAAACTAAATGAGTAATTATCACTACTGACTCACTTTAATGGGCAAATATATCTCTATCAAAGCATGAAAAGGACGATTTATATTATTTTTCAAAGCCCGCCCTGAATAGGTTTTATAATACTTTCAAATTTTTTTGACATGAAGTCTTAGATAGTATAGTGGTTAGTATCCCCGCCTGTCACGCGGGAGACCGGGGTTCAATTCCCCGTCTGAGAGATCTTCTTTTTCCTCTTTTTTGTTTTTTGCAATATGTGGAGGGTTTATATAGTTTTTTCTGTGTTTGTGTGACCAAGGTATTTGCTCACCGGCGCGGGTATATTTGCGCGGCACCTCAACCTTGTGTTACGGCTATTTTTGTGTGTGTATTTTATATATGTTACGGGTTTATTGAATTTATATAGGTCTGTTACGGCTAATTTGGGTAAGAAGCTTGTAACAGAGTAGTGTTTTTGTAGGTTTTTATATTTTTCTGGGTTGAATAGGATGTCTTGAGTATCCTTTAGTATAGCTTTTGCTTGTTTAGAGCTTGATAATAAATTTGTTCCTTGGGCGGAATTTGAAATAACTTGTTCCTGATTTGAACAAAATTAGAATAGATAGTAGTGAGCACCAGAACTTTTGTAGATAAAGTCCAACTGTAGAGAAAGTTTATAAAAAATAAGCTTGTAAAAGTAAAATAAAATAAAAAAGAAAAGTATTGACCTTTGTTGGTTCAATAAAAATAAGTGTATAACACACAGTAAAAATAAAATAAAAAGAGGACTTGTAGTCAAAAATAAAAGAGGTTTCTATGATCCAATAGAAACAGTAGATAAATTGGTGGTGTAATAACCTTTGTACTAAGTTTTATTTGATATTTGAGAAAACTGAAAAAAACTAAAGAAAAAATAATTTCTTCGAAAATGTCTGGCTATTTATACTAAAAAATAATTAAGGTTGGCCAGAAGCAAAAAGAGTCAAAAGCAAAAAAAGTCAAGAGCAAAAAAAGTCAGAAGCAAAAAAAGTCAGAAGCACAAAAAGTCAGAAGCAAAAAAAGTCAAGAGCACAAAAAGGTAAACAAATAAGTGTCGGAGGCAAAAATCTCAAAAGCGACTGCAGGTTCACTGTGTTGGGAGCGGCCTCAGGCCGATCCTCGACAGGTCGTAACGGTGTTGAATTAACCTTTTTGTTAAGTTTCAGTTATATTTTACACTAAATGTATAGTGTATAAGTGTATTATTGTTCTTTCTTGAATGGATTTGTAGCGAGGATCAAAAAATACTTTTCCCCTGAATCGGAATTTGAAATGGTCCTTTTTTGTTTACCCAAACTGTATCTCCAAAGCAATTCGCAACTTTTCACCACAGAACCATTCCAAATATCCACACTGTAGTCTTGAAAATACAGTGTTTCCGGAATTACTTGTCGCATCTGAAAAAAACAGATGTCAGGATTTTTTCGATCAACTTGTCACGCTTTTGGTTTTGATTTGTCGCCAAATCAGTTGTCGGGTATCCTGCCACCTACTACAATAATTTGTGACAGAACTTTAATGGTCCGCCAAAATATCATCACTGCGCCTAAACTCATCACATCATCACATCACCACATAAAATCCTCAACCTAATCCCGCTCATCAACGTCCACACATAAACAAAAACTATTAGCAGTTCAAATCTTTGATTTTAAAAACCTCCAGCGTTTATTTAAAAAAAAAAAAAAAAAAAAAAAAAAAAAAAAAAAAAAAGCCTAAAACTTCCATGATTCGTTTCTAGGACAACACCAGGCTTTGGTCCCCTATTTTTTGATTTTCCCTTTCCCAAATTATCCGAATCCCCAGTTGATAACACATCATTCAAAATAATAAAAATAAAAATAAAAAGATGAATATGATTTATTAAGAAGATATAAAGCAGAGATATATGATAAGAAGGGACAACAAGAAGGGCAGGAAGAAGCGGAGGGGATAAACTAATCAATAATAATAAGCTCTGTTGCATGGTCGTTTGTTGCTTCGAGTTGGTTCCACCACACGAATGACTTCAGGTGTCATTATCGTCGCTCTTTGTCGAATTTCAACCATAGCCCTTTCTTCATCTGTGTTCGCATCACCACATTCGTCGTGAAAGGCCTGGACCACGTTGAGGAGATCGCCTAAGTGTGATAAATACGATACTAATTCATATAGCGAGCGGGGTACTTGAACGTGAGCAATTTCCAACATGACATAAAGACCATCGGACACCAGCTTCATGATATAGAATGTAACATGGTTACCTGAAAACATATAACAAAAAAAAAAAGATTAAATTAAGGGAATAATTACCTCAGTAGTAATGTCTAGATTCATACTTACCAATCGCTTGGAATGATAGCACACCTTTCAATTTGCCATGATCAATCGCATTCTTGGAAAAGATACCAAGCCGAATAAGATCCTTCGATACTCCATGATTGCTCTGTGCATCACTATAACATTTCACCTCACCAAATCCATAGGTTTTGTGGAAATATACCCCTTGTAAATAATCAATACAGGCATCTGGTTGGCGTTCACTGATAGATATGCTGGTTGCTGTCATCGCTTCCTGGTTGATGGTGTTGGACCTACAGGAAAAAAAAAAAAAAAAAAAAAGGCGAAATAGAAGTTAGTAGAACGGAATAGACAGGCAGATAGGAAAAAAATGAAGACTTACCATTTGAACATAATATCATTCTCTAAGTCATCGAACAATGATTCAAGCGCAGGGTCCAGATATCGTGTAATCAGTTGCATTTCATTCACTTCATTCATTAAACATTCATCCGGAAGCTTCATCAACCTAGAGGGGGAAAAAAACAAAAAAAAAAAACCAAGTATAAAAAAGTAAGAATACAAAATATACTAATCTCTTTTTGGACCTTTTTTTGCATCTTTACTTACATTTCACCGATGGAAGAGATAATTTTTTTTCATAGGTAGTTGCTTGATCATCCAGAGAAAAAAGTTCGCAGACACCTTTTTTTTTTCGTGATTTTGTGCCATCGTACATCCTAAAAAAAAAAAAAAAAAAAAAAAAAAAAGGTGAGTAAAAATATCATGTAAATATCAATCACTCAGCGATCTTGCTCCAATTACATTGACAATATCCACCATTTTGTCTTTCAAGTCCTTGTTGAATGTCTTGCGTTTCAAATTCAGATTTTCTTGAAGTTTATCGATCAGTGAGTTCCTTGTACTATCATGCATAAATAATTTCAAATCTTGGTCAATACACCGAGGTTTCAATAGAAGGATTGATGACATTGCACTATGATAAAATAAAATAAAAGGTAAATACCAACTGCATGTACATATAAATATATAAATATATAGCAACTTACAGTAAATGATGGACGTGACTTTCATAGCAAACCCGCGCGCCGTCGACCATGGCCTTCACATGTTTTTGGAATTCATAGAACTTCATTGAAATATCAGCACCATTGACGATATACCGATCACCTCGTTGTGGAACTTTCAAACTAGGAATCTGTTGTTCTTGATCTTGTTGCTGCTGCTGCTGATGTAATAGTTGTTGCAATTGTTGCACTTTTTCTTCTTCTCCTTCTTGTTCTTGTTGTGGTTGCTGCGGTAGTGATGTTGCTTCTTCACGTTGTTGTGGTTGCTGCGGTTGTGGTGCAGCTTCTTCTGCTTCTTCTTCATGATGTTGTTGTTGTTGTTGCTGCTGCTGCTGCGGTTGTGGTGGTGATTGTGATAGTGATGGTGGTTGTGATTGAGGTTGCTGTGGTTGTGGTTGACTGGACATTAAAATAGCCCTACTATAGCCATAGTTGACAACAGAGGAATCCCCTTGGTTGATATTGTATGTAGTGCTAATCGTGGGTGTCGTTGTTCTGTTTGCGGAGGTAGTCTATAAATGATGAGAATATTAATGCATTCGTTTCTGTGTTTAGTACCACTCCTTTTTTTATTTTTTTATTGTATTAAATTTACCTTGATAATGTTTTTAATCCAATTTTTGACATATTCTGGCGTCTGGTCGTTCGCTTGTATTCCTGATAAACATCGGTGATACGCAGACTCCAATTTTTTTCGGGCAAGTTTGAGAAATGATTTGCAAATTCTTTATAACTCCAGAGGTTGAATGGGTTGTTGTTAAAGTATTGTAAATATTTGTCGTTACCCTTGTAAGGATAGTGGTAGCCTTGGTATAGGGTATTCATGGTGAATAATGATTATGCAAGAGAAAGAGAGAGAGTATATAATTATTCAAAGACCGCTGGTTATTTATTTATTTAATTTTTTCTAGGCGAAATACCCTATTCGCAAACCATCTCGAACTGACTTGCCGCTGGATTTATGAAGACAGCCCGACCTTATAGGATGGCATTTACCTTTGGGATTCTATTGTGGTAGATGTTATCCGGTCAGCTTGATAACTGAGCTTGCCCGGCTTCCCATGGCCGCCTACCTATAGCTTCCTTTGGGATCCTTCTTAACAACAATCGACCCTCTGGAGGCGGCTCTAGGATCAATATTGTCGAGATGGTGTGTGCCCTCGGATCAAAAGAACTGACTTGCCGCTGGATTTATGAAGTCAGCCCGACCTTATAGGATGGCATTTACTTTTGGGGTTTTATTGTGGTAGATGTTATCCGGTCAGCTTGATAACTGAGCTTGCCCGGCTTCCCATGGCCGCCTACCTATAGCTTCCTTTGGGATCCTTCTTCACAACAATCGACCCTCTGGAGGCGGCTCTAGGATCAATACTGTCTTTTGAGTATTCCGAGTGGTGCACGCGCTCTTTATGGTATCCTTTTATATATTTGAATATGATGAACTTACTTTTTTTTTTTTTTTTTTTTTTTTTTTTGCCGATTAGGACACCCATTTTGGATTTTTGTATTGGATTTCTTCAAGACGACGACAATCCCCACTATCACCGCAGAACATGTCATCCTCATCAATTACCAAATGAAATCATCTGAACTGATCAGCCATCACTTCTCTGAACAGCAATAAATTGGAGCTCCTTTCATCCATCGGAAATTCAACCAAAATGAATGATACGAGACAGGTGAAGACTGTTATTTCGTCAACTACACAAGGTAATGCTGTCGTATTATGATATAATCAATATATTTTTTTGATCAGTAACTACTCTCTATTTTGTATCCACGCATTTTTCTACAGGACACATCTTCTTGGAAGTCAGAACTTTGGGGACACCCGACATAGAACATTCACTTACTACCAAACTATGGATATCTACGACTGGATTTGTTTCCCTGTCTATCCTCTTAAGCTCACTCCAATCGAACTATTCTGGTCCAAGATGGAATATTTGATCAAAAGGTAAACATTGTTGGGATTTTGACACGCTATCTTCAAGGAACTCTAAAAGTTTACAATATGGCATCTTACAGAAGGACCCACAAATGAAGAAAGGGCTATGGTTGAAATTCGACAAAGAGCGACGATAATGACACCTGAAGTCATTCGTGTGGTGGAACCAACTCGAAGCAACAAACGACCATTCAGCACAGCTTATTATTATTGTTTAGTTTATCCCCTCCGCCCTTCTTGTTGTCCCCTCTTACCATATATCTCTGTTTTATATCTTCTTAATAAATCATGTTCATCTTTTTTATTTTTACTTTTATTATTTTGAATGATGTGTTATAAACGGGGGGTTCGGATAATTTGGGAATGGGAAAATCAAAAAATAGGGGATCAATGCCTGGTGTTGTCCTGGAATACGGAATCTAAACAAAAAACGCATGCATGAAGCGGAGCTGAAGTTGCCCAAAACCATGAAGGATATGATGACCGTATTATGTAGTAAATGTGACTGGGATGCCACTGTTATGAGGGAAATTGAAGTAATAGGGTTTTTTCATAGTGTTAAGTTTGTGAAAATTCCTAGAAAAAAACCATGGAAGTTAATCTGAAGTCTTTTTTTTTTTTTTTTTTTTTTTGAAATAAACGCTGAAGGTTTTAAAAATCAAAGATTTGAACTACTAATAGTTTTTGTTTATGTGTGGACGTTGATGAGCGGGATTAGGTGGAGGATTTTATGTGGTGATGTGATGATGTGATGAGTTTAGGCGCAGTGATGATATTTTGGTTGACCATTAGAGTTCTGTCACAAATTATTGTAGTAGGTGGCAGAACACCCGACAACTGATTTGGCGACAGATCAAAACCAAAAAGCGCGCAAGTTGATCAAAAAAATCCTGACATCTGTTTTTTGGAAATCCGACATCTGTTTTTTTTTCAGGTGCGACAAGTAATTCCGGAAACACCAAATATGTTATTGGTAATAAGTAGTGAGCACCAGAACTTTTAAAGATAAAGTCCAACTTGAACAAATATCACAACAAGGATTAGATAGAACGACTATAATCAATGGCGGTCCTGGAACATAGGGAATTAATATATTGTATATAGTATGATATCCGAAATAGGGGAGAGAATTGCCAAACTAAGTAAATATTCCGCATTGTCAGTTTTGATCAATGTATATATTATATATGTCATGATAAAAATAAACAAAAAAGGAAAGGAGAGATGAGAATAGCAAGTGATAGAAAACATGGTATCTTTTTTTAACGAAGAAAAAAATAATTGATACATGGAATGAATTAAAATTTCATTTTTTATTTCAAGTGAATACATTTATATCATAAAGTAATATATCATATTCATATTTTGGGGGTTGAAATGGGTGAGGGTAATGGGAGTAGTGATAAAGCTAATGTTCAAAAGATGGATAAGCGATTGTCAACTAACATACAAAAGGATAACCATCGAGTCGAAATTCTGGAGTTTGTTCCTATGGTATCATACAGAGCAAGTGAGCCATTGCCCCATCCCCCTGATCACTTTTTTTTTTTTTTTTTTTTTTTTTTTACCATTTACTTCAATGGATAATATACTGACTTCATTTTCAAATACATATCGCAGAAGTGATTTAAAATAGATATAAATCAACACCATAGGAGCAGGGTATACCTTGACGGTCTTCCAAAATGACCTCACAGCATCATCATAAAATTATTCACCTACATAAACTCTGTCTCCTCCGGGAAAGTTGTCAATTGTTAGTCATGTTATACGTATCATCCATGTCTAGGCTTACCTTTTTTACTAAGGCATTCATCTTTTGCGACCTGAGCTGCATTTTTTCCCAATCTTCAGTTGTCTATAAAGAATCACAATATTATAAGCGTAACATGTCATTTAGGCGTGACAGATGACAGATAAGCTACTTACTTGGCTGTTTGTTGAAGGCAGGGTCGTTTCGGCGACTGTTGTCAAAGTATAGAAGGTAGCTAGAACTAATAGTTATAATTCCAGTGATGTATACATTATGTTATGTGATTTCGTGGTAAATCTAGGATATGGATGCCAATTGAGAAGAGAAGAAATGCAAGAGAGAGAGAGAGAGGAAAAAAAAGGTTGGCGGTATTGCATGACAGGTAAGGTTGTAAAAATTCAATTTCAATTCCCGTCCTGGTGTCGGCAAGCCGCGCGCCTTTTTTTTTTTTTTTTTTTTTTTTGGTCAGCTTCATCATTCAGCATCCCCATTTACAAACCATGGATCAGGTTTCACCGCAATCAGCAAAGCAAGCATACTCCTACTTTTACCAACAAGCCATGTCGTTCAACATCACCATCTTACCGTCGCCTGACAAAATAGCGTCTGCTGTTGGCACTGTGGGGTATACCGTGTATCAAAACTGCCCGGCAAACCTTCAAGTTTACTTCAGCAAGTTTGCATCGCTGCCGTTACAAACCAACGTTCTTCCCGTATTTCTGGTTCTGGTCATCCTTTACATTCTATTCTCGCTGATCATGGCAACATTGCGTGGTGTATTTCGACTGGTTTACAATTTTGTGCGATTCACCCTCATTCTGTGCCTGATCATTACTCTGATTACTATTGCCCAACAATACCAAGCTCAAGACTCTTCTTTGTTGCAATTTGTATTCGATGGCGTAGTCCAACTTCGCGACCAATATGTAAAAAACCCTCCTTCTTCGATGTAGTCATAGCTTATCCCCCCAGCTTCCCTCTGCCCGTCCGCGCCCCTCACCTTTCCTATTCCATCTGTCTCCTTCCCCTTCCCCTGCTTTACTTTTTGTAGTTTGATCATACCTACCTTATTATTGTGCATCCCTGTCTTCTATTTTATTTTTATTTTTTTTATCATCTATACTATTCGTTTGAAATAAAATCCGTTTTATGCAAATTTGATTGTTTCTTCGAAATGTTGCCCCACTGTCCACCATCTTTTTTTTTTTTTTTTTTTTTTTTTTTTTTTTTTTTCAGACACGAAAAGTGATGTTTATTCATACAAAATATAGACAATAAAAAAACAAAAAAACTATCCTAAGACTACATATATAAAGTAAGCTAAACTACCACTTCGATTCCGTTTTCTTGAGTATGCACTAGCACCAAATGACTATTCATATCAAAAGGACTGCCAGACCAAACAGTGAAATCATTGCTTGAGGTTGAGCGAAGTGTGTTAGTGCTGTCACCAGAAATATCACCGTCATTGTTGTAGTTGTAAAATATTTCCTGCAAGTTGGTAGATACAAATCGAATCGCTTCATCTTCGGTAATACCATGGTAATCAGAGCGACCTTTCTTATTGTTGTTGTTGTCAGGTGAAGTCGCAGCCAACCACCCAGCATCCCAGGCCAAGTTTCGGGCAAATCCATCGTCAGATACACCCAATCCGACTTTGACGCCATGTCGATGAAGCACATGCGCTGCTGTACCATTATTTGTCAAAGGAGCACCAGTAAGGCAATGAATAGAGTCAAATTCAGAGGGTGTACATAAGGCAGGCTGTAAAATAACAGGAATGTCAGCCTTTGCAAGATGTTGCGCGACAAGATGTGATTCGGCACCACCAAGAATAACGAGACGAAGCGTTGGGATAAGGTCCTTGAGCCGAATCAATGTCGCAATTTCATCCTTGTTGTTCACCGATACCACCGTAGGAATGTCACCGCGAGCTGCTTTTCCGTAATAGTTGGCTTCTTGTTGATTTTCCAGCAATACTTGACGAATGAATGATATTTGAGAGGAGATCGTTGGGAAGCTGGTTGATTTTGCCGAATCTCCAATTTGTAGATGAAGTGCCACAGCAGAAGAGAGAAGTGATCCATCCGATAGTACTATTTCCGTTTAAATGATAGTTGTTAGTGCATACGTTTTTTTTTTTTTTTTTTTTTTTTTTTTTTTTTTTTTTTGACTACTCTTACACGTATTAGCGCCAGTCTTGAATGCGGCGCTGATGCCAACTACGACATTGTCGGACATAGGTGCTGTGATCGCAGAGAGAACACCACCTTTGTAGGCTTCTTCCAAGTGGCGCGTACCAAGTTTGATGCCATCCACTGATTCAACGATTTGATTAGCATCGCGTGATTTACTTGCAGGAACCCGGCCATCACCAGTGCTATCTTCGCTTGAAATTTCCACCAATCCAAGAGATGATCCAACCGCAACAAATCCCTAGTATAAAAATGAAATAAATAAAGGTTCTTCTTTGAAAAAGTATACATCGTGAATGACTTACGGGTACTACATAGCCACCTTGCACATCAATCACCTGAGCATCGCTTAGCAAAGGGTAAGCACATTGTCCATGACAAATAATCTTGCCATTTTCAACTACAAGCGTATCATCATCACCGACCGTCCCATTGCTATATGTAAGTAAGTTTCGGCCAATATTCGTGAGCACAAATGATGCTGAAGAAGTTTCTGAAAGAGCGGTGGCAGCTTCCTTGATAAGATCGGTTGTCTTTGGGGTTGATTTTGGCTTCATCTTTTCTTCGGTAATAGGTTCAATATTCTTGTCATCAAATAAGGGTACACCATCTACAAAGACTTGAATCGGTGCAGCCCCTAGTTCCAAGGGAGAGCGATCCCAAATAACTATATCAGCATCATACCCTACTTGAAGAGATCCAATACGATGGCCAAGACCAATAGAATTTGCGGGCACGGAGGTGACAGTTTGGAAAGCTTCTTGTTCAGTAAGTCCATAATGGTGGGCTTTGGCGGCTTCGAAGACAAGGTGTTGAGAGTTCAATACAGGATGATCGCTTTTCAAAGCAACAGGAATACCGGCATCTAAAAGGATACGTGGGGAGTGAGGCGATGCTTGGAATGCTTCTTTCTTGTATCCCCTATATATAAAGCGGTTAATGATACAATAAAGCCATATTCTGATTTGTCAAATTTCACTATTTTTTTTTTACATACCATTGGTCAGCGAATGTCGCTACGGTTATATTGTTTGGGACACGTTTCAAAATATCAGGTACACGGTAGGCATCAAGAGCATGATGGAATGCAGCGATTGTAAAGTTGAATTCAAGTGAGTGGCGAATAAACGCTTCCAAATCGTGGGTTTCGTAACAATGGGCATTAACCTTGACATCACCCCGTAGAATGGCCACTAGAACTTCCAAGTCAAGATTTTCAGGGAATGCAGTCTCCAAACGAGCAGAGGTAATGTGTTCAGCAGCAGCACACCAATCATCTTGTTCACGCAAAAGTTGTCGAGCATTGGTGTAAGCTTTACGGAATAAATATCCTTCGCCTAAACCTGAAAGTTAAATATAAAGTTGGTTGATTAATGCCATGACAAATCAATTTTTTTTTTAGAAGGTATGACTTACGAGTAGATGGGAGTTTTCCCTGACTGCCATAAACACGCTATAACACGAGATCCGAAAAGGAAAAAAAAAAAGATGAAGAATAATAACTGTAGAAGTTAGTACATTGGATTATACTTCCTTATCTTTTTTTTTTTTTAAGCCCTATCATATACCTTTGGATTTTCGCCACAAGCATGTTTTTCATATCGCCATCTTCGTTCCTTCGTTTCATCAATATGAGCTTGGACCAACATGTCTTCATTGCTGGTTGTGTTTACAGGCCGAAGTTTGAAAACAAATGCTTCACCGCCAATCAAATTCCCACTATAGGCATACCCCATACACAGAAAAAAAAAAAAAGTGAGTATATACACATGAATTTTGATAATGCGTGATTAACAACAGCGTAGTACCAGTCAACCTTTACTTTACCTTCCAGGTAGCACTAACGCCGATGTGACACCACCAGAGGCCACAATGCGAATGGCGTTATCGGATGGGTTGAATGCATCAATGGATCTTACAAAGGGAGTGAGTGGACTAGTCATTTCATTGGTATCATCTGTTGCTTTCAATTCGGGCCAAGAATCAACACCTAAGTGACTGGAAGAAGAAGAGTTCCCCCAAAAAAAGAAACGATGAGTATACTACTGCGCTTTTGACTTTGCAAGATGAACCCGAAAAAGGCAAGCATCAGTATGAATAGATGGATACTTACGAATGCATATCTACAAGACCCGGAGAGACTATATGCCCTTTGACGTCGATAGTTTTGGTTTCCTTTGGTATAGACTTGATATTGTTGCCAACATGTTGAATCACACCGTCCGCCAGGAAGATATCCACATTGTTCAATACATTGCCTTGACCATCCCAAACGTTAGCACCAGTCAACAAGATAGGGTTTGCCGTGCCTTGACCTCTAGGGTTGATACGATCAGTGCTTGGCTTGTTTTCGACGCGCGGAGCCTTGATTGCTTTGCATTTTTTCAAACCAGCGTGTTGAGTTTCAAGAGAGATACCAGGCTTCAAAGGTCGGACCTGCCATGCATCAGGAGATTTGTGAGATGGAAGCAGGAAAGTCAAGCCAAAAGTAATGAGGAGAGCAATTATAATGAGTCCAACTAAAAGAATAACTGGCCGTTTTACACGTCCAAGTATGCGATCTAGCCAGGTACGACCATCTGCATCAACTTGACCAAGCAAAGGACGACTGCTTCGTTGACTCGATGTTTCGTCGTTCCGTTCTCGTTGTCCACCCTCTTCGTCTGGTGAAGGAATTGAATTGTATTGCTGTTTGCGACTCATGATCACACGCACCCCACTTTTACAAAGAAAAAAAAAAAAAAAAACGTTGGAAAAAAATGAAAAGCGATTTTATTTTTTATCGGCATTTGAAATGAAGTAAGCTCTGTAACGATTCTGGTAAATCAGATGAGAATATAGACACTATATACGACGGATGATAAGAAGCCCATTTTGGTATAAAGGGCCGACCTTCCGGCGATTTCTGTTTCGAAATGAATGATCTAATTTGGCAAGAAGTACCTGATTCGGTTTCCGAAGACAGGATTGCTGGTCGAAAGTTCAGCGCACCATACCATTTTAAATTTGAAAAGCAGTTGCATAACTATAATCGAAATGATGTCAAATAATCATTCGCGTATTATGAGACTTTGTATGAGATAGAAATGAAGGACAAATACTCGTAAAAGGTATGTTCGAACATCATTTTACCATCAAAGGGGAAGAAGGGGACATTGTGACAAATAGCAGTCTATCTACAATACCCTTCCGGATGAATTAAATAAATGTAAGGAGCTTAATATGTGAGGTATTCAGCGCTGTTTATATTGGCATCTTTTTTTTTTTTTTTTTTTTTTTTTTTGTATAATGTGGAACCAAAATCATATCATCATCGTATTGTGCAATCCGTGGCATTCTTTTTTTTTCGGATTCAATATCCGAGAAAGGATCCTTACCAAGACAAGGCCACTTCGGTATCATCAAAACTTATCAACGCAAAGCATGCCATAGTTCACTTGCATGCTGACATATATACATCATCTATCGTTTTTCCCTTTGGCTAGGT
The DNA here is from genome assembly GCA_002105175.1 of Absidia repens. Lineage (NCBI taxonomy): Eukaryota > Fungi > Mucoromycota > Mucoromycetes > Mucorales > Cunninghamellaceae > Absidia > Absidia repens. The sequence continues at coordinate 46,438 of MCGE01000020.1, forward strand.
ATCTTACAACAACTACCTATCGTCATAACAGTAATAACAATAAAAATTCCTGCTGAATTCAGAGAAAACTGCGACCAACTAGGTTCAAATGTTCCTTACTTCAAAGCTTTTTAAAATGAAGTTCAGGTACAAGAACTGCAATTACGCTTGATTGTACACCTGTTACATATCAATAAAAATTGAGATTATTGTTGTCATTTATTCGTATACATAGCATATATTTGAGCAAAGTTTTAATATGTACCATCTTTACACAGTTTAAATATACCCAATCATTGTTCTACATATCACCTATTTCCCATCAACAATTTCAAAAAATCATGCGGTGTAAATACGCTTTATTCATAGGAGATACTACCCTAGCACGATGTTAATTATACTAAGACTGAATACTAAACTAATGCTATCCGAATATCATACAGGACCCAGGCTAAAGCTATTCATCTAAAAAAAAAAAGGAATGACATGCTAGCAGAGACCACTAAGTTGCGCAAAGGTCAACAGTAAGCGTGGGGTCTAATGGAGCTAGCAAGAGAGAAACTAGAGATTTCTGGAGAATGGTCAACGCTAGCGTAAAAAGATAATACTAAAGTGAGGGAGGGAATATAATGTACATTACAAGGCATGAGAAAGAACAAAAGAATATGAAACACTATAATAACAACCAACGCTAATCAAAAGGGCGAAATTGTAAAAGAGATCTATTGTACAAAATATAGAAGAGACTAATGGGACATTTTTTCATAGAACTGGTAAAAAGAAAGGTATTTTATTTTCTTAGATCTAAATACAAACTATGAGCAAACTAGTATTAAACTAAGCTAATGGAGGCTCCAAAAAGCCAACTAATGGTGCCGTCAGATCCTAGATTCAAAATGAAAGGGGTTTCCCATGCATGTTGTAATTCCTATTCTGAAAACGCTTCTAAACTAGTCCTGACACTATTCCAAGTCCAACATAACCTCATAGAAGTTGAATGGTGAAGAAAAGAAAAAAAAAAGAAAAGGATGAGGAAAAAATAATTAAAGAAGTAAATAAATATTTCACGTGGGCGGGATGTGAAATGCTTTTTTTTTGGTAGAGACAACGAGGACCTTTGTTTTTCTTTTTTGGTTTTGTATTTGTTAGTTCAATCAATTCGATAGCACATAATCAATATCGTAGTTATCTTCTAATTACAATAAACAGAACCATCAATCCGGAATGACGGTTACCTATCCTTTTACAGCAAACGCCATCGACAGCATCGTGTACCTGTCCTCTTTTTAAAGCAGCCTCCACCATTCATCATTGGCAGCATGATGACTTCATTCTAACGGTGACTTTGGATTCACCATGGAGAAATTTAGCTTAATTTAGCTTGCATACCATTAACTGTTGAAAAGTTTGTCATTCGCCGCAGATTTGATTACCCTCTTAGTTACCATACGCAATGTCTATTCTATAATAAAAAAAAATAATCGCCCTTTTATATGCCTTCAATGAATTCCTTCAATAGTTTATAATGTATTATAAAATGTTTTTAAGTAGTATAACAGGAATCTTTTCCTAAGAAAAGGTCGGTCTATCTGCCTATCGTACCCTTTCATTTTTCAGGCCTAGGAGACTACCTTCGCTCTCACCTCCTGTCACGCTCAAAAAAACAAAAACAACAGGTGTTGCTCGGTGTCTATTTTATATGATACTATTAAGAAAATAATATTAGCGTTCTCAAAGTCAACCCCATTGGTACCATAAAAAAAAACATCACTGCGATTCGGTGGGAGGGGCGTTTAGGACATAATTCGAGTGTAGTAGCTTTATATAAGCGCCTGGCAACAAACGCTACTCAACTACTTCCAGTACTCTGTCTATCTCATATAATTGTCTCTTTCATGATTATATATATATATATATATATATATATGTGTGTGTGTGTGTAGAAAAAAAAAGTAAGTGTGTGTGTATGTAGTTCCCCTCACTCCTAATTGTGATGAATATAAACAAATTGATGGCAAGAAAAATATAAACGTCGAAAATACCAACTCAGAATTTCCTGACCGACGAAAAAGAAAGAGCTGTCATTGGATCAATCAATAGTGTAAAAAGCAAAATGCAATATAATATTCCATAACGACAAAATCAATATATATATATATATATATATATATGCAAAAAGCATATTGTGTCGTTCGCTCGAATAGCTTTGAAAAGATACTACAGTCTCAATCCTATTTGAATAGCAAAAGACAGAAGAACAGAAGACAAAAGACAAAAAACAAACATAAAGATAACGACGCACACGGCAATGAAAAATCACATCAATCACGTTTCATACTGATAAATGAGGTTTTATTGTTCATTCAGTTTTTTGAATACAAAAGCTATTTTTCCACAATCAACTATATCTCTGTAAATCCCATTTTTTTCACTAGCTATTAAACTGATCAATGTATCCTTCTTTTTCGTGTAAGGACTAATTATAAAAAAGAAAAGGGTTGTTAGCCAAAGTTTGCATTGTATCTTATTCCTTTATTTTTATCATAGTACCTGGTATCAATGTCTTTTGTGCTATATTGTATATGATGAAGACGAATAACTGCTTCCGGTATGTATAATTTTCGCAATGCATCATTTGGTCTTGCTTCCGATCCAATTCCTCCTATATCATTACCAAATTGAGTGAAGTAGCAAAAAGAGAGAGAGAAAAAAAAAAGAGCCAATTGAGTCACAAACAAACACCATTTTATTATTTGTTGTATTATATACCTTTGAGCCATGAAGAAGTAAGGAGGGTTCGTAGCCGAATTTCAAGTTTTTCAGTACTTTCGAGTATTTCATTTTTCCATGCGAGTGTGCGTTTCAATGTTGCCAATTCATCCCTATATAGATCATCGCCACAAAAAATGAATACAGCTTACAGCATTTTTTTTTTTTTTTTTTTTTTTTTTGGTGTCATCTTACGTCGTGGTATCAGGTTTTGCCCCATATAGTGTATTCCAAGAAGCAAACAGTCGCCAGCATTCCAACAATGAAGTGTGATCTTGAAATTCTTCCAAATAACCAGGTAATTTAAATCCGCCTTGGGTTTGCAGCACACAATGATTTACCGCATTCAAAGGAATTGCCTCGACCATCATCTCCGCCAAATAAACCTTTCGGATACCAAGATATTTGCGAATCATCCCGTTAGTTTCCTTGATTGCCTGACCATACAGTGATTCATCAGCCAAAAGCCATTCCAGTGCTTGAAGAAACGCCGATACATCGTCTGGTGTTTGTCCCTCAAGTTCAAATTGTTCAGCACCACTTTTATCATAATGTATGGGGTGATCCTTGAGATTCTTCTGTATGTAAAAAGTAATATTAATCCATTGATGATTTTAAATCAATACCTTGACACCTATCCTTCCGCCTCTTTTCTTTTTTCAACTTACCTTTGATGTGTGTTGCAAACCAAGATAGAAGGTTCGTAGTAGGATAGACTTGATATTCAAATTGTATTGTGAGCCCATTTCCACCAATAATTTACGTTCTTCTTTGTCACCGTCGAAGTCTACACAGCGCAAAAGAAATCAAGACAAAATGTATCATCAGACTTTTTTTTATAGCCTACTAGTCAGTTCCCAAGCGCATTCCTTACCATTTAAGAATTCAGAAAATAGTTTTGCTTCTAGTTCGTCACCAAGCTTCGATGTATAAAATGCCAGTGTCTTGGGCTACAGAAATACACGCAATAGATGAGTATATTTTCAAAAGAGGCAAAAAGCATAAGTTTTCCTTACATAGAATGTTGGTGGATATTGATTTCGTTTGGCATAGTGATAAATAATTTGTTCAGAATTTTTATCGCTTGAGGATGATCTGAGATATTGTCTTGCATACACAACAAATGCCGCCATGAATCGATCCATTTGGTGACGGATATCAGCGTCATCCCTATATTAATGGTAAAGAAGAAACAAAATAGAAGTGATTACTATCACTGCTTTGAAAGTCACGTTTTCTCCGCTTCTTTTCATATACCTGATTATAAATGCCTTAAAGTATGCTCCATCTTTTTTGTTTTCGTAAGCCAGTTGGTATAGGTGGGTCAAGTCTTGCTTCAATATATGTGTCTGGACCAGATGAAAGAAGTGCCCAGGATGTTTTCTATATGTATATATATTAAAAGAAGAAGAGAGTTGGACACGCTTTCCTTTTCCATCACACTTTTTTTTTTATCTCTGTCCCCCCCACCTTTACCTTGGTAAATTATTGTCTTTTCTATTGGCGATGTTTTCATTTTCCTTGTTCAGTTTTGTAACATCAGCAATAATCGTGGTCGTGTTTGCAATATTGTCGATAACGAGTTCCATTCGAGAATTATAACATGCCCAAATAGCATCTTCCCAGGTTTGGCAAACAGGTAGTACCTGTAGACATCCCATCCCGCATAGACGCACAAAATAAGAAGAAATCAGAAATCATTCTTGCCATTTGCTCTATGAAGACCTTCCCAAAAAGTAACTTACATTGTCGACATCCCCTAATAAAATGGCGTACACCGCTTTTCCATATGGTCCTAATCCTTTCTATTGGTAGTAAAGTAGAATAAAGTTGCAAGTCATCAACGTGAGTATACCATTCATTTTCGTTTCAATGCGGCAATGTGTACTGGTGGTTATTCTTACCTTTTTGAGTAACCCTTTGCAGGATAACCGCCAAGATCGTTGTTCGTCTGGATCCAATTCAAGATGCTCGCCAACTAACGTGTAAATAATAGCAATAATAATAAAAATCAAACAATCCGTCTTGTTGTCTACCCGTGATTGCCCATGAACTTACGCTGTATCTTTTTGCATCGCTGCACATATGACTTGATCAAAGTAATCCGCCAAGGTTCATCATTCTCGACCGAAATACGTACAGCATCATCCAAGTCGCCCTTTCGTAAACTGTTGTATAGAGATTCATCGATTTTTTCCTGTCTGATCTCTTCATCTTGAGTTGTCCGCCGTCGCTGTGCTGCATCGGCAACAAAACCGTCGTATAACTGATTAGCCTCTTGAGCGTGGTGAAAGTGATCATCGTCATCGTCGTCTGTGTTGTCGTCGTCCAGGTGGATGCCACGTTTGCGGGTGATCATAGGGGAGGTATTGCTTGATCTAGTAGGTGTTGCTATAGGAAAGGTAAACATGGCGTGAATTTCAGCATCTATTTCGTCTTCCATTGGATCCTGTTTCAAGCTATCCGGAAGGCGAATGTCGTCCGTCATATTGCTGATCCAATCTTTAATATTCTGTAACATCGTTCAAAAAATAAAAAATAAAAAATAAAAAACAGTAGAAGAGTAATAAAGTAAGTCCCCTCTGTTCAAGTAGATCAATTCTAGACATGATTTGTTGACTTACTGAGCATTTATGAAGGGGAGTGCTTGATCTGTATTTATTGTCATAAAATAAATGCCGGTGTCAAACATCGAAACGAAGGACTTTCAAGTTAGTAATATATTCTGATACCCAGTTGTTTCCGAAGGAGAAGCCCTTGTCACATGTTTCCTTACCTTTGAATTGTATCCAGCAGCGACCATGTAGCGCGTTCACCGTGCAAAAAGGCCATTTCCTTTTGTCCAGACTCCTTTGAAGCAATGGAAGAATTTTTGATGTGGTCCAGTCTATAGTGTATTTTATCAGAAACAAAAAAAGGAGTTAGGGAGGTATTTTATGTTGATCGCGCGTTTTGGTGGACCTACCTGTAAGAAACAATATCAGCAAGCATACCTGCTATGGTTTGTTCAGGCAATAGCTGGGAGGGTCCACGGTCCAGGATCTCTGTAAAGGTCTGGTCCAGATCATAATTACACCGTTCGAATATAGTTTTGCCTTGCTAAAAGAGTAAACAAACGATTTAGTTGTAAAATCGTCGAAAGAATAAGTTTTCATTAGTTTCAGCTGTATATAGATCGTCGTATTTCTTCTTTTTCTTCTTTAAAAGATGCTTACCATTGTAAAAAAATAAATAAATGTTGAGGCGGAAGAGAAAGGAGAGTGTCCAGAATTGAAGAATCACTCTTACAAAAAAAGGACAGTTTAATCACCGATGCACGCTATCCAATTTAAATTCAAAAAATCTCTTTCGCGGTAAACTGTCAAAAGTGAAACCAAAAAAAAAAAAATCGTAGCCATATAGTTCTCAACATCCAAAAAAGGAGCATTTTTTTCATTTGATTTAAAAAACCTCTATTCCAATAATCGGCCTCAGGCATGTACGTGACATTGATCTACACCATGTTTGTCCTTTAAAACCAGCTATCATAAAAAAATGACACCCTTCGCTTTAAAAGGTGGATGGACCTTAGGACTTTCTGTCTATGCTCAACGTTCCGCCGATACGGTATATTTCGGTGGGCAGTTCTTGGGCATTTTACTATACAATAAGACATATATGATAATAAAATAATGAACTGAATATGCAGATGTGCGGGTTATAATATTTTTATAAAGGAGACTATGTGGACAGTACGGCTTTGGCTCATTAATTTGTTTGGTGGATCGGAAATAGTGCCAACGCTCGTATCAGTAACCTAGGGCTGCAGGTCAGTCTCTGGAAAATTTAAAATGCAGGTGATTGACTGGACACCCATATAATAACCACAATAGCGATTTTTTTTTTCATTGTATAATGAATGTGGTAGAGGACGGATAGTAAAAAGATATATTCTATTTCAAGGAATACGGTAGATACTAAGCTAATAATGTGAGCTTGATTATGACAGAAGAGATCTACGGGAGGTAGAATGAGTAGTACTATTTGAATAATCGAAGAATGGTCAACACTAATTTAAAAAGACGTTTTAAAAGGGGGCTTGAGATATGGTGCTGTACAGATATCAGAAAGGCAAAAAGAAGATCTTTTATTGAAGCACGACAACGATCAACACTTATGAAACGGGATTGATGGTTGTGAAAAAAGGGATCAACTGTACAAACATGAGAGAGACTAATGGAATAAATTTTATTGTAATATGTAAAAAGAGACATATTTTATTCGATTTTAGATATAAACAATGACAAACTAATACTAAACTAGGCTAATGGAGATTCCAAAAAGCTCAACTTATGGGGGCCCAAAATCCTGAATTCATAACTGAATGGGTTTGCCCATGCAACCATCCCTGAACTGAAACCCTTCTAAACTAGCGCTGATACTAATCTAAGATCATCACAACTTCGAAAACGCTAAAATAGTGAAGAAAACAAAACAAAAACAAAAAAAAAAGAAAGAGTGCGAAAAAAATTAGGTGAAATTAAAATCCACGTGGTCGGGATTTGAATGTTTTTTGTGAGGATGTGTGGAGACGCCTCCTCATGCCTAAAGCAATCCATGGATTTTAATCCTGCTGTTTTGTACACACGCTGTAATTCCCGTATTCTCCCTGCATCATATGGTGGCCAATAAATCCATTTCCCCATGCTGGCTGAATCTTAGATTTCACATATAATCAATAGGTCAGAACTAAATCAACATTACTAGGAACAAAATATTTCAATGGTTCAAGAAAAGACGAAGCCCGGTATCATAGAGAGTAGAATGTTTATTTCAAATAAATAACTATGATGAGGGATAACAAAAAATAATGCCAGAAAAAGAATAACTAATCAAACTAATACGATCTATAATACAAATAAATAATAATATCTATCTACGCTTGTAAAGACAGGGCTTCAAAAGGATTTGGGATTTCTTGCGCAATTTGTTTTGGTTTGTCCGGACGCCAGCACCTTGCTGTAAAGCTCGCTTTTGTTTTTGATAATCCTTCCAGCATTTCCTCGTCAAGTTCATCAACCGTTGTATCTTGTTCGTGCGTCTTGGTAAAGTAGAGCATAACAAACATTTTATTGTCGTCATCCTAATAATAATCAAAATGACATAAGTGAGATGTAATGCACTTTACATATGTCTAACTTCCCTCCCTGCTTTTTTTCTTTTACCTTTTCCATAAAATCGAATCCAATGCTTTCAACAAGGTCAATAAAACCATCAATGTCACTGAATCTACTAACAACTTCAGCAATCTTCATTTCACCACTAGATAAATATAGAAATAATAAAAGATTAGTCAGTGACACACTAATGACTCTATAGTTGTATATCTCTTTACACACACACACACACATATATATATATATATATATTGCTTTACCCTTGTTTCAAGATACGGTGAGCTTCCTTCAAAAAGTCGAGGTAGTTGGTACCCATAAGTGACAAAGAGAATACCACGACGTCAACAGTATTGGCAGATAATGGTAACTAGATCAGTTTGTAACAATAGTAAATAAAAGAGAGAGGCTTGCAGTTAGACTCACTGATCAATTCTTCCTATACCATATACTTTTTTTTTTTTTTTTTGTTTTACCTTTGTAATATCACAAGCAATCACTTTATCATTCTTGGCAATTAAATCATAGCTGAGTACCTTTTGCTTTTTCAAAGTATGTCCAATGACAGCATCACCACATCCAAGATCAGCTACGACAGTGCCTTTGGGAGTTTTCCGAAGTTGGTCCAGGATAAGATCGACAGGGTTCACAGGCCAAGATTCCACTTGATGTCTGAACCCTTCATGATACTAAACAAAACAAAATATAATAAAGCACGTCAACATCCGTGGGTTCTATTATTCCCCTTCCCCCCGCCCCTTGATTTTGATATTGCACTTACTTCATCAAAGAGTTCTGGTTTTTCCTGAAACAAAGAATATGCCTCGTTACCTTCGGTGGTATACAATTTCTCGTTTAACCAGCGGAATCTTGCACCAGATAACTTTTCCTTCATCTTGAGTTGAAGCGCTGTGAGTCCAGGTTCGCTTTTATTGGCAATGACTGGGGTGACTTCCTTGGTTGATTTCTTAGGCGTTGGTGCTTGTGTTGGAGCTGATGCTGATGCTGGTACTGGTGGTGTTGGTGCTTTCTTGGCATGTGCAGGTGCGGGAGTGGACTTGCTCTTGTCGAGAAGCTATATATATTAAAGAAAAAACAGGCAAAAAATTGGTCATTGTGTGTCAGCAATACATACATACATACATTGTTGAAATCCTTTTTCTTCTACCTACCGCCTTGAGTTTGTTTTTCTTGCTGGCATCTAATGGCTTCTTGTTGGGTTTACTGTTGACCTTGACGTTCTCGGTGCTTGCAACACCGGCCTTCGCTGGTGATCGATCAATGTTTTTGGCTTCCTTTTCAGAGTTATCTTTGGTTGATTGTTTAGGATCCTGTTTCTGCTTCTTGGGAATTGCTGATTGTTCCGGTTTGTCCTGATCTTGGTTTGATCTCAAGTGTTGCTTCGTTGTTGGGGAGGGTGCCTGCTTTGCTTGAGCTTTCTTCTTCGGCTGCTTTTGTTGGGAAGTAGTGACTGTATCTGATTGATCGAGTTTGGGTTTCTTTGCTGTTGCTGAATCGTCGTTATCACCTTTATTATTCTTCTGACGTTCTCGTTTCTTTTGATGCTTATCTTTTTTAGGTCCTAATTGATCGAATTGGGCTTGAAGCTGATCGGCGTTCTTGGTCACTTTCGTTGAGGAAGCGTCATCTTTGTTTTGTTTTTTTTTCGTGTCCACTGCAATGTTGGTTGGTAGTGACCATCCTGATGTTTTGAATAGTTCCATTATGATCGAGAATAGGAGGACGAGAAAGAAAAAAAAAAAGTAGAAAAAAATTCAGATACCGAATTGCTTTTCAAAAAAATTCAAGCCTCCCAAACTTGGCGACCTTATGCAAAGCAAGCAGTTTAAAGTCCCGCCCATCCTTTCTTTTTCCATCAATTTTCTAGGGTCCTTTTCCGCCCAACTGGCTCCAATTCCAGGTCTTCGTAGACCCCCGCCCAAAAAAAAGAAAACTCGATATGTAGGCAAATATATATCATGATTCCCATATATTCATTCAAACAAATGACCAAAACAAATGTCCAACGCAAATCATATAAATAAAAGTAAATCTTTATTCAAATTTCAAAAAACCGAAGAGTATTCTGATATATGGGTAGGGGAGAGGGGAGATCTATACTAAAGTTCTTCCTGTAAGCGTCTCCGAGCCTAAGAAACGAAAATAAATAAATGAATAAATTAGCACGATGATCAGAAAGCTTCCAACACCTTTTCTTTCATCTCTTACCAATTCCTTTGCCCGGTCTTTGTAGGAATGTCCACCACCGCTATCCAATCTTGATTTCGCATTTGCCGACCCGAGTCCAGCTCCTTGAGCATATCGTTCAGCGGTAACAGGATCAACGATACCCGAACCTTCCTTTCCAAGACCTTGACCTCTTTTCCATCCCATTTGCTGTAACATTCTAGCGCCTACATTATCATCTGCCACTGGCTTTGTCAAAGTAGCCCCACTAAAGATTGCCAAAAAAAAAAGGGAGGGAGAACTGTTAGGGAATAATAAATACAAATCTGATGGATTAGGCTTATTACCTTTCAAAAGATTTCTTGGCGTTGGTTTCTTGATTTGGTCTGACGAGTGGTGGTCTTTTGTTGTAGGGTAATTCAAGATCAGGGCATTCTGGTTGATTATACGCCTGCCGACGTTCTGCTGCTCTATTTCGGTATGTAATAGGTGTCTATGTATATAAGGAGAAAACAGGTTGGATCAGGTTATTTATTATTATTCACTATAGATCATTGATGACTTACTTCTGAGGAGCTTGTTACATCATCTGCAATTGCTGGTGTTGCTGATGTTGCCGGCATTGTTGGCGTTGCTTGTTTTGTTGCTTGTTGTCGTAGTTTAGCTCTAGCTTTGTCAATGGCTACCGGATCTTGACTATTTTTCTAGTTGAGGTATAGTGTGTCAATATAAAAAAACAAAATACATAATCCCTGATGCCAGTCAACCCCCCCTTCCCTTTTCCTCTCACAACCTAGACATACACCCTCTCTCAATATTCCACAAAATACAAATCTCTGATCACCATTATCATTCTCTCCTACCCTACCCACAGTACGTCCTCCTCCTCATCCCCCCGCCTTTTGATATACAACGCCAGCCATCAACACCACTCGTCCACAATAACAAAGAAAAAAGAAAAATAAAGAAAAGGTAGTGGCCATGTGTCGTACTTTGTGCAGATCAGATAAAGCTTGATGTCGAGTGATGTCCTGTTTTGATTTGAATTTGCGATTGCAGAGTAAGCAGGCCATCAGTTGATAGTCACCGAAGTCAACTTGCAAGGCATCGTCAGGTCCTGTTGATTGAGAAGCTAATTGTTGTTGTTGTGGTTTCGACACTTCATCTTGTATTTCCTCACAAGGCATGCCTTGCGATGCGGCGAGTTCTTCCTGTGACTGGCCCCAGCGCTCTAAATAGGAGTGAACCTAACAAAACAATATACAGTATAGTACAGTGGCGTATTAAAAGACTTGTGGTGGTCATCTTTGTGCAAAGGTTTTTTAGAGGGGGGGTTTACCTTTTTCGTGGCCAACACACCGCTATCTTTTTCTGTCCGTTTTCTTTTCTTGTCAATGTTGCTCGTCGAGGATGTCATGTCATGTGCTGAGGATGTTGGTTGATCAGTGGTGGTGGTGGATGGAATGTTGTGTTCAGTGGATGTTACCGGTGCCGCAGAATGGTTCATACCGGTTGATGTTGATCTAGTCGCACTGTCGTCTTCTGACGGAGCATCAGTTGATAAATCGGAGCGGATAATAAACTTGAAGGTTGGTTGGGATTGCTTGGACTGAGAAAACATAAAAGAAATGATATAAAGAAAAAAAGAAAAAAAAAAGTGCGGAGGCCATGATGATTGAAAAATTTCAATCACCGCAGTCAAGAATAGCCTTAAATTCGCTGCTCAACTTCAACGGGAAAAAAAGAATAACTACTATAGGCAAAGAATACCTAACGTTAATTCTTTTTCTACTGAATAACCCCCTCTTTTTTTCTCACTATTGTGCAGATTAGGAAAAACGTAAAATAAGTTTTCGTTGGTGCAATTTTTTTCTTTTTGTATTCTCAACGGTCCTGGAGGGCATGATTCAAAGTACTCCCACGTAGCACTCTCAATTTCCAAAAAAAAAAGATACTGCGCGGGGATGCAAACATTTCCACATTTCTAAAAAATGGATCGACTTGGTTTCAGGGAGGGATTATTGGGATGTAGTTTTTGATATAAGTAGACGCTTCTACCATTTTACACCTTCGTCGGTGGCCCCTTGGGCCTTGCCTAGCTTCAATTTGAAGCATCTTACATATATATATATATATATATTATATGCAAAATAGTAATAATACTAAAAGCTGGATATATACAGTATTACAATCTAATGAAGTTACGCTATTGTACGTTAGTGACGCGGCCTAGTTCGATTAATTTAAACAGTAGAGAGGGAATACGGTCACATTTCATATTAAATGACCTAGAACTGCTACCAAGTCAGTAGGCCATTGGTGTGTGTGTGGTGCAAATAGTCATATATAGGAGATAAAGCAGTAAAAAAATATTCTATAGTGGCGGTCACATGTACTGTATAGCACGAATAGGTTCATTTATATCATTGCCTGAGCAGGGGTATGGCTATCTTCGATACTGCGTGATCCAAGACTGCTGACCACTTCCTGGGCCACGGGTGGGGAAGAAGTAAATCAGAGAGCAGATTTTTGGTAGGACGCTCACAAAACACTCATGAAAACAACTCTGACAAGTATTCAGAAGGTCAAAAGATGGTTAATAAAAAAAAGCATATTTTATTAAGGCGTATTGGTAGTTACGAAAGAGAAAGACAACGGATTCATTGTAACAAAAAGCTTAATGGAATGATCTATTGGAGGAAACAATGCCATCATATCTACATGAAAATTTCAGCTAAATACTTTGACTGTGTGGTATACATGCAAACAACATAGACGAAAAAAAAGGGTAGAAAGACACAGAAGAAGTGAGGTATAGTATATGTCATGTCAACATTCATAACTTTTTTTATTGAATAAGGAAATAAAAAAAAAGTAATACAATCTAATAATAAATCAGGGCTAAAACTAAACCACAAAGTCTATATGATAAGATCTAATATACCCTATCTACATTCGCTTGCGTTCCTTCTTGGGACCCTTTTTCTTATTTTCGGCATCTTTGTCCTGTTTTTGTTGACGTTGTTTATCCAAAAGCATCTTGTTTCGTTCCTTTTCCTTTTCATTTTGTTTCTTCATTTCTTCACGTCGCACCCGTTCTTTTTCTTGAATCAAAGCGGCATTTTGGTTGGATGTCAAATCATCTATCATAGCAATTGTCAAATATACATATATATGTAATATCAGTCACTGAACAATATATTCATGCCCCAAACCTCTCTTCTTACCATCACGCGAGACAGTATCCATATCATCGTATTGTTGTCGTAGTCGATCGCGTTGTATCTTTTGTTCCTTGGAAAGTTGTTTTGTTGCTGCGAGTTCGGCTGCTTTTTGCGCCAATTCTTCCCGCTCCTTTTCAGATTTTATAAGACGTTCCTTTTCAAGGGCTATAGTTCCCTCCAAAGAAAAGATGGGTGAGACATTATCATCCATAGTATCATCCATGTTTGTTCTTTTTTATTTTTATTTTTTTTACCTTGTGCTTGTTCGACTTGTTGTGCCTTGCGATCCAGCTCGACCTTTTCCTGATCTTGTTTCATAGCTTTCCAGTTCGATAATATAGTATCAATCAAGCTGTCTGTGGGTTCATCCTAATCATAGTTCTTATTAGAGTTCGGATCATACTCAGTTGCAATATATCATAAGTACACTTACCGTAGTTTCCGCCAAAAATTCACCAATGACTTGATGTTTTTCATCGTCTTCTATGCTGTCATCCTGCACTATACCGACAATGTATTCCGAGATATCATCGTCTAATGGATGTACAAATCAAACGGTGAGCCACTTTTTCTTTCTTTCTTTCCATCAGCCATTTTCACTTACCTTCAAGCTCAATAGCCTTCAATTGTTGAGTTACTTGATCTACAAGGTCCATGACGTTCAATCAAACAGAAAGAATTGTGCAAATTGGAAAGGAAAAGCCTAAAAAAAAAAATACATGAGAAAATTTAATCCCAGATGCTTCCAAGTATTATTTTTTTTTCTGGCTTTCCAGAATCCATCCACACTAACATTCTCCCCCACCCCGTTGCTTTCCAGCAATGCCAGTAAATCTTTTCAAATATTTTGAATTGTTTTATTCGTATCATTGTATATATGGTAACTGTATAAAAGGAAGAAAAAAAAAACAAAAGCTAAGAATAGAAAAATAAAGATAAAGCAACCCAAAGATAAAAATAATTGTGTATATAAAATAGATAGAAAAGAAAAAAGAAGGATATCATGCTGGCAGGTAAAATGAAGTAAGAAAATACAAGAAGGGGTAAACGAAGAAAGGGAAGAGCAGTAAAAAAAATGTGGAAGGAAAAATCTATCACCAGCCTTTTTCTTCCTTCCAGAGAGAAAGAGAAAAAAAAATATGTAAATATAGTCAGCAATATATAAAGTAATAAATGAAGATTGGGGGAAGGGGTAAAGCGAGATCATCGTGCACAATATGTCAATATCACAACATCAGAGATAATAGTAATAACAGTAATAATAATAGTAGTAGTAGTAGTGAGCAAGTTGATGAGGGAGAAGGGTAAGGTAAATACTAAAAAAGGAGGAAAAGGAGAAGGAACACCATCTAACGATATCTAGTCAGCAGAGACTCGCCCTCTCAAAACATCCATTTATCGACATTGCCACACCTTCACTGTTTGATCCACACTTCCTGTAGCAACCACAGGTGATGTATGACAATAGCTTTTTATAAAACAAAGAGAAATAAACAACAGTTAGTATTGATATAGAAAATTTCAAGTCAAAAGAAAGCGGGGTTACCTTATACAAGTAACAAAGTGATCATGAGCTTCTAAAGTTTTCATACATCGACCAGTTTTAAGATCCCAAATCTTGATTGACTTGTCATCAGAGGCACTTAGCAGATACTTTCCACTAGGGTGAATCACCAGTCCACGAACCCAGTTGTCATGACCAACAAATGTATGGAGGAGTTGACCATTGATATCCCATAACTTGATCGTCTTGTCGCGAGATCCTGTAATGATGTATTGTCCCGCTATTGGCTGGTCTTTAGTTTTGTTCTAATACAAAAGTTGAGTTAATATGAATATTTTCATATATAATGTTTTTTTTTTTTTTTTTTTTTTTTTTTTTCACTCTTGTCTTACTTCAATTCCCATCAATTGTTCAATATAAGGGTAGGCGTTGACAGGTGCAAAGATCGCCCATTCCACTACATGGTCGTGTCCTCTAAAGTCCATTTTTGTTTCAGTGGTTTGTAAATCCCAAAGTCGAGCGGTCTATATTCATTGATTTATGAAATTGCCAAAAAGGATGTATATTAGTCATTCATTGTTAGTTTGCCTCATTCCCCTTCCAGTAACAGCATTTACCTGATCATTCGAAGCAGTCAATAACCATCTTCCATCTTCACTTGGCACGACAGACCTAACCCATTCCAAGTGTCCACTAAATGTTTTTTCACAATATCCGGATGCCATGTCCCATAATTTGATTGTTTTGTCACGAGATGCCGATACGATTTTATCCCCAGATGGTAAGAAACAAACGGATGAAACGCTATGATCATGCCCATACAATGTCTTGATGCACTTGTAGTCATTGTTCACGTCCCACACTTTAATTGTCAAGTCCGCAGAGCAGGAAACTATAAATTATCATACAAATAAAGCAGTAGAGTCATTAGATCAACGTAATCTATGCACTATACATATAATATTTAGGTCTTACCAAGATAGTTTCCTTTAGGGTCAAAAGCCAAATCTTGAACAGCCTTGGTATGGCCCTTAAGAGTGCATTCAAAATCACCAGATTCGTAATCCCAAATTTTGATAGTGGTATCTTCAGACGCAGAGGCCAATACTTGATAAACGGGATGGAATTCGACACGAGTAATAGGATTGCGGTGACCTGTCAGACTATGTTGTTCTGGCGGTCGTGGAATCCAATCCCCTGAGCTTGTTTGCTTTCGTACAGGTGCATTGTTCAGTTCTTCTTGCATTTGTGCAGTCTTGGTTTCCAATTCCATAATCTATCAAAGAGAGATGACGGAAATTTAGTATATATCAAGGTTTCAAAAAAGAAAATTATCAATATAGTGATTTACCTTTTTTTGTAGTCTAATAACGGAAGTCCACTTTTTTTCCAACAGACCAGCATATTTTTGCTTGGGATCAGGTACAAAGTCGCTAATGTGTGTTTCATTCTTGAGCATGGCAAAAGATTCAGAGAAGCCACTTGCACTTAAATAGTCTAGAATAGCTTTGTGTCTACATAAAAATAAAAAAAATAGAAAAATTAATAATGTGATAAAATGAGTAAAAACCATCCCCTTGAAGTTTCATCATGAGCATCCTTTGACTGTTTGCTTTACTGATAAACAAGAGAAGTAATAAGAGGAACGATAGCAAGTTGTCGTTTCAAGTAGTTACATCATCCTGTTAAAGCAAGTTAACCAGTCTTTTCCACCAAAGATTGTCTTTGATGAAGAATTCCCTCTCCCTCTCCCCCTTTTTTTTGTCTTATTCGCGCTTTTTTCTTTTTGCCACCCATCATAAAAACACCACATATTTGCCCCATCTGAAATACAGCCTTTTTTTTTTTTTTTATTGAAACACTTACAGTTCTTCCTTTTGCCTTTCAGAAAGAATGCTTGTCATTGTTAAGATGATATGTAAAATATAAATAAAACAATAAAATAATAATAATAAATAAAGAAGGAAAAAGAAAAAAAAAGCTTGGGTGAACGAAAAAAAAAAAAAAGAAAAAGAAGGTTGGCCAAAATTTTTCTTTCCCCTTTGACAAATTCCTCCCTGCTTCAACGATTTCGCACCCCGCCAGTCTCTTTCATCTCAAAAAATCAATGATGGTGAAATACAAAAAGTAGTGTGGAGAGATTTTTCTTTTTCCTTTGTCCAACGTTGGAATAGTTTCTTGGTCAAAGAAAAAAAAAAGGGGTTCTTTTTTTTTTTTTTTTTTTTGATGGATTGATCCAAGAAGCAGTCAAGATGGGATGACAGCAAAAGCACGTGGCCATTGGTGATTGCAATTGAGGAGAAAGGCGGGAAAAGGAAAAAAAATCAAGTCCAGATGAATTTGAGATGACAACGAGAAAATCCAAATTCATATGTCGCAAATCCCCGCCCTAAACTCTTAATTTTTTTAGTTTAACTTTTTTCCTTTCCCCCTCTTTTTCCTTTCTTCTTCTTTTTTCCTCTTTGTCTTTTTTATATATACACAACCATGTCTGCCGAATTGAAAACCGAAGCTCCCATCAAGCTTGAAAAGGCTGCCTCTTCTACTGCCCAATCCGTTAAATCCTTCTTGTCTGGTGGTAGGTCTTCTTTCATGATTAGTTCATCTCCTTATAAAGCTCAAGTTTGACTCACCTTTTTCGTTTATCATAGGATTTGGTGGTATGGCTGCTGTGTTGGTTGGGTAAGCTGAAATACAATCCGGTTGGAGTTAGGGGAAACGGAAAACATAGTAGCTAGTTTACTAATTCTATTTTTATTTAGTCAACCTTTCGATCTTGTCAAGGTCCGTCTTCAAACCACCGAAGGTGTTTACAAAGGAACCGGCGATTGTTTCAAACAAATTATCAAGAACGATGGTGTTTTAGGTCTTTACCGTGGTATGGCTACTCCTCTGGCCAGTATTACTCCTATCTTCGCAGTTAGTTTCTTCGTAAGTACAATGGAAGAGGACTTATAAAAGAAAAGGAACCTTTCTTTTCTGAGTACGTGATGTTTGACAACCAACGTTTTGTTTTCTTCACTAGTCATACGATCTTGGTAAGAAGATTGTCACGGGTATCCGATCGGATAAGACTGAACGACCTTTGTCTTTGGCTGAAATCACTGCTGCCGGTGCATTTTCCGCTGTGCCCACAACCTTATTCATGGCTCCTTCCGAACGTATTAAGGTGTTGATGCAAATTCAAGGACAAGGTGGTGAACAAAAGTACAAGGGACCTTTGGATGTGGTGCGTCAATTATACAAGGAAGGTGGTGTTCGCTCAATCTTCCGTGGTACTGGTGCTACTTTATTGCGTGATTCTCCTGGTTCCGCTGCCTACTTCTTGGCCTATGAACTCATCAAGAAGGGTCTGACGCCTGAAGGTACCAAGCCTGATCAATTGAGCTTGGGATCAGTTATCTTTGCTGGTGGTATGGCTGGTGTAGCCATGTGGTCTATCGCTATTCCCCCTGATGTCATCAAGTCTCGTCTCCAATCCGCTCCTGCTGGTACTTATAGTGGTATGATGGACTGTTTACAAAAGACTATCAAGGTGGATGGTCCTCGTGCTCTCTTCAAGGGCTTTGGTCCCGCTGTGCTCCGTGCTTTCCCCGCTAATGCTGCCACTTTTGTTGGTGTGGAATACTCTTTGAAGGCCATGAACATGGTGTTTTAAATATAGTTAGTGTAGTTTTCATTGTGCTTTTTTTTATATGTTAGATTCTTTATCCCCATCATTTATCCATTCTATATGCTATAGACATATTTCTTGTTTATTTTAGTTTAGTTTAGTTTTTGCGTTTTTTACATTGTTGAATAAAAAAGGAATTGTTTTATATTTGTTACTATAAAGAAATGTTTAAGTGTTTGACTTTTTTCGTCTCAGGGCCCAAATTTTAGCCTTTTACGGTGCCTCCCCCAATGACAGCCACCATCTGAACCAAACCGTGACCCTACGGCCCCTCTGATAGGACATGTGTTTTAAAAATCCGCAAATCACCAGAAAATACCGGTATAAAACTTCTAGTCCCCAGATTATTTTTCATTTTTTATTTCTTTCTTTTTTCTTTATTTCTTTTTTTTTATTCCATTTATATATCCCACTCTTTTGACTATGTCTTCTCTTCGTTTATTAAAGCTTAGAAACTTGAACAATGCATCAGCCAAGTCTGCTACTTTATTGACCAGAGTAAGTGATCTGGTATTGATGACTTTTTTCTGAAACGCACTTTTGGCTAACGATCTACCCTTCTCTCCCCCAATTTTTTTTTTGTTGCCTTCTATTTAGAACATCTCCAACATGACATCTCGTCGTATGGCCACAGCTGCTCAAGCTCAACCCAAGACTCCTATTGATGCTAATGCCACTGGTCCCATGTTGCGATTCCAAAACAACTTGCCCAAATTACCTGTTCCCGCCCTCCAAGGTACTTTACAAAAATACCTCAACAGTGTCCGTCCCTTATTGAGCGATGAAGACTACAAACAAACCGAACAACTTGTCAAGGACTTCGAAGCTCCTGGTGGACTTGGTCCCAAACTTCAAGAACGCCTTGTCGCTCGTGCCAATAATCCTGATATCGTCAACTGGTTGGAAGACTGGTGGTTGGATCAAGGTTATATGGGTTACCGGGACCCTGTGGTGATCTATGTCAGCTATTTCTTCTACTACAAGGATGATAAGCTTCGCAAGTTGCCTGCCACTCGTGCTGCTGCCATCACCACGGCTGCTTTGGAATTCAAGCAACAAATTGTTAGGTAAGTATATAAATAGAGATGACAAATATTAAACCCGAAAAAAGGAGACCTTGGGCAAGGGGGGGAAGCGGGAAGGCTTTTTTTTGGTTATGTGCTGTATACGGTAAAGATTAACAAAACAACTCTTTTTTTTTTTACTCTTTATTATTATCATTCTTTCAATAGTCAAACTCTCGAACCTGAATATGCCAAGGGTGAACCTATGTGTATGGATTCCTACAAATACATGTTCAACAACTGTCGTATGCCCAAGAAACCCTCTGACTATGAAGCCATCTATGATCCTTCCAAACACAGCCACATTATCGCCATTCGTAAGAATAAGTTTTACGCCATCGACACTATCCATGATGGTCAACAATTATCCACCAGTGAATTGGAACAACAATTCCAACGTGTGATTGATTTGGCTGGTGAAGAAAAGGGCGCTGCTATTGGTGCTTTGACAGCGGAGAATCGTGATACTTGGACGGATGTAAGTTTCTTTTTTTTTTTTTTTTAGTCATGATCAAAAAAAAGGGGGGCAGGGAATTTGCGGGGTTATCATTTATGTTTACATAAAGCAATATCAGTTTCGGCTGGTCGATGATGTCGTTGTGTGGGGTCATGGGTGCACAAAAGAAAAAATTATTACCAATACTCACAATTAAATTTTTTTATCTTTTATCTTTTTTATCTAGAGTCGGGAATTGTTATTGGCCGCTAACCCCAACAACAAAAATCTTTTGAATCAAATTGAATCCTCCTCATTTGTGGTCTGTTTGGATGACAATACTCCTGTGACTCGTGATGAAGGTGTTCGGGATTGCTGGCACGGTGATGGTCGTAACCGCTTCTATGATAAACCTCTTCAATTCATTGTCTTTGATAACGGCAAGGCTGGATTCATGGGTGAAGTAAGTATATATATATATAGAGTTTAACTGACAAATGCCTCTTATGGAAAAATGCTCATCTTTTTTTTATATCATTTAGCATTCTTGTATGGACGGTACCGCCACTTGCCGTTTGAATGAATATGTCTGTGAAGGGTAAAGAATAGCGATTCTAAAAAGAAACATAAGAATGGGGGGGGAGAATGAAACATTAACGCTCACTCTCGCATTTCCCTTATTATTATTATTTAGATTGAAGAACAAGACTGTGAACCATGGCCCTGAAAACATCCGAAACACTATCCCTCAACCCACTGAACTCAAATTCCAGTTGGACACCAAGGCGGAACAAGCTGTGCAATCGGCTGAAACCAACTTTGACCAATTGATTGCCAAGAATGAAATGACGGTGTTGGCTTATCAAGGCTATGGCAAGAACTTGATTAAGAAATTCAAATCATCTCCTGATGGCTTCACTCAAATGATCATCCAATTGGCTTATTACAAGATGTTCGGTGTGTCCCGTCCCACCTACGAATCAGCCCAAACCCGGAAATTCCAACGTGGCCGTACCGAAACCGCACGCAGTGTGACCACCGAATCTGTGGCTTTTGTCAAGGCAATGGAAGATCCTTATGCTACTAATGAAGAAAAGGTTGGTCTCTTCCGCAAGGCATTGAAGGCTCAAGGTGCCTATATGGCTGACTGTGTCAGTGGTCACGGTGCCGATCGTCACTTGTTTGGTCTCAAGAACTCGTTGCAAGCCAATGAAGAAGCCGCTCTTTTCAAGGATCCCGCTTATGCTTACTCCTCCCATTGGTATCTCTCCACTTCTCAATTGTCCTCAGAAAACTTTGATGGTTACGGTTGGGGTCCCGTGGTGGGTGATGGTTTTGGCTGTGCCTACATGATCAAGAACAATGCCCTTCAATTCAACATTGCCAGTTTGAAGGATTTGGAAGTCCACGGAAAGAAATTCCCCAACGGAACTCACCACTTTAAGCAAGCCCTCGAAGATGCGGCCAACGATTTACGGGAATTGGTGGAATCTGAAATAACCTCTGAAGCCAAGTTGTAGAATACTTCTTTTTAGTTTAGTTATTTATTTTGTATATAATGATATATAGATTTTATGTCTCTCCTTTATTACTGTTATTTGTTTTATTTTGATCAGTTTGATTTGCTTTATTTTGAAATAAAAAAAAAACCCCCTTTTGATTCACATCATTCATGCGTTATATACTATGTTGTCTTTTTGGTTTTGGTTCGGTTTGGAAAAAAGTGAAAAATGGATGAAATTAGATTGGACATGGTGCAGTTCAGCAGGAACGAATTTTTTCTTTGGGTGTTTGGGTCTTACGGAAAATCCAAAATATATCTCTTTTACTTGACATATAATACGTTTGACCGTGTATTTTGATAGTAAAGCTGACAAAACGGAACAAAGGTACGTGGCTGAGGTGTTTCTTGTTTTGTTTTTGTTTTTGTTTTATAAAAAAAAAAAAAAAACGCCATACATAGGCATTTGAAGTTGGCTGATTTTGACTGAGGAATCGATGAATAGCAACAGCAAGTCGGTCATTTCACAGGGTACAGTGATAAAGACCTTTACACCTCCCCAAAAAAGGAATGATGCGTTGGTAAACAAAATGCTTTTTTTCTATGCATCCTTCAGTGTCTTTTTTTTCATACATCCACCACCACCATTTTTTAAAACCATTCAAGAAATCCATCTGAGCGTAACCTTTTAGAAACGAAGTACAGTGCAGTAAATGGAGCGTTGAGCACGACGGTTGCGAAGTTGTCTCATTCCTAATCCTTTTTCTTTTGCACATACACATCAGCCTTTTTTTTCATTCTATACCCGCAAGCAGTGTACAGCGTGGATATACCCATCTAATAAACAAACTAAACGGATGAGAGATGGCGTAAAAGCTAACAGACAAGACGATTTTTATTCCAATGTACTATAACAAATAAACTATATAGACGAAGTTAATAAAACTATAATATATATCTAAATGTGAGGCAATTGGGGATGTGCTTGGATTAGTTTGGAGGGCGTGTGGGGTTATTTTGATGTGGCGTAAGTCAGTCAATCAATGAGGGTAAATTCCTAGGGTGAATAATAGGCTATTCTACAATGAAGGGATTGACTAAACTATGACAGATTACTCCGCTTTGTCTGCAAAAGCATCAAGAGGAGAGAAGAGTCGTGCTTTTATTGTTGAATGGTGGCGTTGATTGTTAAATATATATATATATTTATATAAAGGTACTTTTGTATTCTACCAAAAAAAAACCCACATCAAGAGAGACGAAAAAGAACAATTGTAATCCCGCCCACGTGAATATTTAATTGCCCCGATTTTTTATTTTTTTAGCTCTCTTTCCTTCCTCTTTTTTTTTCTTCCCTTAATCTTCACGATTGTGGCTCCTGTGAGGTCATGGTGGACTTAGGTTAGTGTCAGGACTAGTTTAAAAGCGTTTTCAGAACAGGGATTACAAGAGGCATGGGGAAACGATTCCATTTTGGATTCAGGATGTAGACCCACCAATAGATGACTCTTTGGAGCTTTGATTAGTTTTGGATAGTGTTAGTTTGTCTGTGGTTTGTATCTATATCTAAATAAAATATGTTTCTTTTTACTTGCTTCAATGAAAACCGTCCCATAAGTCTCTCTCATGTCTTGTGCAAAATAGATCTCTCTTTTGCTACCATTACCCTTTTTTATTAGTGCTAACCGTTGTTGTGCTTTAATAAAAGACATCTACTTACAGTATTTCTCACGTCCTTTTTACCATGTACAAGATATTAGATAACTTTTTTCCATTTGCTCCTTTAGATTAGTGTTGTCCGCTCGACGGATCTCCCATTAGTTTCACTCAATCTACCATATAGATCCTTCCATTATATCTCTTGTATGATATGACACCCTCTCGTCTTCAGTTTTAATATCTTCAACGAACTCCCCTCTTCATTTTTAGTGTCCCCCACTAAGCTTCAATAAAAATATGCCCCTTTTAACAATGCATTCTCTGACCCATCGTATAAATGAACAATGTTGATATGGTAGTTGTTTTGTGAGCATCCTATCAAACACTTAGTTCCTGGTTTACCCATTATGACTACTTTTCACCCTAACTAGGAGCTGGTTGACAGTCTTCGGTCACTTTACAATCAAACATGAGCTATATTACTGCTCGACCAATCATATATATAAAATTTAGGTCGTGCTGTGTTTGTAGATTACTTAGTATGAAACGTGTTCCTTGTCCCCCTCTACCATTCATATGAGTATCAACCTAGCCTGCGGCATCAGCGTTCCCGTCCCTAAATTGGACATACCACTATATTCATCCTTCTCGCGTGTGTGTGTGTGTGTGTGTGTGTTTTTTTTTTTTCTCATTCTGCATGTCGTACAATACTAATAATAAAAACAAGCCCAAACTAAAGTCATAGGGTAGGAATCAGAAGGGAATTTTGTGTGGAGCAAAATAGAAAAAAAAAAACGCAGCAAATTGTACAGTGAATAAATATATCATGTCAATGAAAATATAAACAGCCGTCTTATGAAATTGGGTGGATTTTAAAAACTCTACCAGAGGAATCATAGAGGAGACACTAGTTCAATCATATTTAATAAAGATAACAAAAACAAATACATGACAATCACATCATTTGAAGAAAATAAATGGACATGTAGTCGCTGAAGAATTCAAGACATGGATTTCAAAGTACATACAATTTATTATATATTTGGTGTTTGTGTGTAGGGGTTTTGAGTAGGGGAAGGAAGAAAGTATACATACAGAGATAATGGGCCGAGAGAGGAGGGGAAACACTATACAACAGTTTAAAAAATGGAGGTGGGGTAGGGGAATGGAAAGGGAAAACATAAAAAAAAAGAGAGAGAAGGAAAGTAATATAATAGGTGCAGTGGAAGGGGAATACATACAGAAAATAATTAAATAAAAAAACTACTATATAAGATATATATATATGTGTGTGTAAAAAAAAGGGGGGAAGATAGGAGATACTAATTTGCTTGTTTGACACCATTGTATTGCTCCAGAATAAGTTCCAGTTCTTTGACGCGCTGTTGATATAAGTTGACTTCTTGTTGTAAAAGCCGGATATGGTCCACCGATTTCCGTAAGATGGCGCCCTTATTTGGTTTATTGTTGTTGCTGTTGCCATTGCCACCAGTAGGCGATGATGACGGTGAGCTATTGCTGTTTGCATTGGTGATTTCTTCCAACATGGCCTCTGGCAATAAACAGCCTAATTCATGGATTCTGTCATTGATATTTTCGCGGCGTCTACGTTCCACTATCAAAAAAAAAAAAAAAAAAAAATAGAGGTCAGGCAATGGTCACACAAGCAGGTTAAAAAAGAGTAAACGACAGTGGGGTAAAAACAACATAACAACAAAGACAAAGATAATATAAAGTAAAAAAAAAAATATATACATACCAGCATTGTGAGATTCCCGTCGCCGTCTTCTTTTTTCCATCATTGCTTGTAGGCTTTTGTTTGGTACCAGAGACAGAGAGAGAAATATAAAAAAGATGAAACAATAGATGTGATTAGTTCCTGAGGATAGATAACTCTAACACTCTCTTTTTCCTTTCCATTTCATTTCACGCCGATTGCTTCTTGTCTTTTCACTTACTTGACTTGCATGGCATAATCGTCTTCTGCACTTTGAGGTAAATCGGTTATTTGCTGCTGTTGATGGGCTGGTAACGCCATGTTGAGATGAGCTTGCTGTGCAGTATTGGTGGGTGAATTCATTGGCGAACGACTGTTGAGATGAAATTCGTACCCGATATTTGCAGGAGCCGACATAGGAAACCCAGATGAAACAGAGGATGGTGATGACGATGAAGGATAACCATGATAAAGTGAAGATTGTTGCTGTGAATAATTCGATAGAAGCTGTTGTTGCTGTTGCTGCTGCTGTTGTTGTTGCTGATGTGTTTTGGTATTATTGCTTTCATTCATCATTTGATTGTACTGCTTGCTTCCTGCGGCAAGCATGGAGTGTCGTTGTTGTCGCTGAGGGTGATGATGAATGTCCATTGGGCCGACAAATCCTGATCCTCCACCACCACCGCCGCTAGTTGTGTTTGGAGAAGTGCCGAAGTTATCATAGATGCTAGAGTCACCGCCCATGGATGTCAAAGAATAGTCAGACGGCGACTCTTCATACATTGGTAGAGCATGAATCAATTTCCTCTTTCCAAACGATGCCTGGTAATCGATATCGTCCATATCCTGTAGCGTAGTTGACATTGGTGAGATGAAGTTTTGTGAGAAAGTATCAGCATAGTCGATAGGACTGTCTTCCATGGTAACGTTTCCGGTATTCCATTGGTTGTTATTACTATTGTTGTTTGTGGTGCTCATGTTGAATTTGAATTGCTGTTATATAAAGATCAAGTAACTGTCGAGGTTTTGTTGGTGAAATTGTAGTTCAGTATGTTGTCGAGTTAAGCAATTGAAGTGTTAAACTGATGGGATGATATTCCATAAAAGGATAAAGTAATAATAGATAAGAGTATAAATAGCGAAAGTGAAAAAAAGAGAGAAAGAGAAAAGAAAAACTTTGCAAAGTTGAAAAAACCAACTTATAAAAACGATTCAGGCCAAGAAAATAGAAAAAGACATATGCTGCGGCGGGGTTTCAAGTTCGCATGAGCACTGATTGGTTCGATGACACACCACAATGATGGTTCAGGATGTGTGAAAAAAGTAGAAGGTAGTATAAAATTAAAATTATCAATCTAAAAAAGGACACGATAACGTATGATAGATCAAATGAGACCTTCAATAAAGCAGGCACAGTCAGTTTTCCTTTTTCCGTCGTACCACTATATGATGTGTACATGTTTGAACTGAAAGGGGGGTAATGATAAGGGGTGGCCTGTGCTCCATCATGATTTACAAATGACTACTATAGGCCAACATATATCACACTGTCCACTATTTATTTTTAATAGTTACTACCACTCTTTACAAAATAATGATGATTATCCCGAGGTTGACGTTTTTTGCCGTACATACATAGCAACAGTTTTGATAAAAATAAGTCTGCTGAGCCAGGTTTTTTTTTTCAGATGATGCTATCCCATGAGTTTTTGCTACCATTAAAAAACTCACCAACCGCATGAACAAAGCGTATTCAGGCACACAAACTTGATGAATTTCTTGCGAAGAAAAGTTCAACGATTGGCCATATCTTACCCCAAATCATGTGTCACTGCACCAAAAAAAAGGAAGAAATGAATTGACATATAAATTCGTATTAGCGTTCTTTTTTTTTTTTTTTTTTTTTTTTTTTTTTTTTTTTTGGCTCAACTTGCATAATAAACCCAGCTCCACCATGTCCATATTCTTATCCTCGAAATCATCATCATCATCATCATCATATCATTCTTTTCTATTTCCATATAGAAGTGCCACATTAGTAATTCTGTCATATATACAATAAAACATCATCTTCCTTTTTATAATAATCGAAATATGATGACCGATTTAAGGTTTATGCTACCAGATTGAATCGCCGCACTGATCACTCTACGATACATTCTCTTTACAGAAATGCATTCCTATATAATACAAGGAAGTAGGCACGTATCATGTCATGTCAGTATAACCAATGAAAATAATAATAATAAATATGCGTTTGCATTCGAATATTTCAATGATAGTCCCATTATAAACATATTGCTAATCAATAGGTGACGAAGAAAAATAAATTACTATAATAGTTCACGTTTTACAACTTGTCAGTTTCATCAACCAAGTTTTTTGCTTTATCATATTGCATGAGATAACCGCAGAAATATAGTAACCTTTTTCTTCTTTATTCATATCGCTTTTTGCTCGTCGTCATTATGATCACTTGCTTAAGCCACACGAGTAATACCGAAAAAAAAAGGATGAGACAAAAAGGTACCAAAACGCATCGTGAGGATATTTCATGCAAAGATAAAACAGCATATGAAATCATATCGGTTTCACCTTTTCACCAATTGTTCGTTTTAGATACTATTGACTATATATATTTAAATTGTATTATAGATTCACTTATATCGTACCATGACTATCAAAGTTTAACTTGAGTGACGATACATACTGTAAGCCACGATCCTATAAACACACACACACATATATATATATATATAAACGGTGTTACAAATCGATATAGAAACCATGTCACGGTGCCTTTTTTTTTTCAAGAATGATGAATGGTTGGTCGTACAAATGATGATAAAAAAATAATTTTTTATTCGATGAAAAAAAAGACTGAAATAATCTAACGTGTGGAATATAATGAATACTAAATACTAAGGAAAGAAGGTCAAGTCTAGTGAATAAGTTGTTGTCCTGTAAAATCCATGAGGTTAAGAGCTGGCCAAATCACTTTATCGCTGGAGCTGCGGTTGCTTGTGGTGGTGGTGCTGTTGTTGTGTCCATGGAAAATTCGTCCAGGTACGAGCGGCCAACATAGCTAAAGTTTTGAAAGTAGGCTTGCATTTCGTTATCTAGCATGTTCGTTTGTGAATCGACGGGTGTATTTTTGATAATTTCGTCCGTGAATTTCTCATCAAAGTTCTCCGCCAAAACAGGATCCGTCTATAATAGCGTGCCAAACCATAACAATGATAATAATAATAAAATGAGTTAGTATATAATCACACAAATCAATATATAAAATACTATTATGTTGAGATAAACATACCACCACAGGGATAATGGGAGGTGTGAGCTGTCGTGCCTTGAGTTTTTTCCAATCCACCTTTCGAAAAAAGCCATGCGATTTGATCCGCTTGATTCCATCCTTGCCACTGCCTAATCGTACGTTCGGATTTTTGCGCAAAAGCTAAACCATAATAATATAAAGAGTTTGTTAATTGTCCATAAAGTAGGTCAGTTTGCATAATAATATTCAAACATTACCCTTGTCATCAAGTCCTTGGCATCACTCGAAAGGTAGTAGGGTAGTTGCAGCTTTTTCTTCTGAATGGCATCTAACGTTTTCTTTTTGTTCGAGCATCGGAATGGAGTCTATCCAAATATATATATATAAAAGAAATTAGTAAAAGTGTGCTGTAGAATTGACTCTTATTTCTTTGACTTACGTATCCAGTGAGCATTTCATACATCAAGATACCCAAAGTCCACCAGTCAACTGAGTTATCATACATCATTTCCAGCAAAACCTCTAATGCACAAAAAAAAAAAAAAAAAAAAAGGTGGCAAGCCAAACAAAATCAGTCTTTTTGTCATGCAGAGCGACAGTTTCCTTTTTTGTGGGTGTTACCAGGTGAGATGTATTCAGCCGTGCCACACATTGTGTTCGTCCTTTCATCCAAAGACACCTTGCTAAGTCCAAAATCAGTCAAAACAATATGCCCCTCCTTATCGAGTAGGCAATTTTCCGGCTTAAGGTCCCTAGAGTCCAAAAAAAGATCCTTGCAACTTAGTATATGCTTTATGTAAAATCAGTATTTATTCATTCCCATGACTTTACCTGTATATAATACCAAGGCTATGGATGTGTTCCAGTGCCAAAACAAGTTCTGCCAAGTAGAATCGAGCAACATCCTCTGAAAACATGTGTTCTACCATAAGACATATATCATTAGTCTATCTTTTCTATCACTATGTCATGGCGTTTTTTTAACATTTTACCTGTCGCCATATGTGTGAATAGTTCGCCACCGGGAGCATATTCCAAGATCAAATAAAGTCGATCGTTTGTTTGGAATGCGTACATCAATTGGACAATAAACGGATTTCGGACTTCTTCCAAGATTTGACGTTCGGCTTTGGTATGCTCGGCATTCTTTGTATGGACCATCAACGATGCCTTTTTGAGGACTTTCATTGCATAGAGGACACCCGATTCAATATGACGACAAAGCATTACTTTTCCATACCTATAAGAATAAAAAAGGAGGGGCGTCAGTGAATAAGGAGGCTAATATTTATTTTATTTTTTTTCAAAATGTTTATGTGATATGTCTACTTACGCTCCACGACCTAGTAGTTTGATGATTTCAAAGTCATCCAGACTAACTTTGCGTTTCTTCTTGATCGACGGTATATCACTTGAGCCGTTCGTCACAGAGGAGGAGATGAAAGATTTCTTGCCAAGTTCAACTTCGTAAGTGGTGTCTTGTTCACCATGACGCACACAAGACGGCTCAGGAGCATCCACTTCAGAAGAATAGCCACTTTCAGTTTGCTGAGGATGAATAATAGTGGGTTTGGTGATGTGAAGATGAGAAGGAACCGAATACGCTGGAAGTTGGCAAGTGCTATCGTTGGTATCATTGCCATCGACGACGAGGTCTTCTTCTGTAGCAGAGACCAGGGATATATCTGCCAAAGTGGTGGTAACATTGTCAGTAGCAGCAGCAGCAGCAGCAGCAGTAACAGCGGTGCTATCCCGTCGTAAGGGTCGCAAGTTGTCGTCGTCGTCGAATTCAAAAACGGCACTCATAGCAGTGTGAGTTCAAGTGACGTGGAGGAGAAAGATATGTAGGATGAGTTGTTCAGGAAGGAAGGGAAGAGGGTAGTGTAGGAAGAGAAATGAGGAAGTGTGGGGTTGCGGGGTGAACAAATCAAAGACAAAATGGAGAGAAAGAGAAAGAGAGGGGAAGTACTTATGGAGAGTGAGTAATACAAAGACGTCGAGCAACAAATCCAAGTTTAAGAAGAACAGTGGAAAATTCATAAATAGAAAAAGGGGATGCAAGAATATATTCCCAACAGATAGAAATAATAAAAAGGAAAAGAAAAATAAAGAAAAAGGGAATCGAAAAAAAAAAAAAAAAATAGAAAAAAAGCCTTTGCCCGTCTGCCGTATTTCAAATGCCGACAGTGGTAGTGGAAAATTTTATTTTTTTTGGACGTCATTTGGCGGCTCAGAAAATTGTTTGAGGTCGAGATTTCCCATTTTTCCTTCTTTCTTTTTTAGATTACTTCTACTACTCTTTTTTTTATATACATATATTTTTTTAAACAATGGAAATCGATACTAATACGCCTCCTGAATTTATGGATGAAGATCCTATCGCCACCACTACCTCAAATATGGAAGATAACGACTTGTATTCTATCGCTGTTTTGATTAGCGAACTCAAACACGAAGATATTCAATTCAGACTGAACTCTATCAGCAAATTATCCATCATCACAGACGCACTTGGTCCTGAAAGAACAAGAGTGGAACTCGTCCCCTTCTTACAAGGTAAAACGTCATCACAGTTTACAAATGATACGCGCCAGGGTGGTATCACTCATACTTTTTTTTATCTATCATTTTACTTGTTTGGTTAGAGCTAATCGATGACGACGACGAAGTTCTCTTGGTGCTTGCTCAAGAACTGGGTCACCTCTCCGAGGCGGTTGGTGGTGCTCAATATGCTCATGTCCTACTTCCTCTTCTTGAAAACATGGCTGCTGTCGAAGATGCTTCTGTTAGAGAAAAGGTAAAAAATAAAATTTGGTGCAAGATGATGATGATAAAAAGTAGGGAGAGAGAAAGCAAACAATAACAAAGGTACTCATGAACATATTGCTCTTTCTCTTTCTTCTTCTTTCCTATAGTCTGTCAACTCCCTTTGTGAAATTGCCACTATTTTATCGGAACAGCAGTTGATGGAACACTATATGCCTTTACTGAAACGATTGGTCTTGGGCGAATGGTTTACTTGTCGTACATCAGCAACCGGTCTCTTTGCCACTATTTACACGAAACTCTCCAAAGAATTGCAGGACGAACTGAAAGCGTACGGACAAACATTATTGAAGCTGATGAAAATATAGGTTTTACTTACTAACGTGTTATTATCTTCGTTTTATTTTTAGTATGTTCAAGCACCTCGTTGAAGACGATAGCCCCATGGTCCGACGTGCGGCTGCTAAAGCTTTGGGTGTAAGTGTATATATATATATATGTGTGTGTGTGTATGGATTAATATCAAACAAGGCAAACTGTATAGTAACCTACAAACCCCACTTCCAATAGAACTTTGCAACTCAAGTTTCAAACGAAGATGTCTTTACCACGGTGCTACCTTTATTCCAAACGCTATCTGAAGATGACCAAGACTCAGTGCGACTACTTGCAGTTGAAAACTTTACTCCCTTTGCCGCATTTTTCACCAACGAACAAAAAACTGAACAACTTCTTCCTATATTCAAGCGTTTGGCTGAAGATAAGGCCTGGCGTGTTCGCTATATGATTGCATCCAATTATGTAGAGGTAAAACAGAAAACAAAGCAAAAAACGAAAGGTTAATGATAATGGGTATTGATAGGGGAAACCCCACTCCTTTTTTAATGTTACAGATTTCTCAAGCTTTTGGTGAATCTCTAGTGGAAGAATACTTCACCTCAGCATTTATCAGTTTGCTCAAAGACAATGAAGGTGAAGTGCGAACTGCAGCTGCAAGCCAACTCCCTGGATATGCCCAATTGGTGGATAAATCTGTCATTTTGGAAAAGCTGTTACCATGTGTCCGTGATCTGGCGGTGGATGAAAACCAATATGCTCGTGCTGCTCTTGCAAAAGATATTAGTGGTTTAGCTCCTATTGTTGGCCAACAAGCGTAAGTGATTGGCGATTTCAGAAAAATAACTCTACATCTCAGAAGTACTGACGTTCTTTGCTGGTAGTACGATGGATTACCTTTTACCTACCTTCTTGCAACAATTGACTGACGAATTTCCCGATGTGCGGTTGAATGTGATTTCCAATTTAGATGTCATTAACAAAGGTAAAACCAAAAGCACAATGGGGGAGGGGAAGAAGAAAAAGAGAATGATCACTGATGATGGTGAGGACTTTTTTTTTTTTTGTGGTGTATAAGCTATTGGGGTAGAAAGGTTGTCTCAGGCCCTTCTTCCAGCAATTGTTGAACTGTCAGAAGACAAGCAATGGCGTATTCGTTTGGCTATCATTGAATATATTCCTCTATTGGCAAAACAATTCGGACCTGCCTTTTTTGAAGCCAAGTTGTTGGATCTGTGTATGTCTTGGCTCCGGGATCTCGTCTTCTCTATTCGTGAAGCTGCCACCATCAATCTTCAGAAACTGACGGGCGTCTTTGGTGCGGAATGGGCTAAATCTGTGATTATCCCTCGTGTACTGAAAATGACCATGGACGAAAACTACTTGCATAGAATGACAACACTATTTGCCTTGACAGTAAATGATATTAATATACATGCGTATATGTGTGTGTGTGTCTGATTGAATATTAATCTCTTTTATTATTCACTTACTTAGGCCATGGCTGAAACATTATCAGTAGAAGTCATCCGTGAAGACGTTTTGCCTACGGTGATTAGCTTATCCAATGATCCTATTCCAAATATTCGATTCAACGTAGCGAAGTCATTGGAAGCTTTGATACCCTTATTGAAGAACAATGAATCAACATTTGGATTATATGAAAGTACCGTCAAGCCTGCGTTGGAAAAATTAAGCGAAGATGTGGATGGTGATGTCAAGTTCTTCGCTTGTCGGGCCCTGGAAAGTACCCAATAGCTATGATTCTTTGACAGTGTTTTGGGCTGGTTGGGTTTTATACAATGGTGGATATCTTCTTATACTTCTTTGGGTTAGGCTGTATTGATTATGTCTTCTTTTTTACCTTTATCATTAGTTATTTTTATTATATTCCTTGATATTCTCTCTCCCTCTCTCTTTTTCTCCCTCAACCCCTCTTTTTTTACAAGTTGTACTTCAATAAAAAAAAAACCAATGACAAAAACATTTTGATGACTACGGTGGTGGTGTTTTACAGTGATGTGTTGGGATACCTTTTTTGTGAGGGTGAGAGTTATGATGTCAGTGGTGGCTGTTGTGAAGGATATGGAAGGAAATCAACATTTATCTTGTCTGCTTATATGTATAAATAGATAGTGAGCTAAAAAGAACATGCTAGATACGTTTACAAACGTGAAAAATGCAAAGGTCCGGAGTTAGATATACTTTACATATGAAAGTGTGGTCCTCATTTTTTACAGGATTCTAAGTTTGCTGGGTTGTTGTAGTAAACGTTGTGAACAAGAAAAAAGAGAAAGCAAGCTGGCACACACGTTTTATTTGAGTGTAAAAAAGGGTCAAGCGTAAATATGATCATTGCTGTCAGATTTGCCGTCTATGTCTATTTTTTTTATGCACATGCAATACTGTGTAACACATTCGTCCAACTCTACAGTAGTTTTATACGAATCAAAATGAAAAATCGTTCATCAGACAAAGGTACAAAGATAAGTAGTATGAAGTAAAACAAGGAAGTCTTTATTTCAAAACAATAAAATATGTAACAATGAAGTATCACTAAAGCTACACTGCTACTAATGCTAAAGTAGGACCACACCAAAGCTAAAAGCAGCATCAATGAGTTCATATCATACTAGGCCCTATGTCCCATCAGAGTGAGGAACCATTAAATCCGGCATAAGAGCCATTCAAGGTATCAACATAAACAAAAAAGACCAACAACAACAACAACAACAACAACAAAAAAAAAAAAAAAAAAAAAAAAAAAAAAAAAAAAAAAAAAAAAAAAACGAGTAACAAAAAAAAACAAAAAATCAAGAATTGACGCAGATCATCATCATCATTACCAACCCTTTCCATGTAGCTTATCAGACGCATTACCCAATTCATCCTATAATCGGCAATAACCAGTTGATAAGGAATAGGTTCCACATATCAGGCATTTTGGCATGACTAGGTGCTGGATCCAGTTTCGTGCTCCCAGTAAGGATAGCAATATTGATTTTTTTTGTTATTGTTGATGATGTTTCCATAGACGAAAGAAAGTCACTGTTGATCTTGCGGCGACAAAATCACAACAACACTATTCCCATCATGTGTAAAAAAAAAACCAACTTTGAAGGATTTCCCAGAGATATTTGACCCGCTTGTTGTTGTGACAGTACTTAGCTTGACCTTCTACCGTTCTCCTAAAATAAAATAAAAAGTATAGACAAGTTGTCGCCTAGGTGTGATCTCCTTAGCATGTTTCGTTAGTGACCATTTTCCAGTATCAATATGAGCTATTGCGATGACGGTCAAAGTTGTATATGGACTAGTAATAAAAAAAAAAAAAAAAAAAAAAGTGAGTATAGGCAATAGGCTTAAACCCGGTTCACAGCAATAAGGGATCTCGGTCAGCCTTATTCCTATTCTTTTATCTTTCGATTATTATTCTATTTGTTGTCATTATCACCGTGGGTGTCGTGTGTATTTTGTTGTTATTTTGATCGGAAGAGATATGGAGAAAAGGAAAGGAGGAAAAAAAAAGGGGGAAAGTGGGAGAGTTCCATTGGTTGCCCCAAACTTCATTGGTGGCGGAGAAAATAAAATCCAAAATAAAAAGTATTCCACTAGAACCGCGACGATCTTTTTTTTTTTTTTTTTTTTTTTCCTTTCCCTTTGTTTTTTTATCTGACGATTCTTACTTTGGGATACACCTATATTCTTATGACACTTGAAAATTACCATATCGTATCTCTTGAAGGTGGAAACGAGAGTTTTATTATTGATAAAAGATATCGAATATTACGTAAAGTGGGATCTGGCTCGTATGGATCTGTATGTAGTGCCATCAACACGGAATCTAAAGAAGGTACTGTATCTTATAAAATAATACACTAATATCGCTGACTTTATTATATAGAAAAGCGTATAACTGACTTTCGCTTTTTGTTTTCTCCCTGCCACTCTCTCTGTCCCTCTTTTCCACCACCTAACAACTACACCAACAACGTCAACACGTCTTTTCGATACACCAAACAATAGTGGTGGCAATCAAAAAGTGCTTCCGAATATTCGATCGAAAACTGATCACAAAACGGTGTTTACGGGAAATCAAGCTATTACAACACTTCAATGGCCACCCTCATATTGTAGCACTTCGTGATATGGATATTGTCGACTACAACCATTTCAACGAAATCTATTTGGTGTTAGAATGCTGTGACACGACTATGAGCGATATTATCCACTCCAACATCGAACTGGAACCTGTTCATTATAGATGGTTTATGTATCAAATCTTTTCCGCTTTGCATTATATTCACAGTGCCAATGTAAGTTACTAAAAAATGACAGACTTTACTCCTTACCCAAATATGTTAACCAGTATTTCTTTCTTTTTTTTTTTTTTTTTTTTTTGATCCTTTTACTTTTAGGTATTACATCGCGATTTAAAACCTTCCAATATTCTTGTCAATCAAAATTGTACTTTGCGGATCTGTGATTTTGGTATGGCTCGTGGTTTTGTCAATCCTACATCCTTGGATCATCCTTCAATGACACATTATGTGGTGACTAGGTGGTATCGGGCTCCTGAAATCATGCTAAGTTATAGCTCCTATGATAAAGCGAGTAAGTCCGAAAAAAAGGAGTGAGCGGGTGGAGGAGGAAGAGGAGGTGGAGACTACAACAACTAACCACCTCAGTCTTTCTTCCTTCTTTGTTTATCATCTAGTTGACATGTGGTCCGCAGGATGCATCTTTGCCGAATTACTTGGAAGACGTGTTTTATTTAAGGGTACCGACTATGTGGATCAACTCAAGAAAATTATCGGTGTCCTTGGTTTACCGCAAGATACAAGCTTTTGGGATGAAACCACTTCAGAATCCGTCATTGAATATATCCGGAATCTTCGAAATGCGGATGGTCTCCCTCCTCCCACTGAATGCATCAACTTCTGTACATTGTTTCCCAATTGCCCGGCCGATGGGATTGACTTATTAGTGGCGTTGCTGCAACTGGACCCCAAAAAACGATTATCTGCCGAAGCATCCCTTTGCCACCCTTATGTTGATGATATGCGTGACCCTGCGGAAGAAATGACGTGCCCCGTTCAATTTGACTTCAATAGCTTTGAACATATTCATGATCAAGGCGAACTGCGTGACTGTATCGTGAATGAAGTGGCGGCTTTCAAGCATAGATGGAATGAAGTTGATATGGAGAATGGCGACGACGACGACGCCGACGGTGGTGTTGACGACGACGGCAACGATAACAACGGTGGTAGTGATAATGGGAATGAGGATCATCCCGGTGATGATATGGATACTGGCAACAATAATCAACCTTCTTCTCCGAACGATTACTACTGTGACAGCCTTGCTGCAACAACTGGGTCATCATGTTCAGCCATACGAAGCAATAGCAATCGTTCGGCCTTGTCCACCTCCACATCATTATCGACAACTTCCTCTCTAAGGGTGAATTCAACAAACACATTATCAAAGCGACGATACACTGGCAGCTCAATATCAACGCCTATCTCAACCTCAGCAACAGAAGCGCATCTTCAGGCCCTGGCGGCGGTGCAAGAAGGTCGGGATGTGCCCGTGATTATACAACAAGAATACGACTCTGGCACAAGCATGATGATTATGGACTCGGCGCAATTTGTCGGCGAACCGGAGGACATGGACGAAGATGACATACAAGCAATGTACAGCGATGAAAGCATTCAAATCGATTATCAACGACGCCTGCTTGACCCCTCCAATTCTGATGTTCGGGCAATCGAACGACACCTTAGCAGGGATTGGTAGATAGTTAGTATAGTTTTAGTAATTAGTGGTAATGTTTTCTCCCTCAGTCACATACTCCCCCTCCCTTTTCCTTTATCTTTGATTTTTTCTATTGTGATTGTCTTTAGCACCATTTTACCTTCATTTGATTCCTTTTTAATAAAGCATTTTGATCACATTGTGTATATCCATTTTACAAACACTTCTATTTGATTTGATTTGGTCTTCTTTTTGGTTTTTGCGGATTAATGGGTTTTGTATTATGGTATAATAACATATAGTATAATTGTGGGGAGAGTGGTGATCTGTTTCTGGACCTCAGATGTTAGAGGGGGTCATGGACATGAATCTCTTTTATGTCGACTAAAAAGACAATAAGATATGTGGTAAATTGTCGAAGGCATTAATTGAAGTCACATAAAATGATTTTATTGTAGGGTCAACATCATGTAAGATAACTAAAAGGATTAGCAATTTTATATCGGGAACCAACCTGCTCTACAGTGGATGGGCTAAACTATTTTACAATGAATGATGGAACTATTCTACCGCGGAGCGAGGGACTACTGTATGTACGGCGTGCGCCAAACTATTGTATAGTGTGTGAAAAAACTAACCCATAGTAAAGAGGAAGTGCAAAGTAATTGTATCAGTTGCATCATGCCAAGAGAGAAGAACCATGTGCTACCAGTATTGAATGATGGAGTTATTTTAATCAATAAAGGGACTGTCTCTTTTATGCCGCTATGGAATAATTTTGATTGTTGTAAGAAAAATAAAATAAAACGGTGAACTATCGTGTTGAAAAAAAGAAAGGAAGAACCATGCTGCTCTTGATAGCGACAGCTGTAAAAAGAAGAGAAGAGAACCACCATGTTGACGATGTTGTATGTTGTGTGGTTAAGGTTTCCTGTTCGTACCCACCAGAGAAAGTGGCAAGCCAACCTCCAAAAAAAATAACCCCCCTTTCAAATCCCGCCCACGTGAAACTTTAAATTACTCCCATTTTTTTCCTCTCGCTCTTTCTTTTCATTTTCTTTTTTTCCATTCCTTTCTTCTTCACTATTGTAACACCTTCGACGTTGTGGTTACATTAGATGTGCGTTAGGACTAGTTTAGAAGCGTTTTCAGATCAGGGATTACAACATGCATGGGAAACCCTTTCATTTTGGATATAGGATCTGGACATCATTAGCTGACTTTTTGGAGCCCCCATCAGCTTACTTTAGTGTTAGCTTTATCCATAGCTTATATTTACGTCTGAATAAAAGATACCTTTGTTTTACTTGCTTTAATGAAGAATGCCTTATTAATCTTCTTCATGTTTTGAACAATTGATCTCTTTTTCAAGGATGCCCTATTAGATTAGTATACGTTTCAATAAAAGGTTTCGCTTTTGTCTTTCTCATGCATTGTGCTGTACGTAAAGAATTTTAACTTTGTTTTGCAATGGACCCTTTAGATTATTATTGATAATTTTTAGTCCTAAATAAGAATACATCCCGTCCCTACCATCACCCTCAAACTACCTCCATTAGATCCCTCGTTAGAGTGAAACCTGTGCCCTTAGTTTAGTATATACCAAACTATGCTTCAATAAAATTGTCCATATTGTTAACTATCTTCTGACTTGACAAAATTTCATAAAAAACCAGAAGTCATTATTGTGGTTATCTTGTGCATATCCTATCAAACACCTGCTTTCTAACTTTACCCACTACAATTTCGGAGGTCCTGGTTCGCGATTACGTTATATGAAATGTGACATTATGCTCATGCGACCATTCAAATTAATCAACCTAGGCTCTGCAGCCAGAGTATTGCAATAATCTCTGCTAGAGTGGCCATATTATATATTTATATCCAGGTCTTGTTTTCATTGCGTATTGGATAATAAAAGAAAAAGAAAAATGCATACAACCCCAAATAGAAGCTAGTTGGGTCACAAGGGAACTAACCACAAAACTTAGAAATGGCAGAGTCACCTAATACCATCCTATCAAAACCATACTTCAGCAAACACTTGTGTATGTTGTCTACTACTTCTAGACTAAATACAGCTGTTTTTATTATACCAGTCCGGCTTTTTCTAATTGGAAAAGAAAAAAAGATGTTCGATAAATCTCTTGTTCTTAACCTCTATCTAACCAACAACGCCTTTACAAAGAAGACCCATTTAATATAAAATATAGTTTGTAGAGAGTTGCATCTTTTGTATGATCCACTTCAAGCAATATCATCCACCCACGGACTCTGAGCACATATAGAAAACTCCGTTCAAAAAAAAAAAAAAAAAAAAAAAAAAAGACGTTTGCAATCATAATAGATAGTGTAAAAATGAGATTTTTTATTGACAAAATATAATGATATAATGATGAAGATATATACAAACAAAAACAAAATAATAATTGATATCACACTAACTAAAAGAATCCCAACACTAAAGAAAAAGAAGAGAGAGCCTTGCATGATGATCCTAGTTTTTTTTTTTTTTTTTTATCTCGACACGTGTCCATCGCCTTCACCCACGACATCCCCATCCAGTTTTTGTAACCCCAACAAAAACTCTCCCAAACCTTCCTGAGAGTGATTCAAGTCCTTCGGTCGTCCGTACATAAAAGAAGAAGAAGAGGAAGAGGAAGAGCGTGTGTCAAGACAAAAGGATGATGAGCGACGTCCTAATCCACCATTGTCAAAAGATAACAATCGATCCGTAACATGGATGATTTGGGGTGGTTGCTGCGGCAAGTTGTTGATGAGTGGTTGAAGCTGTGGAGCAGTTGATTTTGCTGGGGAATGAAGATGTTGAATCATTGATCTCTTGCCCATTGTCAATCGGGAATGTGGCTGGCTCGCATTATTCAAAGCATTCAAAGATGGTTCACGGTACAGTAGGTTGGGTAGGTCAGGTATTGTGAAGTGACATAACGTGTTTGATGATAGTATAGTAGTTGGTCTGGATGATTCAGACTTCGGTAAACTATCGTAAGCCGCCATAGCACAGTTTGACGTTGGTTCCAATTGAGCGGCTGTGGTATCCTGGTGTTTTGGTGAAGTTGTAGAACATTGATAATGTTGATGGTGGTAATTGTGACGTTGATGTTGTTGTTGTTTGATAGTATTTGCCACTAGTGGTGCAGGAGGGATATCATCCACTTGTAATGTCATTGAATTTGAATTCGAAATGATTGGTGTAGTTGCTGAAAAAATTGGCCGCGTGCCCCCTAAAGCAAATTTCGGTGGAGTTATTGGCTTCATATTGTGTGCGCGATAACAACTTGGCTGAGTAAATTGTTGTTGTTGACTGTTGTGGATGACTTCGACATTATGACAATAAGAAGGACGTTGCTGCTGATGCTGCCGCTGTGGTTGGTCGTGCTGAGAAGTGTCAATGGTTGCAATGAGGTCTGAAGATAATTTGCTAATATCATTGTCATACAATATCCAATCGTAAGAGTGGTCTGTAGTTGGTTGAACTTCGTCGACCCCTTGGACATATATCTCAGAGCAATTTTTGGGTGTGTATGAGTGACGGTGATAATTTGGGGTACTAATCATGCCCATATAATCGTCCTCTTTGCAGCTGTCACTTGATGATGAGGATGATGACGACGATGATGGGGATGATTGACGTTGTTGTTGTTTTTGTTGGCGTTGTTGCTGATGCGTCTGATCATTGGAGATACATGGTGGTCCTACACTTTGTGATTTTCGATGAAGCAATCCTGCAGTAGGTCGTTGTAAATTGCCATGCCTGATATTCAATGACGATAGCGAAGACGAAGATGGTAATGCAGATGGTGGTTTTGATGCTTGTGCTGGCTTGTAGGAAGATACTTGGAACGCTTCGGTGGTTGAATAATGGTTATACACTGGTGAGTGCTGTGATATGCTGAGAGTTGGAGAAGCCAACGGAGAAACAGGAGATGTGGATTTAGATCGAAGATTCTGTGATTGTAATGAAAGAGAGGCTGATGATACTGTGCTGGTTGGTGATGTGTAGTCTGTTGAGGTTATCTTCAGTAAAGAGCGGTCAGTTTTCAAAAAACTAACCGCCGTTTTCAAGGTCGCTAATGCAAATCTAGTTCAATTGGGTGAATCATATGAGTCAAACATGTCAGTTTTTTGCTGATTTATTTCGCTTACCCATGTTCTGGTCGTTCCATTTGTGATAATCGGAAGTGTTCAACATAAAAGACCAAGCTTGCCATACGGGATATGCGAGAATGAACAATAACATAAGCCAGTAGTGGGATCATTTCATCTGTAGTAACATGAGAACCTAGACCCCCCGCCAATAATCACGTTAGTCAGGTTTTTTCGTTTAGTATACTCATTGTGCATATTACCATTGTAATTTGTTCTATTGTTGGTTTCTTTGACATAATCATCCACAGCAGCCGAGATCAGATCCAAGGTAGCTTTGATGCAAGCTATCTTCTCCAATGGTGTAAAGGCCAAATCATTCGATGCAGAGATATTTGTAGATGTTGCATTGTTCATGTTGTAGGTGGTATAGATTGGTGTATCAGAAGTAGCATCAGTTCTTCGTAAACAAGCAATAGCTTGGTCAAAACAAGATAAGGGCATTTCCGAGATTGGAGAGCTGACGCCATATTTCTGTAAAGTGATGTTGTCCTTGGAGTACCATTCGCAAATAGAATTGATATAGTTGTCTTTTGATTGAAGAATTGATCGCAATGATTGCACCCAAATTTTTTCATGGAGGAGCCCCATTACGACACTACATAAGGGATAATTAGTATGGTTAGTATAACAAAGCTAGACACACATGATGTTTATGAAAATATCATACTTTTCAACCAATTCCAAGAAATGTTCGTGTTCTGCTTGAATCCGACATGTATCACGTATCAGTTTGTTCCTTTGTAGAATTGTCTATTTTAGTATAGTAAAAAGCACGGTTCGCTGGAAGTGAGTCATAAGAATAGCGGGGATAGAGTCTTGTTCTCTTACCATATATGCCTTGGTATAAATATGCTGGATCTTTTCTACTGTATAATTGCTGAATCCACGAATGTAAACATAGGTGACCACGAATTCCTGCACAGCTGACTGTAATTCAACCAATGATTCCGCATTTTCCGCAAAGAAATTGAGGAAGTTCAAGTCACTGTAGTATAAGAAGAGTGATTAGGTTGGAATAGTTTCATTATGTTTTATTATTTTGACTGACCTTTTCGAGTTGCGACAGGTGGGAATATTGATTGTGTTTCGTCTTTTCTGATAAAGCTATAAAAATAATAAAAAGTCATCAGTCATTTTATCGTAGAAAAAGGATTATCATACAGCTACTTACCAAAGGTTCGCCTTCGAGTGGAAGTTGGATCATATAAACGCGAATTTTTTTGTCATCGATATAAACCGAGTCTTCCGATATGATATGCACAGTTCGTTGCTCCTTGAAGCCTATACCATATTGTTCGTGAATCATATTAATCCAAATCACAACTGTCTTTTTGATCTTACCAGAAACAGTAGATAATATTAGCTGTTCGATTTTTATCACCTTTCCATTAACAGCTTCATATTGCCCACAAAAAAACGGAGAGGCATTGTAGCAGTGTGTTTCTATGAAAGAAAAAGAAAATAAAACGAAAAAAAGAAGAAAGGTTAGCAAATATACAATGACGGAGAAGCAAATACTACATACCAACAAAAGACCTTGTCAAACAATGGTCCTCCAAATATCTTGAGT
This sequence comes from Absidia repens, assembly GCA_002105175.1. NCBI lineage: Eukaryota > Fungi > Mucoromycota > Mucoromycetes > Mucorales > Cunninghamellaceae > Absidia > Absidia repens. The sequence continues at coordinate 89,186 of MCGE01000020.1, forward strand.
GAGGTATACAAACAAGAGTGGAGTGGGTGAAAATAGCGTCGAAATGGTCCCGAAGGTAAACATAAAAACGGTTGTCTTCTAATTCTTCAGGAACCAAAGAAGATGTAGGTAAAGAGACAGATAGTGGTCGAACGGAGGATGACATTGAAGAAGCTGGTGTAAGATTAAGCGACGTTTGACGTTGTGCCATGTAATCCAAAGTTGGGGTAGCTTGATCTATCAGAGAAGTGGAGAAATTGCTATTGTTCTGAATGTTGTGTAGCGTTGAGATTCCATTTTTTGACAAAGAAGGCGAAGAGAAGGTCATGCACCAAGAGGGTATGTTTCTTGTTTGATGGTATATTGGATTTTTAATATAAAAAGAAGAGAGAAAAAGAAATAAAAAAGTGAGTCAAGCCAAATAAATAAACCAGAAAAAAAGAGAAAAAAAAAAGGGGTGAGAAGGGGTGGTGTAGCCGAGCATGACTTGCGGTACTTGAAATACATAGGTATTTTCATTTTTTATTTTTGAACAAACATATCAAACAAACCAGGTGTGAAATGATATATATCTTTCTTACTAATTGATTGAAACGCTATGGACCCTTTGATAGATCATTCTTATTTTAAAGTTAGTGGCTCAATAAACAAGAATCAACAAGTTTGCATTTGGTCCGTTGTGTTCGATTAGGGTTGCACACGCTCACACTCTAAAACAAGCCCTGGCGGCGAAATTATGAGTGGATAATTTTTTATTTTTCGGAAGTTGACGCTCTTTCCTTTTTCTTCTACCATTTTTTTTATTTTTTATTTTATGTTACCACCCTTTTAACACAATTACCTACGTTATATACCAAAGTACACAAATACGACCTCGTCTATATTCTTCTCTTGTTGTCCACACAAGTCATGTTAGGTATTAACAAATCCTCAAAGACCATCGACATCAAACTAGCGGAGGAAAAGTACTACTTCCCTGGCCAACCGATCAAAGGTAGGTAACATTTATCAATCATTGAGTTCTTCTTATCGACTTACACTTTTTTATGTACTATTTTCCAATATAATTCACTTTAGGCTTTGTCAATGTTCAACCCAAAAACTATACCAAGACCAACCACATTACTCTTAAATTTACCGGTGAAGTAGCCCTATCTCTGAAAGAAAAGGACGCCATCTGCTTATTCCAACAAACCAAGGTGATCAACGTGGCATCCAATGATGAACGACAACTAAAGCCAGTGATAATGGAACCCAAGTTACATAGCTTTCCTTTTGAATTTGTGGTACCTGGCGATATTCAAGTTCCAAGTACAATGGAGGTAAGTGCGTGTGCGCGGTCTTTTTAATAATGGATGATCCCGTTGTGATGATTTTTATTTAACCCACCGTCTATTATTTGTTAGTTTAACAAGAAAGTTCGGATCCGATATACACTCTCAGCAGTACATGACAAGCCGATGGTTCCAGAATCACTATGCCCAAAAGCAGAATACCCCGTACATATCCTGGAATTCATTGACACCAATGATACAAAGTACAGAATTCCTCAGGACAAGATCTCGAAAATGTTTTTACCTATCTCCAATCCTGTGAATCCTTGTAGTATTCGTGCTTCTTTGCCACGTTATGGTTTCACTCGGGGTATGTATGAAAAAACACACAAGGAAAAAGTGATATGCATGGTTGTGCTTGGTGCTGCACATGGTCCCTCTTACCCCCCTCTTGTTTATTTACTGATCTTCTGTTTTCATCTGCTTCTGTGCATGTTTTTATTATTACTAGGTGACATTGTGCCTCTCTCTTTGATCATTCACCACTTTGAACCATTTGTCCTTCCTCAAGCTATTGACATCAGTTTGATCCGAACTGTGGAAATCCGAAATAGCAAGTAAGTCTCTTTTTTGGGAGGACGATATACACGCTTGCTATACCAAGTTTGCTTATTTTATACCTTGAAATGCATATGATCATTATAGAAACACCCAAGTCAAAGAAGATATACTCAAATCAACAACATGTGATATCGAAATCAAAGACACACCACATTATTCACAAGCCCTCAAACGCCAACTCTTGATTCCAACGTCGACACCTCCATCCATCAACTTCAGAAACGATATGCTACAAATACAATACAAAGTCCGCATCAGCACTCAACTCACCATGCCATCACCAAATCAACCTCAACGAGAACAGAAGACATGTAATGTGGATATTCCCATTGTTGTTGGCACATGGCCACGCGCAGCTATTCCAATCGATGACGACGATGACGACGATGACTATCAAGATGATTCCATAATGGAAGATACTGACTTTATTGATATCACTGACAGCATTTCTGGTTCTGAGAGCAACTATCAGCATGGCGATGATCGAAACAGCAGCGCCATTCATTTTTCACAGCAGCAACTGGACAGACTCCGTAGTACATCAACCACTGAATCGTCATCCGCAAATTCATCATCTTCCACCATCAAACTGATCGCGAAATCATCATCATCATTACCATCACCTCCACATGCTGAAGCTACTATCACTACCGCCACCACCAACAACAACGATGTGATATGTCGATCTGACTCCTTGGCATCAAAGGCATCCAGCAAATCATATTCATCTTATTCGTCCTACCGGTCTAATCAATCTTGGGAAACCTCATCAGCTTCTTTATCGCGAAACACATCCCTCAGCACCAACATATCACTTCCCGATTCATGCAAAACGACTTCCGCCATTGCTGCTGCCAAAACGCCATCCTCTTCAGCATCGTCACCTGAAACCATCCTAATGACAGCCTCACCCAGTTGTTTCAGCACTGCCACCAACATCAACAATAAAAATAACAACAAATATGTGTCACCATTCTCTCAGCATCGCGGGTCCGATCCTACCGGCATGGCAACGCACTCCCCAATTCAGCAGCGACATTCTTTTTACGACCAAGAACGACGCCAACAACAACAACAACAACAACAACAACAATATCCAGTGCTTGTCGGGCCTTCTCCATCGAAATACCGAAAACACCAATCGGCCATTTTCCCATCATCCAACTCCACCATAACGCCTACTACATCAGCATATCATCAACACTGTCGCTCATCATCTATGTCATCCTCCTTCTATGAACAGTGCTCATCATCTTCATTCTCATTGGCCAGTTGTAGATCCGTGCCGGTACCACCACCCGTACAGTTACTATCACCCACCTCCACCGATACTATATTATTACAGCCGGTTGGTGATGATGATGATGATGGACGCCACCATGATAATGAGGTAAAAACGGTCATCGGGAACAAAAAGGAACATGCAGCTATTGGGTCAACAACTCAACCGTCACCTTACGATGAACGAACTCAGGATCAACATCGACATCATTTGGATTTGGATTTGGAACTGGATGAAGAAGAAGAGGACGACGATGATGATGATGAAGACGATGACGAGGACGACTTTTTGACAATTGTGAGGCGGAAGCAAGAACAGACACTTTTGGAAGAAAGGACCCGGCTGCATATGGCTGAAATGAAAATCTAGAATGAGCAACCTCGGCACCATCACCATCACCCCCTTCTTTTCTTACTTGTTAGTTTTACTCTTTTTATTTATTTAGTTTATTTATCTTACTCTCTTTTATTCTACTACTATTATATTATTTATACCCTCTGTACCTCATCATCTATTTAGTATTACTTTATATATCCCCTTCACCTATCCTTTTCTTTTTTTTTTTCTTTTTTTTTTTTTTACTTTTAGATTGCTTATTATTAGTGTTATTATTTTTTATTTATATTATAAAAACTGTTGACAATAAAAAATATTTGATTCCAAACAAAGCTGTATGTAGTGTATTGATGAATGTGTGTGATAACAAAACATTTGTTTTAGTCTTTCCTTTTTTTTTTTTTTTTTCTTCTTTTTTTTTTTTTGGATGTGAGAAAATGAACATCAATAAACAATGCCAGATAGCATATCATAATTTTGACCTATCTTTAGACCAAAGTTCTGTGTAGAGAATTCGTTCAATGGTGGCGCGAATATCTTCGAGTGTTTCTGATACAACCTCTGCGAATTTTTGAGCCGAGAGCGTTTCTTGTCCTTTTTTGGTTTCAATACCCATTGTGATAAAATCAGGAGATATCATATAATTAATTCCGTAGCCTTGCTTGAATGGTGTCCCAAATCCAGAACCTTGTGTTTTTTTATTGTACATCAGTGCCGAAGTAGACAACCGCCAAGTTTGGGAAGTTGTAAAAACCGGATCTGTAAAAATAGGATGCAGCAAAGGTGTTCTCTGTTGCCCAGGGAGGCCATCGGCATCGGCCATCACATGGTCTTGGTTTAATAATTGCAGTACAGAAAGATGACGATCACATCCTTGACCTTGACTTGCTAACTGAGAATATTTCCTATGTGCAGCGACTGCCTTGAGTAGCATATCATAAGCAGCCTACGCCCAACCAAAAAAAAAAAAAAAAAAAAAAAAAAAAAAACGGAGATTGAATATATAAAACTTTTTGCATAATTTTTTTTTCCAGGTACCTGGTCAGACGTATGAGGATCATCAAATTTTTCCACAAATTGTTTGCTTTCCATACTACAACTCCGTATAGTCTCCGTGCGACCCCAAAAAAATTTACGAGTGGATGCGGTTTCATAGGTAGCGGTAATGATGCGGTGAACACGGTAATAAGCCAATTGAAGCACGATCTGCATAAACGAATCGGGCGGCATTTTGCCGATACGTTTGATCCATTCGGAGCCATACCCACGAAAGTGATGATTACAGGGATCTGATTCGTCACCGAGAATGGTGGCTGCTTCTTGTGCCTGTTTCAAGTAATCCTCCATGACCGAGTCCGTGGTCCATAGCAAGTGTTCCATGAGAGGCGATGAGGGAGGACCGACAGGGGCACGCGCACCTGAAAGCCATGCTGGCTTTGTTTCACCTGCTTGTAAGCAAGTTTCTTTTTCAAAGAGTAAACTATAGACCATAAACCCAACCATCGCAGCGTCAGAAGGCGTATGCTCACCCATGACCGTACCCTGGCCGTTATTTTCAATAATTAACGAAATCGTCTTGTCAAACCATCGATTATGGCCATGTCCCCGATTTTGTGGGCCGCAAAATCCTGTTTTGCTCCAGTTGACAGGACCTGAGCCTTGCGTATAGTCATCCAGGCACAAAACGTATAAGGCTGTTTCAATATCCGATAAACTTTGTCGGTTGCCCACTGGGTCCAGGGTTAATAAATGATTTCTTGCAACTGCCCAATGATCCCGATCCCATGAAGTCAATAAAGAAATAGGTTTTTGAGCATTCACTTGGTTGGATGCATGGGAAGCAATGGCCAAAAGAGCTCTTTTTTTTTTTTTTTTTTTTTTAGAAAACAAAAAACGGAGTTTGAATATATTTAGGTGATAGGGCAAGGAAAAGGGGGGGGGGGACAAATCTTACTTTTCCACTTCAGAGACATGAATTTGTTGTTTTTTTCCATCAATAAATTCAAAAACTTGTAATTTATACAACTGATCACAAGCCATGACGATGACATGCGTTATATCTGCTAATTCTTTTTGCACTATCGCATCACAGTGGGCTTGCGGAATACGACAAAGGCCAAAAAATCGACGACACTGCTCCATACATAGTGGTTGGCCTTGTACCATATCCACTGGGATTGTCTCACTATAGTCAAAAAATAAAGGGGGGAGTCAGGTTTTTTTTTTTTTTTTTTTTTTTTGGGATTGTTTTTTTTTTTGGATGGAAGTGGGATATAATTATCATACTTCTCAAGGCGCTGAATATATTTGCAGGCGGCATCGATACAGCTGGCCCCCATGTGGATTTGAAAATAAGAAAACTGGCCTTCGGGAAGTCCTTGACTATCATTTTGAAGTAATTCTTTTGGATGTGCTTTGGTCTCTTTGGCTAGAATAAACCAATTACTATTGATCATCAGTGGTTTACGTTGTTCAAGGTACGCTTTTGTTGAAAAAAAAAAAAAAAGTTGACGGTTAGCGGAGTTTGTGATGGAATTTTTTTTTTTTTGAGTGCCTATACCTTTTTTCATCCAAAAATTATCTTCGAGCCAATTATGAGGGCTTTGGTTGTCAATATCAATCAATCTTTGTTGCAATGATGCAGCCAAGGTGCTATTCATAAAATCATGAACTATTTTTTTGCTTTTTTCATGCTCCTCTGCCGTTTGATAAGGAAGTAGAGAGTGCAAATAGAGGGAGCATGTTGATTTCAAGGAAGGTACAGGCAAACGTGGAAGAGTAGACTGGAAACCAAATGTTGGTGGTGTGGCCATTTTATTAATATTATTATTATTATTTGGTAAAAAGAAAATTTTTTAGAAGGATAACTTGGTATAAATACCTCAAGATTAATGTGAGGAAACAGAGGGTATTGTTTGATGTGTTATCATACCGAATTCGGGCCTTCTTTATCATATGCTTTTGTATCGTTTTCTTCTTAAAAAAGGCCTTTTTTACCTGATCCATCACGTTGCAGCTTATCGTAAATATCGACATTTCAATTTGATAGAAATAATTGTTTCGCTTTTGGATTTGTGGGGTATTATGGAACATAGAACTTCGAATCTATGAATAATATCTATGAATAATACCTAAAGACTTGTATTTGAGAAGATTTTGACTGATTAACCACTTTAATAGCTAACCGAAATTTTCAAAATGAGGTTTTCAGAAGTCCAGTACAGATTCTTCTTTTACGTTATTCTTTGGGGTATAATGTATAATTGGAATGCACATCTTCTTGTTAAAGAACATCATGATTATCAAAACTGTTTTAAAGCCCGCCTTCTTTGCATGAATTTTCCCCCAAAAAAAATTCATATATGTCATGATGATTCAGTTTTCAATTTAATATAGAGTATTTATTTACTATCGTATACCAAGTACCTTAATATTGACTCATATGATATGGCTTTAGCAACTTAAACTTTATTTGAAGTCAATGTAATATCAAAGGTATGATATTGAATGTGTATAATGGCTTGATGCTCGGGACTGGGATCAGCGTTAAGTTATACGATGAATCAGGAACATGTTTGAGACCCTATGTATTGCTAAAAAAGATAAGGTTAAACGAACCTTATGCAAAACGGGTCATTGTCATTTTCTGTATTTTCGAATTTTGAGGAAATGTTTATTTTGGTCCAATTTATTTATTTAGACGTGAAAATGACAGTTGCAGTTACGGGTTCGATTTAATTTGTGACTAGTTCACTGTCAACGGGTGCCGATATTTTGTTTATACCTTTCAAATTTTCACAGCCCTCCCCTCTGACAATGTAGAGATACTTCTTGGCTTTGGACATGGCACCTTTTTTCTGGGTGGGGACTTGATGGTACCAACACGTGAAGGGGAAAAAATAGCATTTAAAAACCCGCTCAGGTGATGGTTTTTTTTTTATTTACACCCTCTTTTTTTCGCTCTCTCTTTTTTTTCCTCTTCTTTTTTTTCTCCCCATTCGACTTCCATGAGGTTATGTTGGACTTAGATTAGTGTCAAGCCTAGTTTAGAAGCGTTTTCAGCTCAGGGGTTACAAGATGCATGGAGAAACCCTTTCATTTTGGATCTAGGATTTTGGGATGACCATTAGTTGGCTTTTTGGAGCCTTCATTGGTTTAGGCTAGTACTAGTTTGTCCATGGTTTTTAATTATTTTTGAATAAAATATATCTCTTTTACTTATCTCAATGAAACATTTCCCATAAATCTCCCTCATGTCTTGTGCAATAGATCACTTTTTACCATTGTCTGTTAGATGTATTGTTATAATTCAATATAGGATACCTTCTGGTCTTTCTCCTTCCTGTGTAGTATATTAGGCCCGTTTTCCTTTAGTTTAGTGTCGACCATTATTCAAATTTCACATAAATATCCTTCAATCTTCCTCCAATAGATCTTTTCATCAAATCCTTTGTTGCAATAAACCCTTCGTCTTTAGTTTTAGTATCAATTAGTGTCTACCAATATACTTCAATAAAATGGTTCCTTTTTACTGGTCAACTTCTGACACACAATGTAGTTAGTAATACCGCTGGTATAGCTGTTTTGTGGGTGTCATCCCAAGTGCTTTCACACTAAGTGCATTCTTTTCTCGTTTACCAGTTATGATCACTTCTTTCTTGTTAGAAAGTCCCAGGAACTAGTTGGTAATGTTAGATTACTTACTATCGAAGATAGCCGTATTCATTATTGGCCAATCTTGCAAATGATATCTTGGACGTATATAGCTGACGCTATAGAGCATTTTACATTTCTTTCTAGCATATTTATGGCCAATTCCAGAGACCTAGCGACCATTTTTGACTGTTCTAGGTCACTTAATATGAAACGCAGCGCTATCCCCGCTCTACCATTTATATTTATCAACTGAGGCTGTACCGCCAGTTTAACGTTCGCTGAACTGAAAGTATTCTATACACCCGCCTTGTTATTTATTTATGGTACTTGTTTTTTTTATAGTTATTTTAAATGCGATAAATGAAGCCCAAGCTGAAGCTAGATAACTAAGTGGCCAATTTTTATGGTGTAAGCTTGTGGGGATTGCTGCCTAATTTCATGAAAAATCACACTTCAACTACTTCTTGAGGTACCCTATACAGTACGCAGAGTATATCAATTTTTTGGAATCGAATATAAAACATTGCAACAATAAAGGCTTATTTTACATTCTTGATAAACTGCACCATGTCTCTATTTTTTGGTGGGGTCTTTGGAGTTACCGCCAATTGATTTTTATTGACCTTTGGAGATACTTCTATTATTTTTATTAATATTGGGAGGCGGCATAATTTAAACTACCGCTTTTTTTTTTTTTTTTTTTTTTGGCTCTCTTGTTTTTCTGTGTGTTTTTTTATTTGTATTTTTTTCTTCGGCAACTTCCGTTTTATAAAATATTTGAATGGAAGGCGCACCGCAGAACACGAACCAACAAGGTCAACAATGGACTTCAAGCAGAGATAGAGCTGGTGAAGCCACGCGCATGTTTGTGACCCACATTCGACACTACTTCAATTCTTTGCCTCTGATATCAGTGCTCACGATTATTATACCCCTATTTGCCAACTTATTGGATGTTATCACCTTTATTGGACCCACACACAACACATTTATCTATGAATGGTTTTATCTTTCCCAAACCAAGATCATATATCATTTGCAAGGTAGAAACGGCATGATCGAAATCCTCCGATTGTTTGATGGAGCGTCACTTAATGATCCTTCCCTATTCCTGCTTTTATTTTATTAGTATATCGTTTGATCTTCTATCCCTTGGTACACGTAAACGTCACATCACTGTTAACCAACTTGCTCTTACTGATTCCATACATCTCGGCACACGAACGCAAAAAAGGATCTGTATGTCTTTTACATGAATTGCTTTGTCTCTTCACTCTTTTGCCAGCTATCATGTATATAGTCGTCATCGTCCTTATAACATCCGTGCTTGATATGTCTGGTGTTTTCATGGGTGTTGCTGCTTGCTCGGGCTTATCGACTTGGACAGTGGCACTCTCTTTATGGACTATGTTGGATGAGGACGCTAGAGGTGAAGCTACAACCCATAGGTAACCACGTATATATTTATTATTGTGCTGCATGATGATCATCAACTTCTCGCTCATGATTATTACTCATAGCTTATTTGGTGTCATTCCTCTGCCGCCCAAATCTATCCCATTCCTTATTATTGCATTTTACTTCTTCTTGGTCCCTGATTCTTCTTTGATCCTTCACTTGTGTGCGGCTTCCGTTGCCTACTTCTGTAAGTTCGTTAGGGAAGGATAAAGACTGCGACACCCATAAAATTTAGTTACTTACTTTATTTTTTTGACTTTGGTAATATACTATAGACTTTCACCATCGACTTCCTTCTGTTCTGGAGCCAACGAATGAAAAGTGTCGGCATTTCGAGAATCATCGATGGACCAAATTGTTATCGAATCATCCGAAATTCATCAGCGTGGATACATCAGCTCATAGCGGTAGCTACCTGCCAGTGACATCGAATGGGGTGGGCAATGGCTCTACAACATCTTATACACAACAATCTACATCGTCAGCGAGCGCAACTACCAACTTTCCAGGACAAGGATATACCTTATCGGAAGACTGATGGAAGCAACGAGGTGTTTTTGGAGACATACCTTCTCTTCACTATTATCATACTAGCCATTTGTGTATATGACTACTTTTTGTTGGTTTTAGTTGAATAGTTAACATTTATGCCCCTTTGTACTTTATTAGTTGTGTTGTTGATTTTTAGTCTTACTCTATTGGTTGAATAAAAAAAAATCATTCTTAAACCATATATATGTCACTCAAATTGCGCGTCGGCTTCAATTTTATTTTACATGCATAAATGTATAGGTGAAATTTAACGCTGGGGTCAACTCTTGTTCCGTGTCTTGACGCCACTGGATCAGGAATTTGTAGCCAATAGTAGGTGATGATGATGCAACTATCAAAGAATAAACTTGGATTTTTCAAGTGGGTGTGTAGACGAAATGGGTGGAACTCACGCATGAATCAAAATCATTAGCATAAGGCATTATTTTCCCTCCACAATACAGTTGCTCTGAGGTAATGCGGGGTGTGAAATACAAAGCACCTTTTTTTTTAATTTTTTTCACCGCGCTTTGAACACTATTTTTATTTTTATTTTATTTTTTCCATAAAAACATCAATATGCCGGATATCAAGATCGAATCTAGGGAACACTCACTACCATCAGTCACAACACCATCCAGTGAAGGTACAGGCTCTTCAGTGGAGTGGGATGCTGCCATGGAACTTGCTTTATTAAACGCTATTGCCAATTGCAAACCTGTGGGTAAGCGATCAATATAACAAAATAGAAAAACTAAAGGAAAGCCTTACTCACTTTGACAATATGCCCCAATCACTTGCTCACACAGGCGTACATAAACACTTTCGTATCATGTGTGTTCAAAGACAATTCAACGAAAATAGCCCATCACCATGCAGCATTCGTGAAATTTGGGATAGACTCGGTGAATACTACGGAATGAACGCTTTGGATGAACTGGTAAATACGCACGTTATTATATTATTTATAGTTTTCTGGGAGAGTATACTGATAAGTCCAATAATTATATATTATTTGTTGACGTTATAGGAAGAAGAGGACAAAGAAGAGGAAGAGGAAGAAGAGCAACAACACGGAGATGACCGACACCGCGAATTCTCTTTACCATCAACCTACGACAATGACCAAGTAATGTCTGACCACCGGCAGGACGATACGACTCGAGAAAATTCGCCGGCCATTGAAAGACCGCCATCTAGACGAACCAGAACTAGCAGACGAGACGTGTCACCGGCGGTAACAGAATCTTCAGTGGCTTCGACACCAGAACCAGATGAAGGTAAGTGGATGACGATGATTGGGTCCTAAAGTCCTGCTTTATGATTGGTTTAGAAAACTCACCCAACAACACTTTTCTTTTTGGATATAGGAAAAGCAACACCAACATCAACATCATCAACATCAAGACGAACTGGACGAAGCAGCACACGAAAATCCGAAGCAGGAACACCAGAGCCTGGTACAACTCGGGGAAGTGGATCATCATCATCAGCAGCAGCCAGCAACCGACGATCCAATCGGGCAACTTCCTCCTCTTCAAGAAGCACACCAACAACTACTACTCGTCGACAAAGTAAACGGAAATGAAAAAAAAAAATTGATAAACATGTGAATCAGTCAACAAATGGGGTACAAGCAAATTCGAATACGAACACCGAATCCAAACTCAATATTCCCATCCAGCCACCCACTCACAACAATCACTACCCCTCACTCTTTTTTCTCTTTGGGCCCTTTCTCCTCCTCCCCCCCTTTCGTCGCTCCACCCCTGGTTCTGACTTTTTGCTGGAAAAAATCACCTTTTTATTTTACCAACCTATCATATTGCATCTTCCCCCTTCCTCCCCTTTTATTGATTAGAAGCGCCGCTTTGAATAAATTTTTTTTCTTTCTTTTTTTTTTTTTTTTTGCCTTCGATTTTATTATCTTGCCCCTCTTTTTTATTATTATTCCTTCTTTCTTTCTTATCTTTTCATTTTTTTTTCTTTTTGCCCAAATACCAAAAAAAAAAAAAAAAAGATGGCTACCAAGCGAAATGTCCCAACCGATGCTGACCCTACCAAGGAAGAAGGTCCTGTCATTGACGAAGCTATCGAACGTGGTTGGGAAATCCCTGACTTCACCATCAAAGAAATCCGGGATGCCATTCCTGCTCACTGTTTCCGCCGTGATACTTTCCGGTCCTTCACTTATGTATTCCATGATGTGGCTATTATCCTCGCTTTAGGTTATGCTGCTACTTTCATTGATACTCTGTCATCCACTCCTGCTCGTCTCGCTTTATGGCCTCTTTACTGGATTGCTCAAGGTATTGTTGGTACTGGAGTCTGGGTTATTGGTCATGAATGTGGCCATCAAGCTTTCAGCCCTTCAAAGGTAAATATATACAGATATAAAAAAGAAATCGTGTGCTGCAGCGCTGTCATTGGATCATTTTACTGACTTTTACCCCTGGATTTTTGTTTGTGTTTTTTTTTTTTTTCCTTACGCCCATAGGCTATTAATAATGGTGTGGGTATGGTGCTTCACTCTCTTTTACTTGTCCCTTACCACTCTTGGAGATTCTCCCACTCTCGCCATCATAAAGCCACTGGACATATGACAAAGGATCAGGTAATTTATTTTATTTATATAGTTTCAAATATACATTGGTTCACTCATCCTTTATTGATCCTTATACAGGTTTTCGTCCCTCATACCCGTAAAGCCATTGGCTTACCTGCTCGTGATGTTGATCCTGAAGGTGATGGACCCCACTCTGCTCTTGATGAAACTCCTATTGCTATGTTATACAGCATGTTCCTGATGTTTGTGTTTGGCTGGCCTTTGTATTTGTTCACCAACGTCACCGGTCAACCTTACCCCGGCTGGGCTTCCCACTTCAACCCTTACTGTGATATCTTTGATAAGAACCAAAGATCAGATGTATACCAATCTGTTTTGGGTTTGTTTGTTACTTTTGGTTTGTTAACATACGCTGGTCAAGTGTTTGGTTCTTTGGCTATGATCAAGTACTATGTGATTCCTTATCTTTTTGTGAACTTTTGGTTGGTGTTGATCACTTATCTTCAACACACTGACCCCACTTTGCCCCATTACCGTGAAAATGTCTGGAATTTCCAACGTGGTGCTGCTTTGACCGTTGACCGCTCTTACGGTGCTATCTTGAACTACTTCCATCATCATATTTCCGACACTCACGTTGCCCATCACTTCTTCTCCACCATGCCTCATTATCACGCTGAAGAAGCTACTGTACATATCAAGAAGGCCCTTGGAAAGCATTACAAGTATGATCCTACTCCTATTCCTCAAGCCCTTTACAAATCTTGGAAGGCCTGTCGCTATGTTGAAGATGATGGTGATGTTGTCTTTTTCAAAAACTAGATATATATTATCCCCCCCTTACACCTCCTCCTCCCCTTTACATCCCTCTTCTATCCTCCCTTTTGTTTGTATTCGCTTTTTATTTTTTATTTATTCTTTTAGAAAGTCTTATCATCCTCATTACCATTTTACATAGCTTTTACTTTATATTGATTTCAAAAAGAATCACTCATATCATTTTTTTTATTTATAAAACATATCTTTGTCTCATTTTTTATTGATGTCTTGTCAAATTGTCATGTTTGTCTGTGTGTGGGCAGAGGTCTTCATTTTTTAAATATCCGCTCGCCCTTTTTTTTTTTTGCCCTTTTTCCGTTGCCCCCCTTCATCTCTTCATTTTGTTTATATGTCAATTATCCCAGATGCAATTAAATAGATACCCGCATTCAAGTGGGTGAAGACAGGGCTACGATACGTTACATTGGTGAGGTGGCGGGCTCCTCTGGTCAATGGCTAGGTGTGGAATGGGACAATGATACTCGAGGGAAACATGACGGATCTCATAAAGGAACCCATTATTTTACGTGTCGGTAGGTACATCCTTGAGATGGAGATGGTGGCATGATTATACTTAACTTTTTTTCTTGCTTTTTTCGTAACTAGGTCTGAAACTTCCGGGTCATTTATTCGCTATCATGCCAAAAAGGTGCTTACTGGTCGATCTTTCCTAGATGCGCTTGTGATGAAATACATTGCTGAAGCCGAAGTTTCCTCTTCCAAAGACGCTGGGGCCCTTTACCTTTCTGGAAAAGAAGTCGAAAATGTTGGCTTTGACAAGATTCAAAAAGAACAAAGGTAGGTAGGGATAGAGAAGATCCAAGTATTCGTTTCAAGCTTGTGATTTGGAACACTCACCTTTTGAGTATATGCTTTTTTATAGTCAGCTCAGTGATTTGAAGGTGGTTGGACTCTCTGACATGACCATTGTCACTGACGGGCAAGACCAAGTCATCTCAAAGGCCAATTTGTGTAAGTGCTTGATAATATGGAAAGAAATTGGACGGTGTTATCATTGATACGATTGCTTTTTTGCTTTGTTAGCCATAGAAGACCTGGACTTGTCGAAGAATCTCATCAATGACTGGACTACCGTGGCAAGCATCACTTCTCAATTACCATGTCTATCCATGCTCCGTTTAAAGTAAGTATCGGTGTATGTCATGACTGCCGTGTTTACAGTCGAAAGCAAGACACTCACCTCTTCCTTTTTTTATGTATCTATGGATTTTAGTCATATCCGCCTTCTTCCTCCTAGCGATACATTACTGAATTCAACGACACCCTCGCCATTCCAACATTTGAAAACGCTGGTATTATGCAACACACACATCACTTGGAATCAAATCCTGCAACTTGAACCTCTACTGCTCCATCTGGAAGATCTTCAACTAAGTGGCAATGGCATCAAGGAATTGAACCGCCCACTGACTCGTCTCAAGAAACTCAGATGTATCAATCTCGAGGACAACTGTATTCAAAACTGGGACCAAGTTGATCACCTAGGTTTATTGCCCAAGTAAGTCATCAGAGGGGAAAGATGGGGCGTTGTCTTCTTCATCAATGCCACTTGAATACTAATCTACTGATCTATTTTTCACATCCAAAAAAAAAAAGTTTAGAGACGCTTTTCCTCAATGGAAATCAAATACCATCCATTACCCCCACACCAAACACTTTCAACAAACTGGCTGTTTTACGTGTGGATCGTAATCAATTACATCACTGGCATAGTTTTGATATTTTGGATCGATTGCCCGCCCTTGTCAAACTGCGCTGCCATGAAAACCCTCTCTTTAAAGGTAAGTATACTAGGAAAAAGCATGAACATTTAGTTTGTTATATGTATATATAACTGTATGGGCTTTTTTTTTCGTTATATAGATTTACACGTGGAAGAAACAGCAGCTCAACTGGTAGGACGAATTCATGGTCTTACCACTTTGAATGGAAATACGGTAAGTTTCAAAATAGTTAAAAAGAGGCACAACGAACTGGGTGCTGATAAGGGACCTTTTTTTTTTTTATTTTTTTTTCCAAAGATATCTGACCGCGAACGGATTGATTTGGAACGGTTTTATTTGAAGCTTTGCACTCGGGATGGAGACACACATGACACGATTGCTACAAAGAATCCACGGTTTTCGGATCTTTGCCGAGGTAAGAGAAAAAATGATGCAATGGATAGTGAATAACGATGATTATAGTCTCTAATTCGATCTTTATTATTATTATTATTATAGTACACGGTGAACCGGATATTGGGCAAGGAAAAAATACAGTGGGAATGACGACCACAACCACGTTGAATCAACGGCTAATGACCATTACCCTATCACACCTTCCATTGACTTCGGAACAAGACTTGCTACAAAGGCATCAAAACAATGATTTACCTCCACCCACCCACACGTTGACCAAGCGTGTGCTTGCAACAATGATTGTTCGAAGTCTTCGGCATGTGATTCAAAAACTGTTTGGTATACCAGCTTCTCGGCAACATTTGTATTTATTACAGCAGCAGTTACCATCATCACAGGATCACGGTGAGCTCCAGTCATCTACTGTCATCATGGATATTTCGGACGATTTACGGGACCTGAAATATTACAGTATAGCTCAAGGCGATCAAATTGTTGTTTTGGACTTTTAGCTTGTAGTATATAGTTTAGTGTTGTATTACCTTTTTCTCCTTTTTTTTTTTTTTTTTTTTTTGTTACAAACATATGCATTAAATAAAATACCATTCTCAAGGATTATTATACGAAATGTATATATACTAGTGATAGAATCTTCTTTTTCTGATATAAAAGAACAAAATCCATGTGTTTGATTTTATATACATATATGTTTTTACTATTTATTTGTTAATGATTGATTGGCTAGTATTTGATTAGTATTTAAAGGGGGAAGGCTGTACATGGACTGGTGACAGATAAAATGAATGCGCATATGTTGGGTTTTTATGTAGTTGTTTTTTCATTATACTTATACACAATAAAAATAATGAGCTGGATATGTACAGTACAGTATAGTGTGTCTAGTCTAGTGGTGTCTATGTTGTAGGAAAGGTCTTGATTGATAGATATGTGTGATAGAAGAGGGAAAAAAGTCACCTTAATTTCAAATGACATAGTACTACCTATCAATCGCTCAGTCTCTTGGAAAAAGGGAGAGACGGATAACGCATAGATGATGGAACAACCTTGGGTCAATGATGGACAAGGTGGAGGACACATTGAAAAAAAAAAAAAAAAAAAAAACCCTCCCCTGTTTTATTATGACAGCGTGCGAACGAAAAAGCAGGCGAAAATGCTCTACAGTATGTACTGTAAAGTGCAGCAGCAGCTATCTTCGCGACGCAACCTAGGCTCAGTAATATGACTAATCTATAAATTACAATTGATACTACATGATGTAGGACTGTCAATCAGTCACTTGGTGCTTGAGCTTTATCGGGCGAGAAAGGAAGAAGTGATTATCATGGGGTGTGAACTAGAACGTAGGTATTTGATAGAACACTCATAAAATGACTGCAATAAAGGCTTTACTCATTATATAATGGGTCAGAGAATGGATAATCAAAAAGCAATAGTTTATTTGTAAGAATATGATACATACTGAACTAAGAGCGGGAGGAGTTCATTGTAAAAAGGGATCTATTGGTGGTAACATGGAAGAGGCCAGCTGGTGAGGGGGAATCTGATGAATGGTCAACACTAATCTAAAGGAACATTTGTAGAAAAAGAAAGAAGAAGAAAAGAAATCTAATATATTCATTGAAGCATGGCAATGGCAAATGTAAGAAGACATCTATTACACAGTACAGTACATAACATTAAAAAAACTAACGAGGTTTGTAAAAAGAAACATATTTTATTCACATATAGATACACACTATGAACAAACTAGTATTAAACTAAGCTAATGAAGGCCTCCAAAAAGCCAACTAAGGACGGTTCCAAAATCTTAGATCCAAAATGAAAGGGTTTCCCCATGCATCTTGTAATCCCTGAGCCGAAAACGCTTCTAAACTAGTCCTGACACTGATCTACGTCCAGCGTAACCTCATTGAAGTGGAACGTTGAAGAGAAAAAAAAGAAAAGAGAGTGCGAAAAAATTAAAAATCAGGAGCAAATAAAAACTCCACGTGTGCGGGTTTTTAAATCTCTCCATTGTCTCTGTGGACACAAAAAGGTGAACGGCCCCTCCTTTTTTTTTTTTTTTTTTTTTTTACAACCATCAGCACCATTCAACATCGGCTTCACCATTGTCCTCTTCTATTTTTTTTTTATGCGAACCCATCTCCACAGATTAGCATAAGTAGCATGCTGGTTCTCTCTCTCTCTTTTTTTTTCGCTGTAACTGCCACTATCCAGTACCGGTGATAGGTTGGGTTTCTCCTTTTTTTCGACTACAACTTCCACAAATCAACATCGGGGTGAGGGTGGGGGGTGTGGGAAGTACCTAGGCATGTGTATTATGGATAGATTGGGGGTGTTGAAAACAGATACGTCGTGAGACGGCGGCCTTGTCCGCAATAAACAAACATCAGCAACATTCTTGATTTCCTAGTTATATTTTTGACAACACACTCTATTCATTTAGCCTAGTAGTACTATAGCAGTATTGTTTTTTTGTTTTTAAATAAAGAAAACTGTATTTTACGCATGCGTAACGCTATTATTTATTATTTATTAATTTAGTTGATGTTATTATTTTTTTTTTTTTGTGGATGGACAGGTGGATCAGGTCGATTTGGTTATAAGATAAGGAAATGGATCTTGATAGGTTGGAATATTGTGGATTGAATCAAAGGAGGGATGCATTATCTTAATAAATTGGATGTGATCTATTGGGCGGGGAGGAAAAAGGACATCCAGCCGGATGATTGATAGGGTGATGACGATACAAATAAAGATAAATCGATCCTTTTAGATAATGACAAAGTGCTACATGAATAGATAAAGTTTTATTTATAGCATTAAAAAAAAGGGGGTACGATAAAGCGAGGAGTTGGGGTATATAATCAAAATTCTTCCATAATTTTGTAAGGATTGCCAGGATTGATAGTGACGTTCTCAACCTCTAATAGTAATTGGGTAGTAGTAGTAGTAGTAGTCGTCGTAGCCATTGTCGAATTTGGTGGACGGGGTAATGATGATGAGGTATAAACATGGCATTCCACAAACAAAGGGAATTGCTGAAACAATTCTTCCATATCTTGGGTGATCAAGGGTTGACCATCCTCTAAAGAATGATACGTATAAACATGGCCGGTGCGAATTTTAATCATTATTTTATCCAGGCCTTTTCGCTGCCATGAAGAACTGGATGATTTCATTTTGTTGAGGATATCTTCAGCAACTAATTCCACATGGTCTTGTAATATCGGTAATCGTTGATCAACAACAATAGACCTGTCTTGTTCATCAGAATCGTATGCATCTTCATCATCAGTTTCCATCATCATCGTAGTGCTCGGCAGAGGTTGACAATACAGCTTGTTGGCCAGCCATTCTTCAAATATTCGAGAAATACTTGAACCTGCTTTTGTGTTTGTATTTCCCAACATTGGAAGCTGAATTATTATTATTTTTTAAAAAAAAAAAAAAGAGTCTGTGTTAGAGAATTCCGGGGGAATTAAAAAAAAATCAGGCACCTACCGATATAAAGCGATTTCCGCCATCCATGAAATAAGTATTTTTTGAAAAAGTAGATTGAGGATCCGACTCCATTGCATGCTGAAAAAAGGACATTGATAAGGATGAAGAAGATCGTCTAGAGCATGGATCTTGAAGGGCAGGGGTATGGATATCATGGGTTAATGGTGGTATAGACATTGAACTCATTGTGCGTCCTGTTGACATAGACATGGAACTATCTTCGTCATCATCGTCAGAATATGAAGAGATATACATCATATCAAATTGTAAGGTAGGAGATTTCATTGTAACTGGGTGTGGATAATGATGCAGATCGGCTAAGTGTTAGTCTAAAAAAAAGGAAAAGGAAAAAAAAAACAAAGAGGAGAGAGGAAGAAAAAAAGGATAAAAATTTTGAATTTATATAGATTTGAGACAAGTGATGTTGATACTATCCTAATTGCTATACTGAGGCTATCATATAACATGATTAGTTTATTATGAATTTAAACTTTAAGGATGAACCGAAGCTGTATAAAAGTAGAAGCTTCCTAATATGGCAACCCTCTTTTTTTTTGTTGTTGGGTGGAGGGGTATCAAAAACTGAAAGGGGAAGATCCTCTCCTCTGATAATATACATTGCTTGTTTTTCCTTTCATGCATATTGAAACGCCGCCGTAACCATAGCCATATATGTTCTTTATCTTTTTTTTCCCTCTCTTGTCACGCACATTTTAGCCATGTGAGCCTATCGATTACAACAACAACAACAAAAAGGGAGTGGCATGGGGTTTATCTTTCCCTAATATTTCTTTTTTTATAATAAAAAGTTTACTAAAGCCCCAAATTGTTGGAGCCCATTTTTTATTTATGAGAAACCCTTCAATAATGTCATCATCTAAAAAAAAAAGAAGGACCGATTTCAATTATGAATATGATTTATGTATCAATACCCATTTGAAAGGATGACGGTCTAATCAAAAAAGATCGATTGAAATGATACTTGCGTAACATCATCATCATAGATCCTGTGACCTTGGTACACATCATCCGTGTTTTCTTTTTTCTTTTTTTTTTTTGCTCTTCTGGTATGTTCTTCGCTGAAAGGAACCATGTCAATAAAGCTGAGGGACTATCTTTATCTACAGCATAAGATTCCTTCTATGACATAACCCGCGCAACTTCCTCAGTATCAAATTCAGGGACCAAAACAAACACATATCATAATCATAACCATAAAAAAATGAAATCATATAAATATGTCATATACAGAATTACAAAATAACGAGAGACCCTCCCCCCTTTTTTTTCCCTGTTTCCCCTCTTTCTCTATATTTTTGTGCTAGGAATTTCAAAAGTATGTGATACGTAGTACAGATGTGCCATGAAGAACTTTTTTTTATTTTGTAAAAAATATGGTAACAGTGTGGGCAGGTAGATAAAAGTAAACTATATCAAATAATAAAAACTATCGTTACAGTATAAAACAATAAAATGAAGGATGGGAGAGGAGGGGTATATTCAAACTAAGACAAATAAAGGGAATGTGTGAGAGTGTAAGCGTAAGAGGGGACCACAAGAGTTTATTTCGATAGCCCACCCCCAGTAGTAAAAAGAAGCACACAGGTAATCACTATGAGAGAGCCACAACCTTTATATACCGTGAAACCTATCGAGTGATGAGAAAAAGCTGAGTAAGTTCTTCGTTTCTTTTTTTGCAAAAAGCCCCATACTGTATTCCTTATTTTGTATATATAGATATACTTACATTGAGCAGAATCAGAAGAGCAATACCACGCATGGCTTAAACCGTAAACAATGACAGCGCGGAGCCCTTGCAGGATACCAGTTGCCACCTATCAAAATAATCAGATTAGAAAAACAAAAGAAAGTGCGTGAGAATTTTAAAGGATGATAGTCCATGTGACTTGAGTATCATTCTCTCTATTTTTTTTTTTTATTATGAAGATAACTTACACTTCCTGTTCGATCAATCAATTCATAGTAGTTCCAAGAATGGGTCCCATTAGCAATCGTTATCATTAAATACATGGCCCAGACCGTTTCCTTGGATGCATTCTTGATATGGAGTAGCTGATCGTAGCGGGGCAAAGTATAAACAGAGATCCAAATCAATGATATCACTGTGGAATACATTCCAATGTAACAACAAATCCTTGCTGGCAAAGGTGGTGGTGATTGTTTTGATAGCACATAGTCCGAATACACATAAATACAAGCTATACAAAAAAGGAAATTAGAACGTTAGAGAATCATCTGTATTCATAGCCTTTGCTTCGGTCAGTGAAGGTCTTTCCAGCAGAGGCACTCTTGATTTCAGGAATGGTGTTCTTGAGGGCAGTTACGTCTACCAAAGCTTGTTGCTTGATTTCTTCAGATACCTCAGGCTTGAATTTGGCGATAACTAGAAAAGCAAAGAACGAGAGAGAGAGAGAATGTGTGTGTGTGTGTGTGTGTGTAAGTGAAGAAAATGGGGTGAGTTAGATTTTTAAGCAAGTCAACTCAGAATATCAACCCATGAAATATTGCTTGCATACATACCAATGTGAACGATAGTCATGTTGCGAGAATTGATAGAAGATGGGGGGAAAAGAAAAAGGTTAGAAAGCTCTCCGCGTTTTTTTATTATTATTTTTTGTTGGCTGACCTGGTTCGCTGGGTTTAAAGTCCCGGATTTCGCTATTTTTGAAAACAACAATTCGAGCAAACTGCACTAAGCGTCTAGCAGTTTAATACCTAATTACATAAATAGTTAAATATATATCAAACATATATTCTTATGTAATTGCTTAACACGCGGTTATTTGTTGGTCTCAATCAAAAAGTGACCATTATGCTCCCACCTTGTTCTGGGTAGCGGTTTTTTAAATCCCGCACGGCATTTTTTATTTTATTTTTGGGACTATGAGCCCCTTTGCACTTTCTTATTTCCTCACCAAATTTTTCTTTCTACCCAATCCTGATTTAGACTAGATCCCTCAACTTTCCTTCTCATTCATAAATGCCACCCTCTTACAACCTGAAAAATTCTGGTAAGCGATTGAACTCCTTTTTATTATTACAATAGTTACACTCACCACCAATTAACATAGCTGTGAAGCGGATATTGCAGGAGGCAAAGGAATTAGCAAATGAACAAACGTGCGAATACGAAGCCCATCCCCTAGAGGTAATGTCCCCGTCTCCCACTACCATCAATACACTTGTCATTATCTCTTAAATCCTCGCTCCTAAAATCTCTCTTTTTATTTTTTTAGGACAATATCTTTGAATGGCATTTTACCGTTATTGGCCCTGATGACACCGACTTTGAAGGCGGAAGGTAAGTCATGCCTGCCTAATAATACTGGAGGCACTCTCTTACTCACTTACCTTATTTCACGCTCACACACACTCTATTTTAGATACCATGGACGCATTCTATTACCGGCCGAATACCCTTTCAAGCCACCCCATTTGATATTTTTAACGGTAAAATCGAAATACAGACAAACAAACACACGACAAAGATATATGGATTGTAATACTCTTTTTACTAGCCCAATGGTCGATTTGAACTCAATGCCAAAGTGTGCCTCAGTATTACTGATCATCATCCTGAATTTTGGCAACCAGCATGGGGAAGTAAGTGCATACTGGGGGTGGGATAAGGGTATTTAATGGTGATGATCTGAGTAATAGTATTATTATTATTTTGACCGATAGTACGGACAGTGCTGCTTGCGGTGATGGGATTCTTTCCTACTAGCGCACAAGGGGCTGTGGGAGGACTGGACTATCCAAAAGAAGAACGTCAAAAACTGGCCAAGCTGTAAGTACTACTACAAATATATATATATATATATATATATACCTATGTGTGTGTGCGTGTGTGTCTCAAGGAGGAAGGGCAAGTGAGTTTTTTTTTGTTTTTGTTTTTTAATCACGTCATTGGATTTTGTTTGTTGTAGATCGAAAAATTGGAAATGCACAGTCTGTCAAGTGAAGAACGATGATTTTATTATGCCCGGAGACGACACAACCAATCGACCACCTGTTCACACCAATGAAGAATTACCTGCATTCACATTCACAACGGCAACTTCAGAGAATACTTCGTCATCATCATCGTCCGACATTAAGGACACATCATCGTCATTGTCCGGATCAGGAACCGACGGGGCACCACCATCAGCCGTGACTAAGCCTGATGATACAACAACAGCAACATCTCCTTTATCGTCCTCACCAATCTCTTTGACAACAAACACAGCCTCATCAGAAGCTTCTTCATCAAGACGAAGAGGCAATATTTCACCGCAACACGCAATACCGTCATCATCAAGGTCAGCATCAACATCAGCATCATCGTCAACACCTCAACCGATATCTCCACATCCGGGTCCACCAGCATGGTTAGATGCATTGATTGGCGCCTGTGTTATGGTACTATTGTATATGTTATATCAAAAGTACATGTGATTGAAAAGCACGGTCGACAACCTATATATCCCCCTTCCCCTCCCTCCCGCCCCCTGTATTTAGTCTCAATATTTTATTTTATTTAATTCAACATTAGTATTACATAGTCTAATTTTAGATCGTTTTTTTAATATTGCTTTTCAGTACTATGATGCTATGATGAAATAAACGTATCCTGCATATAGGATTTTTTTTTTACATATGGTTTTTTTTTTGTTTTTTTTTTTTTTGACATGATGAAATGAAAAGGGGGTGTTGGTTTTGCTATGCTGGATATATGATGCAGGTTAAAAACGGTGTTGGTCATGCTGGTGATGGGGTAGATAATACGTGCACCACATGTGCCGCACTTTTTATTTTATTTTACATTCTGTGTTTATATACCAAAATCAAAACAGTAAAGAGTGGATAGTGTTGACTTTTCTTTTTAGTGACGATATAAGCTCAGGAAAAATGGCTATATACCTCCATCATCGCGACTTTTTTTTTCATTCCTTTCATCTCTTTTCTTTTTATCTGTCTTCCCTTCCTTCCTTTTTTTTTTTTTTCTTCTAGCAAAAACAACGAAATGATTCTCTCTCATCCATATAAAAACATGGCTACAGCAATCCATACCTTGATTTTTACTGTCATCCTCTTGTTGGTCATAGCCCCTCTACCAAATGCTCTTGTTTTTGATGCCGATTTAATAAGTAACCCCTTGATTCATGATGTACGGGCTATTCATCCTATCAGACGAAGACTCTCCAATCCGCTTTCCTTTAAGAAGTAAAAAATGAAGGCACTACATATACAACGCTAGCTATTCTTCCAACCCCACAAATATCAGAATCTTATTTACATAGTCAAATCATCATCATCTTCTTCTTCATACACGTATATATTTTGTCATCCCACGTACCCACATCATGATCGACACCCATTCACATAGTTAGTCAATATACTCTCACACATCATCATTAAATAGCACATTCAAATTGTAAATAAAAAACTTAAACCGAATATATATATAAAACAGAGATGGTTGGGGTAAAAGGAATATTTTATTTCAAAAGAATGGGGAATTTTGTGTTGTCACTAACTAAGCTCAAATCCGGTATTTGAGTGAATTGCTAATAGGAATAATAAGAAACATAGGAAATAAAATTAGTAGGCGATATCATGATTGATTTGAGCTAGGATATTTGTACTGACCATAATGCAATTTTTCACGGAGTAGTGATTTCTTGGTATACGCTACAATGATGTAACGAAAAAAGGGGAGGGGGTCAGTATCTCTGTGAATGTCTGTAATTTCATGTTTATTATCTTCCTTACCAGGCAACTTGAGTAGATTGAAACTAAATAAAAAGAGAAAAAAAGGCCAAAATGCATTAGTTTGAAATATTTCCCGCTATTTTTTTTTTTTTTTTTTTGTGATCTTACCATGTCGAACTACTTGGCAATCGACCTAATTTGTCACTGTTTGTGTTCAATTTTAACATGGCCCGCACCAAACCCATTCCTTCAATCGATTGTTCATTCGGTGATATCATACGGATAGTAAAAGGAGGTTCCAAATAACTAAAACCGCCTAAAGGGGGCTAAGATTCCCCCCGAAAAGTATTGGAATATTGCATGAATGATAAATAATAAAAAATAATATTTCAGTCCCCGACTCTTTTATTTACTTTTCACGATTACCTTGGGACAGCTGGTGACAAATTTCAGGAACGCCCGTTTTTCATCCGAAGAAAATTCTTGCACAATTTGCCATAGTAACTTGATGATTGGATGTTGATCAAAGTAGCCATTTTGGTATTGTGTGTGTCGTCGAAGGTCTGGAATATCTACATAAAGAAGAAACATAAAGTTGTGAATCGACTTGTCCAAGGTTTGTAACTTTTTTTTTTTTTTTTGGTTACCAAAGTCCACATCTTCGCCCGATATCACTCTATCGTCAAAAAAATAATCATAAAAAAAGGTTCTCTAGCCTTTCCCCTCACTCCCTCAAAAAAAGAACCCCTCCCAGCAAATATGAGTTTGTATACCTTTGCAACTCGGGAGGTGAGAATACCTTGATCCAGTCTGCAGATATCATGGAGCGAAAGCCTTGAATGAATGCTTTCGTTTGATCCCGAGCACGTTGATTCAATTTGTAGTCTGCCATCAAATAAACATATTCCAGCTTGTTTTCATTCGTCACACCAATATTCTGTCCATGCTACAATAGAATAAAACAAAAGTTTTCGTTGGTTATCGTGATGATGAGAGAGGCTGTGCCACGATAACTTACATATTTCAATTCTGTCGTTGTCACAGAATCTAATGTCCTTTCGTCCGTTGCAAAACTCAAGCCCAGATCTTCCACATTCCCTTTTCCAAATAAATAAATCATATTAATAATAAAATAGTAAGAGTCAATCATATAGAGAAAATAACAATGGTATACTATATCTGTTTTTATATATACCTTCATAATGCTTTAAAAAGATCAAGTTTCGCCATACATCTTCATCCAGTTCTTGTAATGCTTCCAAAAACACATTTCTTCCCAAAATTTTGGCCAACAGGAACACTGCAAATTGACAGTCGAGTAGTATTCCTTCGTAGATGGCCTTTCCAATCATCTATATATAATGCATGATTCAATCAATCAATCATAAAATGTTTAGTACGACATAATGAGATCAAATTCCAATTCCTAATCATCACTGCGCTTTATACCTTGCCAACAAATTCAAAAAGGTGGATATAATTTGAGCCCATCAGAGGAGAAGTGGTTGCAGGATAAAACAAATTTGTCTTGGAGGTGCAGGAGAACAATCCATACTTTGGTTCGAATACTTCAGATATCAATAGTGTCACAAAATCTAAACACACACACACATACGCAGCCCGCCACAAAAAAAAAAAAAAAAAAAAAAAAAAAAAAAGCGATGAGAATCCTTTCTATTCAGTTCATATCATACAGATGTTTACCTTTGAATGGCCCTCCTTGATCAATACCAGCTTCTTCCACTCCAAGCTCGTTGACAAAAGTGACCCGTATCCGACCTTTCAGGACTTCATTGGAAAGTCGAGAGAGTGCCCTGAATCCATCCTCCAGAACATGTTGGCGGCGAATAAAGATAGACTGTGTTGCTGACGTGTACATATTGGAGGCTCTATCGAGGTGAATCCCGTCCCGGAATATGTGTAGCCTGGTGGTGAAAGGAATGGTGTGAGGCATCAGTTGCAAAATACGCATGGGAACCACATCGCCTTGTCGTACTTGAGCCAGAAATTGGGTTGCTTCAGGAGGATTGTTGTCTTTAGAGAAAGGGCTACTAAACACAAGTCGTAAGAGCGATTGTTTGCTCATCATAGGATCAGATACTAGCAACCAATGATCAGGCGGACAAAAAGGATGGCGATTGTCTAGGTCGTAGAGTTGTAATAAAAGTCGCTTTGCTGCTTGGAACGAGTGCAATGTATTGGAATGATGGGCGCCGTTTGACTGCAAGTGGTTGGTATTGGTAGTAGTTGATTGTTGTACAAGCGCAAAGTAAAAGGTGTTCAAGAATTGGCCAAGATCCAGTAAATCCGAGAGTGCAAATGGTGTTTCTTTTTGAAAGATATCGATGTCGTCCAGTGTACTAAAATAATATAGTATAATAAAGATTAAAAATCCTGTCATCATTTGGTTTCGTAGAGCACATAACTACTCCCCTCTTTTTTTTTTTTTTTTTTTTTTTTGTCAAAACTTACAGGAAAACCAGAGAACAAGCTTCACAAAACACCTTTAGTACATCAATCAAGGGTTCCTTTTCAATATCTGAAGCATTTTTCCTTGCCGCATCAAGATAGATTGTCATGTTACCCGAAGGTCCAAAATGATTCATCACGAGCCACAGTTGGGACATCAAACCAGGAGTAAAGGCGATCCGAGCAAGTATGATTTTTCTTTGTTGAGTAAAAAGAGCGCCAAGTTGAGAGTACATTGAAAACATCAGTTGTGTGTTCATCGAAAATTCGGCCATATCCTTGCTGTTGATGACGGTTGGTACACTGTTGGTGTTGCCGCTGTTGTCAGTTCCTACCCCTGCTGCGCCTGATGCATTCGCCCCAGTGTCGATCTTCTTTTTCCCAGATAAAAACCGTCGGGTATTCAGTGTCATTTTGTTGATTTTCAATGAAGGGGACAAAGAGGAAGGTGCGGCAAATTTCAAAATAGGTTCCAGTAGCTGATCCATAAAACATCTTGACCAAAGCGTGGCAATTTGATCCTGAATCACTAATTCATAGACGGCGGCGTCGATTTGGTCACCCCAGGGACAACAAGACCATTTGAAGATGGGATGATAGTGAGTGTAAGGAGATCGCTGGCGGTCCGAGTAAAAAGGTGTTGCCAATGAAATGAGGTGCATGACAATATCCATCAAATGATACGCTACTTCCCGTTCTTGATGATCCATGAATTTTTCCTGGTAAAGGTCCACAACGTTCGCCATCAAAAATAAGTATCCGTTGCCGCCCACCACCGCCACTGACTTGCCATCAGCATCATCATCATTGTTGTTGGTATTGTTTTTTGTCACCAAGGGATGGATGGCTCCAAGGGTCCATTTCCGTAAGCGATCTAGCACCATCGTGGAGAGAAATTGTGATAAAAGAGGCACCGTCAATAAATGGTTCCAGATGTATGTCGCTGCCTTGGTCAGTTCCGTCGTATCACCAGCGTTTTCCAATGGAAATAAAAGAATCCTCGTCACTGTGGTGAGCCATAGCTTGATCCCATTCATCATCTTTGTGTTTTCCTTGTCCAATGGTTTGCCGCGCTGTTTGCTTCGATTTTCCAGTTTGACGAGTCGTTCCACACGCTGCACACAAGCATCACGAAGCAAGCCACCGTTTGGATCGTCTCCACCACCGTCGAAAAAACTATCGAGTGTTGATTGTAGAATACAAAGAGCGGTTGTCGTAATGTCGTTCTTTTCCAAGGCATAGTTGTGGTTCAATGGATGTCGTACAGGTTTGTAAGAGCTGGGATTCAGATAAAGCAATAGTGTGGTGAGTTCAGGTCCAGTCAAGTAGAGTTGGCGGTCTAAGAGATGGTTCGAGTTGTCGTTTGTACATATTCGAAGTAGGCATTGCTTCATAACAAGTCCAATAAAATCCATGGTCTTTCGACGATAGCGCTTGTCCATGAGTAGGGTATAAAAAGGCACTTGTGTGGAAGAAGATTGATCAAGGGAACATTTTGCACCAATTCGTTTACAGAGGAAGGTCAAACGAACTGGTCCAGGGGCTTGGCGTCGGCTAAAGAGGCAATATTGTCCAACCATTCGATAGACATCCATCAAAATCGCTGAGCTAGTGTCGTTGTCCAAATACTGGCTATCCCACCAGGTCCATAACTGTTCATGCTGAGGTTGTTGGCGCCACCAGCGTTGAATGAGCAAAGCAGCCTGTGTCTGTTTTTCAGCGGTCTGTTTTTCAAGCCGCTCCCGTTCCCGTTTCTGCCGTTCTGTACGAGTTTTTTCAACAAATGACTTTTTTCCTTCATCAATCGGTGTAAACATGAGTGAAGAAATTGGAAAAAAAGAAGAGAGCGAGCGAGACTCAATCCAGGTTTATCCACGAGGGGTAATTTCAAAGCCAGCATTCCCTGTGTGCGGGTATGCTGAAGTTCAGCACTGTGCAAACTGTTTGAAACACTATCGCAAAGTTGTTGTTTTTTTCTGACTATATAAAATATTATAGCTTTATTCTATCGAGTGTATTGTGAGACTTTATTTGATTTCTAAGCGATAGGGGCACTAGTGTGGCGAAAATAGATTACAAATGGCATGATTTGGGTAGCCTTTTTTTCAGATTACAAATCCAGACTTTTTGTATTTAAACCCCCCTCTCCCTTTTTTTCTTCATTTCTTTTTCATTTCCTTTTAATTTTATATCATACTCTTATATTATTATGACTGTCTCAAATAACTCAGCAAAAGCACTCTTTCAACCAATCCAAGTGGGCTCAAAGTTACTCCAAAACCGCATAGTACTGGCACCGCTTACACGGACTCGTGCTGATGTCAGTGGGGTTCCTAATCAACTTGTCGCGGACTACTACAGTCAGCGTGCTACTCCTGGTACACTGCTTATTGCCGAGGCTACTGCGATATCTTCCAAAGTTGGTAAGCCCAAGGGCGCCCCTGGTATATACAATCAAGACCAAGTAAATGGGTGGAAACGTGTGGTTGATGAGGTCCATTCAAAGCAAGCTGCGATTTATCTACAACTTTGGCATACTGGTCGTACCTTTAGTCCTCGCGATGACTCTACTCCTGTTGTATCAGCGTCTGATATCCCTATCCCAGGCCTCGATCCTACTGGAAAACCCTACCCAACTCCCAAGGCTCTCACTATTCCAGAAATCAAAGCTACTGTGGTGGATTTTGCCAATGCTGCCAGAAATGCCATCGAAGCAGGATTTGACGGTAATGAAATCAAAAATGGGAGGCAGTTTTTGCTCATACTGACAAAAAAAAATTGTATCTTGTGTGTGTATAGGCGTCGAAATTCATGGTGCTAATGGCTACTTGATTGATCAATTCAACAATACAAGCAGCAATCAACGATCAGATATTTACGGTGGGACAGTTGAAAACCGAGCACGATTTGCCTTGGAAGTAGTGGACGCTGTGGTGGAGGCCATTGGTGCCGAACGTACCGGTATTCGATTCTCGCCTTACTATGGATTTCAAGGCATGCATGATGTGGATCCCTTGACTACGTGGTCTTATTTGACTCAATCATTACAGTCTCGTCACCCCAACTTGTCATTCCTCCACTTCATTGAACCCCGTACCAATATTCGAACAGATGACGAAGTGGTTGCTGATGTCACTGAATCTCTTGAATCCTTCAGATCTATTTGGAAAGGTCCTTTTATCTCAGGTAAATTATATGATACTCTCTCGTTTAAAAAGATAAATATATATACTCATCCATTGACTTTCTTTTATTTTATTTCAGCGGGAGGCTACTCCTTTGACCCAAAAATTGCCTTTGATGTTGCTGAACAATCTCCAAACAACCTAGTAGCATTCGGTAGATCGTACATAAGCAATCCAGACATTGTTGATAGACTACGAAATGGCTATCCCCTACATCCTTATGACCGCAAGACATTCTACACACCTGGTGCCGTGGGATATACTGATTATCCTGTTTATGCGGAAGACAATCAATCCTCTTTATAGATTATAGTATTAATTTTACAATTCATGTGGTTTTAGATTTATTGTATTATATTTATATTTTATTTTTATGAATTAAACCCTCTAATGCTTTACTGGAGTTTTGGGGAAACTTCGATTTACAGAGCTACTGGGTATCAGCGGGGAGGGGTGGTTTTTTTGAACTGTCGGTTTGATGGGCCTGGATGAAGGGTTGACTCATTCACACTCCGCCCACGTGCTGGTATGTTTGTATCCTCCTTATCCTCTCTCTTTATTTTGTTTTTTTTCTTTTTTTTTTCGCCACTAAAGTTTCAATCAAGTGGTGGTAAACTTGGATTAGTATTAGAACGTGAATCAAGGGTATTTTGTAAATGCAATGAAAACATCATGGGGAAATCCTTTCATTTTGGATTCGTGATTTGGCGCTGCCAATAGAATAGCCTATATCTTAAAATAGTATCAATAGCTCAGTTCAGTGCTAATTTGCCATAGTATATACAATATCCATATCTGAATAAAATATGCCTTGTATTTTTTACCATGTATACCTCTTATGTGTTTAAATTGTCTCGTTGAATTGGCGTATGAAAAAAATGGCTGCATATGTGTGTGTTCAAAAAAAAAAAAAAAAAAAAAAAAAAGTTGAGTATTAAGCGGCGTTGCTTAGCCATTGTTTCGATATCTTGTCTAATGAGTCCTCTACCAAGGTGTTGTTCGTCATTTGTTGGTCCGTCATGCCGTCCGACATTCATCGCATCTCAAGAAAATATTCAACACTATCAAGGAAGAAATCATTCACTATATCTTTTATCGTGCCAAAGATATTCGCGCTTGTGATGGTTTTTATATATATATATACATATTAATACTGTAACATGGTCCTCTTTTGCTACCAATACCTTTTTTATCGATTGTGTTAAAGCTGAGCCAAATAAAAAACAAATCAAGAATATTATCCCCACTACTTTCTCTCCACACCATGTAATCATTTTTGTCAACAATAGCTAAAGATCCTTTCCACAAACGCATACACGCACATATCCTGCACCTTTGTCACGCCCGATCAAAACTTATGATAATGCAACCTTTTGTGGATACAATGAGATAACATTGTTTTTATTATCCATATCAATACAAAACATAATTATACTCTACTGTCAATTAAAATAATATAAAATAAAAAATACTACACTAAAATTCTAATCTACCCTAGTCTATATCATTGATGTTGTTACTTTCTTCCAGTTTGGCTAGACTTTGATCGATCCGGTTAAATTGCCATTTCCATGATGCGTTGTATAAGAAGGGTCGTAAATCAAATCGATTATCATCAGTACTGTATGCTTCTGCATGGTAAGCGGGTGTCATCGTTGTCATTTTGTGTCGATTGATAGAATAATAGAAGAAGAATCGCTTCACCTTGGTTGCCACCTATATATACATATATATATATATAAGCAAATAGGTCAGTCATAACCCCTTCACATACACACACTCTTTTTTTTCCCCTTACCTCTGATGGTTTCAATTTTTCACCCCATTCATGTACCAATTTTGAGAACATGGCAAAAGGACCACAGCGTTCCACCTTTCGTAGTCGACCATATTGAGTAAGTTCATCATACGTCATACCCATATCGGCTTCATCAGATTGGACATAGTCTTGGGTGATAGGTTCCAATTCCGCAGTAGGTGTGGCATCCAAGAACGATTCCAAGATAGGCATATCAAACGTATGCTGAGCGTAGCCGATAAATCCCTTCAAATCACGTTTGCTAATGCCACCAATAGGATTGACGTCCGCACTGCTACAGTCATATTTTGTGAGATAGCCACGTAAACTTTCATCCACATTGGCACTGCCGAGGACCAAAAGCCCACCCTGAATCGATCGACACCAAGGAAGCAGTTGAGCAAACATGTAAGCCAGCAACATTCGCAAGCGAGCTTGAATGTTTTGCAGAGCCAGATTTTCAGTCACCGATCCACCATGAGCCTTGAATTTTGGAACACGACCCGTCACCATAGAAAATAAGGATTGGACCGCCTTGACCACTGTGTCCATATTGAGATCTGTATGATAGCTACCAATAGTGTCGGCAAGATCCTTGGCGCGTTGTCGAGTTTCATTGCTGGAGTTTTCAGTGCCCATATAGCATGTGTAAAAGATGCGGTTGGCAAATTCACGAGGATCTGATGGTACATAATTCGTAAGGTCGTCGTTGTCATCAGCGTTTCTACCACCAAGGGCTAGACGGCGAGCATCTTGAATGACCTGTTGATTTCCTTCTTGCGCCTCTTTCACTACCAATCGACACATGGAAGCCACAATCACCGCAGTCGCACAGCTGTCAATCCCACCGCTGAGAGGTAAGAAGTATCCCGCCGTCTTCGATCGTCGTAAGTAGTCCCATAACCAGCATGCAGGACCCAAGGCAATTTCTTCTTCTGGTGTATGATAAAACGGGGCTTTAGGAATGGATGCATGAAGGTGGATATTGTCGTCCCGGTTGTTGCTGACAGATTCGTTGATATCGACGCGTTCATAGGATTCAGAGGCACTAGCCTGAATACTGCGACTTGACACACTGGCACGGAAGGATCGGATATCTTCAAGATCTACTGTTGCTGTCACTACTTCCTATAAATAAAATATAGATAAAATAAACAGTTATTAGAAACCAAGATAGCGCTGAAAAAAATAAATAAATTATGAAGTAGCGAACTTACCACATCCCGAAGTGAGAACTGAGATCCTTGCGCAACAATATCACCGTTTAAAACAATCATAGCACATCCATCGTAGTATAACCGATCACCATCACACCCTTGCTGATTGGAATATAAATAAAGTCCACCAACCTAATGTAAAGCAATGTAATGCTGATCAGTAAGATCCCTCTATCCCTTCTTCGGGCTTTCCATTTACCTTCAATGTAGCAGATTTCATGAGTTCAACCCGAAGGTTCAATTTTCGCAGTTCATGATGACTTCCGCTGCTATTGGTAAAGATTTCGACACCATCTAAACCCATGCCAATATGAGGACTATCAGGAAAGGAAAAAAAAAAAGAAATAAGTAATCCAGGTCACTAAAATCTATGTTCGCATATCGTATATATTTGTGTCATTCTTACCTTTGTGGAGTAAAGAGTTCTTCACAAGTTTCGCAACCAAAGCAAGTGTCCAAAGTACTGATAACCGCATCGCCAATAGGTACTTGCTGCTGTTGAGTAATGTTTTGAATCATACGAGGAAGATAATACTTTTCCACCTTTCTTGGAATCCAGGGAGTGAAGAAGCGTAATTCGCGATAGTTTCCATCATTTGCCAGATGAATTTTCGGACGGATCAATGCAATCTTGCGATCAGCAATAATCACGCGACAATTGTATTTGACCGACTTGTGCATAACCGGCCTACACATAGATGATATTTCATAAGTAAAACACACCTGTTTACGAGTATTTCCTTTTTGGTTGGCACTTACATTCCAATATCCAATATCATATCCTTAGCTTCTTCACTTTGTAAAATAGACGCCAAGACTTCCCAAGAGTGCAAGTAAGTGTCCCCTTCCAAGAAATGATCTTGACACCCATAACCACTATAATAAAATAATAGCCCATTGAATATCTTTTTCCTTCAATAAAAGTAGAGCAATATTATTACTTACGTAATTTCGAGTTCGGGACCAACACGGAGTTTGGCACCACGTTCTTTTGCAATGCGGATACTTTCGAGAATACGTTCCAAATTGCCTTCAAAATCCAAAGCCCATTGATTTAACGAACATGTCGCAACAGTTATCCTAAAAACAAATCCAGAGAACAAAAAAAAAGTTAAATAATAGTTCAATATAAAGTATTGATTGCCGGAGACATTTACGTACAAGTGACCCATATTTTGCCTAATATTCTATTGTTCAATAAAACAAGAGAGTCAAAAAAAAAATTGGGTAGAAAAAAAATAGATGATGGGTCTTTTTAAAAGTCCGTCGAAAGTGCAAAAGGTCGAAAACAGGCTTTTTTTTTGCCCTGGTGGGTCGTCCGTCTCCGTAGAATAAACATGAATATGAAACCAATAAAAACATAATAAATATGGTTAGCCAAGATCAGATGATAACACCCGTTGTATTTTTATTGTTGTTCTTTTTCCTTAAAGAACAACAAGACAAAGGGCTGCTTTTGTTGTTTTTGACCGCAGCTACCAAATTTGGAGATTGTTATGTCTTCGCCAGAAAGAAATAAAGGGGGATCTTTTTTTTTTTTTTTTTTTTAGTTTCTTTCTTTCTTATTTTTTTCATCAATCTTTATTTTTTTCTTCCTCGTCTTCCTACATTTATACAACAACGATAAAATCAAAATGGGTTACTGTAATCGATGCGGCGATATTATCAACAACAGTAAATGTCGAAAGTGTGGTGGAAAACCTGTCGGTAAGTCAAACACGTCAAAATGGGTGGGAATTGAACGCAAACATTCAACCCTGCTTTTTTTTTGTTTCAATAGAATCTATAGCAAAGGGTGCTGTTGACTCCAAGTCATCTATCGTTGACCGCTGGCAGAACCAGTAAGTATGGTTCTCTTTTTTCACTTGAAGAGATCTCATTATGTGTTCTGAATTACTCAAACTTTTTTCGTGTTGTTTAACAGGTACGCCAACAGCATTCTCTCTGGACCTAATCCAGCTGGCACTACTAGTACACCAATTGGAAAACGAAGCTCTGTCGCAAACTTTACTTCAAGTTATAGAGCACAGTCGCCGCCAGTCTCTGTGCAACCAAAAACATGTATTTTATGCCATAAGGCCGTACCTCTTGGAACTCAGCTGGGAAAGAATGATTACTGCCATGACTGTCGAGCAAAAATATCTGATAACAAATCAACAAACCGAACAGCAAAACCAATGGAATCTACGCAAGCTGAGTGGTAATAGATTTAGAATTGTATAAATTATCATGTCAACTAATTCCCCTTTTCCCATATTTGTTTGTTTGTTTATAGCGCGACTTGCTCTCAACCTGTTGGTCCTGATCAACCAAAAGTACAGCGTCAAGGTCGGACATGGCACAAGGACTGTATCAGATGTAGCGTTTGCTCAAACCCTCTATCTAATCCCACAGCTTTGGATTTGGATGGATCTTCTAGGTGTGTCCCATGTCAAACAACAAACAAAAGAATAAGTCCTCTTCAACAATCACCAACATCACCGACATCTACTATCAATAGTAGTATTGGCTCTGCAAGTCGGTTTAGTCCTATTCCGCGCTCCATCCGAAATGATATTTATGGCAGTACAACCAGCAGTAGCACTTATGATGGTGATTCGACCGTTTCATCAAGAAGAAAATCATTGACTGGTATTTCCTCTAATGCAAGACCTCGACTGGACTCTCAACTCTTCCAACAATATCAGAAATCAGTCAACCAGCAGCTTCAGCAACCTTCATCGCCTCCATCTACCGGCATCAGTAATATCTCTTCAATCCGCCCATTAGCATCTCAATCATCCTCACCATCACTCTCTTCTTATATGGACAAGCCACGAATGAAAATGTCATCATCCACTACTACCACTACAACAGCACCACCAAAACAAAATTTGAAGCAACGAAGGTCATCACTAACTCCGGACAAACCTTCCTCATCTAGCAAAAAGACCTGCCGAAAGTGTATGCAAGTATTGCGTGGCCCTCGAGTGCGTCTGCCTACACCCAATGGGGATACTTGGTACTATCATTATGACTGTCTCACCTGTGCTGCTTGTGGTGATCATTTTACAGAATCCGAATTTGTTGGTGATGGCAAGGATGTCTTCCATTTGCATTGTCGGGCACCTTCACCAGCTACATCATCTACTCCACCGCCATTATCCCCCACAACATCCTCCTCACCTGATGCCATATCACCATCCACTTCACCTATTCCTGCTGCCTCCCAATCATCCACGACACAACCTCATCTCAGACAACGTCGTTTGTCTTCCACCCCACCACAACCTTTGGACTATAGGTGCCATACATGCAGTCTCCCCATTCAAGATAAATGCCTGAAAAACGGAACAAGATTTTTCCACCCGAACGTATGTAGCCCAATTAAAAAAAAAAGGGGGGGGGGAGGGGAGATAATGATGACTTTGCTGTATGCTGACCTTTTTTTTTTTTTTTTTTTTTTTTTTTTTGTAACATTTGCGTTTTCTAGTGCTTTACATGTTACTCATGTCATGAACATTTACCGTCTGATCGACCATTCTATGATATCCAACAAGAAGCCCATTGTGAAATCTGTACCAAGCTGATTATCAAGACAGGTTCTGGTGCAGTAGCAGCAAATACGAATGGAGGTAGTGTGGCAGATCGGCGAAAATCCATGCCTGGCGACAACTTTTATAGACCAACTCCCATCCACACATCATCCACCGGTGCTTCTACTTGTTCCATATCATCCCCGCTTTCACCATCCACCTCCTCTCCTCTGACAGCGCGATCCGGGGACAATGGAGAATCTCGTATCTGGATGAATCGAACACGGGCGCTTCCCAAGCTTGGCGGTAGCAAAATATGTCCTGGCTGCAACAAAAGTATTGCTGTGATGGATGACGCGCCGGGCCCCAAGGCAAGTCGGTGGCACAAAAAATGCTTGAAATGTACCGGGTGCAAGAAACAGATGGACTCTGATGCCAAGGTGATAGAATTGAATGAAAAATCGATGGTGCGTTGCAGTGATTGCTCCGTAAGTTTTATTTTATTCTTTGATTAATTATCCCGCCTTATATAGCATGTGTACTCACATTATTATTATTTTTTTTTCTATAGGATAAAAAAAGCAAGCCTCATTATGTTAGATAGATTGGCTATTTAGTTCGGTATATGTCTTTTTTTCTTTACTGTTATCTTTTATAATAAAAAAAATTGATTAGTGGTATTAGTTGTCTTCGATATTTATGTCCTATGTGTTTATGTGGGGATGGATTCGTTCCGTTGGTCAATGACTGTGGAATGAAGGGAATTTGCTCGGCGCTAGATTTAGCCAAAACCACAAGGCATGACTCAACCCTGTGGTCAACCTGATTTTTTTTTCTGTAAAATTGACACTCCGGTGACTCTGTAAAAAAAAAAGAGTCCTTTTTTTTCCTTTTCTCATTATTATTATTATTTTTTCTTCTCCTTCACCATCGTTTTTCGAATACCTTTCATTCTATAAAAACAAAACGACTCTAAACACTTCTTCCCATCTACCCTAATTCTCCCCGCATCACTCTTTGCACACGTATCTTCCTTTTTTCCTCTTACACATTTTTTTTTCTTGTTTTGCTCTACTCTCCCTCACGTACTTGCATTCATCTCCCCCACATAACACATCACCTCTTTTTCAATCTCTTCCATTTGTAATTAACTCCACCTCTTCTTTTGACTCACTCTTCTTGTATCTACAACAACAACAATAACAAACTGTAAGTCATTACAAGGATAGATAAAAAAAATATGCGTGGTCAGCAACAACGATCTTGGTTCTGGGTGGGCTTGCGTGGTCCGACGAGACGCGTGGTGGTGACCAGTCGAAACAAAAACATAAACAGTACTAACGATGCCATTGATTTTGTTTTTGTTTTTTTTTTATCTCATTGATAGAAAAGCATGTCTCAACCTCTCGATTCTGAACAATACACCGACGATCTTGAACAATATGATCAGCAACACTTTGATGACGGACAATTGACTTTACGTTCCCTGGTATCCACCAAAGAAGCAGGTGTCATTATTGGAAAAGGTAAGGATAGATACATATATAGAGAGAGAGACATAGGGGGGGGAAGACACGGATAAGGGCAAACGTATACGGAAGTAGATAGGAAAGGTTGACTCAACAAAAAAAAACCCCCCGTTTCTCTTGTGCTTCTTCCTCATTAGCTGGAAAAAACGTCGCTGAGCTCCGTGATGCCACTGGTGTCAAGGCTGGTGTATCTAAAGTGGTGCAAGGTATTCATGACCGTGTCCTAACTGTCACTGGAACCTTGGAAGGCGTGGCGAAGGTAAGTTTCTTGTCGGAATGGCTTTATAAAGTCCCCCCCCCAAAAAAAAAAGATGGTGGTGGTGGTCTGCTATGGAGCATGATGGATGAACTGATGGATTCTGTATATGTGACATATTTTTATTAGGCTTACTCTTTAATGGCGCGTACCTTGATGGAAAACCCTATTTCCACCGCTTCCTCTGTATCCATGCCACTTGGCGGCAACAACATGGTCGATCATTCTTTGGCTACGATTCGTTTGTTGATCTCCCACAACTTGATGGGTACTGTGATTGGACGTCAAGGTGCCAAGATCAAGCATATTCAAGATACTACCGGTGTACGAATGGTTGCTTCCAAAACGCTGTTGCCCCAGTCTACGGAACGAGTCGTTGAGGTACGTGGTGCTGTGGATGCTATTCAAGCTGCTATTATGGATATTGGTCAATGTTTGATGGAAGACAAGGAACGAGCCTACGGTACGATCTTGTACAACCCTACCAAGGTGGTGGCAAGTGGTGGCGGAAACAGCAATGCGGATCGTCGCTCATCCATCACGCGAACTGGTAATGGCTCTGACTTTAGTGGTGGTGGTGTTGGAGGTGATTTCAACGGTGGGGCTGGCTTCTCATCCACTGGCGGTGGCTCTCGACGTATGTCTGCTGCTTCTCAATCCAGCAACTTTTTCAACAACCCCAACATCCGCACTCAACATATCTCCATTCCCAGCGATATGGTTGGTTGTATCATTGGCAAGGCTGGCACCAAGATCTCGGAAATTCGTCAATTATCTGGCTCCCGTATCTCCATCGCCAAGGTACCTCATGACGATAGTGGTGAGCGTATGTTTACTATTCAAGGCACCCCTGAATCCAACGAACGGGCTTTGTTTTTACTTTATGGTCAACTGGAAAACGAAAAGGAACGTCGATTGAAGGGTGTCAATGAAGAAGAAACTGAAAACGGTTTTGATCCAGAACATCATCAACAACAACAACAACAGCCTTTGGAGCATGATGTCGAACAATCATAGAAGAACAAAAAAATCAAGTAGGAAGTGGTGCTCATATATGTGGATTTAGTGTTTATCTCCTTCTCCCCAATTTTCTTCGTCAATTTACATTTTTTATACTCATATATATATATATATATATATATATATATTATTCTTGTCGTTCTCTCTCTCACCTCCACTTTATTATTTTATATTTACTTTCTTTTCCTTCTACCTCCTTTTTTTATACTTGTTTAAAATTGATTGTCTTTCATTTTGAATAAAAAATTATTGTTATCCATATCTTTTTTACTGAATTGTTATTATCTTGTTATTGTGTCTGGCACTAAATGTGTTAAATGTGTTGAATATCTCATGAAACTATTAAATATTGATTAGATACAGCGTTGGGTTAGCATATACTGTAGCCTTCTCATGTCCTTTACTTCAATATCAGATGTACATATATTTATATATATTGTGTGTGAAAGATAGTATTCTCTCTTTGTGTATATGTGTATATGTGTGTATGTGAATACGTGTGCATGTGTGTGTACATGTTTGTGTATATTATATAAAATGAAACCATTTACCAGTCCATGAAGAGTTTAAATAAATAGGCGAAAAAAAGAGACACAAGTGAATACAGTAACACTAGTAACAGGTATTAACAATACGCTCTATAACACCCAAACAGCTGTCTACACCAATTTTGAATATACAAAGACATCACACACACAATCAGGCGCTAGTATAAAGTAATCATTTTTGTTTATTCAATTAAGGTATATTAGTAGATAATTAAATAAACAAGGCGCAAACAATGGCTATTTCCGCGTGAATTCAGTTGACATGTACTGACAAAATAAATAAATAAGAAAGGGAAATTATAACTAACACTATGTACGTACAAAGGAAGTTCTATGGCTATACTATACGTGATGGTACGTGAACAGCTCATTGAGTTCATCAAGTGACAATGGTTCGCCTGGCAGTTTCAAATGATCAAGATGAGCAAATTGTATAACGTCGGTAAGAGTCCAGAGAGATGCAGAATAAAAACTTAGTCAGATTAATAGCCTACCTAGTCGTTAGAGACAATGTAGTCATCGTCGGTGAACTAGAAAGCAAATGTTGGTAGGGTGTGCACAACAACTACAATAGCGATATTGTTCATTATACGGCAGGCCAGAGGATAAAAAACTAATAAAACAAGTATATTTTATTAAAACCTATTGGTATATATTGAGACTAAAGATGAAGGGATCATTGTAACAAGGGATTAAATGGAAGATTCTACTGGAGGAAGCATCAGAAAGATTGGGGCGTGAGATCTGAAGAATGGGCATCGGTAATCTAAAGGTACAGTAGTAAATGGGGACTAATAATTGTAGAAGTTATGAAGGAGGCTAAAGGAAGATCTTTTGTTGAATTGCAACAATGATCAACCGTAATCAAACGGGATTGATGATAGTGAAAACAAGGATCAATTGTACAAAACATGAGAGAGACCATTGGAACATAATTCATTGAAGGATCTAAAAACATACATATTTTATTCAGATGTGGATGCAAACTATGGACAACTAATACTATAGTAAGCTAATGATGGGTTCAAAAAGCCATTAAGATGGTTTGAGATCCCAGATCCAAAATGAAAGGGTTTCTCCATGCATCTTGTAACCCCTGAGCTGAAAACGCTTCTTAACTAATCCTGACACTAATCTAAGTCCAGTATTATCCTATACGCGTCACAATTGTGAAGAATTAAAGTGAGAAAAAAAGAAAGAGAGCGAAAATAAAAATTGGGAGTAAATAAAATAATTCACGTGGGCGGGATTTGAATGGGTTTCGTCTCTTATGACGATTTGGTTTTGGGATTACTATTTTTTGGCGGATACAAAGAAAGGAACGGCTACCCCTCATTTTTTCAACACCGCGCAACGCCATGAACACGGTCGTGCTCTTGTCTTGTTTTAGTATGTTAAAAATTAGTCTAGTATAGTATAGCATAGTGTAGTTTAGTACTGGTCATTATTATCTACTATATACAATAAAGAAATCAAAAAGCAATTGAATTTGAATATGACTCTATATATGTAAGTGAATTTAAGAGATACAGGAGAGGAGGAAAGGGCTACTGAATGGTAATGCTATACATAAACAATCTATTCAGAATGTTGGTTTATCGGAAAGAAGAGTTCAAATTAAAGATAGGCTTGGTGTAAAAGGTAGACTAGCGACAGTGTTTAAAAACAAAAGATGTATTTTATTGATATAATAAGCAAACATAAATTGGGGTAGTCAACACTAAATCTAAAGATCTCAGGGACGAATATAAAAAAGGAATCTACCGTGGAAGACAAACCAACTGTATGAGAGAGACGAAAGGTAAAAAACAGGACATATCTTTTATTCCTGGTTGGTAGCCCCAAATCACGAATCCAAAATGGAAGAATTTTCCCATGCATGTTGGTATTGCATTATTCAAAATGCCTCTGCTTCAAATTCTAATACTAATCCAGGACTACCATCACTTTATTAAGGCTTCATTAGAGAAAAGAAGAAGAAAAAGAAGAAGAAAAAAAAAAAAAAAAGAGGGAAAGAAAAATAAATATAAACCATGTGGACGGAGTATAAATATTCGTGGCCTCAATTTTTTGTATTTTTCTACGTACATCTGTTAGACGAAGAGCTGAAGACGACACTTGGACCCCAAATGGCTGTCCACAAAAGTGCAAAATTATGAAATCGTCTAATTCCGTCCCATCAAAATCCACATTTTAATCCCTTCAACACTCAGCAGATCGAAGATTTTTCATAAAGTTCTAGCCGGGTTCCGGAGTGAATTTATTCATACAAAATATATCTGCACTACCAACCAAACTGTCGAGCACAATAATATCAATAATACTAAGCTACAGGAAGTTAAACTAAGTGAAACTAAACTAAAAAACAACAACCATCAACAGCTAATTAGTAGTCAAAAGATGGAGGATCGATTCCAAAAGGCCGAGGAGGCGATTCCCAACCAGAGGGGTAGCCATCAATCTTGATAACAGGAGCCAAAAGGTCTACGGGGACTCGCTTTCGATCATCGCCATTGCCGTCCTTGGTCGCAAAAAACTCTGACTGATCAAAGTGTGAGGTGAAAGAGCCAGGATCATCAAAGTCCAGATGTTGTGGGTGCACGTTTTGCCAATGACGGATCACAGTGCGGATGGTAGAAGCCATATCCATAGTAGTGGTGAATTGGGGCCATTGGTATTTTTCTTGTGCCTTGTCCATGGTTTCCTGGGAAAACACACCAACTTCAGGTGACAGCTGAAACATATTGGATTTGGTCAATGAGGCCACAACATGATAGGACCCACCAATAGTAGCACGGTCGCGTAAGGCACAAAGAATACTCGTGGCTGCAAATAATCCTGTCAAGTGATCAGTAACCGGTAGCACCGGAATACGAGGTCGTGAGAGTCCAATGGAATGACCAAAAAGATACGAAACACCGGACGCCGCATCGCTTGTTTGTTCCCAGCCTGATCGTTCCTTGTAGGGGCCTATCATTTTCATAGTGAATATACATATATATATTAAATAATGTCATTGTGACATACACGTACCCTCTCTCTCTCTCTCTTTATTTTTTCTTACCATTAATCCCATAGCAGCTTTCATCCGCATATACGACAGTCGCTTGCTCGCCTTGATGTTGTTTTACCAATGCCTGGACATGCTCCTTTCCAAACCCTAAACGCTCCAATGAGCCTGGTCGATACCCGTTGATAAACACATCCGCTTGGCCCACTAGGTTTTCCAATTCCGTTTTTTCCTTTGGATTCTTGGCATTCAAAGCTACTGTGTGTTTGCCGACTGTCAATGTAAATTGGAGTTCTGTCAAATCATCCAAATGGGGAGCATTGATCTTGATCACCTGTGCACCTAAGGAGGCGAGAAGGTAACCAATAGTAGGACCTGCAATGATACGGGCTTTATGAAGATATAAGCAGATGTCAATAACATAGTATGCATCAATACAGCCAACCCTTCCCTCAATACAATCAATAATATTGCTTACCAAATTCAATCACCTTGATGCCTTCTAGTATTTTGTTGTTTTTGGAAGTAGGGAATCCACAAGGTCTTCCAGCAGCCAAAAGTTCAACATCATAAAGTGGCCTCTTGTCCAAAGCTTGACCCTATCAACAAGTAAAAAAATAA
Organism: Absidia repens; assembly: GCA_002105175.1. Lineage (NCBI taxonomy): Eukaryota > Fungi > Mucoromycota > Mucoromycetes > Mucorales > Cunninghamellaceae > Absidia > Absidia repens. The sequence goes on from MCGE01000020.1 coordinate 133,260, forward strand.
AACAAATTTTAACAACCACCGTCCCCACCACCACCAGCGACAAATCATATCTATGGTAATAACAAACCTACCATTGCCGAAGCACGCCATTCTTCAGGTGAATGACACATATTGCCGCTGTGCCTATTTTCTATCATCAACGTTTCCAATTCTTGTGAGTCAAGTTCTTTGATTCGTTGAGCGATGATCTCCGATGCCTCAGTTGGTGTTGTTGCCACTGCCGTATTGTCACCAAGAAGCCCAAGCGTGTGTAAAACTAGGTTTGGATTCAACCCGCCATGCAGTTGGTAGTAACGATTGTCCTTGGTGATGTAGGTGTTGGTGACAGCTGCTTCCAGAGGACCCAGAGTAGCGCGACGATCCCAAGCCCGGGGTAAAAAAGGGATGAGCTCTTGAGGATTCTTGAGCAGGGAATGGCCATTAGCACGAAACAAAAATACCATTGCCAAAAAATAAGACGCATGGTCTGTGTTGATGCTGATCTTACTTGCAGGAGATCTATAGATTTTTTTTTTTTAAGAAAAAAAAAAAAGGTACAGAAAGAGAGAGTGGGACGCGTGAGTCAGTTGAATGAAGGAGAGAGAGAGAGAGAGAGAGCTAGGGACTGGAAGGGTTTCGTCACTTACTTATATCTTAGTTGACCTATTTGTTCAGCTATCGCACCAAACACCGCAAAGCCGGCGGAAGCTATTGCACCAGACTTGAGACACCCAGGCAAATTTGGTAAAGCTGACCCAGAGAGATCTACCTGATCGTCTATCGTCGAGGTGTCGAGTTTTAGGTGGGGGTTCTGTTTGATGAGGATGTGGATAATGGTTCTAGCATCTTGAGGTACTGATAAAAATGTCATTGCTGATAGCGTTGGAAAAGAAGATTGCTAATGACAAGAACAAGTGGGAAAAGAAAAAATGTCTGCATTTTTTTTTTTTCCTGTAGGCGGCGGGATATGAATCCGATTTTTTCCCCACACACAACTTTACAAAAAAAAATCTTTGTCACTTGTAAAAGGTCTGATGAAGGAAATTAAAAATTGCATGAGTAGAATGAAAGAGGGAGCTACTGTGCGTTTTTTTTTTTTTTTTTTTTTTTTTTTTCTGTTTTTTTTGAGAAGAAAATTCCAGTTTCTTGGCAAAATGAGATGGTGCTCAGTTTTCAGTTACATCAGTACGTCCAGTGTCCACATAAAATAAAAAAATATTTCGTCGGAGTAGCGTGAATCATGTACCATAAAAAATTATCCCTGAAAGGAAAAAAGAAATAAAGTACGATATGCGACGGACATGACAATGAATTCAGCAAGATATTACACTTTTCCTATATTTTGACAAAAACAGATGGAAAAAAGAGGCTGAATTTCGTATAATAGTATACCATATTAAGAAGTAAATTGACATTCTACGCAGAAATAGAAAATGGTTTTTTTTTTTTTTTTTTTTTTTTTTTTTTTTTTTTCCATTTTGCCAAGGGTTACTATTCAGCACAGCTCGGTGAGTTGATGACGGATTTGGTAAGCGGATCATTTCGCCTCAGGTGCATTTCTATATTAGGATCGTCAAAGGCCGTGATTGTATCGGGGAATAAATAAACCGAGCGAGCTTACAGGCTGCGCCAGAAAAACCTGTGATATATTCTCATTGGGGCAGTGGCGAGTGACACCTATATAGATCCGCCAGATCAGACAAAAAGGCTTTTTGTTTATAAGAAAAGCCCACCACCTATTTTTCAAGTTTCTTTTCTTTCCTTCATTGTTTACACCTATTATACCCTTTTAATGGATTTTCTTGATTTTGCAAAAGCTGGCGAATTAGCAAGTGGCACTATCGTTCGACTTTATATTGCGTCAACGGTGACCATGGCCATTGCTGTTGTTACGGCTACACGGGGCATTCGTCAAGTCCGGGATTATCCATACCCACTAACGATTGTTTTCTTTACTGCAGTAAATGGGCTTATCTTCCGAGCTATCTCATTGTCAGAACTCATCAATTGGGATGACCAACGATCTACTCTTCTCACTTCCTATGATTACCCACGGATGCTGTTTTTCACGATCAGTAACCTGACGCTTCACCTGATCCCAATTGTCACTCTCCACCGATGGCTGGGTCGAAAAAATAGATCACTAACTGATGATGGCCTTTCTGGTATTTTTTCTATGGTATCATATTTTATGACATTTGTCATTTTTGTATTGGTTATATGTTTGATGGGTGTTGGATCGACCATTCCATGGAATCAAGAAATCATGAATAGCATTATTTTCAACTCCGATACAAGCAGCAATAACCTTGGTCTTCTTCCAGTCTTTTCAAACTTGATGGATGCCTCCAACATGCTCTATTGGTGGTATACTTTGTCATACATTGTCATTCTCGCCAAACATGTTATTGATTTTCATTGGTCCTTTCTTGTCTTCTGTATTTTACTTATCGCCACACAAATCGTCTTGACCGTCAGCACCTTTTTACCTCAAATCAGCTCAGTTCCTAGTGGCGTCCAAATCGAAATCATTTTACAGTTTATTTTTGTACTTCAATTTTCTTTTATTGGTTTGATGATTGCTATCTTCAAGGGGTCAACTTGGGTGCCTCCACCCGTTGAATACTTTGCTGACGAAGAATTACATGATATTAATAATAATTAGATTGTTCTTTTTTACCCATCCTATCCTAAAACAATTCACTCACATGTATTTTATTCTATTTCAATAAACCTATTCATTCACCTATCACAAGCTAAACATATAAGATAAATATATTGTAAGAGTAAAAAGGCAAGGCATATTTTATTCAGATGCACAATAAATATAAAATTGACAGCTAAACTAAACTGGTCTAATGGTACATAATGCTATGTATGACACAAATCTAAAATTGAGGTGACTAGGGATGTACGTGGAGCGAGTGTGAGTGGGGCCACCATGTTAAAAAATAAACATAACGTTAGAGAAGCAAGAGAGTAAGCCACCCTATGGTGAGTAATAAAATGTTTTATAGCAAAGGATGGGGGGGGTTACACCAAAATTGGTCAAATTATTATATGATATCTTGTCAACGAAGGCAACATGAGAAGAGAACAGCCATGATGTCAATGTTGAATAGCAGTGATTACTGGAATGAGAACAGAACCATGCTGAGTGGTATCGATAAAAATTTCGCACACCCACATGATTTTTTAAATGTCCGATCGCAAAGAAAAGCTCTTTTTCCACCTCCCTCTTTCTGTGCATTTTCTTGTTTTCTTTCCTTTTTTTTTTTTCTTCACCATTTGACTTTTATGAAATCATGTTGGACTTTAGAATAGTCTTAGGACTAGTTTAGACGAGTTTTCAGCTTAGGGATTATAATATGCATGGGGAAACCCTTTTATTTTGGTTCCAGGATTTCGAAACAACGTTAGTTGGCTTTTTGAATCCATTATTAGCTTAGTTTAATCTTAGTTTATCTGTAGTTTGTTATCTACAACTGAATAAAATGCATCTTTGTTTATTTGCTTCAATGAAAAATTGTCCCATTAGTCTCTTCCATGCCTTGTGCAATAGATCCCTTCTTCATTATTATCATCACTTTAGATTAGATCTGACAGTTTGTCGTGCTTCATTCAAAGCTATCCCCGTATTAGATCTTCAATAGCTTCCCTTATGCTAGCCCCTATAGGTCTTTTCCTTTTATCTAACTTTTTACAATGAACTCTCTCCCTTCCCTCGCCTTTAGTTTCAGTATCTTTTCATATGTATCAAATAAAATATGTCTTTTTATTAACCATCCTCTGACCCGTTTGATAACAATAAATAATATCGCTATTGTTGCTGTTTTGTGATTATCCTACCAGAACATTTTGCTTTCTAGTGCACCCACTATGACTACTTTTGCTCCCAAAAGACCGCGGGAGTGAGTGACAATCTTAAACCCCTAACATGGAAGGAAGTAAACGAATCCAGATCGTGCGGTGCGCGTAGAGCTTTTTTTTTTTCTTCCCCCCCCCTCCCGTAAAGTCCCAGGAACCGATTGACAGTTTATGTCACGAAATATATAAAAGAGCCTTATTTTCTGCTCTAACATCATATGAATCAATTTAGACCGTGTCATCAGCGCAACATCTGCCATGTTGACCATACTGAATATATGCACGCTTTTTTTTTATTTTTTATTTGACCTTTTTTTTTTTTGGATGTGGTATACATTAAAAGAAGCCCAAACTAAAGCCGGTTGCGCTCAAGAGCGTAGCGTGGCGGACAAGGGGTGTCTTATTTCCTCAAAAACTACACTTCAACAACCTTTTCCCCTGACACACAGATGATCAATTGAGTATAAAAAAAATTGACAACAATTAAGCTCTGTTTTACGTTCTTGGTGAGCTGCATCATATACAGTACAAATGATAAAATAGGTATATATATATATATCAGTGATTTTATTATACAAATATGCTACAACTAAAAGAGTCCGAGAGTAAGATAATAAAATAAGACTGAGCTAGGGGAATGGGGGAAAATGTGAGTATAAACGATAGGTGGAGAGGGGTATGACTAAGGCTACAATAATGGGAAATGGTGATTTGAAGATTGCATAATGTGACTTTCCGTATCGAGGTAATTCCGTGGAGGAGGAGGAGGAGGAGGAGGAGGATATTGTTTCCATCCATGTTGCTGCTGTGGGTCCAATACTGGTCCATGATCAGTGCCTATTTGATTTCTCGAAGGTGGATGCATTGATACACGACGGGGGGAATATACTGGTGATGGTGCAGTACTGGGGTTCATTTGTTGTTGATTCGGATGCATATGATAATGCTGATTGGCAAGTCTTGTCGGATCCACGATATTTCTTACGGACTAAAAAAAAAAATGAATAAAATGGGTCAAAAAACAGCAGCAACAGCCATTGTCATATAAATCCTTTTGAGACACCTCCCTTTTATTCCCATTTTCTTACCTCAGCAGTAGGAGGCTGATATTGCCTATTGCGGTACACCGGTTGTGCATATGATTTGGAAGACTGGGTTGTTTGATAAGGAGATTGGTGTTTGTCATTGCTCATCGGGCGGACGGAGGACATCTGACCTTGAACCGATTGCTGTATCAATGATCCTGTTGCTCTTCGTTTCAATTTGTCGTACATTGCCTACGATACATATCAAAAATAATAATAATAATTAATTCACCTGATGGAACTGTTTTTTTTTATATGTTACCTGAAGCTTTGAAAACTGATTTGATTTGGTTTGTATTTCAGCTTGAAGATCGTGATTACGTCGCTTTTCGAATTCATTTTCTTTTGTTAGAGCTATGAAAAGCGTTGTGCAAAGTGAATGTAAAGATTCCAATTCCCATTTTATTTTATACAGTACTATTGGTTTTACCCTGTAATTTTTTCATTTCACCTATATGAAATTTGTATGATATTAGATAAAAACTAATAGTGTTTTATTGCTGTACCTTACCTTGAACTATCCGCTTATGGTCTCGTATTACGGCCTCCAAGCGGTCTTGTCGTGAGCCAAGCTGAGATTCCAAAGATTGCTGCACCGCTTTCCGATAGCATAGTTCTTGTGATACTTGATAATTGTAGAATGATAAGGCCCGATTGCATATATCCATAATGACAGTCGGACTCAGCCCAGCCAGTATAGACTAAAAGAGGATATATGTATCAGTGAGCTCAATCGTTTGAAGAAGGAGGGGGTTCACTTACAGATTTGTATTCTTCCGATGGTGAAAGTTCAATCAACACAATGTCATTGCTATAAACAATAGAACGGAAAAGAAAAGCTTTGATACTACAGCAAACGCATTTATTGTCATTGACCTGACTTTACCTTTGAGTGAGACTGGAATCACAGGCAGGGCATACTAAAGCTTCAGCAAACTTGACATTAGCACATTCAAGACAAAATATATCTAAAAAAAGAGAGTGAGATTCGGTAAATAAAGTTACCCAATATTCTTATTTCTATTGTTACGAGAGCAAGAGGTGACACAGGCCTACGGAATAATAGTAGGTGGAATTGGTCAATAAATTGAAATAAAGTGTGATCCTTTTTTTATTTGTTTACCTTTTGTTCGTGACATATGATTTTTCGACAATCCAAACAATTACAGTGGATGCTTGTATCATAGCCACTCATTGAATTTTTTTTGGGGGGAGGGGAGGGAAGGGGTACGGAAAGAGAGCGGGAAAGAACAAATTTGTTCTTTTTTTTTTTTCTCACAATTAACGGGGGTATCGGGATTTGAAATGGTTTTAGAAAAAAAAAAAAAGGTGATCAAAGGGGGCCATTTATTAATGATGGGCCCCTTTCACTGCAAACAAGGTATGAATCATATCAAAGAAATAAAGGGTGCATCATGCAACTTTGATGAACTATTAACCAATAATAGATAATCTATTGAATTTATGGCTACGCGCGACTTGTTTGTTGGTCTGGTGTGGGTATCATTTAGTTGAGGTATCAACTATACAGTATATAGTACATATGGTGATCTGGGTGCCTTTTATAAAGTTGACAACCTGTTTGCTTCTATTGTATGATGACCTATTTCCACCTAAGTTTTTCTGTTCTGTTTCTTGTATTTCTTTTTTGGTGGGTGCTTTTAAACCACGGTGATTGGCTGACTTTAATTCTTGTTTTTTTTATTTTCTGCGCAGAGCAATAAACATGATGTCATTTTTCCCCTCTCTTTCACTTTTTTTTTTTTTATTCCAAGGCAAATTCCATTTTCCTTCTTCCCCTTTTTCTTTCTCGAATTTTTTTTTTTTTTCACTTTTTACTTTTTCTTTTACTTTATATCTTTTTATTTGTTTCCCAAATATTTTACATATTACACCTCTTCATTCTCTCTCTCTTCCCATCATAACCCACATATACAATGTCTGTTTTTTCAAAATTCACCAACTTTATACGACACACAAAAAACGCAGTGAATGGTGACAAGTATGAAACAGCACAAAGAATCGTAGAAGAAGAACGACTGGCGAAAAAGCAACTTCCATCTTACAGCGGTTTAGAACGGTATCAATTACTGGAAAAAATTGGCGAGTAAGTCACTTAAAAATAGTTGGTTAATCTGAGCGACGGTTGCCATCACATAGACTGAAACCATTCCTTTTCTTTGCTTTATTTTATTAGTGGCGCTTTTTCTATTGTGTATGAAGCTTTGGACACTCAAACAAACGACAAAGTAGCAGTCAAGGTGGTGGACCAAACCAAACTCAAACGGGAACAGGTAGGCAAGGGACTGAACTCTATATATATATATATGTATATGTATTAGAGTGAGAGTAAGAGAAAAGACTATTTTATATGTCCTTTTTGATTCACTGACAGCCTCTGTTTTTTTCCATATAGAAAGCTAGCGTCCTGAAAGAAATACGGATAATGCAAACACTCAAACACCCATCGATTGTCCGTATGCTTGCTTACCATGAAACGTCCACTGTAAGTCACAGCTCAGAAAAAGAAATGGGATAAAAAAAAAACGGACTAAAATTTTTCATTTTTTTTTCCTATTCGTCGGGACACTAGCACTTTTTTCTTGTTCTGGAATTATGTGAAGGAGGTGAACTCTTTAATCAAATTGTCAAACTGACCTACTTCAGTGAAGACTTGGCAAGGCATTGTATTCGTCAGGTGGCTGAAGGTCTACGGTATCTCCATGAAGATTGTGGGGTAGTACACAGGTAAGAATATATACATATTTATAGTCAAGTCAATCTGTCTCACACCTGCTCACTAATACATGTGTTATTTTATGATTATAGAGATATTAAACCTGAGAATTTACTTTTTGATCCTATACCTATCATGGAACGAACGCAACCGGCTCCACCATTACCTGACTTTGATGATGAAACCAAAATGGATGAAGGCGAATTTGTAGAAGGTGTTGGTGGTGGTGGTATTGGCAAAATTCATATTGCTGATTTTGGTCTGTCAAAAGTTGTGTGGAATAGCTCAACCATGACCCCTTGTGGAACTATCGGTAAAGGAAACATGGTGCATTATTAAGAAAGGAAAATATATTGACTTCTTTTTTTATTGTGCTTAGGCTACACTGCACCAGAAATTGTCAAGGATCAACGATACTCCAAATCGGTAGATATGTGGGCCCTTGGCTGTGTCCTTTATACGATGCTTTGTGGCTTTCCTCCATTTTTTGATGAAGATATTACTGACCTTACTCAAAAGGTTGCCAAAGGCCAATATGAATTCCTTAGTCCATGGTGGGATGTGGTGTCGGACAGCGTCAAAGATCTCATTACCCATACTTTATGCATGAATCCAAGGAAGCGATATACCATCGATCAATTTTTAAATCATCCTTGGATGCAGCAAAAGGTAACACAAAAAATAAAAAAAAGTCAAAGGAAACAAATAAATAATGAATAACTGTATTTGTCATCACCTTCGTAGCCATTATCATCAAAGCAAGCGGCGGAAACAGACACCATAATAGAAGAAGAAGAAGGACATCACGAACAACAGCAACAAGAATCCGAAGCCGAACAATTCAAGAAAAGCTACAAACAAAGAAATACCACTTCTTCTGGTCAAACCACCCCTACAGAACGACGCCGTATCCTTGAACCGTCGATGAAAGAAATCTACGGTGTGTGCCTGGATATGGCGCGTGGTGCTGAAGAAAAGAAACTGAAGAAACGGGCCAAAAAGCAACCACATATGTTTGTCAACTCTATATACAATGTGGATGAGGACGAGGACGACGACGACGAGGACGACGACGACGAGGACGACGATGATGATGATGATGAAGACTCCAGCAACAGTGATGACGATGATGATGATGATGATGATGATTCAACAAGCGAACCAAGAACGGAAGATAATGCTCAAGCTGATTTGGAACTCGACGCTTTACACAATCAATTGAATCAAATGATGTCAGCAACGCAAATCTCCCAAACAGAACAAACAGCACAACAAGTAGAAGCCTCCCAACACCAACATCATCATGCAGCGCCAACAGAACATATCAAAAAGGTCAAAGTGCGCAAACCACAAGCTCTTTTCGAATTGAAGATGGATCATGCCACGTTATTGGAAAAACGACGAAGAAATGTACCGGCGGCTGAATGAAAATCATGGCCACCCTTCCTTTTTGTCAGTTTTTTTTTTTTATTTTTTTGTTCCATTTCTTTTTTAGATTCCATTTTTTATAGTTTCTTTCTTATCTCCCATCCCCTTCTCCATCGTTTTGGTCGTTATATTTATTATATCATCTACTTCTTTTTTTTTGGAATTCATTTATTCTTCCCATTCCCCCCTCCACCCATGCCCTTCTCCCTTCCCCTAGTTTATCATGTCTCTCTTTTTTTTTATATATATTTATATCTGTGTATATTTGTCAAAATAAAAAACCCCATACTGAATCAAAGTTTGAAATTGTGGTGCTTATTTGTCGAAATGAATACAATAGAAAAAAGGAATTGTGTGTATTTATTCACAAGGAAAATTTTCAACATAACTATCATAAACTACATAAAGTGCAAGTGCGTGTGCATAGGTGTATGTGTAGATATATATATATATATAAAGGACAGAGTGGTATCCAAAAGAAAAGTTCACTGAAGAAAAAATGAACGAATGTCTATATTCTAGTGGGTGATAGGATAACCATTATATTACTATGTGTATAAAAAATAGGGACCTTACAATATCAATATACTATTCATTTTATAACATGGTGTGATTTTATTCAAATAGATGGTATTCATTGTGATAGCTATAAACTACGACGGTATAGATACATATAAAAAAAAAAAAAAGAGAATAGAAGGATGGGGGAAGAGTAGGGGAGATAAATCAACTATCTGATGAATCTGAATAAAACTGGCCACGAGTATGAAGAGCAGAAATAAGGCTAGCATAAGACCAAGTAAGATGAGAAGCACCTTGAAGGAAACCTATTTTGAAGAAAGAAAGCAAAAAGACAAAGATGATGTTATTAAATAACTATATATTTCGTTCCCTCATTTACACACACATTTGACTTACCGGTATCGCGGTTGTATTGCTCGGATAAGGCACCGTCGAGGCCTTGGTGGTATTGTACTGTCATTAAAAATCGATCGGCATCAGAGGCAAGGGAGTGTCGGAGAGCATCGAAATCTGAGTGATTCACTTCATAAAAATGGCCCAGTTCCACTGTTGGATCACGTTGCTTGAAAAACCCATGATTGATATCGGTGACTTCCACACCGCCTTGGTGTTGCCATGCCATCATTGCCAAATAATAAAGTTCCGCCATCGCAGTGGTAGCCAAAAACCAAGGATTACCTATTGATAACCCATAACCATCGTACCTGTCTTCTGGATACCGACCCATTGCCGTAGCAGCATTGTCATTGCCATCATTTCGTTTGTTAGTATTCAAAGGATAGAGATTTGCGAAAGCATCCTCCAATGCCTTTGCTGTAGCTAATATCTGCAATCAAGAAAAGAGAGAAAGGAGTAAGTTTCACCATCTTTTTCTTTTTCTTTTGTCATATTACCTTGTCTGAATCTGGGGTAAAAAAGCCTAATGAAAAATAAAACGACATCATCATCATTATTAATATCAGATTACCTCGACAATATCCACTATACATCCCTTGCCTTTTTTTTTTTTTTGGTATTCTCTCATTCTCTTTTTGTTTTGTTTTTTACCATCTTTGAGAGGAGCCGCAAGGTTGGCAGCAAGTAGAATCGAGATATCCAGCCCCGATGGTTTTTGTTGACCTTGCACCTGATCCTGGGTAACTTTGATGTAATTGTCACTTGATGACCAAAAAGTAAGCAGTCGTTGTTCTATCCGTCTTGCAAAGTGTCGATAAAGATGTGTTCGCTTACTATCATCATGTTTCCGGGCAAAGTCCGACCCATCTAATAATCCACGTCGCATCACCATCAATGTATAAAAATGAATACCTTTGATTTCCTCCCTATAGAAAAACATAGAAGAGAAAACGTGAGAATATATCAATATTTATAATTCCTACATCACAAGACAGTTGAATTTTCTTTCTTACCACAGATCAAAGCATGGTTCCTTCCATGATCGTACCACATAGTCTAGATCCAAATAGATCGCCGGTTTCAATGTCGTCTTTATATAGTCCAAAGGAATGGTATCAGTATTCTGTTCGACCAGAACGTTCGCGAATTGAATCATGGCGATTGCACGTTCAGCAGGTCCATCATTTTGTGGTCTGATACATGAGAAGAGAGAGAGTAAAAATAAACACACATGCACCACTGGTAATTCACACATCACCTTTTTTTTTTTTCATAAGGAACTTACCTTCCCCAGACATTGACATAAGGGGAGCCATCCGCATTAAATTTAGGTTCGCCCAGGCATTGGCAGGGTGTACGGTCGACAGTATGCTGCGTATGAATTTGGAAGTCCACATAATCATAAAGTACTTGATTCAAATCCATTTTTTCTGTTAGATCGTTTGTGCCATGTGATAGTTGCTGCTGCTGGTCGAGAAGGGTCGCCACAGCATAAGAGACCAAACTGGCATCACGAGTCCATGTGTAAAAGTAATCAGGATTCACCTTGGACGGGGAAGCGGCAATAAAACCACGTCTGGTACCAACCGGATTTACATTGGCAAGGAGATGCCGTAGACTTTGTTCTTGTTGGGTTTCCACCCAGGTATGGTTGAGCAACGAGCGCTGAGGTTGTAGTGACCAGACAGTTTGCAAAGGAAGCAAAGGATCGGCGTGGATGGCATCGACTGGTTTCAGGAACCAAATGGCATCTTGGTCAAACCAAAAGAGTAAGTCAAAAAATACCAATAGCTTGAAGTAAAGTGTAGCAATCATTCGTTGGGCAAAAAAGTAAAATAAATAAAAAGTGGGAAGAAAAAAAAATAATGTTTTTGGCCCGTCGCCTTGATTAAATAAAACGCCGCTGCATAATACATCATAAGTGGCGTTTTTTTTTTTTTATCAATACAATGATATGGATAGTATAACATAAAAAAGATGCATAAAAAACCAAAGAGTGTGGTGATAAAATGTAATTTTGTTTTATTGAAGTGGTGTTATAAAGGAAAAAGAAAAATAGCAAAGCGTATATATACAAATAGTAAAGGAATCAAACAAGTAAAACTAATCTATGGTGTCACACAAACTTTCATTCCAAGTCCATCCTTGAAGACGCCCCAAGCCTGTTCAAATTGGTCCAAAGTGAATTGATGAGAGATGAGTTGCTTCCAGTCAATTTTTCCATCAGCCAAGATCTTGACTGCTCTTTCCATGCCATAAGGGTTTGTGTAAGTGGATCTGATGGTCAATTCACGACGATAGACATCGAAGGGAGACACCGTCACGGTGGCGTCAGTTTTGGCAACACCCACCCACACTACAGTGGCACCGGCCTTTGCATATGTCAACGCATCTGTCATGGTTTGAGCACGACCAACACATTCAAACACTACATCAAACCCATCACCACGTAAAGGATCCCCAGTCTTCAATTCCCCAGGTCCATACGCTTCACTTGCACCGAAGATATTTACCGCGTTGGCACGTCGCATTTCGTTGGGTTCAATTACCGTCACATGAGCACCGCCAGTTGAGCACAACGCCATTGTCATCAAACCAATAGGACCAGCACCAATCACCAAGACATGGTCTCCAGTTTTGATTTCGCCCAGATCCACTGCGTGTACCACACAAGAAAGCGGCTCGGCCAAGGAGGCTACCACAGGACTAACAGTCGAAGGCACAGGTACGGCTGCACGGGCGGGGACTGCCACATACTGGGCCATCCCACCATGGATAGTGACACCAATACAAGACAAATTTGGGCACAGATGGTATTTGCGGTTACGACAGTATGTACAGGAGTTACAAGGCATGTTGGGATCAATAGCCACCAAATCACCCACCTTAACGCTGGTAACGCAGTCTTCATGAATGGCTTCAACATGACCAGAGAATTCATGACCAATGACGACGTTCCGCGTGGCATGAGGTGTTTCACCATGGCAAATATGCATATCAGTTCCTATATACAATGTTTATTAATGTTAAGTTAAATTGTATCCCCCTTTCCCTTGACTCTTTTGGATGTACTTACCACACAAACCAGAAGCAGCCACTTTAATCAACATTTCACCAGACCGTAAAGATGGGACAGAAGTAGACATAACAGTAATAGCACCATCCTTTTCCCAGCGAGCAACGTTCATTTCAGATTGGGTCATTGTGGTCAATAAGTTTGTATATAAAAAGAGAGATATAAAAATTTAAAGAAGCCAAAAAAAAAAAAAATGGGTGTCTTTTTTTATGTAGAAGACATTAAAGACCCGCATCAAAAGTCAGACGTTTAACCACCCCACTTTGGCAAACAAAAATCCACATTTGGTCAATAGTCGCACACCTTTAAATCCGACACACATAAAACTGTTCGCCCCTTTTGGAAGGTTCCTTCAAATGGAGAAAATGGACGATTCATGAAAATCGCCGAAAGGACACACTAATCAATTTCCCCCCTTTCCCCACATAAATATTTATTATCGACCTTTTTTTCTTTTTTCAAAAAAAAAACCAACCAAGTTCATTCCCCACCCCCACCCCAACACATCACAACCCAGCCCACTTCAATCCAATAGACGACTTCAGTGATATTCATACAGCATTTTAATAGTAATAAAAAAACTTTTTTTTATTTATTTCCAGCTTCCTCCCCCCCCCCCATTTGACTATCCACAAAAAAAAAAAGAGAGAGAGAGAGAAAGTGTGTGATATAAACTAACTAAACAGGCAAAAACGCTAAATACAGATACATCAGCCTATTACTGGTGGTCTTTTCTAGAAGAATTTTGGAGTTTGGCATGATTGACAGCTTGCACCTTGGCTTGGTAACTTGATGGCACGTTGGGTTTTCGTAACGAGCGTATATCATCCGAAGCAAATCCAGGGATTCTAATATTCCAGTTCCGTTCTATACGTTAAAAAAAAAAAAAGAGACGAATGAATGATGATGATCAACACACGCTTCTCCCCCATCTCTCTCCATGTATATATCCTCATCTTCTTACCCAAATGAAGTTGTAAGTCTTTTACTTCCAAAGTATCTGATTTTCGGTGTTTAGCTAGTCGGCATGCAAATGTGGTTACTGATTCAATAAATTCATCGGCCACTTCCAGGAGGATCTAATAGAAATAAAGCAAATAAATTGTATTAGATAACAAAAATCCACACACACACACACACAATCCTATCTCTGCTCCTCTTTCTCCCTCTTCCAGAATGATAATAAAAGGAAACTTACATCTTCCACTTCAGGTTCCAAACGTTCAGCAGGATCAATTTGACCCACTAATTCTTGGATCTTTCTTTTAGCCAATACCCGCGGCACACCATCGGCATCCAATATATCATTTGAGTTGTTCTGGGCTTGGGCTTGGGCAGCAGCTTGGGCGGCAGCTTGAGCCGCCTTCTTTTGTTGTTTTGCAGTCGAAGGGTTGGTGGCAGTAGGAGTAGCAGCCGCTTGAGCAGCAGCACCAGCGGCAGTGGCGGCCCCAGTGACGTTGGGCATACCGGATGCGGATGAGGTCAGGTTCATACCAGCTGGCGAGGATGATGGTGGTGCGGCGGTGTTCATATTGCTAGAGTTCATTCCTGCTGCTGCTACAGCAGCGGCAGCGGCAGCTAACGTAGTGGGATTGGGAGGACCTGACATGGGTGATTGTTGCTGTGGTTGTTGTTGTTGTTGTTGTGGCTGCTGCTGCTGTTGTTGTTGTTGAGCCATATTTAATTGCTGCTGTTGCTGAGGTGTTGCTGGCATAGAATAAGGATTGGCACCCATTTGACCTTGGGAAACAGCACCGGCACCAGGTGTTTTCCCCATTGGAGAAGCAGTGACCATGGGTGTGCCTGCGGCGCTACTTGTAGGTGTTGAGGAAGATGTTGGCATCATGTGATTCATATGGTTGGGTGGCATTGATGCAGTTTGACCAGAGGAAAAGGCAAACATCCCCGGATGCTGCTGTTGTTGCTGTTGCTGCTGCTGTTGTTGTTGATTTTGATTTTGTGTTGCTGGGACATTGGGCATATTTTGCATATTGTTCTGATTCGCCGCAGATACTGTAGCTGCTGACATGAGAGGTCGTGGTGATGAAGCGATATTAGCATTGTTGTTTCGTGGAGAGGCATTGGCGGCTGCAGCTGCCGCCGCTGCGTTTCCTATATTAAAACATGTGAGAATCAGCATAAAATAGTGTTGGTTAAAAAAAAAAAGACTTACGCATCTGAACTGTGGAGAAGGCCGCTTGAGGACCATTATTTACAGGAGAAAAGTGAGCAGGTGATCCAGGAGTAGATGAGCCTGTATTATCCATCTGTTGCTGTTGTTGTTGCTGCTGCTGTCTTCGTAAAAAGGCGGCCTGCTGTTGTTGCTGAAATTGTTGAGGCAGGATATTATTGAGGAGAGTCTGGTATCCCACTAGCCTTTGTTGCAATTCATGTTCTTGAGCACGTATATGTTCCCGTTCTTCATTGGTAATATCGGTTCTATCTGCTCGTTGACGTAGTTGTAGAATGTTGTTATTGAGTCCTTCGATGTTTTGTCTATATTGCTGCATAAAGGCAGGCATATTTTGAAGAATAGCCGCCGTCGCTTGTGGATTGTTTGCCATTACGAATTGTGGTTGAGAGAAAAAAAAAAAATTAAAGACACACGAAAGCTGGAGGATTTCAAAAAAATAAAAATAGTGGCTGCTGTCGGGAATCAAATATCCTGTCAGCAGCAGAGCAGAGTAATGACAGAAAAAAAAATGAGATGGCATTGTGATTTCAATTAAAGATAAAAGACCAAGAAAAATAAATAAAAAGATATGTTTATTGAGTATGATAAAAAAAAATATATAGAGATAAA
This sequence comes from Absidia repens, assembly GCA_002105175.1. Lineage (NCBI taxonomy): Eukaryota > Fungi > Mucoromycota > Mucoromycetes > Mucorales > Cunninghamellaceae > Absidia > Absidia repens. The sequence continues at coordinate 149,153 of MCGE01000020.1, forward strand.
ATGCACATTGTATAGAAGAAAAAATAGAAAGGGAAAAATGTGTGAGATGTGGAGGGGCTTATGACAAAAAAAAAAAAAAAAAGGAATGATGACAATACAAATAATAATGAATTAAAAGCTAAACTACAAAACGATAAACTAAAAAGAAATCTAAATATCACCAACTATATCTACTTTTTCTTTCCTTTTGGCTTTGGGCTGGGTTTGGTCACCTTTCCTCCCTTGATTCGGTTCGTTCCTTCAAAGCCAGGTCGTGCTTTCTTGCTAGAGCCACCCTTCTTGCCAGATCGTTTATCCTTTTTCGAGTCAATGCGCTTTTGAAGATTTTCAGTTCGTTTCTTGATCTTGCTTTGTTCATCGTGCTTGACCTTATCTTCACGTTTGTTCCATTCTTGAGCACTCTTGGATTTGATCTTTTCTTGTCGTTTGATAGTCTTCTTCAATAATGTCGTGTCATCCTTGATCTTTTCACCAGTAGCCATGGCAATGGCCTTTTGCCAGTCCTGTTTTTCCTGCATTGATTGAGCCTGTATAACGAAAACAAAATTGTCGGTGATTAGTTTTTCTTGTTGAAGAGATGATGTACTCTTGCTTTTTTCATACCTTTTCCTTGTCTTCAGACTTCAATTTATCAAGCTTCTGTTGTTGAGTTTCAATCTTCTTCAATTGAGACTTGATATCCACAGCACCCTTCTTTTTAGGAGTACCACCCACAGACAATTTACCAAATACGAGATCACCATCCATCTTTACAGAATCAGCAGCATTACCAGAACGTGCCTAGATACATAAAAAAAAAGAACAATGTTCAGAGAGCGCTATTCACTTGACAATTCAATTCATCATCTAGTTTCTTACCGCAGATTTGGTAGGGTCTTTAACCAGTTCTTCAGGTGCCACTTTGTTTCCTTTTTCTTTTTGTGCCTTGATCGCCTTCTTTCGGTCTTGCTTTTTCTTCAACCGTTCGGCCAGAATAGCTTCCCTGCTACGAGCTTTGTTGGTCCCAGTGCCAGGAGCATTTCGTTTTATGCGTTGTTGGACAATACGTTCATGGAGTTTGCGTTTCAATTCATTGATTTCGTTCTTGGGTGGCATAGGTTGGAGAGGTTCTAAAAAAATCATGTACACAAAAAGGTGTTAGTATGAACCATTCACATCACACGATCTATTATTCCTTAACACATATACTCAAATATATAAACACTTAAGAGATGATACTTACCAGTATGTTGAGGTTGAGAGACAGAATCATCAGCAAGTCCACTGAAGTCGGCATGTCCATTGATTGATTTCACTTGTTCGGTTTCGTCAACATCCATATCGTCGTCACTATCAGCGGCAGCGACAGGTTGAACTTTGGTCGTCTTTGATTTTTTGTCGTTTTTCCCATTAACAGCACGTTGCTCGGCTTGTTCTTTTTGAATCTCGGATACCGTTCGCTGGTTGCTGGGATCAAGCTACAAAGAAGAAGGAAAAGTGAGTTAGTCCATCGTGATGATCGTATATGATTGTATCCATAATAATGATTTCTCTTACCTTGGCCTTCTTCGCCTTTTTGGAAGCTTCCTTTATTGCTTGCTTTGGTGCGTTTTTTCGCTTGTTGTGCATATACTTTGAATCATTCTGTTTGTCCCACCAAAAGAGAAAATCACATGTCAGCAACTTCATTGTCTAGTCCTTGTCAGCTTTTGGTTCTCTTTTCCAAAATAAATACATACCTCGGCAGACGATGGATCGGTGATGTAAAACTTGATGGGTATAAGGTTCAATAAGGCATCAAAGGTGTTTGAGTGTGCAGAGATACGATCCTAATAAACCAAAAGATATAATGTAAGTAAAGGTATGGTCATGACGCTCAATCAAAAAACACCTAAGTTGTGAGACTATGGATACATAATACATACAGAGAGTGAATCCAATAATTGCGTTTGTACCATTCTTTATACAATAATCAGGTTTAAAGCACAAGAAAAGCAAAAAGGACAAACAGAAAAGGGAAAGGAAAAAAAAAAAAAGTAAAAAAAAAAAAGAGGGTGGCGCTTGAATGATCACGGTCACAATGAAGTTTGGTGGCGGAATATGAATTCTGTAGCAGGTAATATTTTTGCTGATTCCATTTTCACAGATATCTTTTTTTTCTTTTACCACAATATACCATCATGGCATCCGAGGAAACCGCACAAACCGTCACCAAAAAAGACCAAGATACTAAAGAATGGCTTTCTCCAGCTCAAAGGCACAACATGACCGAGACTGAAAAACGGCAACGGCAATTGGATCGCTTATTCTCCAAAATCGATACACCAGTCTTTATTCCCGAGCCAAAGCCAGAAAAGAAGGAACACAAGGCCAAGGATTTTGTAGCCAACGTATCAGGCAAGTGGATGATAATGAAGCCAAAAAAAAAAAATGAAAACTTATCCGATCCCCGTTCCCCTTTTTTTTTTTATACATATTGCAGGTTCAAGTGCTGGTGCCGGAAGTGGCGACTTTCACGTTTACCGAGCACTTCGACGTCGTGAGTATACCCGGTTAGGAAACATGGAATCTGAAGAACGAAAGGTAACATCTTCACTATGCTGGGACATTTTATGCAGGAAGGGAGGGGGATGCAAGTTGACTCATACAGGGCAAATATACTGATATTTCCTTTCTCGCTTCCCCCGTCTTTTTTATTTTTTTTCTTATTGCAACAACAGGAACGGGAAAAGAAAGCCTACCAAGACGAAATAGCGAGAAAGAAGGCTGAAGATGACGAACGAACAGCAAAGAAGCGGGCTAGACGACAAAAACGAAAACAAAACCAGTCTGACAAAAGCGACAAGGATACAAGCAAGAAGCAAAAGACACAAGACAGCAAGGACTGAAAGTCTATTCTCCCGTTGGATGGTCCACATTGGCTTATGCATTGACAGTTCTACACGCATCACCCCATCCTACACACACACATACACATTTTAGTTTAGTTTAGTTTCCAATCATTGTTATTGTTATTCACATTGCACATCCATCACATCAGTACCCCTCTTTTTATTATTTTTTCTTGCTATTTATATGCACAAAATATTCATCAAATAAAGTAAAGACAATATGTATATAAAATATTTTATTAGTAGAAATTGATTGATATGAAGAGGGATGGAGATTATACTAAAGGGAAATCGTACATGCAGTTGGGAAAGGGCAAAAAAAAAAAAAGTTACTAAACAATGGAAAAAAAGGGAAATTAGTAGTGTATACAAAGTGAAATCAAATAAAAAAAGAGGACGGGAATAAATACGTATAAAAAAGTGGAGATGATAACAAATAAATAAAAAAAGGGAAGGAAACTGAATGTTAAAACTGTACATAGGGAGAGGGAATGAGATAAAGGAGGAAAGGGTCAAGAGATGGGATATGTCTAAATACTAGTATGGCCATGGTCAAGCTTGTCCATCCAATCTTCAGGAATCACAGGTACAAGTAGACGTTCTTTGACCATATGTTCATGCTTTGAATACTGTTGTTGTTGTTGTTGTTGATAATGATCACCGGATGTTGAGGTTGGTACGGAAAATGGTAGCATGAATTTCGAATCCTTCGTTTCCTCCATGTCCTTATGGTCACTGTCATCACCATCGTCGTCATCATCATCATCATTGCTGTTGTTGCGTAACTGCTCCTTGTTCTCTGTGATATCCATGTCGACGGGTGAAGGAGGCCATTCATCATCGTCACGTTCATCATTTGACTGCTGCTGTTGCGGTGATGCCGAATCCGTGGATGTGCTGATCTCATACTTGACATCAAAGACCCGACCAGGTGTGACATACTTTCTCGTCGACTAGAATTGGTGCGTTGCATTGTGATACTTTGCTGTGATGATCGAGACATGGACCTTAACATGGGACGTTTCTGTGGCAACGATGCTGTTGTTCTGATGGATGAGAGACTGTCCTTGCGTCGATAATTCCGCGCTTGTTGATGGCGCACAGTATCTTCGGCTAATTGCATGGCATATTTTTCGATTTCTTCGGGTAAGCGGGGTTCGTTGACTTCATATCGATAGTTGGTCACGCATCGTTTCACTTGAAGGGCATTCAGGACATCGAAGGCTTTGGCAGTGTTGATGAAGCTGACCAAGTCTGTCAATTGAGTCAAGCATTGGAGGAGTTGTAATAATTGTGTGATAGGTGTCATATAGGAACTGAGGCTGGCGGGCATATTGTTGGTGGAGATCCAGTCTTCTAGTTGAGATACATTCATTCGGATTTGCATAGCCTTGGAGCGACATAGAAGCTTTTTGTTGGTGAGAATACGATTGAAAAGTTCGCATGACATATAGTGGAAGAATTGAGCCAGGGCCTGAATCACAATCGCTGGATGGACGTCGTAGGACTGCAATACAAATAATGTCGAGGAAAGTAAACTAGTGATTGATTCGGGTGAGACGTTGCTATTATTGATGCTTGTTTTTGTTGCTGTCCCTGCTGAGTCGGTGGTCACTGACGTCGTTGTAGTATTGATTGCATTAGTTGGTTGACTTGTTTGACGCTTGATCTGAGTAGCTAAAGCACCGCCAGAAGGCACAACCATAGATCGTCGACTGTTTCTACGAAAAAAACGTTGCCAATCATCAGTGAACTTGACTTGATCCATACCAGGTATTTCGTCGTGTTCTAGCATGGCCGGTCCCAAAACCTTTTCAATTCTTCGGTTCGTATCGTTGATCAGTATCATGTATGTTTCCGAAATAAGTTCAGAGAGCTGGAGTTGGTGATTCACGGCTGCAACAACAAGGCCACTGTCCTTTTGAGATAATGTAATAGTTGTGTAAGGTTGGTAATCCAAAAAGCGAGTACGTGTATATTTCGAGTGTTGGCCTGCAAGAAAGAAAGAAAATGGAGTATATATATTAGCTTTGTTTTCATCGTTTTCGACTATTGTGCATGTCTGCTTTTCATCCTTACCTTGATGGTGTTGCTTATTCTTTCCAAAGATCCATTCAACACTTGGTTCAACAATTCTTCGGTCGAGAAATAATGGGCAAATCGTGCACTGAGGAAGATGACATTTGCTGGTAAACAGATTTCATGCTGTGATCGCATTGGTAATTGAATATTGGTGATGACTGTGTCGAGAATATAAGCCAAGTCGTCAGCTCCAAAGACAAACATTTGGTCCGGTAAGCATTTGTCCCACTGGAAATCATTATTGATGTCGCTGTTGTCGTCGTCATCGTATTGATTCAAGGTTGAGCCATCCAAGTCGCCAAGATCGTCGTTGTTGGCGCCCCCAATATGCATGGCAGATTCCAATAATTTCTTTCGTCTATCGGCTTCTTCGGCCATGAAGCTATCGTAACCTTCCATTGTTGATTTATAATAAAAGTCAAGTCACCAGTATTTGAAGAGGAGGTGGAGGAAGAGGAGAGACTGCCATTGTTTCGTCCAAATATGCTGGAAGTAGAAGAAACGCTGTCGCGAGGATTTGTTGCCAGAATGTCCACAATTTTTTGGTTTTCAGTGTTCACAAAATCAAATACAGTGCGGCCCTTTGATGATTTCGTTTGAGAAGAAGCGCCATGTTCCAAGAGAAGTTTCACAATATGCTCATGGTTGTTGTTCGTGGCCCACATCAGTGCTGACCAACCAACTAAGAACAATATAAAAAAAAGCAATCTATCAGTAAATTATGATTCTGATCATCTTCATCTATTATCTTCCCCTAAATCACATCAAAATCCTCTAACATCACCCTATTGAAAACCCTAACCTTCACCCCTACAGCCACATACTACGTTCACATATTCAGAATAATAATAATAATAAAAACCTTGTTTTGTCATCACTTACATGAATCCTGAATATCAATTTTGGCACCGGATGATAAGAGAATACGAGCAATGTCCACCTTGCCGAAGCATGCCGCATAAATCAAAGGGGTCGTTCCGTCTTCGTCTTTGGCATCAATGTCCACTAAAGCCTTGGTTGTATCATTTTGAAGGAGTGTATGTACCTTGTCGCTGTCACCGGAAGACGCCGCCCTCCAGAAAAGTTTAGTCAACTTTCGTTTCTTTGTATATTCATCCAGGTCGTTGTTATCCACTATTTGCTGTTCGTCCAAGCTGTCATCATCGCCTTCACCTTCCTGCAGTAGTTGTGGTCGATCGCCTTCCATGGAATTGGTCTTGTCAGATGATGTAGAAGAAGGGGTAATGTCACGAGTTTCCAATATGTCCGACAGCTGTTTGTAATTTTCGGCAAGCCGTTGGGACATTTCATCATATGTCATATTTTCGTATTGTTTACGAATAATGTCATCCGCTTCGTCGCTGTCCTCCTTGATCATGGTAAGGTCGGTGGCGCCATTAGATAGTTCAGTGCTGGAAGGGAATATCCTTATGGGTTTGTTTTCTGAAAGGTGCAAGGAATCCATATAAGCAAAATGAACGTATGAGGAAGAAAAGGGAACCAGAAAAAGAAGAAGAAGAAAAGAGAGGGAGGGAAAAAAAAAGGAAGTAAAGAGATTATATCGTATTGAAGAGTTGTAGGCGGCGACTGACGGAGAAAAAAAGGGAGGTGATAAAAACCATGAAGAAAAAAAAGGGGACCAAGAAAAACGCTTTTATGAAGCGGGATGTCAAATTTGATGGAAGGGAGACAAATATGGAGTTTATTCTCGTACCACTCTGCTAAAATCTGCTACTACCATTTTTTATTGTTATTTAGCCTAGTTTTTGATATCATATGTCCCTGATTGCATTTAAAGAATATATTATTATCCTTATAAAGGAATGCGATGACTACAAAAAACAAGGTATCAGAATGGGATATCACAAATGCACCTCCCATACAAGTTTAACGACAAACACCCCCATATGTTATGATGCCCATCGGAAATATTAAAATATCAAAGGTATTATTTAACGTGGACTTTCGTTAAACTCGGTAACGAAATGCATATGGCGCATTCGCATCGATTGGATATCGATTCTTGGAATTTTGTAATCCGACCTTTTTTATTATTATTAGCATTATTAATATTAGCACGTTTATGGATGATCCAGACTTTCTAATAAAAATAATAGAAATGCTCATTTTGGATTTTGTTGCTTTAAAAAGAATCCAGTCTTGACAGTGTACAGTACTAAATTGAGTAATCGTAGTAAGAGTATTTATTATGGTGTAGTTCAGCAAGAACGCAAAGTGTTAATTGCTGCAATTTTTTATATTCAATTTCAGACCTTCACACATTTGAAAGAAATTGATGCACTTTTTGCCTGGTTTTGAAGAATTTAGATGCAATCCCCACCATGCTGCATCTTCATAGGTGGTCCATTGAGGCCTAACTGGATTTTAATTGCAGCTTCGTTTTTATTACACACCAAAAATATAAAACATAACGAACTGGATGGCTTTATACAGCATGTCCAGTTTATTTATGAAGTATGGCAGTATTCCCGCTCTATCTTTCGTATAAAGCAATGTAGACCGTATCGTCAGGGTAACCGTGACCTTAAACCGTGAGTCGGGCTACGAGATATCAGGGGAAGAGCGCAAATCAACACAGATAAGCAAGCAAACAATGCAGAAGCATTCTACAGCCTAGGATATTTGCACAATATTACGTAGATTTATTTATATGGTTGGTCGAGCAGGAATATGGCTATCCTTGATAGTAAGTGGTCTAAGATTAACAACCTGTCTTTGAGTCTATGGGACAAAAGAGTCATAACGGGTGAACTAAAAAGCGATTATTTGGTAGTGCACTGGCAAAAATAGTTACAATAGTGATACTGTTCATATCCGTATGAGTCTGATGATAATAATAGAAAGGACACTTTTATTGAAGAATGTTGGTAGATACTAACTAAAAGATAGGGCCTCATTGCAATAAGGAATTGGATGGAAGGATCTATTAGAGTTACATGATGGTGGGAGATCTGACGAATGATCGACACTAATCTAAAGATACATTTGTAAAATGGGGAACTAATATAATATACGATACACGGTACAGAACATAATAAAGATTATAGGGTTATCTATTATTGAAGCGCAATAACGGTCAACACTAAATCAAAAGAGAGCGGTAGCAGTAAAAAAGAGATTCAAAGTACAATACGTGAGAGACCAATGGGACAGTCTTCATTGAAGCAAGTAAAAAGATACACGTTTTATTCGAATATAGATACAAACTATGTACAAACTAACGGTAGACTAAGCTAATGAAGGCTCATAAAAAGCTAACTAATGGTGCCTTCGGATCCTGTATCCAAAATGAAAGAGTTTCCCCATGCATGTTGTAATCCCTGAGCTGAAAACTCTGTTAAACTAGTCCTGATACAATTCTAGGTCCAAAATAACCCCGTCCAATTTGAATGATGAAGGAAAAAAATAATCAAAAAGAAAGAGGTCGGGGAAAAAAAGTTGGGAGTAAATAAAAAGGATCCACGTGGTCGGGATTTGAACTGTTTTTTTTTGTTTCTGAGGAATTGGTTTGCAATTATTATTATTTGGTGAGTGCAAAAAAGGAAGCCCTACCTTTTATTATACAACATTCAATACTATACAACAACATTAATATGGTGACTACCTTCCCATGACGGTGACATCCTCCAATATATTTCAACATCGACAGCATGGTTGTTCTCTTCCGTTGTTGCTCTTGAAGACGAGGTGGATCAAGTCGACTTAGCTTATTTGCTATGAGACAACAAAAATCAACCATCGTATTCAGCGCTCCATTTACTGTACTTTACTATACTGAGCTTCTGAATATAGATGAAGGGTATTTCTTGATTGGTATAGAAAATGGATAGTGATCGGCGCATAAAAATAAAATAAGCAGAGATGAGCGCATAAACAATTCATGATTGAAAGGACACTAGAGTTTAGGTTCCATCACACTACTATATGTTCAATATTCATCTAAAGTTTTTTCGTTCAAGATTTTTTAGTTTTGGGCTCTAACTGTTGGCCCGAGTTTTTTTTTTTGGGCGTAAAAGGTGGACGGAGTTGTGATAGATTCATGCAGCGGAATTAGAATGAAACGACCTCTTTTTCATTTTTGTACTGCAATAAACACACATAGAGTACTGTACATATACATCATGCGTCCGAGAACAAACGTTTAATTTGAATTACCGAGGCAAGAGCCATAACCGAAAAACTTCATTACCATGTTGCTAATTTAAACCTATTTTTCCAATGATAAAAATGATATAGTCACACATCCTGCTTGCCAACATATCACTTTACAAGACATTATTTTGTATAACCTAACAGATATATCATCTTTTGTTTCAATTGTATTGATTGAAGACACATTCACATTCATGCAGATATATATGATAATATATAAAATTCATATTTTATTGTAAAAATGTTATTTTCGATATACATTGTAATTATAAAATAATAATAAGATAAAAATACTAGAGAATAAAAGGGACATACAAAATAATAGGTTATAAAAAGGAAGTGATGAATATACTACATGCTGGGGAAGAGACGGGGAATAACTAAAAAAAAAAAAAAAAAAACTAAAGACATACACACTAAAGCACACACACACACATACATTTAGCCATTCACAGGATTTTCATCAATAAACAAAAGGCCACGATTTTGCTTTGGACTAAAGTACCGGAACCGAGTTTTCGAAGATGCTTGCGAGGATGGTAAAGATGAGCCGAAAATTGCATTGTTGTTGTTGTTGTTGTTGTGTTTGACGCCGGGTTTTGTTGAAGTAAATACACACGGGCCGGTGGCGAACGAGATCTGATGATCAAATGATGATGATGATGATGATGATGTTGTTGTTGTTGTTGTTGTTGAAGATGATGATGATTTCCGCTTTTTCGTCGAAGGCTGTTTATGAGGAACAAATGATGATGAAGATGATGGTGATGACGATGAAGATGATAAAGATGAAGATGATGCTTGGAATGATTGACGTTGCTTTGATTGATATTGATCAAGAGACTGCTGCTGTTGTTTTTGTTGCCGCTGCTGATGCTGTTGCTGCTGTGGACCATCGTGTTGATAACTAGATGATGCCGACTTGTTGTGATAATTGATACGATCCTTCAACCAGTCCTCCAATTGCCTAAAATTGCTGTTGTTGCATTGCTGGACTTCATACGTGTTCTGGACAAACATGAGAGATTGATGTAATGCCTGTAAGAGGGTATCCTTGGTTCCAACGTTGTGTAAGATTTGCTGTTCTATGTGTTGTTGATCCTTAATGTTGCTGTACCGTCGAGGGATGCCCATCAAAAAGTCCACCGCCACAGAGATAATTTCAGCAGCCCGCCACAATTCATCCCGATCAAATCCACACCGTAACACAGAAGGATATTCCATTACACAATGGTGGAATATTTTCACTTGATCCAGAGCCGATTGTAGACAGATATTCAAAGATCGCCACTGTAATGAGCTGGAGTCCATAACGCCAAGCATAACGCTATCAATGCCGCCGACGTCATCGCCATGAGCACCTTCATCATCGATATCATCAGGAATATATAACTTGTGCAAAATAATCCGAGTTGCATTGAGTTCCAAGTGTACACGTGCCCGCACAAGAGATAGAGGAGTTGCATCGTAAGGTAGACTTGACTGTAATTCCAAAGGTAATTGCTGCAAAAACCGATCCAATTGAGTGTCAAACGAATCCAACAAAGAAAAGTCGACCACAGAGCCACCAGAGGAGAGTAATAATCGATCGCCATCAGTCTCGGCAGTAGTTGAATTGTAGTGATGTTGGATGATTTCCGCTTGCATTCGCCATATTGAGAGACAGTGTTCATTTACCATAATTCCAAATTCAGACGCTCCATCGCAGTCAAATGACCATAACCGTGGTACTCTTCTACGTCGGTTTTGTTGCTGATTCTGGTTTCCCGGTTGTTGTTGCTGTTGCTGTTGCTGCTGTTGATGAGGATATTCGCCTATTGGTGATGATGATAATGATGGTGATGATGACGATGAAGAAGATGATGATGGTATTGATATTGTTGGGGATTTCAATATATCGTCGTGATGACAATAAGAAGCAGATGGCATGTTTGTTGAGCTTCCGGAGGAAGAGACGGCGAAATCGTTCATCCAGGTCATCCACCATAATCGAGTATCCAATTCCGCTTTCCACAATGAGTCAGTATCAGCTCCGGAGTTGTCCCCACATCCACTGCCAGCACTGGTATCATCCATGTCGTCCCCAGGTTGTATTTGTAAAGATTGTAATGATTGCACCGCCATTGCCATATAAATAGACTTTTTCTTCATGTCGACCTTGTAGCTCATCAAAAGCATTCCCATGATATCAAACCTTGAGATGGTTGTTTTGCTGTTTTCTGTGCCGCTGTTGCTGCGGTAATAGTCCTCGTCATCGTTGTCATCATCAAATAAAAGTTGTTCCAGTGCATGCTTCGCAGCAGTAAAAAAGAATTCCTCCATGTCCCGTATTTTCGCTGGATCCCGTCGTATGGTCTCCAAGGCAGGTGGATAGTGATGGTGCGCCAACATATGTTTGAGGACAAAACATGCGATAGCATTGACAATGACTGAATCCAGACCTCTTGGTTGGTCCAAAATAGCCAAGACTTGTTGCCGAGGAAATACAGGGAAGTACCGCACCCAACAATCAAAGTAAGTATGAATACAAGCAATCACCGTCTGTTGTCGTAAAATCAACTGTTGGAAGAAGATGGGAATGATGGCCGTATTACCACCGACTCCGTTGATATAAAGTTGGCCTAGTTCGTAAAACCGTTTGAATAGATTCACAGGTTTGTTGCGGTACCTTTTGTTGCGAGAGACTAACTGACCAGAAAACGTCGAGGAGGTCGACGATATCGGGCTGCTTTGAGTGGTGGTTGAAGTCGATCCCGATGGTGAAGGTGAAGGTAAGTCCATAACAAAAGATAAAAGATAATTTCTGAGCCTTGCAATATCGGTAAAGTTGGTGTCAAGACAAAGACCGTAGTCGTTAAGTTGAATGTTGATACTAGGAGGAATAGAATTCAGAAGTTGTAACTGTTGAGCCTCTCTTTGTTGTTGCTGCTGTTCCTGTCCCTGATAATATGAATGCTGTTGATAGTCATGCTGTTGTTGAGATAAGGTATACTGCTCAGGTGATAATGGTGGAGAATTGAGGGCAAAAAGGTCAGAGGAAGATACCGGTTTACGATACAGAGGGGTATCGGGAGGAGTGTGAGTGATATTGGATTCACAAGAAGAATAGTCATCCCCGCTGGTGATAGATAAGGATGACCATGGTATGTAATTCTCTGTTGAATGAATCATGTTGTAAGAATATTTATCATGCTACAAGGATTTGAAAAAAAAGGAAAAAGGAACAAATAAATTGGGATGAGAAAAAGGAAAGAAATAAAAATGATAACGGAGTTTGAACTCAAAGAAATAGAGATTTCGGTTACTATGAACAGAATTGCATCATTCTCATACATCAATGTATATTTTTTGATTCCATATCCGTCCATTCTCCGTGGATTCAAGTGGCTAGAAATAATATGTAAGAGTACGATGCAAATGAGACATTCACTTGTAAGTCAAAAAGGTACAGAAGATAGTGGGAGAATTCCGAACAAGTGAGATTTCAATAATGTAATGATAGGTACTTTGATAATATAATCATGATAGTGAAGATAATCCATATAAATTCTCGGCTGTGTTATCAGTATAATATCCTTATACTACTTGTAATCAAGACGTTCATTTATTAAACATTCACACATGTCCCATGCCCCATGCCCCCCCACCACAGATGATACATTTTATAAAAAACAATAAAAAAAATGATCACTTTACCGGCAACAAATGCAAGGCAACAAATCAGACCGCCCTCATATTAGCAGTAACTAATGAAAATTATAACTTTAAACAAGAAAAGCACGAGTTGTGTTACATTCAATGATAAACAAACCCAAGAAAGCGAATTCACAAAGAGATCAACCAATATAATATAATAAAGTAAAGATCGTGAAATGATTCCTATTATTATCAGCTGATACACTCTATCTATACATACAAATCAATGCACTATATGTACAAAATTAGGCATGCTTAGCAACACGAACGCAACCCCTTTTTTTTCCATTTTCATATGTAAAACTGCCAAAAACTAAAAGAGAAAAGATGTAAGTAAAACAATGATTTTTATTGGAGAGAATGTATATGATAAAAATAATAAAGCAGAAAATGACAAGAATGAAGTGTATAAACTAACAGATAAATAATATAAAACATAAAATGACTAAACTAAAATAAAGTATCTTCAGATCTAAGGTATTCGCCTACATCAGCTTGGTGGAAGGTAATGATATCAGTAGGTTGTAACTTTTTCATATCTACAGTTGATCTTGCTGTTACGCCAAAGCCCTACAAAAAAAGAAAAAAAAATACCCACATCATCAGTATAAACTATATCCTAATTCATTATGCACATTCTTCCTTTAAATCAACTTACCAATGGACTGTCCGTCATAGAAAATACAACAACACCGGTGTGTTCAGGAGTATCATCGGTAATGCGTCCCAAATGAGCCTTCACCACATTGTTTCCGTATAAGAAGGGCATTTCACCATTGGGCTTAATCCAAATCTTGTGCTAAACATTAACAATTAGTGAAGTGCCAAAATCGTTTCCTATAGTATAGACTACCCAAAACCATCCCATTCCAACGTCCTCCCCCAACATCGCCCAATTTTTTGCCGTCTCTTTGCTTACCTTTGCGTATTGTGCCAAATAATCCAATGCTGTAATATGAAGAGTAAACTTACCCGTCTTTGTGAATTTTCCAAAACATACACCGAGAGATCCAAGTTGATCTCTTCCGATACTGACAGCTATCCGCATCATACTTTCACTACAGGTACACACCAACAAGCAATGATAAGAATAGTTAGTTTCATCAGATCGTATCTATTCAATACATTAATCAATGTACCTGAGGTAGTAGACCTTGTTTTTATGAAGGCGAAAGCAGTAAGTTTCGTCAGGACGATCGATCAGGTGCTTGATATTAGCACCAATACTAAAAGGAAACACACACACCCAAAAAAAAGAATGAGAATGAGTATTTTCATGAAAAAGGATGCACAAACTGATTTGTTCCTCCAATGTAGACTTACTATTTCGCAAGTTTTTCAAAAAGTGTTGTTGTTTCTTCACCAGTAAGAGGCCGCATTACGAGGATGGATAGATAAAAAATAAAAAAATAAAAACTGGGCAACCAAAAAAAAAAAAAAAAAAAAAAAAGGCAGTAAGTTTCCGGCAAGCCACACTGCGGGATTTGAAAATCGAAAGAAATGGCATAAATAAAATGAAAGGAATTTATTGATTAGTAATGATTGATCCGCAAAATATAAAACAATCGTATTTTAATAACAAATATGTGTCTGGGTAAAATTTAATAACTAAAGGGAGTCTATACTAATAATAATGATAATAATAATGATAATGATAAAAATCTAATCAGTGGCATTGTAGAAGGGATAGTCGGTATAACCAACAGGTCCAGGGCTGTAGAAGGTGCTACGGTCATAAGGATTCAATTTCCAATGGTTGCGGAAACGTTCTACTAAATCAGGATTGGCAATAAAGGCACGACCGACAGCCACCAAGTTGTTGGGAGAGGTTTCAGCACGATCGTATGCAGACTTGGGATCGTAGGTGTAGTTACCAGCAGAGATGAAGGGACCACTCCAAATGGACCGGAATGGATCAAGAGTATCAGCCTTGTCTTGGCTTTCCACAGGGCTATCACCCATAATGTTGGTACGAGGCTCAGTAAAGTGAATGTAAGCCAAGTTAGGATGGTTCTTTTCAAGTTCTTGGGTAATATGGCTCCAGGTGGGCACTGGGGTGTCGTCTTTCATGTCTTGGAAACCGCTCCAGGGGCTGTATCGGACTGCAGTCTTTTCATCACCAATGGCCTTGGCTACAGCGTCTACCACTTCTAATGAGAATCGGGTACGGTTTTCAATAGATCCACCGTAGTTGTCTTCACGCTTGTTGCTTGATGTGTTGATGAATTGATCCAAGAGGTAACCATTGGCAGAATGGATTTCAACACCTATTTCATAAAAAGTTTGTTTAGTTAGTCATTGTCTTAGCGTGTATATATATATATATATATATGTGTGTGTGTGTTTCCTTACCATCGAATCCAGCATCAATAGCGTTCTTGGCAGCTTGAGCAAAATCTTGAGTAATAGACTTGATTTCGTCCACAGCCAAAGGACGGGGTGTTTCATGAGGAGCACCTAAAGGAGAGTTACCTTCAATGGCCACATCAGAAGCAGATACAGGGGTAGAGTTATTGGGAAGAGCAAAAGAGAAGGAAGCGCGACCAAGATGCCAGATTTGCATAAAGATGACACCCTTCTTTTCGTGAACGGCAGAAGTCACCTTCTTCCAGGCTTCGATTTGTTCTTGAGTATGGATACCAGGAGTGCCAGGGTAGCCACCAGCATAAGGAGAGATAGCAGTAGCTTCTGTGATGAGCAAACCGCCTTCGGTGGCTCGTTGTTGATAGTAAGTAGGCACATCGTCAGTGGGAACACCATTGGCATCAGCACGGAATCTAGTCAAAGGTGCGAGCGCTAAACGGTGAGTCAAAACATGTTGACCAATCTTGATAGGTGTGAATAAAGCGGGAGCAGTAGAAGCAGGCATTGTGTATATAGTTTTTCAAATATAAGTAAGTTGTAAAGAAAAGAAAAAAAAAATTAAACTTACCAAAGGGGTGATTTTTATACCGAAATGGTCCATTTCAAATCCAGATATTTGAAGAAAATCTAACCTATCAAAATTAAAGATAAAAAATAGTTTTCTGTCGTAATTATTCATCAGGTCTCCGAAACTATAGCTGACAAATACTAAGGGTCACTGTGCTGTAATAATTTACAAATTCGATAGAATACATTAATAATGATAGTGATAAATCAAAAGATGCAATTTTTTTATTGTTCAAAAGAAAAGGAGTAAAAAAAAAAAAGTGACCTGTATTTGTCATCAAAATGTCATCAAAGTGGCATCCAATATTACAAGACATAAATATCTAACAAGGTGGTATACTAATCTACAGGAATAATATATACTACGCTAAAGGGAAGGAAAAGGGGTCAACTACTATTCTACTACTTATCAGCCAGTATCTTTTCCAGTTGAAATGTATTTATTACAGTCGCCTAGAAGTTGAGTAAAAAGAAAAATGAGTTCATTTAACTTATTCACGTGCTCTAGTTAATTGACTTACGGGTTTTTTGCTCCAGCCCAGTCGAGTGATAGTATTCTTTGCCATGGCTGCATTCGATTTGTCCTCTTGTACATTCAATTCAGGTAAACGCCGCACCTCCATTCCATGTTTGAAGAGCAGTAAAGTTGGTAGTTCAAAAGAAGATGCCGGATCGCGTGATACACCAAATTCTTGAGCAATATCGTTATATACATCGATATCGATCTTGCCTATAAATAAAAACCATAATAAACGTTGTACAATGAGTATCATCCAGTCAATTGCTCTTTTGAAATAGTTTTTTCATCTGACCAAATTTGATATGACTAGCATCATATTGTAAAGATAGTTTCGCCAAAACGGCCTCAAAGTTCAGGCACGAAACCGACCAATTGGCATAAAGCATGACCACCCAATACTTCACATCATTGTTTTCATCGCTGATTTCCGTGATCCTTGGTCCTTTAATATCGCTGGCTGGCATGGTGGAAGTGGTGTTGGTAACGGATGAGGCTGATGGAGACGATGTTGTTGATGAGTTGGACGATGACGGTTTTTTCTTGGTTGGGCACACTTTTGCTCGGAACGTCGTTTCCGTCAATTCTATCAATTTGGTTGGACCGCGGTACCATGGCTGAGGGAATACAGTAGATAGCCTGTGATAGAACAAAATCAAAAACCAAGTTAGATACGACGTCGCCTCCATAACATTCCATTTCCCTGGACGAGAATAATCATTATACTTACATGAGCCAACCAACAAAATATAAGCACACTCTCCACACACCAATGTTCCAGTAAAGGCTCCACAAAGTATAAACCTTAGAATATAAGATCAACACACTTGCCAGCTCTTCGGCCGAGGATGCCATCAAGCATTTCCAAACAGTTAGACCAGCCAATACTAAAAGTCCATTGCTATCAGTGTCCTTTTTAAACAAAATTGGAAATGAGAAAGTAGAGTTAGTAAATGAAGTCATGTGTGACAACGTAAAAGTCAAGTATACATCAGTTTAGCTTACGTACTTCAAGGGCGTTGCCGTTAACAATTTGGACAAGCCGATAGAATACAAGAAATGTTCCATACGCAAGCTGCACAACATAGTAAGGATGCAGTAGTCGCTGTTTCAGTTCTTGTAAACTTGTCATGTTGCGGTAAAAATAAACAACAAAGGAGAAAAAAAAAGGAAGAAAAAAAAGCTATGTGTCGGGGACCAAATAAAATAAAAATAAAAAATAGAGCCAATGCAACAAAAAAAAAAAGAGACATAAGGGCTATTTTATTACTATGGTGTAAGAAGGGAGAGTGACATTAAAAACAGAAACTAATATAATAAAAGTAAGGCAGGGGAAATCTAATGTATGTATGCAAGAAAATAAAGAATATACTATAAAAGGTGAGCAAAAAAATAAAAATAAAAAAAGGAGAAGGGTAAAATATAAATATAAATGTATATAGATCTAGTTGATATGAGTTGATACAGGAATGTAGCCTAACGACGTTTGATGAGATTCCAATTCCAATTCTTCATCGTCCGTTCGTTGCTTTTGTTGCAGCCATCCACGAAGCTTGGTTTGAATGGCTTTTCCCCAGAGAATCGGAATCAGAGAGACCAAAGACACCAGTAATAGTTTTGCCATCAAGGACACGGTTAAAATATCCGATGTTGAAGTCAGTTCACCAAGTACTTCGCCAGCTTGGGCACATACAAAGTTATAGGGCATGGAGCCTAAAAAGGTGGACCAAAAAAAAGGCATGACCGGGATTCCCAGTAAGGGGGATGCTAAATTGATAAACCTAACAAGACAACAATAAAAAAGATTCAGTACCCCCCGTACCCATCACATATATATATATATAACCCTTTTCCTTACCAGTATGGAGAGAATGGGAAGAGTCGAGCAAACAAGAGCCACCAAAATAGACCTGTTGATTTCTTTTCCTTTTCCATTTGATCACGCATAACATCAGCACGCCGTTGGATCCAAGACATTTCCATTGCCGGGGTTCCAACCATCCACCCTAGAAAGTAGGCCAGAGTCGAGCCCAAAGCAGTCAAGTAACTTGTCCATAAAGTCCCAGCCACTACACCATACAAATGACCCGAGAGCAAATTGAGTAGCACTGATCCAGGCATTGAAAAGGCTTGTTGCCAAAGATAGATCGCTGCAAAGACCAAAACAACAGCAAAATAGTCCTTCCAAGTCCCAGTGTGTGTCATTGTGTCCAGTTGCACCGCTATCAGTTGTACATCCTCCAAAGTATGTGGAAGATCAATATTCAGTACTGTGTGTGCGATTCGTATGAGTATATAAAAGGAGATCATGCCAGTCATGACAAAGAGTGCTATTCTTGGCACAAGTCGCTGCCAGGCCGCCCACCTGATATCCAAAGTTGATGAGGCAGCTTTCGTCCTTGTGTTGTCATCGTCTTCAAATTCTATTGATTTATTGTCGTCGTCTTCGCCAACGCCAAAGCTGGTTGTGTTTTCATATGAATTTGTTGAACTTGGCGGTGTTCCATGCATTTCTACGGCGGATAGTAAAGAAAAAAAGAAAAGGAAACTAGGGAAAAAAAGAAAGTTCATTTTTCCTTTTTTTTTGGGTATATGAAGGGTTTCAATCACCGTCCAAAAAAAAAATTAAGGACGCCGAAATTGCCGAAGGGAGTTTACAGAGATTTCCCCTGTTCCGGTTTTTTTTTTTTTTTTTTTTGTGTGTAATATTTTTTGGAAACCAGCACAGTGCTTACCTCTACAATGTGGCCGTCAGGTGGCTACGTACGTCTTGGAAGTCTTGTGAAGCTCAGACTGTGTCGGATTTATTTCTGCTTAGACTGCCGCCCAAGTTTTTCAAGGAACACCCTTCCATATACCCTTCTTTGAAAGTGTTCAGCATATCCATGATTTGTATTTGATCATATCAGTCATACACCAATGACTTTATAGTATTTGATGTCAAATAATGCCTTTAAATAGACATGACTGCCACAAGTGACTACATGGCAAAACATTGGGTGTAGCTCAACGTATGCACGTCTTTTACGTGCCACTCACAAATATTTAGCTAAAATCCACTGGAAAATGTGGAGAAGAATAATGTGAGCTTGAGGGCAAGTGCTTGGGGTAATTTTCCTCAATATCAAACAGACAAAGAAGATGATTACCATAGACAAATAATACTTTATATCAATTCTTTTTCCAGTCCAAGACACTACCAACTCCCATAAAAAAAAAAAAAAGAACGAACTGGGTATACACAGTATATTTAGTTTAGTTGGGGCTACATTTTCGACGCCGGCTAAGTAAATTAGTATGGGTGGTGTACAGGGAATAGGGTCAAGTTTCGCATTAATTGAGTTGGAACTGTCATCTAGTCGATGACCTCAAGGGGGGAGCAGGTAGTCATAAATAAGCTAAGAAATCAGTGCAAAATACTCAACAGCGATGCCTGCACTTTAAGAACGGTTTGGGCTCGTTCATATGATTGGGTAGAAATATAGCTATCATTTGCAGTAAGTGATTAATGGCTGCCAATCAGTTCCTGGGGTACGAAGGGAGGTTATCATAATGGGTGAGCTAGAGTGAATGGCTACAACAGCAACGTGTTTCATATTTTAAGAGACAAAGGATGGTTACTAAAAAGGGATGTTTTATTGAAGCATATTAATTAATAGACATTAATATTAAAAACAGCTGGTTCATTGTAACAAGGGATGTAATGGAAGGATTTATTGCGGAAAAAATGAGGAAGACTAATGTGGGGTTTGAAGAATGATCAACACCATTCTAAAGGGACAATTGTAAAACAAAAGCTAACATATGTATTGTACAAGTCATGAGAAAGACTATAAAAGGATTTCTTCCATGGAAGTCTAACAATTGCCAACTCTAATGTAAGGGGGGATCGATGGCAAACAGAGAGATCTCTTGTACAAGATATCAAAGAGACTAATGGGACATTTTTCATTAAAACAATCAAAAATAGACATATTTTATTTAGATACAAATGCAAACTATGGACAACTAAGACTAAACTAAGCTAATGAAGGCTACAAAAAGTCAACTAATGGTGGTTCAAAATCCTGAATCCAAAAGGAAAGGGTTTCCCAATGCATCTTGTAATCCCTGAGCTAAAACCGCTTCTAAACTAGTCCTAACACTAATCCAAGGCCAACATGATCCCTAGAGATAATAATTGTGAAGGAAAAAAAAAAAAAAAAAAAAAAGAAAAGAGAAGAGATGGGAAAGAAAAGTTAGAGGAAAATAAATATTCACGTGTGCGGGGTTTTAAAGGTTTGTCTTCTGTGAGTATTTTGTTTGCGATTATTATTTCTTAAAGGATATAGCGAAGGAGCCACCCGCTTTTCAGCATCATAAAACAGCATCACCAAAGTGACCCACTCCTCATGACAGAAGTCACTATTATTCAACATCGACAGCGTCATTTAGGTCCTTTCACTGTGGGGATGTCAGTCTCCTCAAAGAAATCCTCCCTCTATAAAGGACACCTAGTTACTCCATCAACCACCACTCGCACCGTCTGTCAGGAGAAATCAATCACAAGAAACTGAACATTCTATGATAAGCTATTTTTTAACGAGCTCTGAAAGGGACTTCATGTTCTTAACGTATTTGCCAAAATTGAATGGTGTCCTGTCTCCCCGACGGTTGCTTTATTGTTGACGAATTGAACTGATGATTTTGGTAAATTGGGTATATAAATATATCAGAATAAAGGATGATGAATGTGGTAGGAAATTTGTGTGTGTCTTCCCAATTTATGTATTATATATTTATCTCAATTCGTTTTATCAGTAAAATCCAGGTCTTTGTCTCTTCTGAAACTTGTCTCTATTTTCAACCGCTGATCTCGCTTTGCCTTGACATGGCAAGACTATCATTGTAATCCACCAATATTCAACACATACTGTACTTTCTTGATCTTTTTGCACGATATACACAACGTTCCAGCACTTCTGAACAACCTCTTTTCTATTCCAACGTGGTAAGTCACGACAAGACCGTTCGGGGTTTAATTATTATTGTGAAATATGCATGATGGATGGCACCACCCAAGTAAGACTACGAATTATTGGTTATGCAGGATTGACAACTGATTCCTATGAACCTCAAAACCAAGCTGAGGTAATAACTAAAAAAAGAAATAGAGTTTCTGTTCTAAATATTGTGTTTTATTTTTATTTGTAGAAAAGTTATACAATCATTTTTTGTCACTCAACCAACCATCGAGACTTCATACAATTGCCTGCAGAATAACCAAGGAAATTGCAGTGACAAATAAATCAAGAGTTAATGTTAATTACCGTCACTCTTTGCTCACCAACCCCCGACGTATTGGACAAATTCAAAAGTAGATATGGCTTCGTGCATAGATCGAAGTAGTCAATATTCCTCCTCAATTTGCATCATTCTCTTTTTATATTCCTTCATGTATATTCATCTTTTTAGTCTTTGTTATTTTTATGCCATCTGTGTAATAAAACATTTGCATTTTTACACCAGAAAATTGAAAATACACTTATGGCCTTTGATACATGGTATAGAATTCATGTATATTAGGTTCTTTAATAATCTTTCAATTACGGTGGCTCTAAGAATGTGCTCGAAGTTCAACTCCCGACAAAACAGTAACAAATTCTTGGTGTTTTCACCTCTCCCTCTTCAAATTATACATTGAAACACCGCCACGACACTTAGGTTTTTTTCGTTCTTTCCTGGTTGCCTTTATTTCTCCAAATCTGTCTACTTGTATGCCCTCCTTACAGATCATTGATCAGGAAGATAACAATACCGAAGCAATTCCAGCTTCCCAACAGCCTTTATGCTATATGTAAGTCCTTTGATTTGTATGTTTCTTTGTTTTACCGATTTGCTGCTGATCACAGTATTTCTCTTTTCAAATATGTAGTTGTCAAGAAAAGGCTTCCAACTATATCTGCCCAAGGTGTAATCTACGATATTGCTCGCTCGCTTGCTACAAGGATCAAAAACATGTCTCGTGTACGGAAACGTTTTACAAGGATAACGTCATGGCTGAAATGCGCTCAATGGATTCCGACGATTTGAACAAAACATCGATGCAAAAGATCTTGAACAAGTTTGAGGCAGAAAACGATCAACTCAATGCCGATGAAGAACAACAGTCTCTTGTTAAAAACGAAAGTGACAACACACTCAAGACATTAGAACAACGATTTGAAGATATGGATATTGCCAAGACAGATGCATCTATGATCTGGGATCTACTTTCTCCACAAGAACGACATGACTTCCAAGCACTAACGAAGATGGATGCGTGGCAAGGTTTGGATCTCCCTGAATATGAACCGTGGTGGACAGTGCCGATATCAGTAGTGACAGATCTTGATAGTGATGAAGGTGATGACACTGGTGTTTCCGATATACCCCCTCTGCCTACAGCTATTCCAGTCTTGTCTGCCATTCTGAAATCACCTCCCGCACCACACTTGATCTTCCATCTTTTACATGTCTTGATGACCTATGCTTACTTGGCTCGACAGACAATGGGTGACCTAGCGGATGACATTGAATATGGCGTTCAATCCACTTATTGCTTATCACACGCCGTCCTCTTCTCAACTGCAACCAACAGCAACAACCCTTTCCAAAGCATTGGAGACGTCCTCACCGATATTCGACGACAAATTAACGACCTTGAACACCAGAACAACGCCATCTCATCAGCACTCGATATCATGTTGTTACAGGACGCGGAATACTTATTGAGGCATGGGAAGGATTATGCTATTCGAGCTCTAGGCGAAATATATCAACTTTTGGACCACGCCAGCAAAGACAAAACGCTCGTTTTACCATCATCATCATCACCATTATCATCATCATCATCATCATCGACATCAGCACCAGCATCAGCAGTAACTAGGAAAAAAGTTGGTTTGGCAGCAAGAAAGGCTTACTTTTTTATGGCCTATGCAAACCATCTCAAACACTCACAAGAGGAAGATCAACGACAGCACGTGGAATTATTGGTGATGGCTATCCAGACCGAATACAGGCGACTACAACATGATCAAGATATTTTTGACGCGCATCGCAAAGTAGCAAAAGACGCTCTTACCGAACACAAACAGTCTCTTCAAAACAATGCTGGTAGTAGTAACAAAATCACTGAATTATTATAGTAGTATTATTTTCCTTCACCAACACCACCCTTCCCTCTTCACATTAGACATAGTCATTGTAGCATTTATTTTGATTCTTCACTTTTACCCCCTCCCTACACCCCTCTTCTCACACACACTATCCTCTCACTCTCTCTTCATCCTATCGGTTTATTTATAGAGTTATATTCTTAAATAAAAATTCTCTTTTACTGTATGAAATTTGCCTACCTTTTTTTTTATATCATATGTGTGAAATATGTTGTTATGTTATTTAATGACTATCATAGGCAGGTGCGGTATCATATGATTATCCCAAACTAGAATTGTCGCCTTTTTTTTATAAAAAAGAAAAATACCTCAACCAATCTCAAATACATGAATATATATATTATATCGTTTATTGCTATTATTCCTACTCTTTCAAGGCCCTTTTTATACAGTATATTGTCACTTTTACAAACCAGCAAAAGAACTAGAAAGCTACTAAAATAGGTAACACTCATTGGAAGTAGCAAGAATAATGTGCCGGATTGCCGACTTCCGACTGGCTAAGGTTTCTAATTTCAATTCCCGCCTGCTCATTCAATGTCATTCAATTAAGGCCGGCAACCCCAGCTTCCATTTCTTTTTTTTTCCCTTCACTTTTTTTTACAACACACATCCTTTTTTTTCTTCTTTATATATATATACAGATATTATGTCAGAGATTACAACGCCCTTGATGCTCCCACAACAAGTCGTACAGCAACCGACGTATTCATCAATAACACCGCAACCGCAGCAGGAGGAAGAACAGCAACAAGAAATATTACTAAAAGACGACGACGAAGAATTGGCATTTCGAACGGATTCAGCAACTTCAACATTTACTTTCTGGAAAAGTAAATCGTATGCCTGGTCACTGGTAGGACTTGTCTTATTACTCATCACATTCACAGCCTTGGAATTTGCTTTGCTCAAGCTGAACTTACCCTCTGTTGATCCGCAAGTGATGATTAGACAACTTTTATGCAACTATTTCTTTTTGTGAGACTATGTGTACTTACGCTTTTTCTTTCCTCTTTTCTTCTTTTCTAGACAAGATAGGGATGCCTTGAAATTCCCAAAGAACCTAGATGATCTACGTCAACTCAACCGGATCTTGTCAGTGTACATGGATCAACACTTCATCAATGTATATATTACTTTTGTGGTGACATATATCTAGTAAGTTGATTGTTTAACGCACTTTTCTACGGTTATCATCAACTAATTCATCCGTCTTTTTTTCACTCCTTCTTTTCTAGTTTACAAAGCTTTTCTATCCCTGGATCGATGTGGCTTTCTATCCTTGGGGGTACTCTCTTTGATTTTTGGCTCACACTTTTTACAGTTTCAATGGTAAGATATTAAACGACGATGGTATAGATATATATATATATATATATCTTAGAACATGTCGAATACTTATCATTGTTTTGTTTGATTACTTTGTAGTGCTCAGCTATCGGTGCAAGTCTTGCCTATATCATTTCTGGTAGTCTTGGTGCAAAAGCGGTGATGCATTTGATTGGGGATAGGATTGCCTCGTGGAATGAACAGGTATGAAAACTACGTTTACTCTTTTACATCTCGATCGTATATTTAATTTTTTTTTTTTTTTTTACTGTAGTTGATACGACACAAGAAACATATGATGAATTATTTGATTGTACTTCGAATCGCTCCTTTCCCGCCAAACTGGACGGTCAATTTGGGTGCTCCTCATCTAGGCGTTCCTTTGTCTACTTTCTTTTGGGGTACATTTATAGGTAAAGAGAAACTCACATGTTATTCTTTTACTAGGGGCTCGTTTTCTTCATGGTATTGATGCATTTATTTCTCTCTCCCTCGTTCACTATTATTCTTATTAGGTGTGGCTCCTCCTTCTTTCCTCCATGTGCAAGCCGGAGCTGCTATTGATCGCCTTTCGTCATCCGATGAACTGGTTATATTGACACCTCTCAATGTGGCATGTTTGGTTGGTATTGCCATTGCTGCCTTGGTCCCTGTCGCTGTTAGAAGATACTACCCCTTGTAAATTTGCTTGTATTATAGTTTGTTTTTTTTTATTTATCCTTTTGATGAACACATCTACCTTTTTTTTTTATTACCTTTTCTCTCTTTTTCTCTTTTCCTTGTCTTTGATTCAATTTAATAAATAAATAAAGAACGATTTGTATGATATTCTCAATTACTCCATGATACTTCTTACCCGGATTTTGACTTTTTTTTTCTTTACCTCTCGATCAATGATAAATGAAATCAAAACATAACCATTGGACGCCAAGACAATGCTATCTTTTTTCCAACAACTACTAAATCTAGCCTCTTTTTATAGCCTCGCTCTGTCTTAAAAATCGTCATATCCATCTACTGGCATGACTACTCCACAACAGACCGTCTACGTAGTAGGAAAAAAAAACACAAGCGTATTATAACGCCCCTTTCTTGACTGAACGAATCACATATCTGATCTGTCTTCAGCTTCGCATTCTACATGATGATGAAATTCTAGGTGCTTGCACTGAAGCTAAATTTACTTGGTTTTTATCACAAGAAGACATCTTTATTATCCAATGCGCATTTTTATCTTATTAAATTTTTCTTACCAACCAAATGATCTAATTTTTACTTCCATATGATCTCTGCGTCATTCTCTAGTTTATTACTGTTATCCCCCATCTTATAATACCTATTATCACTCTTTATTCATTATATCATCCTTTATTCTTTCCCTTCCTTATTGCCATTATTGAATTTTATTCATTCTCCGCTATTTTTCGATTTGGGCTGTCCCGCAGGTAAGCCACGAATTTTATTCGCGCGTTTTCCTTTCCTTTTTCAACTCTCTTTTTCTACTTCCTATCTTTTTTTTTTTCTTTCTTTCATTATATTATCTTCGATACACAACAATGAGCTACGAAGCTAGAGGTCAGCAACGATCAAGACATGATGGTATGAAGTTTAAAGAAAAGTACTATTATGAAAAAGCATTCATTTGGACTTACTTCCAAATTACTTTGATTTTGAATTGTTTAGGTCGACGGTACGGTGGCAATCGAGACTACCGTAATGAAGGCGGCAATAGATATAGAGGTAAATTTTGAAACATGAACTCCATTCAAGGAACAGCAATGATGCTTATTTGTGTATTGTACATTGTTTTGTTTGTATGCTTAGATGACTACCGTAGACGAAACTACCGACAAGCGTCTCCTAACCGCGACGATGACGTAGAAGACATTCAAGAACGACTCAAAGGACTCATCATCAAGATCGGTGACAAGGTAATAATAAAGTATGGCAGTGCAATTTTACGAACGACTTGCTCACCTCATATACTTTTTTTCTTGTAGATTACTCCTGATCTTCAGGTCAATCTCAACAAGATGAAGAATATCCTCGACAATGACTACGAAAAGTATCCCACCATGGTACAAGAAACTTTACAAGCCTGGTGAGTGTTTTGTTTAAGCAAGCATTTATTTGACATTGTCTCTGTCTCTTACTCTTTTTTTTTCCGTAGTGTGGTTGAAATTCCTGCCAAAACACCTATCTATGGGACTTTGATTGGTTTGCTGAATACATCCGACAATACAATTGTGGTGCAACTTATGGACGGCTTTAACAATCTTCTCAAAACATCGGTGGATAATTTGGACTGGTTCAAATTGAAGCAACTCGTACGATTCTATGGTGAACTTGCCAATGCCAATGTCATTGCACCAGTTGCCTACTGTGATCTATTGGATGATCTCTTGACTGATATCACAAAACCTAACCAACCAAAGGTACATATAAAACACAGGAAAATCACCTAGGGATGAGATGGTTTGAAACTAATTATACGCCGTTTTCTTTTTTCTTATTAGAGTCGTCTCGATTGCTTGGTTTACATTGTTTTAGCCGCGCTTCCCTGGGTAAGTCATTGATCAACACTACAATGAAGGAACAATATATATAGTCACTTTTTAACCTGGCTGTTGTTTTATGTAGTGCGGTAAGGAATTAAGCGAAAAATGTTCTTCTGAGCTTGCGGGTATTTTGGACAAGATTGGTGCATATATGACGAGACGTGGATCATCTCAATTTACGGTACTCAATGTCTTCCAAGATGAAACGGCACAGGATGTAAGAACGATAGAGGGGGAAAAGAAGAAGGAAATTGCAGCAGTTCATAGATAACGAGACACCAACACACCATTTTTATTTTTATCTATCGAATTTCTTCTTGACGGGAATAGGAACTTGTGCACCTATGGACTCTCATTCAAAATGTACAAAACAAGGACTGGGAGGTAAGTGGCCAATAAATGAATACATCTTGTAGATCCATCATCCTCTAACTATCCCCCCTCCCTGTTTAGGTATCGCTTATTCCCAAGGCTTACAGCTGGTTTGACGGTGAACTCGGTTCCGGAATACAGGTAAATACACACAAATATGTGTTGGTATAATTATTGCTATACTGACGCTTTTCTTTTGCGAGAATTAGCATGAAATACCTCGTGTAACACTCCCTCCAAGCACAGATATTTCAAGTTGTCTCTTGCCTCAGCGTATACTAAAGGTCTTTGTGGATGAAAATGGAAAGGTAAATGGTTTTGAGCAAAACTGAAAACTTTGAGAGAGCAAATTCTCAATGACCTTTTGACATTCTTATGACTAGACTAAATCAAATCACCCGGATCATGACAGCATCGAGTACTTTATTCTCAACGATACAATTACAGACACCACACGAATTTTTGAACCCAACCGAAAAGAATGCGCCAAATACCTCATCAATATGGCTGGCGGATTTGAACCTGGACACTTCGCGACGCAATCAGATGACGATATTGACGGACGAGCAAAGGACACGTCTTTGGACTGGGATGCCTCTGAACTCTTGATGGAAGTAAGTTGGTGATTGATATGCATTGAACTATAACAAAAAATGATGACATTAATATATACTTACTGATTGTTCTGTTCTTTTAGTCCCTTTTATCACAAATGATGACATTACCAAAATCTCCTTACCGCTTGATCTTCTTCTCAACGCTTATGGCTGAATTGGTCAGGTTGAACACGCAGACATTCCCAAAGGCTTTGGGTCGCTCGGTCAAATTACTATTCGATAGACTACCAACAATGGATGCTGAATGTGTTTCTCGTTTCTGGTCATGGTTTGGACACCATTTAAGTAACTTTGGATTTCAATGGGATTGGGTGGCCTGGTAATTAAAATATGAAAGAGCAGTGGGTGGTCGAAACAAAGAGGTCGAAAGCAGATGACTCACTTAATAATATCATATATTATGTTTTTTTGGGTGGTATTTAGGGAAGATGTATTGGCATATGACAGCATGCACCCTCAAGTGTGCTTTATCCGGGAAACGATTGAAAAGGAAATCCGACTCAGCTACTACGACCGCATCAAGACATCTTTGCCTACTGAATTCCATGTCCTTGCCCCTCCACAGGCCCCTGCGCCTCACTTTTCTTATGGCAGTGCCGAACATCCTCTCAATGCATCCGCCAAAAAGGTGGTAGAAGCTCTTCGAACCAAGAAAAGTGTGGAAGAAGTCCATGAAGTCTTGAACTCGATCAAACAGGAACTCGCTAGTTTGGGCTATGATGAAGCTGCACATACCTCCACCATTCAAGATCTTTTTGTTCAATGTTTGCTGCTGGTGGGATGCAAAAGTTTCTCACACGTTTTGAATGTGGTAGAAAGGTATGGGGTTGGGGGGGGAGAGTGAGGAGGATGTGAATATGTATCTAATTCTTTTCAATTCACGACTGTCTCTTTTAGGTATCTCGAAGTGATGCGACATCTCAATGGTACTCATGAAGACAAATTACGTACGGTGCAAACCGTAGCTTCCTTTTGGCAAAACAACACACAGGTAAAAACTGGTTTTATTTTTCCTTTTTGTATGGAAGATAACCACAATGACTGACAATCTTCTTCGATGACTTTTTGCATACAGTTTTTATGTATTCTACTTGACAA
This sequence comes from Absidia repens, assembly GCA_002105175.1. Taxonomy (NCBI): domain Eukaryota; kingdom Fungi; phylum Mucoromycota; class Mucoromycetes; order Mucorales; family Cunninghamellaceae; genus Absidia; species Absidia repens. The sequence goes on from MCGE01000020.1 coordinate 178,595, forward strand.
ACTTTTAAACTACCGTATTGTCGATCCAACATCCGTCATTGCCTGGGTCTTCGAACCTGAACAGCTGGACAATGTTGGAAGGTAAAAGAGATCTATTCTTTTTTTGTTTTATTAATGATTGTTTATTTACTATTTCTTCTTAATCTAGATCTTACGTTTGGGAAATCCTCAAAAACACACTCAACAAGGTTGTTTCACGGGCTTCACAAATCAAAAGTCGTCTGGAATCCTTCCGACAACAACATGCCGACAATGAAATCAAACGCTCAGCTCAACCCGCAACTGAAAGTAAGTAGTTGAAGAAAAAAAAAAAGATGATGATCTATTTGGGAGCAGTTTATCATTTGGATTCATAACTCATGTGGTTTTTTCCCCTAGTGTCACAAGCAGAATCTCAACAGGAACTCGACACTATTCAAATTGCCGAAAACTCATTGACCACAGTAGCTCGCGAACAAAAGGAAGTGTTTATGGTGATGTACCAAAGGTTTACCCAAGTCCTTCAATCATTATTGGTTTCTTTATCTGCTCAAGGCCGTAACCCAGACCAAGACTGGACCTATTGGTGGGTACATGGTTGGTTGAAGGAAGTTCTTCGCTTGGTAAGTTTCAAAGAGAAAAAGAAGGTGGACGGGAAGAAGATGGTATGGGTGAGTGAACAGCGCTATGAATATATACTCATATTTTTCGTCTTATTAGTATCATGATGAATGTGCCGGCTTCAAGGTGACTTTGGAAACGGTTGTCTTCACTTCTGACCTCGACTCACGAATCAACAACTTGTTTAAAGAAATCCAAGAATGGAACAGCAATTTGTCAATGGAATTATAGTGATAGTGCATCAACCGTAGTCTTCGTTTATTAGTATATATATTTTTTTTATTTATTTAAGAAAAGAAAATAAAGTTGCGTTTTATCGTACTGATCTGATGGGTTTATTGGGATGACAATGCTAGTATTGGGGATCATTGGCAATTATCATCATTGAAAATCGTCTGTCTTGTACAAATGTGTCTACGGTAAGAAAAAAAAAAAAAGGAACTGGGAAAGAGGAAGGGTTCGATGGAGGAGCATGAGGGCATGTGCTAGAGCTGGTTCGTGTGTCAAATATCATGAACAAACCTTATGTACAAACATATTTCTAACATTCACTTTCTTTTTTTAGGCACATCGTTATTTTCTTTGTAAAGTAGGTACAACTATCCTGCGATGGATGATTTGTTTTACTTATTGACAGATGACTGATCACAATTTTGTTATCAAGGTAAGTCGTTTGGAAGTAGATCAGGGGGAAGGGAGGGGATGCAAAAAGGAAATCATCATGTAACCATGATGGACCATTTAGCAAGTTCCTTTTTTTTTTTTTTACACGCTTTGTGTATTTTTATTAGGTACCACGTATTCCAAATGGACCGCGAAGTGTATGAATACCGCCATCCAGTCGTACTGGTGAATTATCCGATATAGGTTGTTGTTTGTGTGACATCCGAGACTTTAATGATATATATATATATATATATGAATGGGCGATGGTATGTCTAATGAATGTTAAAAGCATGGTCTACAGGAATGATATGATAGGTGAACTTTTGAAAAAAATTAAATTATCCAATAAAATGTAGAATGTGCACTGACTGATCTTTTTTTTTTCAAAAAATTATACCGCCCATGATGACAAGGATCTCAGGAACACTAGTGATACCATGCCAATGATCCCTTTACTGATGTTCCATTTTTAGTTTAGCTACTTTTTATATTAGTATTAGTATCGTTATTCACATGAACAAATTATATTTTATAATAAAGAATAGTATGTTTATATTATATCAATATATTGAAGTATGTGTGTGTCCAACTGGGAGCGTGATGGGACAAAAATGTTTCTATGTGTTTAGGTTACGCACCCTGCTGTAGCCAATGAAGTGAATGGATAATCGCACCTGTCTACATTATGTTCAATGAAGCAGTAACGAATGGGTCAAATCAAGAGAAGGGTTAACTAAATCGTCTTATTCAGGAAAATTATATAAACTTTTTTTTTTTATATCTTCCTTTTTTATTTTTATTTTCGCTTGTTTCTTTGAACTTGACTTCTACTAGTTAAATCTTCATAATGCGTCTCACTTTAGCTTCACTTATCGTTGCTGCGACTTTGTCTATTAGCTCCATGGCTGCTCCCCTTGCAAGAGATCAGAAAGGAAAGGCTTTCGATCATATTCTTCAAGTCTGGTTCGAAAATCAGGTACCGTTTTTATTTTATTTTTCTGCAAAAGGAGATAGTCACACGGAGTTTAAATATATTTTCAGGATTTTGACGTAGTGAATGGCATTTCCTCTTGGACATCCCTTGCCAAAGAAGGTATTTTGTTGAGTAACTTTAATGGTAAGTATATATGATGCACATTGATTACGTTTTAGTAGTATTTATATGACTCTTTTTTTTTGAAGCCATTACACATCCTAGTGAGCCTAACTATGTGGCAGCTGGCGGTGGATCTAATTTTGGTATTGATAATGATGATTACTACAATATCCCAGCCAATATTACTACCATTTATGATTTACTGGAGAAGAAGGATTTGACATGGAAGGTTTACCAAGAAGACATGCCAGCTGGATATACTGGGTACAAGATCGGACAATACGTGAGAAAACATAATCCTGCTGTTATTTTTGACTCTGTTGCTCAAAACCCCGATCGTTTGGCAAAAATTGTCCCTGGTTCGGAACTCGATGATGATATTAAGGCCGGTACCCTTCCTAACTGGATGTTGTATGTATCTTTTTTTTTTTTTTTTTTTTTTTTTTTTTACTGATGTTTATGGTACATTTATTGACATTTTTATTTTTTATTTTTAAAGCTATACCCCAAACATGCTAAATGATGCTCATGGTAAAGTTGATATCAATCAAGCGCTATGACCGTCGTTTTTAATTCAATATTTTCATTTTTAGACACCGACGCTAAATATGCAGGGAATTGGTTGCAAGGTTTTTACAAATCTACTTTGAGCAATCCTACTTTATTGAACAACACCTTGATTTTATTGACATTTGATGAAAATGATACCAAGAAGGAACGTAATAGAGTCTGGTCTCTTTTACTTGGGGCTATTCCTGAGGAATTGAAGGGCACTACCGATGATACCTACTACAGTCGTAAGTGCTTTTTTTATTTCAAAAGGAAAAAGTCACATACTAACTATTATATTATTATTATTTTGACATATAGACTACTCAACTTTAAATACTGTCGAAGTAATCCTACTTATAAAAGAAGAAATCGGCATACAAGATACTCATACTCTTTTTTTACCTCCTCTTAAAATAGCAAAATTTCGATCTTGGAAATTTGGGACGTGGTGATGCTGATAAGAAGGAAAACAATATATTTGATTTCTTGTCGAAAACTTTAGGCTATACAAATACGCCTATCCCAACTGAAGATATTCCTCTTAACAATGAGGCCATCCCTGGTCTCCTGACTGGAAAATCATTCAACCAAACTCATCCCAATGGCGGTACTCCGCCAGCTTTCTAGTTTATATATATATATATATGTATATGCTTTGTTTAAAGAATTAAATAAACAAAAAATTTTCTATTGTTGGCTTATATTAAAACACCGCTTTTTTATTTTTGGTCAAACCATCACTGCTTAATTTGACACATGAAACACTAGGCAGGATTTTCTTTTCATGTCATTTATTAGTCCTCACGATACAGCCTTCCCAGTGGAGATTTGGCAACAGCTTCATACGCACACTTCTATTTTTCATTCAGATGAACGGGTGGTTCATTTTCATGAACAATGAGTAATCTGAGCGGTGTTTTTTTTTTGGGAAATCTGGGGTAATCTCTCGTTATCTCTCATTCCCGATGTCTATGTGTCTCCTCCACTCCCTACCCGAAAAAAGGCAGGAAAATCTTATTTTTAAAATTCTGTGCGAATTTCTGTTAAAAAGAAGAAAGTATTATGGTGTTTACTAGAATAAATTATACGAAAGGGGGAGGGAGCATGGTGTTTTGTTTTGCGATCTTATCGAAATGAGCTCGCTGTTTCAATTTGAAATGCCGAAGTGCTATGTTGCAAGAATGACTCATGAGGCAAATCTTTCAGAAACAAATAAATCGCCTTTTTCTATTTATTTATTTTTCTTCCTTTCTTCCTATTTATTTTTCGATAAAAAAAAAACTTTCTATACAACATGTCTTCTGAACCTAAAAAGTTATGGGGTGGTCGTTTCACTGGTGCTGTTGATCCTCTGATGGACGCGTTCAATGCTTCCATTCACTTTGACCGTCGTATGTATGCTGCTGACTGCATTGGTTCCATTGCTTACTGCAAAGCTTTGGCCAAGAACAATATCATTACTGAAGAAGAACGCGATCAACTGATTGGTGGTTTAGAAAAAGTGATGGCTGAATGGGACAACAAAACGTTTGAACTCAAGGCAGGCGATGAAGATATTCATACTGCTAATGAACGTCGTCTGGGTGAATTGGTGGGCTCTGTAGCTGGCAAATTGCACACAGGTCGTAGCCGCAATGATCAAGTCGCTACCGACATGCGTATCTGGCTCCGTGACGAAGCTTCATCCATCTTGGCTCACTTGAAGGAACTTATTTCTATCACTGTGGCTCGCGCAGATAAGGAAATCGATGTATTGATGCCAGGTTATACTCATTTACAAGTAAGTCATATATACACTGGGGAACGAGCTAGTGAATATAACAAAATAAACATGCATACTCATCTTTTTTTTTTAAAAAAAAAAACTACTTGTAGAGAGCCCAACCTATTCGATGGTCTCACTTTTTATTGTCACATGCGTGGTTATGGCAAGCTGACGCTCAACGATTGGAACAATTGATTGATCGACTCAATGTATTACCTCTTGGATCTGGTGCTCTGGCTGGACATGCTTTCAACATTGATCGTGACTTTTTGGCCAAGGAATTGGGTTTCCATAGTACCATCAACAACTCTTTGTATGCTGTCAGTGATCGTGACTTTGTTGCTGAATTCTTATTCTGGGCTAGTTTGACTATGGTTCACATTTCTCGCATTGCTGAAGATCTTATTATCTACTCTAGCGGTGAATTTGGCTTTGTCAAGTTGGCTGACGCTTATAGCACTGGATCTAGTTTGATGCCTCAAAAGAAAAACCCTGATAGTTTGGAATTATTGCGTGGCAAAAGTGGTCGTGTCTTTGGTAGCGTAAGTATAATTGACCAGAGAGTGAAAAGGATACGAATTCCAATGAAACTTACCGTTGTTTTTATTATTTAGATGTCTGGCTTCATGATGTCATACAAGGGTATCCCAAGTACTTACAACAAAGATTTACAAGAAGACAAAGAACCTATGTTTGATGCTGCTGATACCTTATCCGGCTCCCTTCAAATTACTGCTGGTGTTTTAAGTACGATGAACGTAAGTTTTAAGCAAAGGAAATGGTTCAAAAGAGAATTAAAAAAAAAAAGACACCAATTCACACCATCTATTATTGTTATTTGTTGTTGTTGTTAGATCTTCCCTGAAAAAATGCGTGCTAGCTTGACTGCTGACATGCTGGCCACTGATTTGGCTGAATATCTTGTCCGTAAAGGTGTTCCTTTCCGTGAAACCCATCATATCTCTGGCGCTGCTGTCAAACTTGCCGAAGACCGTCAAGTATCTTTACATGAATTATCTAATGACGACTTCAAATCATTACATCCTTCCTTTGATGACGATGTCTCTTCCGTTTGGAGCTTTGAAACAAGTATCGAAAATCGAAACACTCCAGGTGGTACTAGCAAATCTTCAGTCACTGCTCAAATTCAACAATTGAAGTCTTGGTTGTCTGCTGGCAAATCATTGTAGATCCCCTCCCATTCTCTCACTCACCGTTTTTTTTCCCTAACATTTTTCATTTTACTCCATACCTTGTTTATTTACTTTTTTATGTTTACATTATACATACAACAAAACATTTGAATAAAATATATTTTGCCTCTGGCGTGTATTGATAGAAAATTTGATGTTTATTGAAAATCATTGATATTGGACGAACAGAGTAAGGATAGGATAGAATGAGATATACAGAAAGGAAAGGCATCTGTATGTGAAATATGAAAATGAAGTAGTTGGAGTGGCTTTTTTTTTTTTTTTTTTTTGTGGACAGTAAGATTTTGACAGAAAGAAAAAAAGAGGTGTACGGATGACACATTTGTTATTAGGGCGAAAACAAATCATGGAGGTGGATATTTCAGGGGGGGGGAAACGGGTAAGACTTGAATCACTCCCCAAAATTAACAAAAAAAAGCGGGATTTAAATGTTGAAGTGTGAGATGGATCTTAGATGCCCTCCATCATTTTGCTCCTCAGTGGGCGACCTTTTGGGGCTTATCCGTCATGCTCAACCTTCAGCCGATCGGCGTTTTCTCTTTTGTGCATAAAAAAAAAGATATTGGCTCCTCAGTCGTTTCACACTTGGGTGGGCAGCCATTTGAGCCTTGGTTTGGGGTTGTTGTTGTTGTTGGGGGCTTTATTATACCATATGCAACGCAAAAAGTGAGGTTATAATATATTATATAGGAAGATACGCTGGCAGCATGGCTCAGGTTCATTACTATAATCAGTAGAGATAAACTAGGGCCCTTATTTGATTTAGAAATGACTTTGTGCTACCAAGCAGTAGCCGAAGCTATAGGGAATAGTCATAGTGGATGAGATGGGAAACAGATTTTTGATAAAGCGCTCACAAAATAGCTTTAAACATTATATAATTAGGTAAAGCATGTATAATAAAAAAGACATATTTTATTGAAGTATGCTGGTAGATACTAAAACTAAAAGCGAGAGGTTCATTGTAAGAAGTGAATCAACGGAGGATTTATTAGACAAAGCATGAGGGGTATAATGAAAGCTCTGAAGGATGGTCAACTTAATTCTAAAAGGACAATTGTAAAATGAAAGATTGTATGAAGAGCTGTATACAAGACATTAGAAAGACTAGACCGACTTTTTTTTTTATTGAAGTATAACATCGGTCAACGCTAATCAAAAGGATGATGGTAACGAAAAGGGATCTATTTCACAAGGCATGAGAGAGACTAGAGAGATAATTTTCATTGAAGCATTAAAAAATAAACATATTTTATTTAATTATAAATACAAAAGACGGACAAACCAACACTATGCTCAGTAAATGAAGGCTTCAAAAGCCAGCTAATGGTTGATCCCAAATCCTGAATCCAAAATGAAAGACTTTCCCCATGCATGTTGTAATCCCTGAGCTGAAAACGCTTCTAAACTAATCCTAGCACTAATCTAAGCCCAAAATAACCCCATAGATGTTGAATGGTGGAGAAGAAAAAGTAAGGAGAAAAAGAAAAAGAAAAGAAAGAGCGAAAAAAAAAATGGAGGAGGAAGCAAATAAATAAGAATTCACGTGGGCGGGATTTGAATTGGGGGGGGTTAGGTTTTTTTGGATCACTTGTGAGGTATTTTTTTGGTAGATACAAAAATGATCCGCTGTTTTTTTGAGCTCTCTGTCCCTCTCTCTCTTTTTTTTTATTCCTTTTTTTTTATAACGACTGCCTCCATTTAAATTGACGACATGATAACTCCTTCTTTTAATAGTGGCCAGTGGCTCTTCTTCTTTTTACAGCAACCTCCGCTTCTCAACGATGACTCACTCTTGTTATGGCAGCAACAAGTTGGAAGGTGGTTCTGACATTTTTTTTCAGCTGACAATAGTACTCAACAGTGGAAGCATGACGATCCTCTATTCCCAAGACAGAATCTCTCTCCATTCAGAAACGGCGGCATGGTAACTCACTTCTTGTGCCGCTTTTGCACTCAATAGAAAATAGTTTGATCTACTTTAGTTTACATCCTCCAATGTAACCTAGTTTAGCATTCGAAAAAAATTGAATAATTTGTCCCAACTGGTCCTTCACTGCAGAATATTTTTCCACTTACTTACTCTTTTAGTGTATCTTACATTATGTTTATTCTTACAATAAAAAAAATAATAGTATGCGCCTTCAATAATTGTCTCCAATAGTTTATAAAGTGCCATAAAATGTTTTTAAGTAATATAACGAATTACTCTCCAAATATGGTTCGGTATATCTACCTGCCTATCATACCCCCCTCAATTCTGAGTTTTAGGAAATTGTCCCCACCACTGCCCTGCTTCTCCTCTCAGATCCAGAAAGCCATCCCCTTATCCCAAAACAGCTACTGTTATTCAACATTACTTTATTGATGAAAAACCCCGCATTTGCCTATAATCTGTTATACCGATGAAGAAAATTGTTGAGGACCTACTTCATTGGTACAATACAACAAAAAGAAATCACTTTGATTCGGTTGAATCCATCTCTTTCATATAATCGCTCCTTCTAATTGGTTTATACTATATGTGGATGTAGAAAACACGGATGTGTGTGTTTGAAATAATGACAATAAAAGAAAAATATAAAATAAAACGGATGCTGGACTTGTTTTGCCTTTTGCCGAATTTCACCCTTCTATGGTCGACCTTCTTTCAACCCTGTCCATCATCCTCAATGCTCCATATACTGGGCTCCAACCCCACACAAAATTGCACCAGAATCCGAAGACACATTAACTTGGCTTTTATTCAAAGCAGTTTTCATTAGATTAAGTACAAACAAAAGGGTCAAAATAAGATAGTAATAAGACAAACACATGGATATTTGAGTTTTATTTAGTAGGATAAGAGATAAAAATATAAGGATGACTATTGTATAAATGTGATAATAAAATATATAAGATACATGGATGAGGGATGATGGTGGTGATTATGATGATGATGATGGGAGTTATAAAAACTATAATATGTGTTGATAATGGGGGGAAAGGTAATAATCTAACATTTCAAAGATTCAAAAAAAATAACAAAAAGGGGCAAGATAGCATATTGCAAAAGTAAATCAAATAATCTAAGAGGACAAGAGACGCATAGCCAATTCGAAGCTGTAAGATAATAATAAAGATAAAAAAAGTAAGTAGCTGTTGACTATAATAAACCTCGACACTCACACACGTAATATATATATATATTAAAGTAATCGACTTACCCCATGAAAGTAGCAGCGTTGGAAGGAGCAGCTCTGAGCAAGCAGGGACCGATACCACGGAAGAAGCCACCCATACCTTCAACAGCCAATGTCTTACGAGCGCAATCCAACACACCACTGTATTTACGGTTTGCAGGGTCAAAGGCATCAGTTTGCAACTTGGACTTGATAGCATCCAAGGGATAGACAGTACCCCACAAAGCATATCCAGAGACGGCACCATAAAGACACACTTCCCAAGCAGGCAATTCTGAGCGTTGACGTCCGCTGCGCTCCATAGACTTCTTGACCAAGAATTCATAGGCCAAAAAGTAAGCACCATAACCTTGGAATTCTCTTGCCATTGTAATACCTTGACCCTTGTAGATACCGGCAATACCATGTTGGGCGTAGATCTTCTTGATAGCATCTACGGGGCCATTGAACCACAAACCGTTAGCAGCACTGGCGGAAGTTTGGACTTGAAGGCGAGTACGGATGTGTTCGACTGGACCAGAGACGAAAGAATTGGCAATACCACTAGCAGCACCAGCAATGTAAAGTTGAGCGTTTGTCAAAGGATCCCCACGAGGAGAGAAATGGCGTTTCATGGCTTCCAAAACAACAAATTGAATCGAAACACAGGCACCAATACCGACTAAAGGCGTGAGAGTACCCTAAATGCGGATCAGAGCCGTGAGAAAGTAAGAAAAAACAATGACGTCTTTTCGTTAGTATTGCCATCATCCAAATAAAAAAAAAAAGCCATTCCATCATACCACTGTGTCCATTCCTTACCTTGTAGAAACCTTTCAATCCTTCCTTTTCCCGAGTTTGACGAACACAATCCATCATACCTTTATAGATGGGGTTAGTGGTAGATTGAGTTTGAAGACGCTATTTTAAAAAAGGTGGTAGTTAGTATTGGAGTTTTTTTAAACGAAGCATATAGTAATACTTACAACTTTGACAGTATCGAATGGCTATACACGAAAACAGAAATAAAGTTAGCCAGGCGGGCTTCAGTAACCATGACTTGCTTATCTTACCTGACCCACAAGGACCTGAAGAATACCACCAACAGTACCACTAGCACAATCAATGAGGGCTTGGGAGCTATATATATGTAAAAAAAAAAATAAAGACATGAGTAAAAATAGTCATTGAGACTTAGACATCAGGGGGTAAAGGGGATGAATTCACCAGTTCATTGCCCCATATTCATATTCAAATCACTTACCCTCCTTGCTTGACAGTGATATCGTTCTTGAGTAAAGGAGCGCCGGCGCTAATTTCAGTTGCCATAATATATAAAGTGAAGGAAAAAGGGAAGTGAGGATAAGAGAAAGAGAGAAAGAAAAAAAAAAAAAAAGGAGCAAAGAGAAAAAGGAAATCTAAAAATTTTGTTCCAAAAAACCTTTAAAATGATCTAAATCGAGTAAACCGAGTCACCTACCCACCAATCGAAATCCAAGATCAATCCAACAATGCGGGGAAATTTTGAGACGTTGCCCGAACATTGGATGAATCTCATACTTAAAATACCCCGTTCTAAGTATAAAATACTGATTCCTTCCCAATAGTCAGCATACTGACGAAGGGAGATAAAACTTTGTGGGATATTTGTCGGCAACAATCAAAAAAAGAATAAAGAAATAAAAACGAACGGTCCTCTCCCTCTCTCTCCCCACATATGATTATCATTCAAATCCAGTTGAAAAAGCATTTCCCAGGGGACACTCCGAATAAGAACGGGATGGTACCCAGAAAAAGACCGCTCTTACACGACGTTGTTTCAAAGCCCGCATAAACCCATCCAATCCCAATACCCTCCATCATTCATCAACGAATATGGATGCCTATTGTCACTTTTTCCCCCTTTAGATCATTCATTTCACATATTTTTGTAAGTTCCTTATACACACGACACAAAATAAATCAATAACTGAAGACAAGTGATGAGGAGGGGTAAATGAGACACAATAGTCAACTATTTTTTTCAAATAAAATATGAAGAGGACGGATGATATAGTACTAAACTAGAGGAAGTAGGGAGGGGCGGGGAAGGGGAATAGGGTAACTGATGAGAATGTAGTATAAATATAATGATGCGGAAGGGTAAGTATAATGATACCAAAGTGTAAAAATGTAAATCTTTCCGGTGAAAAAAAAAAAGTCTAAGCTAACGTGTTTTTCTAAGCTAATTCCAACCAACCAGGGCGAGAGAAAGAGATTTTACCATCCATGAGCTGCATTTTGAGTTTTTAAATAATCAAACACCTTATTTCCAGTTTGTTCATCCTTGAGTTGAATCATATACACCATACTAGATTTATCATTGGTATCGGATAATAAGAAAGTGATGCGTTTGTTGGCAAGTCGTTCGACATTGCCGCTTCGGAGAATCGAGTTGATCAGGTTGTTTTTATCGTCTTCAATATAGATGTGTGTCTTTTGGCTGGGGAGTTGATGTGATATCCGCATCGCTGTGCTGCCCATTGGGTTCCATTTTGATGTTTCGTTTTGTACAAAGAGTTTGCATTTGCATTGGAAGACCGGTTTAAGTGTCTGTGGCACATCTTCCACCGAAGGCGTATCATCACGGAGCTCGACGGCTGCCATTTCCGGTCGAATCATCTGGCGAGGTGGCTGCTGTTTTCGTTGAAGAGGTGATGCTGATGTTACTGGTGGTGGTGCTACCGCTGATGATGATGATGGTGGCGGCTGTCTGGATGATTCATGATGCATACGATGCAACATAGCCAGTAGGTTGGATGCATCGGTCGGGTGGGTAAAGTGAATCAAGTAGTTTTCTTGCTGCTCCATCATTGTTGCAGAAACACTGATATCCGTCGGAGAAGGTTGACTCACCACCATGCTTGGCAGAATCCACACGTTCAAATAAAGTTGACCAGAAGGTTGAAGTTGAACTGCCAAGTTTGATCGGCCGCCAAACGTCAAACGCACTTGGACCGTACATTGACCATCCACTGCATACCATGACTGATCTTTCCAATGAAATACTTCGCATAAATTGTTACTGTATATAACTTGGCGGACACTATTTTGTTGGTCATCATCCGGTTGAGGTGCTTGTGGCTGTTGATATTGAGCATTGATTTGTGGGGAATTTTGTTGCTGGCGGGGTGTCATCGTTGGAGACTTGGTTGATCGACTTGATATAGGACGAGGATTATTGGAGTCTTTGCGTGGCGGAAGAGTGCTATGATCCAGATGTTCTGTTGATTTGAGGGATGATGATCGAAGTAAAGGGAGAGCATGTACTTGTTGAGGTGACCGGACGTTGCCTATTGGTTGAGTATGTGCACTGGATAAAGGTGAATGCGGATGAGCCAGTATAGGTGATTGGCCACCATTTGGTTTGGTCGGAGGCGTACTTTGTTGAGTAGATGGTGTTGTTGACCCAGTATTCCTAGCTGATCCTTTTATCGATGACGTACGTGGTAAAATAGTGGCCCCTGGTGTTGCAGATGATGAGCGTTCGGGAAGATTTGTGTTGACCGATTCTTTGCGTGCTGGATGAGGTTTGGTTGTGTTTTCGTTCGAGGATATACCGAAATAGTCATTCGTTTTTTGAGGCACAGCTTGCATAGCAGCCACCGGGTTCACAGCTTGTTGCACCTGTACAGCACGGGGAGATATAGGTCGAGCAGGCTCATTGGAGGCGGGCGAGAGTGATTTTTGAGGAGGAGGTGTCGTTGAAGTTGCGCCAACAGTACCGGTTTGACTGAATGAAGGAGCTGGTTTCGGTGACGGAGCAGGTGTTTTTGCTGGGGTCAATATTGGTGTTGCTTTTGGCGCTGGCGCACTTTCTGATGTCTTCTTTGTATGGCTGGTAGTCGACATGTTATTTTCCTGCTGCAAATCGTCATCGATTGATTCGTCACCCAGCACAATGACCTTTGCAGTTGTTGGTTGTATGTAAGTCATTTGCACCTGAGCCGAGCGATCCACTGTAGCCTTTGGAGAGGATGAGGTGGTAGTTGAAGCTACGACGGTGGCCAACTTTGGTTCGGAGGGTACAGCATCCAGTATCTTGACAGTACGAGGTTGAATAGTAGATAGATCATCATCACCACCTGCAGGATACTCTTTCACATCGTGTGCATAATATCCATTGTCCACAAATGAAGGGCCGTAATCATCAAGTGTGCTGTCCCGGTCATCACTATAACTGCCTTGAGGAGATAATTCACCCGCTTCTGTGTAATAGGAGAAAAAGTCTTCATCTTGCCCAATAAAGCTTTTCTTTTTTTCGGTCGACTTGTATGTTGATGTAGAAGATTTTGGCTGAGTATAGATAGATGGTGGTACAGCAGACACCATGGAATTCGATGCCAAATGTTCTTGTGAGATTGTCAGAATTGCCTCCAGATAATGAGAAGCCTTAATAAAATCGTTGGAGTTGGGATGATTTGGTTCAGCATTTAAAAACATCTATAGTTTAAATAAAACGGTAAGGTTAGTTGTTATTTTATTTTATATACTTTTCTGTTCAATTTACCTTATAAAAATCTTGATAGTATTTCAGATGTTGAATAGGGGCACTGAAGAGTGAATCCAGGGATATATTGTATGAAGCTGCTCGGGACAGTTCCTGTTAAAGTACACAAAGTAAATTGAGTTTCTTGTGCATCATGGATTAATCTTTAATTACATACCTTCAATAATTGGGTAATGGATCTGTTTGCCAGGATATCTTCACGATCGTTCAGATTGGGAATATAAGAGCGAGCGTAATTGGAATAAGGCACCTCTAGATCAGTTACCTTAATTAAACAAAATAAAGAAGGGTGAGTAAAAATAACTACTGCCAAGATAATTCATGTTCGATTGATGTGCTACTTACCCACTGCAATAATATATTGCCAAGCTCTCGTGCAGCATGAGCGTTTCCAACAAATTTTGTCAATTTCTGTATTATGAATAATATATAATTTGCGATTAAAATAAGGATTGCGTCGTTATAAACATATAAGGATGGTCATTGATCTTACCATGTAAAACCGCTTGTTTGCCAGTATTATATCGCGGATATTCTTGATCAATTCAGTAAAATCAGGAGCAGCTTGAGTAGTTTGTTTCATCCAAAGAGGTGCAATTTTCTATATATAAAATCAAAAAATAAAGGCGTTAATTCATAAGCACTTAAAAAAAAAGGAGGGGCCAGGGAAGAAACGGGGGGTGGGAGGTCAGATAGAAATAGCAAAAGACTTACAGAATCGATAATCTTCAAATCGTTGATATAAGTGGCTTCGGAGTCAAGTAGGTCTGACAAAAGAATTTGAGACGTTTTGGCGCCAGACATTGCTGAATATTGAGTAGATGAAGTTGATGTTGTGGAGCTAAGGCTGAATGCTTTAGAGGAGGAAGATGTGACAGTGGATGCGGACAGTATACTGCTAAAGTTTGAAATTGATACAAGTTAAGAGCAGTTAGTCTCAACATAGTGATCTTATTTTGGGTGGGGATGGATGAATGTAACTTACGACATTGCGATAAACAAATATTTGACAATAGGTGATAGCCAGTATAAAGAGTGAATATTATTAACAGATTGTTCTAAAAGGAGAGGAGAGTGAGGGTGGTTGTTCTAGTGTAAGGATCGAAGAAGCAAATGTTAATTTCCATGAAATAATAGAGACGGAGGATTGGTATTGGGAAGGGAAAAAAAAAAAAAAAAAAAAAAAAAAAGAAAGAAAGAATACAAAATGTGAAAAACGGCACTACTTTTTTAAGGTAGAAAAAGGCAAGTTACACGTTGAATGATTCAAATCCCGCTATATAATGCTCATTCACCTTGACAGGCGTTTCCTTCTTTAGCATGAACGATCAAAGATTTCCGAGAATTACATTGGTTCATGCATAAGAAAGATTGAAGGCTAGTAATGCCGATGATATACTGGACATAATTATCGAAATTGTATAAAACACTACTGGAACCACTGTATTAATGTTACTTCCTTGCTTTTCAACGTATCATCGGGTGCGACTTTTACCCGAACAATCGTTTCACAAATACCAGACAGTTGATCAGACTAAAAAATAGAGTTTATTGAATTATGATAAATTGTATTAAAAAGTAACATTTATTTTTTACTCACTCAAGCTGGATTTCTGTGCCTTTGAGGACAATTATCACTCTTTCCTACAGACGAAGCCAAAATTATAGTGTGAAACAGAAACCAAAGCAGACCAGGAGATATCATACATATATTTCATTAGTGTTGGAGGAATCCAAATATATATTGATATAAAGTATTCTAGTATAAATTGAATTCAATGTATTTTAACTTTACAAAAGTTGGTAACTAGAAGTAACAATGATGAGCTGCAAGTACTACCACAAAATAAAGTAATTGCTGTACCTTGCCAGACGTTATATACCGCCAGTTCTCGTTTCTTTTTTGAAAGGAACTACCTGCGCCAGACCGAAAGACTGCCACATAATAGCAATAAAGTGAAACCAAACCGTGAGTCAAAAACATAGTTGAGTTTTTGCTGCCCTGTTTATCTGTAAACATGAGAGATGCCCCCGCTTGATCTAAATTGAAAAGGCAGCGACTGCGTGTCACGAACCCTGTTCGATTTCGATGTCGAAAAAAATAGCGGCGATTAAATTAAATATGGATAAAAAAGAAATATAAGCAGGAGACGAGAAAATAATAAATGATAGATGAAGAGGTCACAGTAAAATATTGTATATTGAATAAAGGAACAAGGCAGTGGACAAAAAGAAAGGTAAAAGGGAGGCGTAACAATATTAGAATAAAGAACGTTGCAGAGGTCATATAATAGTGCATGGCAGCAGTACTAAATGTGGACCGTATATGGCAGTACAGGGCAGGATATATAGTATCATAAACGACACCCAGACAATGTTACCACTTATTATTGACGTAAGAAAACAACCCTCATATCACAGACACACACACAAAGATCAGTATGTGTATAAATTTATGGTGCATTTCGTCCAGAAGCGCCTGTCAGAAAGCATCGGGAAGCTGTTGCATAATTCATACCACATTTGATTGTCAAACAATATCATAATACGGATATATTAGCTGAAAGTATTCTTATTTGTAATTCTCCACTAATGACCTCCAGACGTTTTCATTCTACAATAGATCCTGGCTCAACATTGAAATATCTCTGCAATGAACATTAACTAACGAGATGATGCTGCTTCTTTAGAAAGCCTGATCCCAAGCGTCGCCGACATCATCGTCGTATACAGTATAACATTTGATTCATTTCTTAACATACATCCAAAAAAAAAAAAAGACTGTTCATATCCAATGGGTCCACTAATAGAAGTTGATGGTTACAAAAAGAAGATATATTTGATTGAAGCATAAGCATAAACAGCAAAAGCCAACAGCATTCAAGGGTACTACTGAAGCTAATATGAGGATGACTAATGGAACCCATGGAGAATGACTAACACTATTCTAGGGGATAATTGCAAAGTGAAAATACTATACACGGCATGAGAATGAGAATAAAAGAATATCTCTTATTGGAGCACAACAACGATCAACACTAATCAAATGGAATGAATATAGTTAAAAAAGGGACCTATTACACACATGAAAAAAGACTAATGGAACATTTTTCATTGAAGCAAGTAAAAAGATAAATATTTTATTGAAATATATATAACAAACAATGGACAAACAAACACAAAACTAAGCTAAACTAAACTAATGATGACTTCAAAAAACCAACAGTATGTTGGTCCAAAATCCTAGATCCCAAATGAAAGGGTTTCCCCATGCATGTGCAATCCCTGAGCTGAAAACACGTCTAAACTAGTCCAGACACTAATCTAAGTCCATCATCACCCGACAGGAGCCACGATTGTGAAGAATTAAAGAAAGAAAAAGAAAAGAAAGGGGGCGAAAAACGAAAAAATAAAAATGAATATCCAGGTGTGCGGGATTTTAAATGTTTTCTGAGTGTGGATGGATATTTTTGTAAAAGGAAGTATGATACAAACTAATCATTTATTTCAAACAAACGATATATTCTATAACTAGTAAAAATTAACTAAGATTCAGATGGATTTAAGGACAGAAAACAACATCGTAACCTTGGGCAACACATGAATAGGTAGAGGTCTTGTCATCATAGGCGTAGGAGTAAGCAGAGGGGCATTCGTCCTTGACGGCCTTGGAGTATGAATTGGGAGTGCATTTGTTAGAGTCATTGTAGCTACCAGTGCAACAATATTCATCGGTACCATACTTGGAGCAAGCGCTTTGACAGCTGGTGTACTTGCCATCAGTGTAAATCTTCATATCATCGGGACAAGTAGGAATAGTAGAACAAGTAGGGGAGCCGCATTCATAGCCAGAAGAAGAATTCCCATCACCTGAACCGCCAATAGGCACAATCTTCAAAGGCAAGTTGAACCCGTCAACAAAGCTGAGATCGTAAAAGTCATTTCCACCAGAGCCACGGAATGTAAACTCGGCGAGCGAGGCAGGATCGCTTGCGCCAGCGATAGTGCAGTTTGTTCCAGAACAGCTTGATCGACCAAAGAAACGTCCTTGCCAGTTTTCAGCCAATGGATAAGTCTTGCTGCTACCTTGAGAAACTTTAACACTTGAGCCATATGATTCACCATTGGTAAGTTTGGATACTGTAAGGTCGTAGTCACATTGGTTCTTGACAACTACTTTCATCCCGCCAGCAGGAGCAGCAACAGAGAAACCAGCCAAAGCAGCAACAGAAAGAAGTGTAGAGAAAAGCATATTGTGATTATATATAAGAAAAAAGAATTGATTAAAGGAGAAAAAAAGTGTTTAGGGGAACTGTACTGGGCTCTTTTTATATCTTCCCCTTTTTTTTAAAAAAAAAAAAAGTCGTGTCAAAGAATTGATCCTGATTATACACAAACCTAGCAAATGACAGTACGGATCAGTTAAAGAGATTTCAGGTCCAATATTAAGGTCTCGGCATCTGATTGGCTAGTTTACCACTTGGGAAGGGGTTCCCTGAAAAAAATACCGAAATGAAAATGACACCTGTCAAATAAACAGTAAATAGTTTCAAGCCGACATTTCTTGTTTTTCTCTATAAATTCATTCTAGCCATCGGTTCAGACCTGATAATCGAAAGAAAACGTTCTTTTTTCTCGGATAATAACATAACATACACATAAGTCATTTTTGTTGGTAATAATAATACACTTAGGGTGATCTGTACTACGTATATTGTTGTCAAAGCAGAGCGGAGTATAAATATGTCCACTTTTTTTTTTAAGGAAGAGGTCCCAGCATTTTGCTTGGTAATTGAGTACTATAAGACATGACGAACGGAAAACCCAGCAAGAAGCTTAAATAACCCAATGGAAATGAAGGATTCAATTATTAAATATAGTATCTTGAGACATAACAAAACAACCTATTCTCCCGTGCACACATGAGTTCTCCTGAATGCCGAGAAATCAAGGAGCCCGTCAACATGAAACAAAGAAGAATAAGAAAAAAACAACCAGCACAAAGTCTGAATGAATCAGAGTCTAGATTTTTTTTTTCAAACATCAGCACTTTTTATTTGTCATATTCCAAAAAGAAGTCAAATAACTACATCAATAATAAAATAAACCAAAGGGAAAGGGAAACTAATATATCACTAAGGGAGTGTACTTCAGAGTATGAATACAACACCAAACTAAACCATTCATAACCAAGAATATTCCAGAGATGCCCCTTGCATTAGTCTTCTAAATTAAAGTGAGGTAAATGGCGCATTTGGCGTTGGCTGTAGCCTATTATTTGAAAAACGTCGATGCGGTTTGAATGGGATAGTGTTAGTGACATGGGAAATAAATGATCAGTTGTCCGTCAACTTACCAGTTGTTGTCAGGATAGTGAGCATTGCCTTCAATGACATGGAATGTATAGATAAAACGGGATTTCTTGCTGTAATTGGGTGCGGACTTGTGTACAATGCTGCCGTGGATCAACACCAAGGTCCCTAAATGAAATGAAGCCAGTAAGAATATTTTTATGGCCTGACATTTTCTTTTTTCACCCTACTCAATCCCACCAATCCCACCAATCCCACCTTTATCTTATCTTACCTGCTTTCACTTCCTTGCGTACATATTTTGATTCGTCAAATTTCACATCTTCTTCCTTGTCACCGATAAATGTCGTTCCACCGTTGGGGTCCCGTACAAAACGCCGTGTCACCGGAACATCTATACATTAAACAGATATGAAAAAAAAAAGAGCATAATCAGAATTCAAAAATGCATAATATAGACTTGACTTTCTACTTTATACCTTTATGAGAACCAGGGATAAACCAAAGACAGCCATTTTCATCGGTACAATCCTCCAATGCAAACCAGAATCCAGTCGCTGACAGTGGTTCAGTATATAAAAATGTTGAGTCTTGATGAGATGGCACTAAAAAAAAAAAAGGAACAGTAACAAAGTATATCAGTGTAAACCATAGACTGCATACGTGATATATGGAGTACCACTACACTAACCTTTCCCTCCAATATAAGGTTGCTATATAAATACGAGAAAAGTGAATTAGTGCAAATGATCTAGCCAAATAATTTTTTGTCGCAATAAAAACGATTAATATACCTTGAAGATAAGCATAGATTGCAACACCTTGGGATTTACAAAACCAATCTGTCTTGCCATGGTAGCCAATGTGTCATTCACCGAGAATGGCCCAAACACAGGGTCCAGCACATGCAAACCATGTCCGATTTTGTTGATAGCCTTTTCCTTTGGTCGTGTCAATTCCCCCTTGTCGTTGAAAGCACCTTCTTCAAAAAAGAACCGGACTTTGTCGCCAGAATTCAAAAAATAGTCGTCACCAACATGCTTACTACCAGTATCCCCGCCAGTGCTGAATTGAGTCATGGGATGGCCTTCCAACGAGAATTCTTCAAGAAGTGTGTCAGCTCTTTCCTTCAATTTTCCAGCCTGATCCAGGCTAAAGTAATCCGGAATCACTAAAAACCTGAAAAATGTAATGGTGAGTCGATCGCATTTGGTGTTTGGTTTTCCAAGACCATTAAATTTTGTCATTCTTACCCATCGCGATCAAACTAGGTAAAAAAAAAAATAAACGCAAACTTGGGTTAGTTTTCAGAATAAAAAGACGTCAAGCAGTTTTGTCGTTATTCTTACTTGTTTCAATTGTTCTTCTGTGAGCATTTTGTTATTAATAAAAATAGACAGAGAGAGAAGGGAAGGAAAAGGAACGTACTTTTTGATTTTATTTTTTTCTCACCAGTTACCAACTTATAAATCCCGCCACCTGACCGCAAAACTCAAAATTCTGATTGTTGAAGTATCTTTATATTTGAGTTTTATGTATATTGATTATGGGATCACTCTATTTGTTTTCTATTTTCTTTTTTTTCGCTTTCCTTGATGATTTCCCGATCTCTTTTACTACTGAGCTTATCAGCCAAGGCATGATACAGCTGAACCCAAGCCAATGAGTTCCCAGAAAAATCACGGGGTAAAAGTCCGGTTTCTGGGCAAGTTTAATCGAGGCATAATGAGTCGTCAGCCTGTTAAGTGCAGATTTCAACAATCACTCGTATTTTATCAACCCAATTAGGGAAATAAACAAGGTACTTTTTTTATAAATACAATGGGAATGGTCAGCTCAAAATACGACTATACTTCACTGTCTATTTTCCCACCTTTCTATAAAACATTGCAGTAAATCACCACCTCTCTAAAAAAAAGCGCACTTCAGCAAGAACGCAAATTATACCTTAATTATTTCATTTTTTTATATTATATTTAAAACGTTCCCTCACTTGCAAAAATTGTCTTACTCGGTGTCAAGGGGCGGGTGTTGATGTGAGGTTTCGATAAAATTAACACACCTTGCTACTTTGATTGATAAGCGGGAGCTTGAGGGTCTGGTTCGTTTTTTATTATACCACATGCAAAAAAAAAAAAAAAAAAAAAAAAAGAATATATATATATATAGTAATACCCTTAGCTGAATATATACAATATGTTGTTCAGCAGCGAATGTTACGCTGGCGGCACGACCTAATATGAATGATAAAGCAGAAATAGGGCCACGTTTTAAATTAGGTAACCTAGAACTGTCAACCAGATACTAGGTCTCTTGGGGGGGGCTGAGGCAAGTAGTCATAGATATGCTAGAAAACAATAGAAAATGCGCTAGAGAGGTTGTTACACGTACAGAACAACCATGATTCACTCACATGAATGGTCAACAGAAATATGGCTATCTTTAATACCAAGTGACCTAGGACTGCCAACAATTAGGGGGAAAAGTGGTCATAGCGGGTGAACTAGAAAGCGAGTCCTTGGAAAGTCACTATTAAAATAGCTATAATAGCAGTATTGCTAACTATATTATGGGTCAGCGAATGGTTCATAAAAGCACACACTTTATTGAAGCATATTGGTAGATACTAAAACTAAAGGGGAATATCTCATTGTAATAAGGGATTGAATGGAAGGATGATAGCATGAGGGGCAGAGATCCGAAGAATGGTTACCATTAATATAAATGGATAATCGTAAAGTGGGAACTAATATAATATACAATGCAAGACCCGATAAAGTCTAAAGAGATATTTGTTATTGAAACGCAATGAAGGTCAACCCCATACCAAAAGGGAGGGATCGCTGTGAAAGTGGGATCTAATACACTAAACATGAGAGAGTAATGGAATACTTCTTTTTACGTAATTAAATGGAGATATATTTTATTTGAATATATTTACAAACTATGACGAACTACTACTAAACTAAGCTAATGAAGACTCAAAAGTCAATTAATGGTGGTTCTAAATCCTGAATCCAAAATGAAAGGGTTTCCCCATGCATCTTATAAACCCTGACCTGAAACCCCTTCTAAACTAGTCCTAGCGCTAATCTAAGATCATCATAGCATCAAAGAAGTTGAATGGCGAAGAAAAAAAAATGAAAGAAAAAGAAAAGAAGGAGAGCGAAAAAAAATAGAAAAAAGCTGAGACTAGATAAAAGCTTCACGTGGTCGGAATTTGAACTATTTTCTGACTTCCACTGAACTGTATCCTATTTTTCGGGGTAGCCTTTTCATTTTGATAAATCAAACACAAAAGGAGGTTATGGAAGGCCCTTATCTTGTCAGATATAGCATGTACATATACTTAAGAAGAACATCGCATTTTGTTTTCCCTTTGATATCATTGTTGTCGTTCCCTACTGTATGCATAAAAAACAACGATAAACAAAAGCAAAACAAATGTGCGCTAAAAATGAAATGGCTTTCGTTCAAAAAAAAAAAAAAATAGTGGAAGTAGATCCAATAATAATTTCTATGACTACAAATGGACTAAAGTTCAAATGGTTGAGTGGTTTTAACCGTTCCCTTTGGGTGACGGCACTTTGAGCAATTTTATTTCAACAATCCAAAAATAACTAAAACATAGATATATAATTAAGCTATAACTAAAACATAATCTAAAGAACTACTTCGCAAATATGTCACGTAATTAAGCAAACATCTCCAGAATCCAAAATATACATTTTTTGTTATTGCCTTATTCGTAGATCTAATAATCATGCATGTCCAATTGAAATTCCAAGCTTAACTTGTGTCTAAGAAGTAAAATCATTCCCAACTGAAGAGTCAGCCAAAAAAGGGCATAATCATAAAACTAACGCCGACAAGCTCAACATTTGAGGTAGGTTCACGGTATTGGTGTATTCAATAATATGGTGATGCATAGAAACAGAAGAGGGGAAGATCCATCTTTTACGACCGCTTTTCCATCTAAATTATAGACAATCAAATAAGACAGGATCAGTTTACTAGAAATATTGGAAATAATGATGGGATGTAACGTGCCAAGTCAGCAAAAAAAAAAAAGCAAACTGAGAAGAAAAAGTTGGAAAAATGTCCAAAGCCCGATCACGCCGAACTAAATATTGTAACATCGAGACGAAACTAATTTTGATTGGCTAGTGATTGCACCATCATTGTCTTCTTTGAATGGTCAGTTAATGTTCACAATGTGTATAGAATAAACGACGAAGCTCAACATTTTTTTTTGTTTCTTCCTTCCTTGCATTTCTTTTCCTCTTTACTCTTTGTTATTCGTATTGACACTATTCATATTTATTTATTCACAATTTGGATATTTATATCAGTCATCACACAATAGTACTATTGCTACTACAACCACTATCACCGTCACTACTTGATCAATGGAACGTTGCTTTATTTACAACAACCCTTTCTCTTGACGGGCACCTTTGATGGAATAGAAAGTACACTGACTTGCACTACGAGCTTTGCCTGTGGATTCTTCAAATGTTTTGCATGTCTTGTAAGGAGGTGTATACAAGTGTAAGGATACAGCACCATTTGCCCCACTGGGATTTGCAATTCGATGTAATCCGATTTTATCTATTGGGTAGGAGAAAAAAAAAACCTTGTTAAATCGTCATTCTCACCTGACCAAACTTACTCATACTCCGATTTTTTTTAAAAAAATTAGCTCGTCACCGCTTCTGTACACCAATCAAAAATCGACATTTACCATGAATATAGGCGACTTGGTTTGGTTGCAAAATGGTATCTTTAGTGACTTGCAATGGATGATTGGACGAATAAGTGGTGGACACTTGTGTATCCTCCGAAGTATCGGCGGTGATATCAACATTGGACACGGTATTATCTTCAACAACCTTCGAAGGGTATTCGTACAATGTTTCCTGCAGATGACCATCAAGCACCTTCATAATACAATGTGATCCTGCGTGATCATGTATGGGACTGGACAAATAAAGGTAACCATTAAAAAATAATAATACAGTCAGTGATTCAACTTTCGTGGGAAAATAACAACAAACTAATATTTTTTTTTCCTTTTTTTGTTCCATGTGGAATATTACCTGTGCCTTTCTTCCGACCAGGCTAGAATCATCAAATTGAACTATATGACCAACACAAACAATGAAACAATGGAAAAGACGATATGGCACAAATGGAAAACAATGCGTTGAAAAAAAATCACGACGAAATGTCAATAATAGCATCCATTTCAATGGAAGACGACGACAATCATCATGAAGGATAAACAACAAAAGCGACAATAACGTACAAAGTCGAATAGCCAACATGAACGAAAAAAATAACAACAACAACGATGACAGCAAAAGAACGAAAATAAAGTAGGGAGTACGATAAAATCATTATGACCAGAAAACACCAACACCAACGTCAACAACAAAAAAGAAAAATACAGTTCGTCAGTATACGTTGATTCGAATGTGATATTTTTTTTTTCAATACCTTGCCATTGCCATCATCAATCAAATTTCTTGTGTAGGGTCTTGACCGGTCAAACAAGGTGTATTTCTCCCAGTCTTGGACATTGGAACCATATTTCTCCATCAAGCTGATGATCTCGTTGTGATCAATGTGCTCGGAATCAAGACCACCATCTGGACCAAGGACGTTGTGGATATCTTGGATAAGGCCTTGCAAAGTGTAGTGGGTGTCATCTTCGTGAAGTGCTTCACAGGAGTGGTTAAGTAAAGGTGCCATGTTATTGTTCTTTTGAGGTAAGATAAGTTGTGTTTATATATAGAAAAAAAAATTGTTGAAGGAAAAAAAAAAAAAAAAGAGTCGATATCTTCTGTTTCACTGAATCTTTATATATATATTTTTTATACCGGTAGGTATCAATCCGACCAATCGAAATGAAGCTCGCTATGCAGTCATCTATTTTACACAAATGATCCCCTTTGGTCTCCGATTGGACTTTTTATACGTTGTTAGGAAGGTATTCCTGTTTTTGTCTCGCCTGGGTATATAAGGTTTGGCTATTCGGTGGGGGGAATGATCTGACATCAATGTGTGTATGTTTGTGTGTGGGACTTATGTTTAGAGTTGTCATCGGTTAAGGGGTGAGGGGTCGGGGAAGGGGTCAATTTGGTAGCGAGAACGGGATAAGGACTGGAATGGTTTCGGACGAAACAGTCGATAATCTGGGAACGGAATATGGGCTGACTTATAGCGAGGGATTTTTGCAAATTGGGGCGATAGGACCATACTCTATTTATATTTGTAGTTTTTTAGCTATCTTCTGATGCAGTCGTTTTCTAGTTACTTGGAATTGCTTTATACAATAAAAAATTGATTTTTTGTGATATACATATATGTTTTTGTTTTTGGTACAATGTTCAATACCATATATGTTTTTCTATCTTGTGTAGAAATTTATAGGCTTCGTAGATAGACCAATTGACCAACAAAAAAGAAAAAAGATTATGCCTCGCCCCACTATACATTGGTTTACTTTTTACTTGAAGTAGCAATGAGAGGTGAGAAATTCAGAACCCGCAATGATCTGCGTTTTTACTTTTCTTGCTATTTTTTTTTCTACCTTTATACCAATCAAAACTATGAGTGAAGAAGAAATAGACCTGCCCCAACTATACACTTCAGAGTGGTGTCCTCTCCCTTGAAACAATCCTGTACGCCAACTGATCTCCCGTTCAACATACTGTACTTATATTGAGGACGGACCATTGAAAGCTTTATGGATTTATTCCAACAACTGGTTGCAGATGAAGGTGGGATCCTCGCGAACAAGAACATTGACATCCGTCTATACTTTATCAATTCTATGAAGACACAAGATGTCCGTCTTGAGTGCTTTGAAGAATCGAAAGGGGAAGACAAACAATTCAAGATATCAGAACGGAAAGTCAACCTCATTGGTGAAAGGTGTCATGTAAGTTTACACATTGGTAATTTCCGCAATAGGGTATTCACTTTTTTTTTTTTTTTTTTTTTTTTTTTTGCGGTATAGAAAGCTTCTTTATTATCGGTTGCTTATTGTAAGCTACATATCTCTACACGTCTTCTGGAAATTTTGATGAATGTAAGGGTATGAAATCCAACTATACGGGAAACCCTTAGATTTTGTATTCTAGGATTTCATACTACAACCATCGATTTGATTGTTTAGTGGATATTACAGGTAAATAGTTGTATTTTACTTGAATTGCTATGAAGTGACTAACGATGTAAATATATTTTGTTAGTGATGCAATTGGAAACCGACTGGCTGGCAGAATACTTATAGGTTGAAATGGCGGCTTTTTGGTGGAATCTTGGTGGCGAACAAAATGCTTCGTGGCTGAGAACGTTGTCTTGTTGACTGGCGCTGGGCGATATTGCAAATTACTGTTGGTAGTTTAGATGTACAGTAAAATAGATGATTAGTAGTGATAGTTTCATTGGTATACACATTATTTTTAAAATACGATACGATAATAAAATGAGATTGACTTTTGATTTTATTATTATTATTATTATTATTATTATTATTATTATTATTATTATTATTATTATTATTATTATTATTATTATTATTATTCAATGCTGTATCAAAAACTACTCCAAAACGAGATGGTGCTATGATGGGGCAGGGGGGAGGGAGAATCAAAAAATTACTATAGTGAGAGTGGGGTCAAATAGCTGTTATGATGGGTGATCAAAAAATTGCTGTAGACTATCAAATAATTACTCTTGACGACGAGAACATTCTTCAAATTCAGCCAACTTGCTGATTTTGCAATTATAACGATTTACTACGGTTTTGAGCTTCTCTTTTGTTTCTCTTTTGTTATATATTCATACTCTAAAATAAATGTATATATAGTATTATAATTCCAACCCCGATACACAAGAAGTCGATGTTTGACAATGTCGACAATGCACTTGCCCTGAGCTGCTGTTTCATGTTTCGCGTTTATTTTTTATTTTTTTCTAACGCTTCTAATTTTGTAAAGAAGGAAATGGCGATTGTTGAATTGGATGGACGTTTACATATGCATACAGTATTAGCATGCAAAGCACTATCATATTGTTTGGCGATGGGACGTCAACATCTCCAGAAACATCCGCTCTCTATTCTATCATCAAGTCAACCATCGCCGAAGACCTGGACTCCTGGCCAGACCCTACTCCTCCTTTGCTCCACGTAGTAAAAAAATTTATGATGTATGCAGTGTAAGATACAAAAAAAAACAAAGAACCCTCTCCCCGATAATTCATGTAGACTCACTGTTCACTTCTTTTTCCTTGGTTTCCTTATCATCTTCTATCTCAATTTTTATTTGACCCATCCCATTTTTTTTTAATCCTATCCCAATTTTATTTATCTATGTATCGTTGACGGACCTCCAGATATTTTTATTCTTCAATTTGAAGTTAATAAACTGTAGTTGATATTACCACTCTCAACTTTGCCATCCCTCAAACCACAACTTGCTTTATATTACTTACAAATAAATTTAGCCATTCTTTTTTTTTTTTTTGCCTCTTGTATTTGGTTATTCGTTTTTATTGTGCTTTAGTAATGACTTTACTTTTTTTTGGAGTGATAGGGGATGGTTTATTGAGTGAAATGGAATGGATACACTAAAATGGTTCGTCAAGTAGGCTAAAGATGTCAGACGAAAAATACGACGTGGGTGCGGGGATTGAATTGGGTATTTTTTTTTTGTACTGGGACATCCAATTTTTTCATCTTTTCCCTGTTTTTTTTTTCGTCATATACTCCTTGCGCAGAACTTCTCTCTCTATTTATTCACATATTTCTTCGTTTTTTATTACCATCAAGGTATGAATTATATAATAAGACGCGACTTTATTCGTCATCTTCGGTTGTGCTATTTACTAAAAGATATTCACTTGCGATTGTATATTTTTATAGATGTCTCAAAGTGCGATCACAAACCTGGAAAACAAGATCAAACATCTGCGTAACGATATAGAGACTACCAAAAGATTTTTTGACCAGAAAATGACACTATTACTAGAACAAAGCGATCTTTTGCAGCGACAACTACATTTGGAGCTGCAACATCAGCAGGAACTACAGCTACAACAACAAGAACAGGGACAGGAAACGAAACGAGAAGAGCAACGTCAGCAAACTCCTCTTGAAAGTCGTGCCCGTGATCTTATTGAACCAAAGCACACCATCAAAAAGAATAAAGACGGAACACCTAGAACAGTACACCACGTTATATCACATTTCAGAGAGGGATTGAAATCACTACTTGGGAAAAACAACATTGAAACGGAACTCGAAATATTCAAGAGGGAAGCAAACAAGACTGTGTCGGAGATCAAGGAGGACTACCCTATGTATAGGAAGGCGGCCTGGAGGGAAGTACCAAAACACATCAGAATCCAAGCTTGTTATGATTTTGAAAACTGTCTCAGCAATCAGCCTCACAACATACCAATCAACCGAGCGGAGAATATGTGGATGACATCGATCATAGCGGATTATTGGGCTAACAAACGCAGAAAAAAAGGTACATAATGAAGATATATATATGTAGATATATAGAACTTATCTTTCTTTGGTTATGTTAGATATACAACAGCGATTGGAAGAAGATGACGACAGTTTTCCAGAACATGATTGAACTTGGTGATGCGGATGATGCCGAATTATGACATATGCTTATCCGGCTGTACTGACGACACTTGATATCAACACAACAAAAAAATATGGTAAGGAAATGCTATCTCTGCCTGAAAACACCATCCCTTTTTTTTCACACCTTTTTTCTCTAGACCATTATTACTTCTTTCCAACGGATGCTACAGTACTGAACCTCCTCCTAAAACTTTACGTGGATTTGCGAAACGATGATTATCAAGTCTGGTAACCACAAGTCAAAGTCAGCTTTGAACTCATCAAGATTGATGGTGTCTAGGAATGCTGTTTTGTGTTTCTCGCCGTGTACTATCTGCATTTATCGTGCTGCAATTGTACTTTTAATTTAGCTTTAGTTTAGTTTTATTTTTTATAGTAGTATGTTTAGTCTGTCTTCCATTCACCATTATTTTGTCAAGCCAATAAAAACGGGAGGTGTTATCGACAATATTACGTGTGATTGATTTTTTGTTTTGTTTTGGGAAATATTTGAGTTACTAGGTGTCAAGTTCTTCTTTTTTGTTTCAAGTGTAGAGTTTATGGGATATGGTTAGACGACTCTGGCATCTCTCACGTCGGTGGCCAGCCAGTTGTCGTCTTCAGCGGCCTGTCTAACGAATATACGCAAATGACATTCAAATCCCGCCACGTGAAATGTTTCGGTGTTCGTTATTTTTGCGCTCTCTTTCATTTCATTATCTTTCCTTTTTTTTTTTTTTTTTTTTTTACCGATGCTTCTTTGAGGTTATGGTGATCTTAGATTAATATCAGGACTAGTTTAGAAGGGGTTTCAGCTCAGGGACTACAACATGCATGGGGAAACCCTTTCATTTTGGATCTAGGTTCTGAGGGCACCATTAGTTGGCTTTTTGACGCCTCCATCACCTTAGTTTAGTGTTAGTTTATCCATGCCTTGTATCTATATTTGAATAAAATATGTCACTTTTTACATAATTCAGTGAAAAAAGTTCTCATCGGTCTCTCTCATGTCTTTGTACACGAGATCTCGCTTTACTATCGTCCCTTTAGATTTAGTGTTGATCGTTGCTGCACTTCAATAAAAGGTGTCACTTTAGTCTTTCCCCAGCCTTGTTCTATAAATTATGTTGCCACGTATTTTATAACTGTCCCTTTAAATCAATGTTGACATGCTTCAGAACTTCCAATAGTCTTCTTCGCGCCAGTTACACCAGATCCTTTGTTACAACGAACCTCGCACACTTAGTTTAGTATGTACCATATTCCTTCAAATAAAATATATCTCTTTAATACTCATTATCTGACTTACTCTTTAATGAACAAAGCAGTTGTTGTGGTTATTTTGTGAGTATCCTATCCAACACCTTTTTTCGCGCTCATCCACAATAAGTACATGCCTTACCCGGAGTCCCAGCGACCGATTTGTAGTTCTAGGTCAATTGATATGAAATGAGAATCAATTCCTACTCTACAAATTCATATTAATCAGCCTAGGTCTTGCCTCCAGCGTGTTCTTTTTCTTTATATGTACATAAAATATTGAAGCCTACACCAGCCTGGACATGCTCTCTCTGCCTAGTGCATCATTTTCATTGGATAAGATATAATAAAACTAAAGTCGAAGCCTAAACAAATTTCACTTGGGTACCAAGGGGTCACTCCAAAAAAAAAAAAAGGATTATACTGTATCCTATGCAGAAACATAAACTGTGATTCACAATAATCTAAACGAAGGGTGAGTGTAAAGCAGGATCCAAATTATAAGACGATACCAACATATGTGAGATATATTAATGATAAAAACACAAGACATATTTTATTCAGATGTAGATTAAGACTACGACAAAGAATCTATAACACTAATCTAAGAGACTAATCTGACGATGGTCATAAATCCTGAATTGAAAATGAAAGGGTTTCCCATGCATCTTGTAATTCCTGTGCTGAAACCCCCTTCTAAACTAGTCCTGACACTATTCTAAGAACATCATAACTTCAATGAGGTTCAAGGATGATGTGATGTTTTTTCTTTCTAAAAAAAAGAAGAAGAAGAAAGATACATAAAAAAAAAAGAGGATGAAGTAAAAAACCCTGGCGGATTTTGAATTTGAAAAATTAAAGACATCCTAAAAATGGAATGGTAAAAAATAAAATTGGGAAGGATTGGAGACAGTGTCAAAAAAAAAAAAAAGAGAAAAAAGAAATAAAAAAGCTTTATTGACATAAAAAGTCATAGACATAAAAATACAAGGGGATATCAATTGAATATGGCAAAGTGGACGAATTTACCATCTACATATATATATATATTTCAAAAATAAAAAATAAAATAAAACAGGGGCGCGGAGATAAATGGATTAGAAAAAGGGGAGTTTGATAAAAGTAGTTGTTTCATCGAAGATCATACTGGCCATGATGTAATAAGCGGTAAGGGATAGCGTAATGGAAACCCAACCACCGGCGGCAAGCAAACCTGGGACATGAAGGAAATTACCCAAGCAGCT
Organism: Absidia repens; assembly: GCA_002105175.1. Taxonomy (NCBI): domain Eukaryota; kingdom Fungi; phylum Mucoromycota; class Mucoromycetes; order Mucorales; family Cunninghamellaceae; genus Absidia; species Absidia repens. The sequence goes on from MCGE01000020.1 coordinate 209,666, forward strand.
GAAGAGGAAAGCCAAAAACACTTGGAATAATGTGGCACGGATTAACCAAGGCTGTCTGAGAGTTCCAAGGAAGAAGATAAACGAGACAAAAGCATAACCAAGCATATAAACACCGATACATTTTTCTAGGGCTTCTTCTCCTTCAGGGATGGCTGCTTCCAAAAAACCACTAGCACCTGAAAACATGATGCCATATGAGAAGAAGAAGCCAGAGTAGGTCATCATGGTGGTAGCAGCATAAGTGTTTCCCATCAAAAGTTCCATAAAGCCAGAAACAAATTGAGCAATACCAGTATAACCAAGGGCAACACCTACTGCCACTTGAGGTAACGACGTGATAAGCCCAATTTGGGTTAGCCCAAGGACAAGACTACCACTGGCGAAACTTGCGAAGCCGATAGCAGCAGGGTTTCCGGGTTTGAAAAGAGGAGGAATACTTGGGGCCATCATGGAGCTTCCTGGAGCCATTGGAATGCCTACTTCTTCATGATGAAGTGCGCCGCCACGGATACTAGGTGATGTTGGCAACTTCTCAATAGATTCATGATGTTCAAACTCTGGTTTTTGATTGAGAGACATTGGCGATTAAGTTAATTAAAGTAAATAGTAATGAATAGAGAAAGAAAAATAAAAGATTGATAGAGAAAAATAAAAATTTTATATACTAAAATACATGATCTCGTTAGACTGTATTTATACTATTTTCCCTCTTAAACTTAAAAAAGAATTTCGACCCCACACTTTTTCTCATGCAATTTAAACGCCGATGTCTCACCTTTGCAAAATGGGATTTTATTTGCCTTGATCAAAGCGTTTTATAACCTTCCAACCTAATTTAAAGAGCTATTAGGGAAAAATAGCCTCCATTTAGATTTAAGAGGATATTTTCCTACATATGGATTGACCTGTCAAAAAGCTAAAAATTTTGACACTATTGAACATTGAATTCCACCCTATTGTTGTCTATCATTACATTGACTTGATATCTAACCATAGCAACCCCACAATTACTGTTTTAAATTGCGCTCCCAGATTGTAACCAATAATTACTGGATATCACTGGCTGATAATATATTCCTTTTTTTACTCCAAGATTGTATCAATTTTTTTTTTAAAGTTCGTAGGGGTCTTTTTTGGTTGCTCTCATGCGGGACTTGAATATCATTAAAATCTTTATCCGCTTTCTCGGTGAGCGTTCATTGACGAACAACAAAACGTAAAATGAATCATAAACAGGAACAAAAATATAGTGTTGTATAGTATAGAAACAATATGCTTAAAGTTAAACGAAGACTGACCGTCTTTCGTATGGAGGAAGTTTACTGTGATTCCAGAAGAAAAATTTGCTGTCGGTTCCTGAAGTTGTCCATTTTCCCAATTTGACTCATCATTAATCTCACGCAGGACATGCGAAGGTATGCGGGGAAATAGAAAATGTGACAATACGCTTCCTTATATGTTACTTTTTTTTTATTCTTCTTTTGATTCTTTTCATTCGAAATTCACACTTCATATCCATTTTCGCTCAATTTGTTTTTCAAGTTACATAAGATAGTAAAAAGACAATCAGAAATTCCACAATGCAATTTTTCGGTTTTTATCATCCGCTTTTGTGGGGGAAGAATAAAAAATTTAAACAAACATCCTAAAGCGTCCGATATGGACATTCTGCGTTTATATATAATTTGATGGTCATTTATACATGGTGATTGAATGAATGAATACTGTTGATTGGTGCAATGACAGTTATAGATAAAATATAAGCCAGGGTTTCAATACCTCTGCGTCATGTTGTCTTTAGTCGCCAAAATCGAAAAACAACTACGACACTATTTCTTTGTTACCGTACTATGGGATTTATCCAGACTCTTTCTTTTCACCATGGAACCGAACCAATCCAAATCTGAATAACGACTGTTATTCTCTATATGCAATAATTTTAGGTAGCGTCAAAAAAGAAAAAAAATCGGTGGATCAATGCAACAAAGTTTAGTTGGTACAACAAAAGAGTAATATCCCGAGATCGGATAAGATAAAGAATATATTCGAAGGATAATGAGAATTTTATTCAATAAGAGTAAAATAAACGATAAAGGCCATTTTGATTGCATTCGAATGGGTCATACTAAAAACTAATGGACATATGGTGCGGCTCACTTATAATGTCAAATTTTCGATTTTTCATTTCAATTTTTGTGATGTCGGTCGCCGTTTGAATATGCCTTTTTAAAGTCTTTTATTTTTTTTCCCCTCCTTCCTTTCTTTTCTGGTTTTTTTTTTTTCCCAAATCACCACCATTTCATTGATCTCAATGAAGTGACGTTCAACTAGGATTAGTGTCAGGACTAGTTTAGAAGGGGTTTCAGCTCAGGCATTACGAGATGCATGGGAAACCCCTTTCATTTTGGATTCAGAATTTGGGACCACTATTAGATTAGCCTTCAACTTAGTTTAGTATTGGTTGTCACTTTTATAATTACTACTGAATAAACTTGGTCTTGTCTTTTTCTATCATTATTCTTTCTTGTCTTACCAAATATATAAACATGGGCTTATTATAAGCAGAAAAAAATATTGGTATGTGTGTGTCTGTGCGTACAACAACAACAAAAAAGAAGGGACGGTACTTTTTATTGTACAAGTAATAAATAAAAATAAAAATACATAAACTACTCTTCGTTTGAAAGTACAATCTACCTCTACCTCTATATCTACTAACTATGCTTGATATTGGAGCGGGAATGAGCAAAAAACAGGGCTGGTTTCCAGGGGTAAAATTTTTTACCTTGTTCTCGATGTAATATTTTACCGTTTTCGGGGTGTTTTACAAAATAAATGCACATATCATTTTCCTTTTTAGTACATCAGATACATTTCAAATCCTAGGCCTGCCAGGCAAAGTCTTCTTTTTTAAAGGCTTCTTCCTCTATGTTTCAACGTTCTAAAAAATAAAAAATTGTTAAAGGATGAGGTTTTGTACTCCTTTGTCTGGTGATAATGTATGTAACTAAAGTAACCACAGTGCGTCTTTATTTGGAAAGGGGAACGTTTTCACCTTAAAAAGAATCATACTTGACTTCAAAGGTTCGATCGTTCTAAGAAAGACACTTGCTAGCTTGTATCATAATGAACGGTCTTTGACGATTAGCTAATTTCAGATTTTGGGCTCATATTATTATAATACGGGTAAAATATTGGGTGAATATAAAACTAAAGACGAGGGGCTTAATGTAATAAGGGATTCAATGGAAATATCTATTGGAGGAAGCATGAGGGAGACAATATGAGATTTGAGAAATGGTCAATACTAATCTAAAAAAACAATTGTAATATTGGGGGGGGGGGTAATATAATCTACAGTACAATTCAAGACAGTGAATAAAGGAATATCGTTTATTGAAGCAAAGCAATAGTCAATACTAATCAAAAGCGAAGATAGTAGCAAGAAACGGATCTAATACACAAAACATGAAAGATATCAACGGGACATTTTTCATTGAAGAAAAGAGATACATTTTATTCAGATGTAGATATTAACTATGGCCAACCTAACACTAAACTAAGCTAATGAGGGTTCCAAATCCTGAATCCAAAATGAAAGGGTTTCCCCATGCATGTTGTAATCCCTGAGCTGAAAACCCTTCTAAAACTAGTCTTAATACTATTCTAAGACCAACATAGCCCCGTAGAAGTTGAATGATGTAGAAAAATGAAGGGAAAAAAGAAATTGAAAAGAGAGGGAGAGAGGGAAAAAAAATTGGGGAGTAAATAAATATTCACGTGGTCGGCATTTGAAACGATTATTTTGATCAGTACAAAAACGAAGCTACCGTCTTTTTTTTCTTGCGACAATCAACCGTGATATACTACAGCATCACCAACGTGATAATTTTCTTCTCTTAATATTAATCATCACCATTCAACAATGAAGCGATTATTGTTCTCTTTTCTTGATGTCTCTGTAGACAAACTGGAGCAATTCGACTTGGTATAATAGCCCTCTTCACTGTAGACTATTTTATCACTCACCATAGAATAGTATGTCATCTTTGATTAGATTGGTTTACTTTCTGTAGTTTTAGTCTATAACCTGATGCCTCCTCTCACATAAAGTCCATACTTACTGTCATACACTCCCAAACGCATCCCCCTTACATAGGTGTCATGGTTTTACCATTAGACCAGTTTAATTTACTTGTAATAGTATATCTACATCTGAATAAAATATGCCTTGTAATTTTGCTTTTCATTGTCCCTCAAAGTTTTGATTTGTTGCGTCGAACGGATACGCTCGCACTTTACAGTGCTTGTACGTGTAGAAAAAAAATCTGATGTATGTGTGTTCAAAAAAAAAAAAAGGGTTCGGTATAAAATGATTTTAACCAATTGTCATGCTCAGCGTTCCGTCGACCCTTTGAACACTGGGCTTCAAAACAGGGGATAAAGAAATTTCTTTAATAATGCTTTGAAAATTTGTCCTGGGAAACACATGAAAAACAGACAATGAAGAACCCATAAAAGTAAGCAGCGATGAGTACGCGAATGCATGATGATTGAAGCTGACCGGAAGATACTTAGTTCACTTGCACATCATCCACTTTTTTTTTTTCTTTTTTTTTGGTACGCGTTTTGATATTGCAATTAGTCGACCCCTTTGACAAAATTGACCAACTTCAAATGACTAAGATTTTGTTATTATAGATCAACAACAACCAACCAGCCACGTAACTTTGTTCTTTTGTATTTCAGTGGCATTTAATTTTTTTTTTTTTTTTTTTTTTTTACATTATTGCGAAACTTCACCGTAATGACGTGACCTATTGTATTAGTAAGAGAGGATCTATAAAGGAAATCAACGCTTGGCAAAGCACAAATAATTCTATAGGTCTTCAGTGATTGATATGATAAATGAATCAGTGCAATTTTTATTTATTCAACAAGCGGCAAAAAAAGCAATAACTAAAGAGTCTATTCTAGTATGGTATAATATAATAATAGCTATTCTACCCTGTCCGTCACAGCCAACGATAGTTTGTTGAACGATCAATAGTAATGGTCTTTTTCTCAAGCTAGTTGGCAGTCGTCGAACTATAAAATAAGTATACAGCATTGAGAATGAATCATCATCATCATCATTTTTTTTTTTGATTTTTCTACTGACCTTGAAGAGTGCAGCGATAATTTCAGCAATGCGTTGATCGATCCATCTTGACGGGCTCATCAGTGATTCAAACCAACCAAGATGCCCTATTAAAAAACGATATTTTTTCAGTGCCAAATCAATAAGAGTGAATATGTCGACCCTCACCCTTTTTGTCCTTACCTCCATAGTCAGTTGTAGCCAAAAGCACGTATGGATTGATTTTGATTTCATCCCATGGAATGCCACCTGACCAAGCAACCGGATCGTCCATCGCATTGATGCATACCAAAGGGACCCGGACATGCTCTATGACTCGATTGGAGCTGCAATCCCGGTAATAATTGTTCACAGTGGTGTAGCCATAAACCTTCCGTGTGCAAGCTTTGTCGTAGCTTCGCAAGGTGTTTGATGACATAACTTCATCAAGTATAAGATCAGGATGCTTCATCATCATCGTCAAGTGGCGTGTAAAAATACGTTTCAAGTTGTTCGCCATGGTCCCAGAATAAATCGTTCGACGGAAATACGTTGCATCCAGATAGTTCTCGCATGCCAGAAAATCAAAAGGGTTTGCTACAGAGATGGCCGCTTTCAATGGGGTATTTTCCTTTTCTTCACCCAAGTACTACATAAAAAAAAAAAAAGATTCGGCCCATTCCGATAAATTGATTTAGTTACACAAGGTATCACCCAAACGCAAGCTGTGTTGTGTTTTTTTTTTTTTTTTTGCTTTACCTTAACAAGAATATTCGAACCCAATGAGAACCCAATCCCAACCAGTGGCGTTCCTGGAGCCAGCTTTTTTTGGATATAGATCAAAGTTTCCCTCAAGTCATCAGTATTGGCACCATTGACTGTGTGTGGCGTTGTGATTTCTGTTTGCCCACATCCCCGTCCATGCATGACCACTGCGCGATAATGATAAGGTGCTTGTACAATCTATAAAAAGATAGTTTTAAGTGTCCACATCTTAACCAAACTTGTTTTCTTTTTTGGGTGCATGCCCATTCATTCTTACCTTTTCAAGGACGCCATGTATGTAAGACTCGTGACTTCCTCCAGTAAGACCGTGTAAAACCACCAGTACTGGAGTCATCGTATCATCCACTGTATGCTTTTCATCCACCGTCCAATCAAGTGATATCTGCGCTCCATCCTTCAGGGTTAGCAGCTCCCTTTTGATAAAAAATAAAATAAAATAAAACACGAGTGGTTATTATGTTGTATCGTATGAAGAGGGGGTCAGGGGGTGTACTGTTTTCTTACCTTTCAAAGTTGACATGAGGACTCGTTACCTTGTAGTAGGCTGAGTAACCAGTTTGAAGATGACCATTGAATAGATACGCGGTCGGTGAGTACTTGGCATCAAGTGAAGGACAGTTTGATTTAAGGTAGTCAGATAATGGTGCTGATGACATTTTGCTTTTGATCTCTACAGGTTGATCATGATGGAAGAATGTGAAGCTAGATGGCATACTATAAATTCAGTAATAAGTACATAAAAAAGAAAAGAAAAAGAAAGAGCAGAAGAAGTAGAAGAAATAAAAAAAGGAAGATGAAGAAGCAAAAAAAGAAAAAGAAAAAGAAAAAGAAACGGGGGCAAATTCCATTCTTGCAAAAAAGGCAGCTGAGTCCGATAGCGAAACTATTTTTCCAATTGGTAATAGTAAATAGGTGAGTATTTCATATGCGATTGGCCAAGATTATCATAAACATATTCCAATAGAGTACAAAGTGTTTTTATTTTCATAAACAAAAAAATATATAATAAATATAACTAGTAAGGGGAAGGTTGTTGATGTGGGGGATAATGATTTGCAGTAGGTGGATACGGGGAGGACATGGGGTATGAAGATTCACTTTCTTTCGTTGGCATTGGGTTCGTTCCTTGCTGTTGTTGACTTGTTGTAGATGACAGCATATGTTCACCAGCATCCGATAGACCAACGCCACGTTTCTTTCGTCCGCGGATCTCAATACGTTTTTTAGCCAAACGGTAAGAATCTACACCACAACAAAGCACATTGCGGAAAAATTCAGGAATATAAACAAGATAAGCATCCACAAAAGCCATCCATGCTGATAATTTGTGAGGTGAAAGTTGACCATTCAATGGTTGATAATTTCCTTCATCGTCGTCAGCCGTTGTTTTGGCCATTCGTTGGTCCACATTGAAGAAACGCATCATGAGCAAAGTTGCAATGCACATTGTCACACACACGATGATCACATAAATCCCACTTTGTACTTCTTCAGCTGTCCAAGGTAAATTATCCGCTGAGTGAGTACCATCTGTTCCTTTGATTATGCCTGCATAAGATAGACCAGACAGCAAAATTTCACCAAAATAGAAGATCGCCATAATAGGGCCCCTGCAGTAAATATAATATAATACATATACCATGAGTATCGTATTTCGTTTTTCATCATTTACTATCATTATCGACTTACTTCACACACCAGAACATCCCGTGACTTGGTATTCCACCATCTTTCCATTGATCATGATATACAGCCAAGTAGGTAAAAAGTGCCGTCAAAATAATCGACAATGAGGTGAAGTTGATGATCACAAGATAGACGTGCGCACCGTGGAAACTGAAACTAGAGCCACAGTAGTAACCTTTTGCCTGGGTAATCACAGAGACCAGTGCATCGATAATAGCCCTATTATCAGGAAATAAAAAGTTGGTGCACTATTCCTTTTATATACTTTTAATTTAGGTGTTTAACTTACCAGATAGGGAACTGGTATACAAGAATGTCAGTGATAATTCGGTAATGCATCCCCCATTTGGATTTTCTATTGTAGATGTAGAAGACACGCAAACAAAACAAAAAAAAGGAGAATTAGTAACAAATATTTTGATCGCTATTCTGTTATTATTCGACTTACAAATTGACCTTGAAGACAAAAAACACCTTTGTTGAAAGTGCTTCTTTTCGTCCCTGAGCCTCTTCACGGTATGGAGCAAGATAAGCCTGAAGACATGAAAACACTGAATAGACAGCAAAAGATTCGAATAGAGTTGCAAAAAATAGAATCGTCACTTTATAATCCGAGCGTAAATAGGAAGCCCACGCCAATGTCGCATATACAGGTGGATAAAGAAGAATACGGAGCTTGTGACGTTGTATTTCTGGATCACTATGGTATGTAAAAAAAAAAAAAAGGTTACACGAAATAGTCGACTAATTTCTGGACGCCAGTAATCCAATTACTCTCTCAAAATCACTTACTAGTAGTTTCGAAGATGACGAATAACTAAGTATATCGCGACCACCCAGGTGATCAGTAAGAATAACAAGCAGACAAGCCAGCCCACGATATGCCAATTATAACTAAAATTCCATTCAAGGCGAAGTAAAAGGGAGTGTAAGTGAGTCAGGATAATCTCTTTCCTTGTTCTCCTACTGCTGCTACTTTGGAGCAATACTTACGTTGGATGTTGCCAGACGTCAACGAAATTAAATCCAGGTAGTCCACTGTAAAAAGTGACAACAACAGAGTAAGTATGGTGGTGAGTATTCAACATGTGTATTGTGTAGTCGATGAAAGTTCGTCGCCAACTTACAAAGGTCCAGTTTCCCGAAACCCTCCAGTAGAAGGGCAAGATTCTTCGGCGGCAGTACTATTTCCACTATCCATGGTTCAAAAAGAATCAGATATATATGAAAGTCACGCTATGGATACAAGTAAAGTTAAGGTGGGAAGGGTAGTCTTTTTTTTGGGAAAGAATAAAATAAAATAAGTAAAAAAAAAATGAAACAAAAAGAAAAAAAATCACTGTAAATAGACAGGTACACGGCGGAGTTGTAAAACTCTAACGAGCTTAGCCAGCACCTCAGCCAGCCTCTGATCACTTTTTATGGATGTTTTTGCCAAGCTCCGTTTCATTCTCATATAAGTATTCCAGGTAACAACCGGGAAAACAAATTTCTATAAATGTCCTTTTTCAGCTGTGTTCATGTAACAACCGTGGCTATGGAAAGCCAAGAAGTATGGAAAAAAGGAAAAGAGGCAGTGTGGCGAGTGTGACTATACTTTTCTCCCTATTCTGTACCTGAATCATCGGGTTGCCAAAGTGAATGCAATCTATGTATGATTAAATTAAACCGCTTAGTACAGTGTAATGAACCACTGACAACTTACTGCAGCTATGTATAGTTAGGATATCATATCAATGGAAGTACAGCAATGAAAGAAATTACTTGAATAGTCAAGTACGCTGTTTTTTTTAAACGACCCAGAAAACCAGTGTGTGATATGTTGGTCTATTTAATCCGCAAAGTTCACACTGATAGAATCCTGTATATTGTACTGTATATTGTACTATGTAGTATCATGGTTGAAAATAACTTTGATACAAGCATACAAATTAAAATGTTCTTTCAGTTGTATTTCTTGGTTTATAATCAGATTGATAAAATTGGAGCAGTTTTCAATGTCCTGTTATAATACACTAAACTGAGAACCCCCTTCTCGCTAGCATGTTTGCATATATATATTTAGTAATTAAAGTGGCTATGATACTGTACCATAGCCATTGCTATGATATGCAATAATTCCAACCCTTTATGGAAGTTTTTTATATTTTTTTTCGCTGGTTGAAAGGTCCGGCGGAAGTTTGCCTAAAATATACGCCCAAAAAATCGTTTTTCTGACCAAAACTTAAACCTAGTGAGTTTTGTTGAGGGCTGAAAAATGCCACCCAGATGTTTATTAGATCAACAGTCTTTTTTTTCGCCTAGAGCTCTTTGAGCTCGTCCGGACTCGGCAAATAATGGATATTGTAACTCCAAGACATAATAATGATCGAGTGATAGACATTTTCAAGTATTATTCCTCCACCAAGAAAAAAAAAAAAAAAAGAACACTCCACAATAATTACCACACCATGTGAGAAATTTATGATTGGTGATAAATTTCTACGAGGAAGGCGCCCGTCCTGATTGATTCCTCAAGACCAGCGGGAGTTAAATTTCTCGTTTATTCCAGCGCAATTGGCCGACTTTTTTTGTTTTTCCTTTTTTTCTGTTCGTTCTTGTGAATAGATGTTGCTCAATGCTATCTGACTCCAGCTTAACTAATATCTTGACGGTGGTAAGTAGGACTTATTTATCTTTAAAAATGCATGATGACTAGTTTGCGACGTGATTGGGGAAGATGGAAAGGATATCATTGAACCATGAATGGAGTGGGAAGGGGAGGGGTTGGGGAGAAGGGGGACGGTATGCCGTTTTGACTTTTTTATAGTCTAAAACGACAAGCTCATTTGACTCACTCATCTCGTTTTTTTTTATCATTCTTAGAGTGGTGTATCACAAATCCGCTACAGAGCATATCAACAATGCTGCTCGCAGTCGTCACTCACTACTTCCTTTACTTGGCAAGATCCACGAACGTCACCAACACTTCCCACCACATTGATCGCAGCTTACAATCAACTCATCCAACAAAATATACCGTGTATGTGGCAACTACAACCTTCAGCAAAACCATCCACTTCCTCAAAAATGGATACGCCGTCGGACAGTGTTACCTTGGAGTTGTGGGTTTTTTGGTTTGATGATCGGCACACTGGTCTCATCGATGCAAACTCTTTACTCAAGGAACTAGATGGTAAGAATCTTCTGACTAACTTGACAGTAGAATGAAATGTCTGTTTTCTTAATTTTTTTTTTTTTTTTTTTTTTTTTTTTTGTTTGTCAAAATATTAGAACTTCGTATGGGTTCGTTTACTTGGGAAAACGTATCGTCAAAGAATACACATCGATCTAATGCTTGTACTTGGGTGACTGTGGTGGTGGAATACAAACTGTTTGTTAAAGCGATTCGAAATTTGATTACACCGTAAGTAATAGCATCATGGTCATATTATAGATTATGAGTTTATAGTACTCACGTCTCGCGCTATTGTCTTCTTTGTAGATATATGCTGAAAAAGGATGCTTTGCCTTTGGGCGAGTTCTTCGTATTTCCCCCCTCTTACCTGGAACGACCCGTTGGAGAAGAAAGCGATTCCGATCAGTCCTCTTCACTTTGCTGCACATATAACATCTATTTGGCCTCGACCAACCTGATCTTCCAGCCAAATACGCGTAGGATCCGACTCCGACCTTTGCAATCAGTAGATTTACATCAAAATGCCAAAGGGGCAAAAGGTAACTATCATTTGTCATAATAGGTGGGAATATGGATTTGAAACGCGTTCTCATCTTGTTATTTTTGTCTTTCTCTCACGTTTAGTACTACTTAGTCCCAGCGGTGAATATGCTTATCTTTCATCAAATAGTCGACAAATGGCCCACCACTTTGAAGATCAAGTTTTACAGCAATGGTCCGCACTACTCTATATTCCTCTTTCAAAATTAATATCTACTTCAAGTAATGTGCCTGCTTTGGTCTCAATTCGAATGTCCTGGGGTGAAACTATGTATTATCCAAGTCGCCTCGTCTTTATCAAAACGCCAACAAGGCAATCACCGAGTGCACTAGCTGGTATGAATGGAACAATGGGATGCAATCATGGATTGACGGAAGATATCGCTCAGAAATGGAATAGAGAAATGTGGATTGAACAAGTGATGGCGAATCAAACCGACAAGACAAAACACAAGGTAGATTATTGGTTTTACACCAACCCGCGGCTCAATACAACACTGGCGGCTCTTGATTCTTTATCAACAAGTACGCTTAGCACACCAAATTCAATTGACGCAAATTCCCCGATGATGATTCAAGGCGGGGTGTTGATGAGGGCCTTGAGCGAACCTGTGATTTCCAGTCCGTTGATGGCATCAAAATCAGTGGCGACCCCCTCCAGCCCACTGCCGAAGGATGAAGGTGATGATGACAACGACAAAGCACTTAGTAACAATGGTGATACTCCTGGTGGCAGCAACAGCAATTTCGGCGGCAGTGGTATGGGTTTACGCGGCAATCAGACTTCTCTTGCGGATTTTGTACAACAATATTTTGGCAGCGGATCTGTGGACGATTTGGCTATGCAACTGAATGGATCAATGGATATGAGTCTCTTACCAAGGGCGACAAATACACCGGGCTCTACTCCACTCATGATGGCACCAACACCTCAACATCAGCAAGATACACTTACGATGACGCCTGGACAAAATTATCCAACACCAAACGCCATACAACAACAGCAGTCACCGTATAATTACTCTGGAAACAATAATATGGTGCCAAATGCTAGCTATACCTCTCCACTTCAGGCATCTTATACCGCTTTACAACAACAACAAACACCAATTCAGCAATATCAACAACAACAACAGCAGCAGCAACAACAGCAACAACAACAACAACAACATCTACCACAGCAACAACAACAGCATCAGCAACAAATGTCTAATCACCTTCAACAACAACCAGCACTTCATGGAAATCGAAACCAACAGGCGCCTGAAGGAACGAATGGGGAAAATTTGGATGTAACCTCCATGGATGCGTTAGATTCGATCGGATATGATATGTCAACTCCTTGGGGTGGAGATGCTGGACTTGACAACTTGGAATTGGATTTGGATGTTACTGAAGAAGACTTCAACTTTTTTGAATCAGAGCCCGTCAAGCCAACAACATCAAGTGCTTTACCAATGGGTTCTACCGTATCAGACCTGCAATCAATGGATGCATTTTTCTCGGTCAAGAACGAAGATGCACTACAACCTGATGCAATGCTAGACGCTTTTGGTTTCCAGAAAACCGATCCCACATCAATGACTGACACTGACATGGACGGCTTACTCACCAACTCCAATTATGACACCATGGTCCTGGACACTCCAAAACAAGAAATATACCAAGATTCTGACATGGCAGTGGATACTTCAGCACTAGAAAATACAGGTGATACAACAGCGTCAGCGAATCATGGGATAAAGCAAGAATCACCGACTGGCATGCTCTCCAATACATCAGCTTCACTTGTGGCACCATCATCATCATCTCTGGGCTCTACTCATCAATCCAACGTAACGGAGATATCCGAAAATAGAAACAACATCAATACCTCATGGTCTCCAAATGTATCTCAAGGTGTTAGAAAAGAACAACGATTGGTACCACCTTCATTTGCACCCCTTTATTTATCTATACATGTCAATGACGCCAAATACATGCACGGTGGAAAATTCACGTATACCCCTGGTGAAGATGATGATCGTGAAAAAAGAATGGCTACAGCAACATCCTTTTCTTTTGACAGTACAGCAAAAACAGCGGCAGCAGCAACAAAAAGACGGAAACCCAAAGACCGAACCTACCATCCAGATTATGTACCGATTGTCAAAAAGAAGCGAAACAAGAAAAAGGTCGAAGGGAATGACGATAACGATGATCATGGACGCTCTTTGCAAACAACAAACGAAGGAGTCGACCTTATTGACACAACTTCGAATCAAATGCTGGACGGTGATGGTGATATAGCAATGAATATTACCAACAAGGGGATGGCTATTGACGGTGAAGGTGGTGGTGATAATAGCAGCAACAGCAGTAGCAACGATAGTGGCGACAGCATGAGCGACAGCAGCGATAGTGACTCGGATGACAGCGGGACCGCAAGTGACAGTGACCAAAGCATGATGCAACTCCTCGGTGGCGGTGATACTGTCGGAAGCGGTGGAATGAGTAACTTTAGAATAGCCGGCACCCCATTGAAAAGGACACCATCGGCATCAACCACAACAACGACACCTGGCCAGGACATCAAAAAGGAAAGTGGAAATGATACCGAAGACAATGAAAGTATTAGCCGACAAAGTTTGGCAAGTTTTGCAACCACAACAGATGGCTATGCGAATGGTGCGGGTGCTGTTAGCATTGGAGTTGGTATCAATGTCCCGGTGGACGACGATGACGATATGAACGGCGGTAGCGATGGTGACTCGAATCGTTGGCTTGAAAACCTGGCAAAGGCGCGGATTGTCTATCTACATCGATTGATTGGTGATGTGAAAATAACACACGGTGGAAAGCGAAGATATGTCCTGGATCGCTTGGATTTAGACTACGATACACCATTTGCGACGACAGTAGCGTCTGGATTGGTACATCCTGAACGGTACAACGAAGAAGATGAACGATCTCTACACTATCTTTGTCAACAAGCTGTTTTGGGCGGTTATCCCTTTACTGGTGGTCTGGCTGAAATATCAACGAATGGAGGCGAAGTTGCCCTGGGCGAATCTACTCGGATGGTGATTACTCGTAGACGTGATTTGGTTCAGCATGCTCGTGGAGGTAATACAACAAAAAAAAAAAAAAAAAAAAAAAAAAAAAAAAAAAAAAAAAAAAGAGAAGAGAAGGTGTATTAAACTTTGCCTTGAATATATCATAGGCGCTACACATGTCCCATGTTTGCCAAGTGATTTTGATCGGGTTACTCAAGATTTCAAATCCATCCTTGGTGATATCTTTGACCCCAAAACAGCTACCAACGACGATCCTATGTCTTTGAATGTTGCCGATTTCACAAGCTCAGTCAGTGTCAATGGTCCTCTCAATGTGCAGCAGTACTATGAATTATCAGGTAAGACTTCGCTTTTTCCATCCAAAAAAAAAAAATAGATTTACTTACGTTTATACCCATTCATTCCACTTAGAATCAAATCAAATCCACTCCAAGTATGGCAAATACCAAGTGAAGAAACGACGACCTGCGGAACCCAATTTTGACACTTTGCATTCGCCGGATATTGTTGTCAGCCGACACGAAGAATTTATTGAAGGATCACCTAAAATGATTGATTTCTGGGACAAGCTACGTTTGGAACCCTATTCCCCCAAGAAAAATATCAGCTATTTTGTGGTATGTCCTAATAACGATGAACTGGAATCTGCCGTGCAAGTCTTCTTCAAGGGGTTGTCTACTGTCTACGAAACATGCTGTCTTGGTGCTCATCATCCTGGCCATATTGGCTCTTATCGCCGTGGCACTGTTCCTGTTCCGCTTTTACGTAAGTTTTCAGATTTTGTGATGCGTCTTATATTGCCATCTTGCTAATTTTTTTTTTTTTTTTGTTATGCAATTATAGCCGAAGAACAAGGGCAATCAAAACGAGAACGCCAATTGAAAAGCTATATGACGACATGTGAACACCTTGGTACTTCTTTGGGTGGCGTCATGGCGGAAAATGTTTATATTGTTATTTACATGGTCAATCCTTATTCAAACCTCTCTTCTCATATGGATCTCAGTAAATGTTACGATCGACTCATGACGGCCTTTGAAAAAGCACGTTTACAACAACTCAATGCACCTATTCCTAGTAGTTCTGCGGCATCGACTCGATTCCCATCTGAAAAAACACGAGCAAGATTAGTCATGCAAATCGTACCGGTTGAACATATTGTGCGGTGTACAGATTTTGGAAGCTATTCGAAGAATGGACTCAAGGAAGTCGCATTTTCAGTATACAGCAAATGTCCCACAATTGTGAACAGTCCTAGCAAAAAGATACGCAACGGAACCACTTCAACAGTCATGACTACCAGCGAAATTTATGCTCCACCCTTTGTTTTGACCAAGGAGATCCCTGATCATGTCGCCTTCACACTCTCCCCATCACTCAAGGCTCCCGTTATTCTGGAGCAAGACGCTACCTTACATCTAGCATATGGATATAGCTTGGACCGTCGGTGGATGGTGGCTGTTTGGACGGACCATCGTGGAGAACTAGTGGAATATGCTGTTTTGCGTGCCTCTTCTAAACAATCAGCGCCCTTTGTGAAAGTTTTCGAAGAAGCTTGGAATCGGACGAAGGAAATCGCCAGCCAAACGGATTTTGTATGGACCTTTGTGATTGTGAAATTAGGATTGATGTTCGAAAGTGAATTACAAGGTAAATTTTGAAAGAAAAGGGGGAGAGGATAATTGGGATCATTCGAAACTAATTGTACGATATTTACTTTGATAGCATGGATACATGTGCTTCCTGAAAATGAAAGAGCGGCTGTAGTTAGTATGGATATGGAGTCATCGCTGCATGTCGATACTTTGGATGGACAGGAAGAATCAATACCATATTATGCACCGGACACACCACAAACGCCACAAACTCCAAATGTCGGACCCAACCATGTTTCAACACCACCGCCTACACCACAGCAAGTATCTTCTTCAGCAACTACACCCTCGTCATCATCGGCAACAGGAGCAACCAAAAGTAATAGTGGAACTTCCATTGATACTCTGGATTCAGTAACTACAACGACGACAACGAAGATCTTACTTTTGAATCATCGCGTGGCCTATTCGCGTAAACGTCAACGGGTATCGGAAGGTGTAACATTGATGGATGCGGTCTCTGATTCAGAAAGTTGGATTCTGCCCTTGGCAAGTGGCTATTTGATCCAGCTCCCGAAGCAACGGGCACCAACAGCTGCAAGCGAAGAACAATTTGGCCGGACACCTTGCGTTGTAGAATTACATTTGGTATACAATAAAATTCAACACTCTTCGTACACGACATTGCGGGATATCATCAAACGGTACTATGCTCTCTCTTTTGTCAATATGGTACCCACTGCATTTAATTGTCTACCTCTTCATATTATATTGGCGGATCGATTGTGGCGTTTGTTATTAGTAGTAGATTATTGATCTCCCTCCTTACCTCTCTTCCTTTTTTTTGAACAAAAAAAATTGTTATTTGTATAGACCCCCTCTTCACAATTTTATTTCCTTTTACACTATCGTTTATTATACTCCTCCACAACAAACTACCTATATCTATTACAAATTTTTGTCTTTTTTATATTGTCTCACCCTTATTCGTATCTCAATTTTATGTCTTTTGTAAATAAATGAAACCACACATTCAGTTCGTATGACCTGACCGTTTTTTACTTTTGATATATGATGAACTTTGATGGTATTTTTTTTTTTTTATGGTGATGGCAGAAACTGGAATTGGGAAAGATCTATTAGGCAATGGGCGGGATATGATTTGTCTTCGCAAGGTTTAGGATTTCTAAAAATTTCTCCAGGTACTACTAGTGAATTGTACTGTAGTCCAAAAATTTTTATAGAATCGGTAGCCGTGATCCACTACATGTTTTATTCTTAATTCCATCGGAGTTGGCAGGCATCAATCAAGCAAGCGGTCCGGATTCGCTATAGTGATTGGTCGAGTTGCACGTTAATACAAAATAGAATCTTTGGAAAGAAATTTTTTGTCATTGAGGCGTAACAAAACAGAGATAAGATTTATTTTCTAAAATCGTCCATTTGGATTGCTACTAAATGGGTATCTTGAGATGGGATCAGTGACCGCGATTGCAAATTTTTCAGTGAGATAATGGAAACCGAAGAAACGTGCATAAAACATACTGTACTAGTTGAAAGTCGTTGTATATAAAGAAACTTAATTTGGGATGATCTTTTTTTTTTTTAACTTTTTATTTATCTTTATCTTTTACTGCCATCATCAGCTCTTCGCTATGAAGCTTTTACAACATTGTACTTTATTTTTTATCCTTTTATCATGCATTGCATGTCTCACGCTGGCCCAAGGTAAGATTCTACTCAGACACTAAACAATAAAATGCTGGACGGGGATTTAATTTAATTTTTTTTTTTTTTTTTTTTTGCACTGACAACCATAGTACATGACGAACATGACCATGATCATTCTACTGCCACCGCCACCAACAACACCACTGCAGTCGATGAACACAACCATAACGATCATGACCATGATCATTCTACTGCCACCGCCACTAACAACACCACTGCAGTCGATGAACACAACCATAGCGATACCTCTTTGGAGACCGAACATACTCACGATCATGCTGGCCATGATCATGCTGGTCATGGACATTCTCATGCAGCTGGCTATGATGAGGAAACATGTGCTTTGGAACTCGATCAACCATACGATTTAAATTTCAGAATTGGATCGTTATTCATTATATTGTGTACTAGCTCTATCGGTAATATAGTACTCTCATACATACTCCTTGATTTGGTTTATTTATTTATTTTTATTTTATATTTTATTTTATAGGTATTTTTTCTCCCATTCTGTTACATCGTCTCCGTCCTTATAAAACAAATGGAATCCGTTCCTGGATTTTGATTGTTGGAAAGTTTTGTAAGTCCGCCGATCAGTCAAATAAAAATATACAATCAATGTTGCTAATTTTTTTTTTTTTTTTCAATTTATGAATATAAATAGTTGGTACCGGCATTGTATTGGCTACAAGTTTTGTACATATGCTTCCGGAAGCCATTGAAAGATTTGGATCTCCTTGTCTTAGTGAAGGCTGGCACTCTTATCATGCGTTTGGTGGGGTTTTTTGTATGATTGCCGCATTTGCACTTCAATTGATCGAATTGGCGGCGATGTCTCACCTGGATGCTTTAAAGGCAAAACAACAAAACCAGCATGGCCAAATTACTCCTGGGTTAGCATATGAAAACAAAGTGGTAGATAATGAAGCGATGCACGTGGATAATATCAAGACCGCTAAAACTCAAGATGAATGTATGGAGCAAGGTCACGTTCATTCTGCTGGATTCTTGGAAAGTGACGATATGTCTATTCGAAACATTAATACGTTGATGTTGGAACTTGGTATCGCTATTCATTCTATCATCATTGGCATTACTATGGGAACATCATCAGAAGAAACGTTTTTGGTTCTGTTCATTGCTTTGATCTTCCATCAGGTACGTCAACAAAATGTCATTTTTCTTTATCTTGTTATTGACTTTTTTTATTTTTATTTTTATCTAGTTCTTTGAAGGTATTGCGTTAGGTACTAGAATCAATGATTTGAATTGTCGATCATGGTTGAAACCTATTGTCATGAGTCTTTTCTTTGTTTGTACTACCCCTATTGGCGTGGCCATTGGTATTGGTATCAAGTCAGTGATGGACGTGCCTAGTACAATTTTGGCTCAAGCAATTCTGGATTCCTTATCAGCTGGTATTTTGCTGTATAACGCATATATTTCGTTAATGAGCTCCGAAATCAATCACAGTGTATCCTTCCGACAATCTAGCTTCACGAAAAAGTCCATCTGTTTAATATCAATGTATATTGGAGCTGGTGCTATGAGCGTCCTTGGATTATGGGCCTAAATACGCACTAATTCCATTCATGTCCCCAACCCTACCCCTCTTTATTTTTTTTTACCATATAATTACTACTACCATATACATATCCCCTTTTGCATTTCATTCATTACCCTTGATACGATTGTGATAAATAAAATTTTATTGAAAATATAAAAGAGACATGACATATTTTAGTCAGATGTATATACACACTATGACATTTAATTCTAATCTATTCCAGTAAAGATTTGATAATACTAGTCTAAAATGAGGCTTTTATAATAGAGGATCCTAAATCCTGAATCCGAAATGAAAGGGTTTCCCCATGCAACTTGTAATCCCTGTTCTGAAAACGCTTCTAAACTAGTCCTGACACTAACCAAAGATCACCATCATCTCAAAGACGTTGAATGGTGAAGAAAAAAAAAAAAGAAAGAAAGAGAGCGGAAAAAAAGAAAACGAGCATGGGACGCGGAATTTGAATGTTTTGGTGAATGGACGCGATGAATTTTATGCTCGCTTTTTATTTCTATTCGCTTTTTTTTTTTTTTTTTTTTTTTTTTTTTTTTTTTTTTTTTTTTTTTTTTTCTAACTTCTCACCTCTCATATCATGTCTCAAAGAGTGACCAGTTTTATTCTCAATTGTGGTCCAGGAATGTCAAAGTGTCTGCCTGGCCACGAAAAGCCTCTTATACAAGAAGGTGTTGAAATCATCATGGATTCTCTTGGGGACAAGGTAGTTCACAAAAAAAAAAAAAAAAAGTTGGTGGTTATTTTTTGTCAATTTGCTTTACTGAAATGTGACATATATATATTAGCTTCTGGCAGATAGAAAAACGGACAAGGTCAATGTTATATTCTCAGGCACTCAAGGTAATGAACAACAGGGTATTGCTTTATTTCCTTTTCATTCACGGATACTGATTGATTGATATAATAGAAACCGACAATGTACTGGCCACACAAAGTCCTGGTCAATACAACAATATTACCACCATATCCCCTATCATGCAGCCCGATATTGGACTTTTACGACATCTATCTAATGTTACTTCAGAAACAGGAAATGCAAAAGCAGATGGTAAGTGATAAAACGAAAAAGGGATATAAATATTGTATTATTCATTACTGGCTTCTCATTTTGGTCGGATTTAGTTATGGATGCCTTAATCCTGGCGATTCATGTTCTTGTCGAAGAATATGGTCGACTTCGCTACTCCAAACAGATTGTCTTGATTACTGATGCTATGGATCCTATTGATTGGAGAGATGCTGCTGATGTCAAAGCTATGCTACAGAAGGAAAATATCAAGTTGGTGGTCATGTAAGTTCATGTACAATTGATACATACAAGTGCACACTTTACTGATGCCTCCATGCCTCTTTTTTCTTTTTATATGTTTTATATAATTTTATCAAGTGGCTCTGATTTTGATGCTGACGGTATTATCAAGCACGAAGAGGAAGACCCAAAAATATCAGCAATCAAGGTAAAAATGGATAGAGCCCTTTCTTTTATTGTCCTTACGCAGTCTTCTTTGTTTTAGGATGCCAATCAACGAAACTGGAAGACTTTGTCCGATAATGTCGAAGGTGCAACTATGTACAGCATTCAGGAAGCCTACGAAAGCGCAAAGGGGATGAAAACAAAGGAAGTCAAACCAACACCATCATTCCGAGGATTTCTCAATATTGGCGACCCAGTCAAATATTCGGATCGATCATTAGCTATTGGCATTCATATGTATCCACATATGATGGAAGCAAAGGCGCCTGCGATGAAGAAATGGTCGACATTATCGGATTTAGCCTTGGACGGCGATCAAGCAGGCTCATCATCATCTGAACCTAGAAAGCTCTCACATGGCGTTGAAATGATTCGGAAGTACCGGGTGAAGGAAGATGACACGTCGAAAACAGACACCCCAACACCAGCATCGTCAGCTAATCTCGACACACAAGAACCTCAGCAGGATGCTTCGGACGAAGTGGACGAACGCGAACTGGAAAAGGTATACCCATTCGGAAAAACTTTGGTGAAGATTACCCAGGAAGAAGAAGACTACCTCCAACTAAAGACGTCATCTGGCATGTGGATTTATGGATTTATGAGCAAATCAGCAGTAAGTTATCAATGAAAACCAAAAGGATGATGTTTCTCACGTCCTATTTTTTTCAACCATTAGGTACCGCGGCATTATCTGTTAGGGCGGGTTTATGTGATCATGGCGGATCCCAAAAACAAAGAATCAGCAGGCATGGCGATAGCTGCATTGGCAAGAAGTCTTTATGAAAAGGAAGCTGTGGCGCTGGTCCGATATGTCTATCGTGGGAACTCTGAACCAAAAATGGGTATTATATCGCCATTTATCGATGTTGATGTCGACTTGTTACAGTTTTGCCAGGTAGGTGAAAACAGGAAAGAGCGAAACGTCAGTAATATCAAGATAGGATGTAGTCTCTTACAGTTTTTTTTCTTTCTTTCATTCTCGTTTTAGGTTCCTTATGCTGAAGATGTGCGACAATTTTACTTCAAAAGCCTGGACAAGATTACAATGAAGTCTGGAAAAGTGATCACGGAAGATCATCCCCTTTTACCAACGCCCGAAATGAAGCAATCTATGGCAACGTATATCAAAAATATGGATTTGACTAGTGTGTAAGTGGTTGAAGGAAGGAAATACGTCTACATATATACACACACAAGGGACGGGAAACATATATAACAAGATGACTTACCGTTTGCTCTCTTTAATAGTGATGATCATGACCATTATGTGCCTGAAGATTCATTCAACCCATTGATCTGGCGAACCAATACCGCTATCAAGACACGTGCACTGAATGAAGCAGCCCCGATACCCGAAGTACATCCCAAATTACTTCAAAACAGAACAATGCTCAAGGAACTGGAAACACGAAACGCTGACCATGTGAAAGAAATGATATCATTATTCAATGTGAAGAAAGGTAATGGAAAGAAAAAAAAGACATCCGATTTGAACTATGACAATAATTTTTTTTTTATCGTGTCTAGTTGAAAAACAATCGCTTTCAAAACGCGGCCGCGGTGCTGCCGGAAAAGGGGAATCGATTGCAGATACCAGCCAGATGACATCCATTGACGAATTGGTAGCCGGTAGTGATAGCAAGCGTGCAAAGACGGAAGACAAGGGCGGTGACAGCACCAGTAGCAAGACAAAGCAGTTATCGATTGGACCGGCCGATCCGGTGAAGGATTTTTTGGCAATGCTTGCCGATGAACAAGATTTGGTGACAGCGGCAGTGACACAAATGTCTGCATTGATTCTACAGCTTATGACCACTTCTTTTGGCGACCAGCATTACGACCGAATCATGACATGTTTGAAGGTATTCCGTGAAGCAGCAGCAAAAGAGAATGAAGCCGGCGCATTCAACCAGTGTCTCCATCAACTCAAAGAAATGATCAACCCCGCCAACCCAAGGTCAAATCGCCGTGAATTTTGGCAAATGTTGCAAAAGGAATCTCTTAGTCTGATTACAAAGGATGAAGCGGATGATGATGAAGTGGCTCTTGTGACAAAGGATGATGCAATCAACGTAAGTCTCCTCCCGTCCAAAAGTCGTATATGAAAAGCCAACTCTTCCTCACCTTTTTTTTTTTTTTTTTTTTTGTAGTTTTTGAAGGATACACAGCAAGAAACTCAAGCCTCCAAGATACAACCAGATCAATCCGAAGATAAAGATAAAATGTCTACCGAAGACCTGGTAAGAGAGAAAAGAAAAAATGATGGCTGTGGGTAACTGTTACATCTTGACTAAATACTTTTTTTTTTTTTTTTTAGCTTGCCATGATGGATTGACGAGCCCACGAAACATAGCATAGAGTAGTTTTGTATTTTGTAGTTACTCAATCTTATGATATTATAGTTTTTAATAAAATTGATTTCTTTAGTTTTTATTTTTATTGTCTTTTACGTTGTCCCAATATTGTTATTTATAATAAGAAAAATACATACATAGACATCTGTGACTTTTGCCTTTTATTATGGTCCCATACTGAAATTTCTATTTTATATTATTGTTTAGTCCAATCTTTCCAGATAGCAAATTTCTATGCATCATCCTCTTACTTAGAAAGCCGGCCTGAAAACCATATGACAGTTGTGATGTGTTTATTGGCAATGAAGTTGTTAACCACGTAATATGATATTGTAGCAAAGGTGCAAAGAAACAAAGTTTTATAAATAAAAAAAAAGAAGCCCTTGCAGAAGCATTTTGAAATTGATCAGTTTTGGCTGAGGAAATTGCAACACCAAGAAGTGTAAAAAAAAAAAAAGGAAAGGTTATGCTGCTAAGCGAAACGTCTTACAGTGAGCTTCAATCATGCATTCTTTTTTTTCATGCATCCACCACGGTTATTTTTTTACACCCATTGATGAAATTACCTCATTCCGTATTTTTGAATCCCTCTCAGTACAAAAAACGTGTAGTAGACGGAGTACTGAGCATGACGGTTGACCGAAGCCGACCCATTTTGCACATACACACGAACTTTTTTTTTTTGTCCCCGCACATGCACCATACAACCTAATTGTACTGTAACCCCTATTCAACAATACAAAATAAACGCATGAAATACGATAAAAAAACTAAAAAAGGCAAAACGCACTTTATTCAAACGTATATGTAAATGAAAACAACTAAACGAAACAAGATCAATAATTAATATTATGACCTTATTTAAAGTAAGCCAATTTAAGATAGATTTGGGTAAGTGTGATGCGAACTATGGTGTCGTAGGTTAAACAAACAGTAATATAAACTCTCATAAAAGAATCCGGTCAAAGTGGATAAACTTCTCCATAATGAATGACGAACTATTTTACAGTGAAGGGGTGGGGGCAATAAATTAAACTAATCCAAATGGAATCAATTTAAAGTCAAAGACATGAATAGAGTTAAACAGCCAAGTTGTAAAGATTGTTGAATGGTAATGGTTGTTTCAAATAGGTATCAGACCTCGATGTTGCTGATATTGACTGCAGTACAAAGAAGACGGAGTCACCATACTGCCATTATTGAATGGTGGTGGTGATGGCTGTCATGGTGTTTCTTGGTATTTATTGCTGTAAAAAGGGAGAGAAGCAATAAAACATTTTTTGTTTGTACAAAGGTAAAAAAAGAAAAAATAATGCAAGGCAATCCTCAGGGAGAAAAAAAAAAAAATTCACCTCCCGCCCACGTGAAAATTGTTTATTCATTCCTAGTTACAAATTTTCGCTCTCTTTCTTTCTTTCTTTCTTTCTTTCTTCACAATTGTGGCTCCTATGAGTGTTTGGTGGACTTAGATTAGTATCAGGTCTAGTTTAAAGTGTTTTCAGCTCAGGGATTACAGGATGCATGGGGAAACCCTTTCATTTTGGATTCAGGATTTAGCACCCATGGTTAGTTGACTTTTTGGAATCTCCATTAGTATAGTTTAGCATTAGTTTGTATATAGTTTATGCCTACGCCTCAATAAAATATGAATAACTTTACTTGCTCAATGAAAATGTCCCATTAGTCTTCCTCATGTCTTGTCAATAGATCCCTTTTGTTTTACCATCACCCATTATGATTCGCGTTGACCATTACAACGTTTCAATGAAAGATATCCCCTTTGCCTTTTTTTTTTTAGTCGTAGAATACAATATAACAGTTCTATTTTTACACTTGTCTCTTTAGATTAATGTTGACTATTCTTGAATCTGGTGTTTGACTCACGCCTGTTTCCACCGAAAAACATTCCATTGAACCCCTCCTTACAAAGAACACCCCGCCTTTAGTTTAGTATCTACAATATGCTTCAATAAAGTATGTCCTTTTTAATAACCATCTTCTGTACCATCGTATAGTAAAAAAAAAAAAAAATGTTACTATTGTGGCTATTTTATGAATACCCAACCAAATATATGCTTCTTAACTCTCCCTCACCCACTATGACTACTTTCCTCCCTAATAATTGACAGCCTTAGATCATTTTGTGTTCAAAGATGCACATATCATAACTCGACCAATCATATAAATGAAACTTGATCGTGATGTGCTGTACTGTACTACGCATATAGTCGATGCTATACAGAACTTTGCACAGCTTTCTAACTTATCTATGATTACTTTACCCACCCTCTCCCTGAAGTCTACCGTCTGGTTGAAGCTCTATGTTATTTAATATGAAAAATGCCAGCATTCCCAGCTACTATTCATATCAAAAATTAACAAATATCCATCGAGGATTCGCACAGGCGAAAGCCATTCTCGACAACTTTTCTTCGAGATCCACTTGAGAGATTTGCGTAATTTGATCAAAAATAATAAAAAAAGAGACTGGAGAATAATGCAATGGAAAAAAAAAAAAAGACGCAGACATCCCTGATTTCATGCCCGTTCACTTTTTGTTACATTTTGATGATGTATGTAGTTTCTGAATCAATAACCAATAGGACTATTAATCCAGTGAAAAGTATACAATCTCCGCACCAAAAATAAACTTAACCTTTTTGACATTACAAGACAGACAAAAAGGGGATGCAGGGGTGGGAGTTTTTGCAAAAACGGGATCCAATTTCCAACACAATGCAAACACAATGACACGTACAACATCAAGTAATTATTGTTCATCATCCTTTATCACATCATCAAGTACAACAATCAAAAAGATCTTTATTTCTTTTTTATTTTGGTAAAATGGATGATTGAGAAATCATCGTATGACTTTTTATTTTTTTCAAAAAAAATATGTATGTTTCCCGACCCAAACAAAGGAATCACCAAAAAAAAAAAAAAAAAAAAAAAAAAAGTGGGAATCAGGGGAGAGGAGGGGAGGATTGGACATCAGCATCAAACAATAAATAAACACAATAATGAGTTTTTGGAGGAGAAGGAGGAAAAGGGGACGAAGAAAAGTCCATTGCAGAAAAAAAAAGAAAAAGAAAAAGGGTATGTGGCAAAATAATGAGAACAAATAAGATAACAAACAAACAACAACAAAATGACAAGTACTAAATAAAAGATAAATGCAATGAAGAGTGGAGGGTAATGGATATGTCAATATACATGTATATATATAAATATCTAAAGGGTGAAGGAGTCATCTATAATCAAACTCCACGGAAGAGCAAGGTCTATTTAAGTTCTTGATCGGAAAGTAAGCGAGGAAGACGAAAGGAGCCATGCTGGGAAGTGGGAGAAGTGGGAGAATGGGTGGCATTGGTGTAAGTGACAGGGGAAGTGGGTTGGTTGATGGTGGCGGTAACTGTGGTGGCACGTTTAGGGCAATAGCGGTATTCGGGAAAGGCTTCCTTGTGAGCTTGTTTTTCTTGTTCGGCTAACTGATGCCAGGGTCGTTTTTCGTTTTCAGATAGCATTGACCAACGTCGAGAAGCACGTCTATACATAAAATTTAAAAATAAGTAAGAGACGTTAGTAATCATATGTGTAATTATCATTATTATTTTTATTTAAAGAAAAATCTTACTTTGAGATTTCCTCTGCTCTGAGAGTGGGATCTTGCGATTTCAAAGCCTGACCATAATGGCACCGGAACTGGAATAGACAGTAGTAATAAAAACAGGCAAGTGTTAGCGGATAATATCATGTCATAAACAAAACAAGTAACTTACATGAATCCACGCGTTCCGAGGACGTTTGATATGGGCATTCTTGGTCAAAAACATACTCTGATCCACCCCTTGTTTCTTGTCATCATCCGAGTGGGTTGGAGATGAGGTCGAGGAGGAAGAAGAAGACATAGATGTATGGAGTTTGGCAGCAGAGGCACAAGCGGCAGCCAAAGTGGGAGAGTTGCATGGATCTTGGCCTTGAAACGGAGAAGATGATGATGATGTTGTTGTTATCAGTTCGGACGACGAGACGGAAGGCGGCATATCGTTGTAAAGTTTTCGTTTCTTGCTGATATTTTGACGTTTCTGATGAGATTTGTTGGTGCTAATGTGTTGTTGATGTACAGTAGTAGGAGAAAAGGTTGCCGAGGAATTTGGAGAAGTAGATAAATATTGGGTTGTCATCATCATCCCCGGATAGCCGCCACTAGTAGGAGCGACAATATGGGGCCTAATAGAATCCATGGATTGTGAGTGAGAACGTCGTGGCAAAGAGGATGAGATGGCTGATGATTGTTGTTGATGAGAGTGGGTAAGGGTAGGAGCGGTAGCACGTCTTGTCGAGAAAGAGATCAAAGGAGGAGCCACAAGGTGAAACAATTGAGGTCGGATTTTTGAAGTTGCATTGAATTCGTAACCTCGAGGTGATGGTTCCAAATATGCTGGTAATGCACCC
Source organism: Absidia repens (assembly GCA_002105175.1). Lineage (NCBI taxonomy): Eukaryota > Fungi > Mucoromycota > Mucoromycetes > Mucorales > Cunninghamellaceae > Absidia > Absidia repens. Next base: position 237,228 of record MCGE01000020.1, read on the forward strand.
TTTTGTTTTTTGGGGGATGTCGGTGAAGGCGGATTACCATCTAAAATAAGAAAAAAAAAGTTTAGCCCCTCGATTTTTTTTTTTTTTTCAATGACATATACCAAAACTCATAATAAACAAAAACATAAACAAAATATAGCTTACTTGAATGGTGCCCATGACTTGATAATTTGGGGATAGGTGGCAAATCAATAGGGGACACCGATGGTGGAGGCGTGAGCACGGTTGACGGGTAATAAGGAGCATCTGTCATCGATGGGTCTGCTACAGGGCTAACTATAGTTGATGCCATAACTGCACTAGTTTGATGCATCGTTGGTATAAATATGATATATATAATATAATATAAAGTGATATAAATAAGGAAGGGGGTTCAATGGGGATGTGTAATATGTACAAAATGAAAATATATATATATATATATTTTTATGATAACAACAACAGGGCGATGAAGATTGACAACAAAAAGAGGAGGGTAAAGGAGATTGAACGAAGGTAATAGGTGAAAAAGGGGAAAAAAGAAACTAGGGATATGGCTTCTTTCTATTTAACAGCGTATTTGTTTTTCAGAAATAAAACAAAAAGGAAGAAAGAGAAAAGAATAGAGAATCAAAAAAAGCTTTATAAAATACAATGGACTGGGCCATGGGCGGCGTCCGAAAATCCGAGAAATTAAAAAAAATAAAAAAAATACATTGTGAAATTTAAAAAGAAACCATGTTGTGTAATAGCAACTACAGCAACAGTAATAGCATACTTCTCTTGAAGAAGAGGCTGAACTCTTTCCTTGTTTTCTATAGTATACATGAACGAATATCAATCGGAATATAGCGAAAGAACAATTTTTTCATTGTTATATTTATAATATAAAGGTCGGGAATCAATTATCAATTATTATTATTATTTATTCTTTATTCTATTATTCTTATAGAACTAGTCTCGGTACCTCCCGTCAAGAACAAATGCTTGTACTACTCAAACCAACAGAAGGGTGACTGAAAACAATGAAAACAATGGTCATTTAAACGATACACTGCACCCACATCGTACCGTACTGTATTTTACTGTGTTGTATTAAAAAAAGAGAAGGCATGTAACCCTAATATAAAACGGAGCCCAAGCTCCATTAAGCCTCCGAATGAATTCTACTACATCGTTTGACAAGAAATCACTTTGCTCTTCTCCCCTTTAAAATTAGCAACCTTCTTTACAGTAGGTGACTTATTTTTCAACCCCCGCCTGATTTGCTTCGACTTGAGTCATCAACTCTCACAACATTACCCCTCGATTTTGGCAAGCTATACATGGAATCAATAGAAAAAGCTATAAAACGCCATCAAGAAGTGATTTTCATTACATTAAACATGGTGGGCCAATAGAATATCTTCCTTCGTTCCTGTAAGGAAAAACATTATTATGTCGCGATAGTTTCGAATTCCGCCTTTTTTTTTTTTTTTTTTTTTTTTTGCTTTGTCTCCCATTTTCTACTTATCTACAAAGCATGCGATTATGGTTTTTTAAAGCCCATTCGGAAGAATATGAAATAAGCAGCAAGTCCCTTGGATACGATCCATACTTTATTCCAGTCCTTGACCAAAAATATACCAGCGAAGCATTAGCTCCAATACTACAACAAGGACCATCGACACTAGCCATCACTGGCATCATTATCACCTCACAACGATCGGTCACCACTCTCTCTCAAACAGTCCCAGTCCTCAGCAGTGAACAATGTCAAGCATGGCAGGGGATACCTTTGTATATTGTGGGTGAAACAACGACATCAAAAGTCGAACAAGCACTAGATCAGCGACTCTTTTTTTTACCTCATAAATCACGCCCTTCCATCACCACTACCGACCATGCCTCACAACTGGCCGACCACCTTGTACAGCAACAACGGCAAGATATTCCACAGCATCTATTGTTTTTGGCCGGGGATAAACGACGTGAAGAACTACCGACACGAGTACGCGAAGCAGGCTATCGATTGACTGAAATCCAAACGTATGAAACTTGCCGCCATCCTGATCTGGCTCAGCAACTCATTCATCAGCACCCATCATCGTCGGGCGACGACTGGTCCATTTTTTTCAGTCCTTCTGGTGTGGATCATATTCTCTCACTTCAACCACCACCGAGTAGCGTCTGGCTCACATCAACGAAAATCGCCGCCATTGGTAACACCACCGCTACCCACTTGCAATCCCTTGGTTATCAAGTCCACGCGATCGCCACAAAACCAAGTATCTCTCATTTATTGGATGCAATTGTAGATTATGATCGAAATAGAAAATAATTAGTGTAGTATTTAGATTAGGTGCTAGTTTACTGTAATTTTCTTAACTGTCATCATCATGTGCTTTACTACTACTACTACTACTACTTTTATTATCGCTATTCATACTATCAATAAAATACTGTATACTTTGCCTTTTGTAGAATATTTTGCTCGTTTATTTGAATATGGTAGTATTGAATTTAGTACACGTACAAGTCAGGACTGACGGGGGGGGGACTTTTGAGAAGGGACATGAATAAATTAGACATATTTCATATGCGAGTATGTGTGTGTGTATGTATATATATATATGTGTGTGTACATGTGCGCTGTCAAAAGCTAGCGTACTTCTGTGGAAGTGGCGGGTTATGTGGTAAAAGGTGCGAAGGGATAGGACTATGAAGGCTAATATTTATTTTATTTGGGACAAAAACAAACATGATGAATATAATAATGAAGGCTATTTCTATCCTTTCCCTGATCATATCCGATAGCCAGTGGCCAAAGAGCACTACATTGCCATCTTACGGTGTAGTTCAACGAGAATGAAAAATTCTGAGTCTCACGAAAAATGCCAAGTTTTTTTTTTTTCCCCTTTACTTGGCAATAGCACTTCTAAGCACGTTATATGATAATTAAAGTGAAAAGGAAGAATAGAACGTGGTTGGAGCGATTATTGTTTTTTACATAAAAAAATACGCCTTAAGCATTTGAAATTGATCAGTTTTGGCTGATGGTTACATATGAAAATTGTAACGAAAAGAAAAAAACAGAGGATGTTTACGCCAGTAAACTAAACAGCTTCCAGTGGGGTTCAGTTGTGATATTTTTGTGCATTTATCCTTTCTTCTTTTTTTCTTATGTGCTGTTTGTCCTATTTTCATGTGTACATCACAGCCATTTTCTAAAACCATTGAAGAAATACTTTTATCCGCCCCTGTATTTAGAAAACAAGTACGGAACTGTAGAGAGAACGGGCAAACTAGGCTGAGTTGCGTTGATCCATCTTGACTGTAACGGTGTCTTTCCATTTTTTGCATCCACCAAAAAAAAACCAATTCAAAAACCGCCCATGTGATTTTTTTATTTACTACCCAATTTTTTTTTTCACCTCTCTTTCTTTTTTTTTCCCCTTCTTTTTTTTTTTTTTTTTTTTTTTTCCTCCACCATTCAACTTATTTGAGGTCATGGTGATCTTAGATCAGTGTCAGGACTAGCTTAGAAGGGTTTTCGGTTCAGGGATTACAACATGCATGGGGAGACCCTTTCATTTTGGATTCAGGATTTATGACTACCATTCGTCGACTTTTCGAAGCCTCCATTAGAATAGTTTAGCGTTAGTTTTCCCATAGTTTGAATCTATATTTAAATAAAATATGTTTTTTTTTTACTTTATTTTACGAAAATGTACTGTTAGTCTCTTTCATGTCTTATACAAGAGACATCTTTGTACCATCTTTCGGTTAGATTCGTGTTAACCGTTGTTGTGCTACAATAAAAGGGACCTTGTTACAGTCATTATCATCTCTTGTACAATATACTAGTTTCCTTTCTATAGTTGTCCCTTTAGATTAGTGTTGATCATTTCTCAAAACACACTCTATTCTACCCCCAATCTTCCTCCAATAGATCTTTCACTAACTCCCTTTTACAAATGAACCCCTCACCTTTCGTTTTATTTTTTATCAATCTGCTTCGACAAATTTACCAACCATCCTATGATCCCCCTTCATACATTATAAACATTGTCACTATTGTAGCTGTTTTTTGATTTTCCTAATAGCTATCTGTTTTCTAATTCACCCGCTATGACTACTTAAATCTTATCACACAGCAGGAACTGATTGGCAGTCTTACAATCATTCACTATCAAAGATAGTCATATACCTGTTTGACCAGTCGTAAAAATGAATTTATGTTTTACTGTGCGTAGAGGCGCTGCTATTGAGAGTGCTGTACTCTTTTCTACCTTATCTACGACTATGTCACCTCCACCCTGAGACTCAGTGTCTGGTTGACAACAACTCTAGATCACTTAATATGCAATATAGACGTATTCCTCTCCCCCCCCTTCTCCGCCCCACTTTACCAACTGTATCAATTAAACTACGCTGTGCCACCAGCGTTATCTATACTCAACTGAATATACTGTATTATTATGTCCAGCTCGCTTTTTTTTTTTTTTTTTTTTTTTTTTTTTTGCAAGCGTCAGGATACTTTTAAAAAAAAAAACCAGCAATCATTAGGGTTTACTTTACATTCATGCTGAACTGCACCATACACAAACACACACCATGGGTTGTTGTTGTTGTATCTAAATCATATCATAGTCTACTGTAAACCTCCACCTCTTTCTAAATCTTGACTTAATCAAAATCAAAACTCGTCATTAAGAAAATGTTTCCTTGCCCTATATTTCTACCTAAGCATTAAATATACCACATGGACTACCTTTCTTCTTTTTTCCCATCATCATCCACCTAATACCATCATATACAATAATAAAACCAAAACAAAATAAAGAATAAAAGCAAAAGTAGATATTTTATTGGATATGCATGGCTTCAGATAGTTTTTACGTGTATATAATATAAATCGCAAGGAAGGAGGTGGGAATGGGGTTCAATGTTACAATGACTAACTATTTCTACAGTGTGTGTATGAGGGAAGGAGGAGGGGTGGGGATTATAATAATGACAATATGCCAAAAAAAAAAAAAAAAAAAAAAAAAAAGCTATACTAAAACTATCTAATGAAAAAAAGAAAATCCTTCAAGCAAATGTCCCGTGAAAACAAATATAAAGAACAAACCACCACCCTGCCATACCAGATCACGGTCAGATCATTTGTTGTATCGTTGCATGGCTGTTGCTTTTTGTTGTGTAAAGAGACCAATGATGCCATTGATAAGAGCGGGATTATCGATGTTTTGCGATTGACAAAATTGACGGGCCAGGGCTTCAGGGTTGTCGAGTTTGCGGATGGCGATGGGTATCTTGTTGCCGGTATCCAATTCCAAATGGATCGAGATGACGACTGGGTTGTGAGAAGGAGGAGGCATCGCAACCCTGAGAGGGGCTTCCATAAAGGCCGGTCGACTCGTGCCATTGCGTTGATAGTAATTCTGCGGTAATCGCTTGCTTTGTTGTTGTTGCTGCTCTTGTTGTTGGTCCGCCATGGTCGTTGATGAGTACTTGTTTTTGCGTGGATCCGAAAATCTGCCCGAGTGGAAACCTGCCATTTGTCGATCAATAAATTGCATGGGTGACTCTGGTGTAGCTGTATCATCATTGTTGCTTTGACCTGCCATGTTGTTGTCCGCCATCTGTGATGCTGAGGCCCATTTGTCGTTGTCGGATGGTGAGATTCCCCATGTTCCACCGTTGTTGTTATTGTTGTTGTTTAATGATGGTGCAGCGCCCCAGCCTCCCGTGCCGTCATGTGATGGCGATGAAGTTGTTGTTTTTGTTGATGGTGGCGTTTGATTCATTGACACATCGTCCCACCCGGAAACCCAATCCAGGTTCTTGTTGACGCCGCTGCCATTCGATTTGTTCGTAGGAGATTTCTTCCCTGTCGCGCCTGTACTTTCGTCCATTCTCTTCCACAAGTCCTTGGATTCGTTGCTGTTTCCCCATGAATGTAACTGTGATTTGCTGTCAGGTTGCGGTGGTGGTGTGGATGTACCCCAAGCAGATTTGTCAGTATAGGAGAATCCTGGTGGAGGTCGAAGTTGTGGTTTATTGGTTTTCACAGGGTATTGCCGTTGAGGAGCGGGGCCAAATCCAGGAGGTGGGGAAATGGTCGAAGCTGTTGAAATCGTTTCTATTGGTTGGTGACTATCGAATCCAGAAGTTGGTGTTTTTGGAGTTGTGTTTGCTGAATTCCTATCCCAAGATGTCGACCATTTATTGTTGTTGTGGCTCTTGTTTTTGCTGGACCGGCTTTGTGATGGTGGAGGTGGTGGAGTTATTTTGGTGGGTTGTGTTTGCGATGGTGATGTGTTGTTGTCTTTCTTTTCCCAGAATGGTGTTTCAACTAAAGGCTGGGCACCCCAGCCTGATTGTCCAGACGAAGTCGGGGGTAGTGGACGTCGTATAGTAGATGGCGGAGGTGGTGGAGGTTGAGGAGTAGGAGTAGTCTTCCTTGGTTTGGAAAAGTTGGAGACAGCAGTTGATGACTTTTTGCACGTGCGATCAAAGCCCTTACTTGCCGAGGGTGGTAGTGGTGCTGATTGTTTGGAGTTGAATCGAGGAGCGCGTGCTTTGGTGTCTTTTTTCGACTTTGGTATTACGACGCCCTTTCGTTGATTGATAATGTATTCTTCGTCAATAGGTTTGTAGTTCTTTCCTTGCCGATGAAGTCCGCCACTACCAAGAGCACCCGCCAACTTTTTTGCGTGAGGATCAATCATTTGCGCCCATCCATTGGTATCAGTTTTTGTTGGATCTTGAGGTGAGGATGTGTCGTCGACCTGGCCATGGCCCGTTGATGATTGTTGTTGTTGTTGGCTTTGATCTCCCCAGGCCCCAACACTGATAGGTAGATAATCGTCGTCGTCGCTGTAATCACTCTCCATTGGATAGAAGAAAGGGGGGTATTAATATATATATATTAGAAGAAAGGTAAAGGAACAAGAAGTAAAAAGGAAGCAAAGAAAAATCGCTCAATGATAAATTGCGGGATTTGAATGTTTTTTTTTTTGGGCACGCAGTGAAGCGTTAAAGGAAAAACGTAAACAAAGCAGATCGTATGGGAATATCATCATTGTTACAGTTTTGAGTATTTAATCATGTATATTTTTTTTCTATAGATGTATTATACCTGCTACTGTAAGTTCTATCCGTTGTTTTAATCAAAGATTATGCCAACCTCTTTAAAAAAAGCACTGACACTTACTACTGCAGGCCAACAGCGGTATCTGAATCTCGAAGCCTGGGAAGGAGCTTCAATTATATTCAAGGGATGGCTGCAACTCTACTTGTACCTTCCTTTTTTAACTATTCAAATTTCAATATGGGTAGGTGGCATCATCACAATATATATATATATATGAAAAAAGGGTATATCCAGTTTTCACACAACAAACGGATACAGTGAAAAATAAACGATGGATGGATGGATGGATGGATGGATAGATAGAAATTATTTCAGCAATTCGTGAAAATGGATATACCGTCAACTACACATCCACATTCTATGAATGACATCATTTTTGACAGTTGAGGCTAACATTTTTTTTTTCCTTCCATTTTATTATAGGTCAACCTAGCGGTTTGAATGCTGCTCGTAAGCTTCGCAACACTCGTCGTGAACAACGTTGGGCTGATAAGCAATACAAGAAGCGTGCCTTGGGTACTGCTTTCCGCTCCAACCCCTTTGGTGGTGCTTCTCACGCTAAGGGCATTGTCCTCGAAAAGATGTAAATACATAAAGGATATATCTGAATGTGTGTGTATGTATGTATGGGATATCACTTATTGACCCTTCATTTTGTTTTTATATATATAATTTAGTGGTGTTGAAGCCAAACAACCTAACTCCGCTATTCGTAAGTGTGTCCGTGTCCAATTGATCAAGAACGGTAAGAAGGTTACTGCTTTCGTGCCCAATGATGGTTGTTTGAACTACGTTGACGAAAACGACGAAGTTTTGATTGCTGGTTTCGGTCGTAAGGGTCGTGCTATTGGTGATATTCCTGGTGTCCGTTTCAAGGTCGTCAAGGTTGCTGGTGTTGCTCTCATTGCCTTGTACAAGGAAAAGAAGGAAAAGCCTAGATCTTAATTTAGCTATTATCCCCCTACCTTACTCATGTGTTTTTGTTTGTTTGATCTACTTCAATAAATATTCCTGATGTTTTATTATTACAATGTTTACAAGTCTTCATAAATTGTTGTGCTCTTTGATTATGTTTGTGACATTAGTTTACTAGTAGGTCAATAGGTCACAAATCCGTAGTATTTAGCTATAATACCATTCCCCGTGCAATGATCATGCCGCAGTCATCATCACTAACTAGTATCACATAATTGTCCTCACTACAGGTATCGTCCCACATTTATCGTCCCATTTGCCATCCCCACACAGCCATTATCACAAATCAGTATGGCATTACTATCACCATTACAGATAGCGCTCCACATTCATCATCCCGTTTGCCATCCCCACACGTTCACCATAATAAGATCATCACGATTTACTTATCAAAAAAGTCAATGGAATGAATAAATGAAAGGTTTATTTGAATAAAATGTGTGTATATAAAATCAAAAAAGAGAGGGAGACTACACTAAAAATAAATCCACGTTCATGCATCATCACCATCCTTCTTCTTTTTGTCCTTCATGTCATCCAAAGCCTTTTTGATACGTTCATCATTTGCATCCACACCGGGTAATGAATTCAGTACAGCTGACATCATTTCTTGATCACCTTCTCCATTATCATCGTTCATTGACATTTCCAGAGCACGTTGAAGTTCAGCGTCTTCGTCCAACCCGTCCATATCTACATCTTCATCCTATTAAAAAAAAATACAGATAAGTATTGTTACATGGCATATATATCTCTTCTAACCCAGTAGCTGTTTTCTAATCCTTTATTTTACCTCTACCTGTGGATCATTCATTGACATGGCCAAAGCTGCCTGTAATTCCGCATCTTCTGGACTGACCTCTTCTTGTTGTTGAGCTGATGATGAATCCACAGCCATTGCAGTATCATTTGATTCAGATGTGTTTGATGCTTCTCCTTTGCTTGTGTCCTTTCCAGATGTCGCTTCTTGACGAGCTTTTTCTTCTTCAAGTGAAATACGTAGAGCCTAAAAGAAAATAGGTGAGTGATTCATCCCTTTGCAACAACAACAAAGTATGCCTGTCCTCCTTCATTGATGCCATCCGTGCACTCCCACCCCTCCCTCCTCCCGGTTTACTTACCAAAGCCAATTCTGGATCAAGATTGGGATCAATACCAAATTCGAAGTCACCACCACCACCACCGCCAGAGGAAAAGTTGCCAGGGGCACCATCTTCACCAGCAATAATAGGCGTGGACATGAGCATATCACTCAAAATATGAGGACCAGGGGGAATCGACACCAAATGGCTATATAAAGAAGAGCGTGAATATCCATACTCTTGGCGGGGGACGAGTGACCATCCTGCTATATATTGAATGATCGTATATGCATTTACCTGTTATCGCTATTGTTGACATTGTTGATAAAGGCTTCGAGTTTGGCAGTGTTTTCAGCTTCTTCGCCAAAGTTGATGATATCAATAGCTACATTGTTCTTTTTCAGTTTTTTGGCGAGTCGTACAAGAGTTCGTTCGTCAGCTTCTACAGGACTTGCCACAAATACAATAATACGTTGTCGTTGGTTTCTGTTCTGTCGATGTTTCAAAGCAAGCTGAACAAAATAATAAAATCTATTTAGTAAAAGCCCTGGTACCCGTGACATCCGCTTGCAGTACATACATACATACACACACACACACACACACACACACACACACACACACACAGACACAGCAGTTTGCCTCTCCTCTCTACTCGTTTTTCTACCTGGGCAATTTGGACACTGGTCAAAAAGTCACTTTTTCCGTTGGCCTTGATGCTATGTAAAGCTGAGAGGATTTTCCCTATATCCGATGTCAAAGTCACCAAAACTTCAGGACTTTTGCCGGCGGTGGACATTAAACCAACGGTGTTTTCAGGATTAGATTGGGTTTTGGCGTTGAAGACGAGATTCACAGCTTCGTTTTGAGCCACGAGTCGAGTAGGAGTATAATCACCGTTGCGCATCCATTCCGAATTATCCACCCTATGAACATCGTTGATCGTGTATAGTAGATACATATATGAAGACAGTCAGTTCATCTCTATGTGTGTATTCTCTATCATCGTCGAATTTCGTATTACTTACACAATCATAGAAGCTTCCATCACCATGTTTTCTTTACAGTTTTTCTATAGTTGATAAATTAAGGATATATGATAGAGATAAAAAGATAGTTTTTTTTTTCAAAAAGAAAAAAGGAGGGGAAGAAGTGAGGGTCGAAATAAAAAATGAACCGCGTAATGAATTCAATGAAAAATCCATGACGTTCTTTTGCATTTTCAGACACCGATTATTCTATGCTGTGTGGATCTACGGTGCCTGAATAAAAAGACAACATCTTTACTAATCATACGGCACAAACAATCATCATCCTTCAACTAAAACGATTCGTACCATATTGTGCCTTAGCAAACACCATTGACGCAAACACTAAGACAATCGACTGGCGGGGCAAGTTCCTTTCGCCGTTCAAAAGACATCACAATACATCACGTGAAAGTATTAATATGGCCGAAAACAACAACAACAATGATCAAGTAATAATATAAACATCATATAGAAGATAAGACAATATATTTTAATTTAATTTAAATACATAACTGCTAAATACTACAATAAATGAGGGTGCGGTGGGCAAAAAAACTACGCTATTATATAACTAATCGGACTTGTTGCTGATACCGGAAGCGATATCGCTAACCTTTTCCTTGATTTCCTGAGCGTGCTTATCCACACTGCCTTGAGCGTTTAACAAGAAAGGGCGTAAGAATCGGCTATACAAAACTTCAGCACCCTATTAAAACAAAATAGAGATTCACAAGAGTGGTCAGTAATCGCCGTTCTTCTATTGTTCAATCATATACACGTACACCTCTATTTTTCTATCTCTATCCCCTATCACTATTTCATATACTTACTCGGAATTGGGGTAAAGCAAGATAAAGGACAAACAAAGTCTTGAAAAGATAATAGAAGGGGAACCAGTACAATAAGACATCAGAGAAGTATTCCACAATTTGTACAAATCCAATCACAGTCCAGTAAGTAAGCCATTGCTTATCGTCGGTTTGGCTAGGGCTTTCAATAGCCTTGAAGGAGGCATAAGCTACAGAAAGGGGGAAAAAAATATTAGCTAATACATACCCCCTCGCGTGCACAATACCTATTATTCTAGTCCTGCCCGTTCGTTCCCATTTCTTTGTACTTGTATATAACTTACCAGGATAAAGCCAAGAGATAGCGTTTGTCAAAAGTTGACCAGCAAGGTTGAAGAAGATCATGATAAAGGCGACACCACCGGCACCAAGAGCAATATAGCTTTTAGGCACGCCGGTACGACGTTGAACTTCGTTCATGTAGTAAGACTTGCCAAGTTCTCTATCGAGAGAAGTTAAGTATTCTTGACATTTGGCTTGAGCACCTTGCACAGACATGTTTATTTGTTTGCTTTTTTTTTTTTTGATGAAAGACGAAAAGAGAAGAAAAAGAAGAAGAGGAGGGCAAAAAAAAAAAAAAAACGAAGCTAAAAAAATCACTCTTGTCGTGCTACTCCGGACTTCAAACCCAGCTCGCACTTATGCTGCATTCGTTACTATTTTTTTGTTTAAACCCTCACCCACCCACTTTCTTATCCTTTCGTCAATATAAACGTTTGGTATTGTTCACCGTTCTCATTTGTATCTTCTGCACGATATTCTTTTTATTAATATTATTATTGGTACCCGCTTTTTGTCAATGTTGGATAACGTTCATCCACAACGTTACTCAATAATAAGCCTTCGAGTACAAATAAAAGGCGCCTTTTCAATCTTGCTGATCCCCGATGGATTTCTCATGTCGCGTTTGCAATACAGAGAACAACCATGATATCAATTTCAAATATACCGCTCCATCGTCATGGTTTCGGAGGATGGGAGAATCGGGACGACTGACGCGTAGCCTTGATTTTAAATCTAACCCATGATGTTGTAATAACAGGTTCCCCTTTGAAAAAAAAAAAAATGAAAAAACTGATATGGTTGAAAAGGATTTAGGCAATAATCCCTCTGAGCCTACGCAAAACAAAACTGATAAAATATTATCCCGCCGAGATCTATCGTTTTGGGATAGACGTCTGTGTGATAATAATAACAATAAAACCTCCCCCATCAAAGGCGGATGGGCTGACGGGATTGTCCACCGATATTCATTTGCAGCGATGTCTGGGCGGAAAATATTCGTCGTGGGGGGGGACGGGATTCTGAGCTGAATAAAAAAAAAAGATATATCAAAAGCGAATAAACCCTTGTACTGTTTTGTAGAGTTGGGCGTCACTAAAGGGTGTCCATAATATCAAGGATGTAAATCGACGCTGGTATTTGAATTTATTTATGAAGGATGTGCCCTTGAGAATATCAGGTTTAGGTAGGTATGTTGGCGGCCTTTGAATAAAAAGCCGTTGAAATACAGGAAGGAGGGCATTAGGAATAAAAGATGCAGATAGATTTCTTCAGAGCCTAATTATACTGGAGTCTTTTTTTTTTTTTTGATTGTATCAAAGCGCACTACAGGTATTTAGAGGAAATGATGCAGGATACGCATCGCTCTCACCTTTGCACTGCCAAAACAAAACAAAACAAAATACCGGAGTGTCAGGTTGGGCAAGAGACAGGCTATTGAAATGTGGACTTTCATGGGGCACGATTGGGTTCCTTGGCCATTTCGCACTTTGGTTGGCAGACCCCCCCCCTTTAGTCCAACTGATTTGGTCTGGTGTTGGTGTTGTTGTTTGTTTTTTATACCATACGCAGATGAAAATAAAGAACACGGTTGATATAGTACGTACAGTCTAATGAAGACTATAATGTTTTCTATGGAAAGATACACTGGCGGTGCAGTCTAGACTCATTATTATAATTTGTAGAGCAAAAATAGAGCGATATTTGATATTATATAACCTAGAACTACCGATCGGTAGTGATGGCTCTAAGCAAAAGATAGTCATATTGGCTTTGCTCATTGTATAATGCGATAGATGGTGAGTAATAAGAAAAATGGCAAATTTAATTGAAGGAATATTGCAAATACTAAACTACGACTGTAAGGTTCATTGTACTAAGGGATTTAACACAGATAGCATGAGGAAGACTATTGTGAGATTTGAAGAATGGTGAACAATAATCTAAAGAGTCAATTGTAAAGTACGAGCTAACATAGTGTACAGATATGAGAAAGACTAAAGAGGTAGCGTGTATTGGAGCACAATAACGGTCAACACAAGTCAAAAAGGCTTGATGGTAGTAAAAACGAGATCTATTGTACAAGACATGAGAAAGACTAATGGGACATTTTTCGTTGAAGTAAGTAAAAAGAGATATGTTTTATTCAGATATAGATATAAACTATCAACAAGCTAACACTAATCTAAGCTCATGAAGGCTCCAAAAAGCCAAGTAATGGTGGTCCTAAATCCTAGATCCAAAATGAAAGGATTTCCCTATGTCTGTGGTAATCCCTGAGCTTAAAACACTTCTAAACTAGCACTAATACTATTCTAAGTCCAACATATCCCCATAGAAGTTGAATGGTGAAGAAAAAAAGGAAGGGTAAAAAGAAAATGAAAGAAAGAGAGAGCGAAAAAATAAAAAGGGCCAAAATAAAAATCAGGTGGGCGGGATTCGAAATGTTGTCCCTAACCTCTAGCTAACTGCTGTTCTAACCATTTCCCTCATTTTTTCGGCAACCTTCTCCACCTCGAAGATATAAACACAAAAGAAGATTACAGAGGCCACGTATGAGCAAGATATATGATGACTACTACGCACATCAGAGCTACGGGATTACTCACCAAAAAGCAATTTCATTTTCCTGTTGATATTGTTTTTTGCCCTAAAAATAAATATGTATCATAACTTAGCGAAAAAAATAGAGCAGGCAAAACTTTTGGACAATATTAGAATGTAAAGGAAGCACTCATACAGAAATATTATTTGCAGGTACCACCATTGCATATTCTTTGAAGATCCATCTATGATGCAACAAACAAAATGTCCTGATTCTGGGTACATAGAGTGTTGTACCTATGATCATCTATTGAGGTTCATCCATGATGGGAGGGATATGTATAATGTGGTCAGAATTGAGAAATTTTAATGGCGCAATGTTATTATTATTGTTTTTATGAGTTGAGAACAAGGTTTTTCATCACCCATCTATTCCATGCTCTTTTTAACACCCAGACTGGCTACAATAGCAAGAGTAATCATTTCAATAATCTTTCTATAGGAGTGTATTATCTTTTAAATTGGACAAGAACATACGGCATATCAAAATGAGGAGGTTCCTTCTTACTGCCGCAGATGACTTCAATGCGGCGTTTAAATTGATTCCGCAATTCAGGGGGACGAATATTGGTCGGCTCCAAATTCACCCTTCTCCCGTTCCTCCCCATTACAGTAATCCCGCCCATAACGTCTGCGATGATATCACTGACACAACCTGTTTTTGTCATACATTACAACATCTTAGCAACTCTACACACGTCGTGACACGCGCACATTTGTTATCTTATCAGAAGCTCAAATAAAAAGATCGATGATGACATTCACATAATATCAAAAAGCAAAGTGTTTATTTGAAGAGGATATACAGAATAATAATAAAGAGTTGGGACATAAATAAATAGATGACTAAACTTAAACTACAGGAATGGAGACTAAATATACAAAGTTGATGAGGCAATATAATACAGTAAGGGAATAGAAAGAGAATCAAAAGGTGGGCTGGGCTAGGTTATTCAGTTCCAAGTACCAGAGATAAGATCTTGGCGCATAAAATCATCAGCAGTGTTTGGTCGAGAAGAAGAGTGTGAAGACTTGATGGCAGTATTGGTTTTGAGTGAGCTTTCTTCCAAATTAGAACGACCTTGACGAGGCATCGTCTTGGTGAATTGTTCACGTAGTCCAGCGAATAATCTTGGAAGCATCGATATTTTCAGAAACAAGATTGCTAGGATTAATAAAAGAAAAAGAGATAGAAATAGAAATAAGAGTGAAAAAAGAGAAAACAGAAAAAAAAAAAAAAAGGAGGAACCAGGTCCCCAATTATTTATATCCCGCTGATACAATCGGAGCCTGATCAAGTCGACAAATCACACCACTTGATGAGAGGTGGAAGGGAAAAAAAGAAAAGTTTTCCCGTCTTACCAATCAGTTCTATGAATAATGATGGAATCTAGCATTGATCTTCATACTTTGTGGTTCACTTATATTTTTTATGCTGAATATAAATATTTCCCTTACTAAAAAAAAAAAAAAAAGAATCTGGTTTAGCCCATATGCCATGACAGTTTTGAAAAAATATTGATTTATGTCCATCGGAATTTCAAATATCATCCCTCATTTTAAATAAAAATCTATTTCAGTTCATGCAACCTTTTTTCCCCTCTCTCTTCCTTGTGTTTTTCACAAATTACTTTTTGAACTCGAAATGCCTCCTAAACGTGCTGCATCTGTCACTCCAAATGAGGACCAAGTTGTGAACGATCAAAACAATCCTGACTCTGATGATGAAGTCTGTGATCAGGTAATATGGTCCACTGAGAGAAGAAGAGATAAAATGAAGGCACTGACCGACCTACTGTTTTTGTTTATACTAGACCTTTTATACTGAAGTTGAAGAACTTCAGGCAAGTACCATAGTTGTGACCAATATTACCTCCTTCCCTCTCACTCAAACTCAACCTTATTTTTTTCATGATCTTCTTGTAGTCCCAAGGCATTACAATGGTAGATATCAACAAACTCAAAGGAGCTGGAATCTGCACTATTAGTGTAAGTGTAAACATCGACCTATTATTTTATCTCTATCCCCACTAAAATACTTGATATTTTATTGCTCTGTGATTACTGATGACGATTTACTTTATAGGGTGTACAAATGGCGACCAAGCGTAGTTTACTCAAGGTCAAAGGATTATCTGAAGCAAAAGTCGATAAGGTCAAGGATGCCGCTGCAAAACTTCAAGTAATGTATATGAGCAAAAAAAAAAAAAAAAAAAAAAAAAAAAACTACTTCTTGTCATGACTCTCACACTCCTTTTTCGTATTGCATTAGGTCTGTGGGTTTCTTACTGGTGTTGAAGTCTCCCAAAAACGCGAACATGTAATGAAGATATCTACTGGAAGCCACCAGTTGGATACTTTACTAGGTGGCGGTATTCAAACTATGTCTATAACAGAAGGTAAACTCACTTGTGAAGAAAGCAACAATATTGAGCTAGAAATAGGATTAGCAATAACCTCTTTTTATTATCGTTACAGTATTTGGCGAATATCGCACTGGAAAAACTCAGCTGGCTCATACTTTATGCGTCCAGGTGCAACTTCCTATTCACAGCGGAGGTGCTAGCGGAAAGGCAGGTAAGCGCTTTTTCTATAAAAAAAAAAAAAGAATAAAGAGCATTTGGGCGGGGGGTGTAAAAAACCTACAACAGCTTCATAAAACTTTATTACATGGAAACTCACTTTATTTTCTTCTTTTTTTGTTGGTGGCATAGCCTATATTGACACTGAAGGCACGTTCCGACCTGATCGTATCCGTGCCATTGCAGAACGATACGGGGTAGATGGTGAAGAATGTTTGGAGAATATCATTGTGGCCCGTGCTTGGAACAGTGATCATCAGGTGGAATTGATTACCGACATTGCGGCAAGATTTGTAGAAGAAAAGGGCGCCTACCGTCTCTTGGTTGTGGACTCTATTATAGCCTTGTTTCGCTGTGACTATACGGGGCGAGGTGAACTAGCGGATCGTCAGCAAAAACTCAACCAATTGCTTAGCCGATTGATCAAGATTTCTGAAGAATACAATGTGGCTGTTTACTTGACTAACCAAGTTTCGTCTGATCCTGGAGGTAAATAATGATAATAATAATAATAACAAAAGATGCATCCAACAAGCTAATTTGCTACTTTGCTATTTTACTATTATCATTACTATAGCTGGTATGACATTTGTATCTGACCCCAAGAAGCCCGTCGGCGGTCATATTTTGGCTCATGCGTAAGTATATAATGAACATAAATTGTCAAGAAAGGAGATATTATATTGAATAGGTCCATTGTTTTACGGTTATCATTGCCAGATCTGCCACTCGAGTGTACTTACGAAAGGGCCGTGGTGAAGAACGGGTTGCCAAAATTTATGATTCTCCTGACATGCCTGAAAATGAAGCCAGCTATGCTATCAGTGTTGGTGGAATTGTCGACACATCCTTGTAGCAATCCAAAAATGCTCCCTCTCTCCAATATTATTATTCTTACTTTTGCTCCCTATTTCTATCCTTCACTTTACAAAAAAAAATTCTCTTCAGCACATTCCCCCATATCCATATTCTTTGTACATATGACTTTATCCCCTCTTTGCACATTAGTATTACTGACATCTAGTTGTACATATCTTCATTAAAAAATCCTTTATTCAATGCAAATAAAAAACAATTGAATTTAAACCATTTTACAATATATGAATTGATTGATGTTTATGTGATATTGTTCTTTGATATAGTAGTTGTTTTAGAGCGCGGAGACCAAGGAAAAGTCAAAGAGTTACCAAAGCCGAGCGGCGTTTCAACGTGTCATTCTTCAAAAATGATTGGCCAAGACCCTCAGCTGTCCCTGGTGGCATTGTCCTACTTGACTGCGCTCACCATCTCTACCTTCCTATCAGGTGCGTTAGCACTCATTTTAGATATCATGTGGCGTCATCACGACTGTACCCATATACATGATGGGGACTTTTTTTTTTAAGTAAACAATGGCTACATATATAAATAAATAAAAAGGGGACGACTACAGAATCATATATGTAGCTTGATTACAACCAATATTCTTCCTTTTAATATCATAGTTTGCCCAATGTTTTAATATGGATAGAATACCTAAAATAAAAAATATTGGTGGAACTTCGAATTAGGAGAAACCATCCCAATTTATCAGATGATCCTTATCAGATCGTTTTTTCGACCCCTACGTTGAAACTGTTTCTATTGATATACTGATAAAAGCATTCTTTTTTTCTTCTTTAATATTGACCATGCAAAGGACGGCATGGCTGGGCTACCGATGATAAATCTAATTTGAATCATGACTTGATCCCGTGGGTTAGTTCACTCACTCCCCACTTTTTTTTAAAATTTGTCGGTATTTGAAAAAATATATATCAAAGAAAAATGAGCAAAAATATTCAATTCTTTCATTCCTTTCTCTCTCCTTTTCAACTTTTTTCTTCTTATTCTTTAATTTTTTTCTATATTCTAAAATCAAAAAATAAACACTCACATAAGCACACACACACGTATATATATTGAAAAGGAAATATATAAATGACACCCTCACCAACAGAGCAAAGTCCTTTGCTTGACCATCAAAAACAACATATATCACCATCATCACCTGCAAGCAATGGATGTTGTGGCAAAAATGGAACAGGTGCTTGTTGTTCAACTTCATCGGTCTATCATGAACACTCGACATCATCCAATCCGCAAAACAACTCATACTGTCAGTTATCTGATCAATCATGGCAAAAAAAATCAGTGGCTCTCATGTGTGCTTTATTTCTGGCAGGTAACGAGAAAAAAAACTTCATGATACATAAAGCAATCAGTGTTACATATTCTAATATGATACGTTTTGTAGTTGGTAGTCACTTTGCAGCACATACATTGGGCGCTATGAAAAATACTGTCAAAGAGGTATAACAAACAAACAAACAAATAAGTAAACATTAGGATCTCCACAACAATCACTGAGCTTAATTTCTTTTTTTTTTAAAAAAAAACATTGTAGGAATTCGGTATCAGCAACTCACAGTATGGCGTATTGCAGTCATCTGTAGCCATCGTCAATACCGTTCTACCTGTCCTGGGAGGTATTTTTATTGATGCCTTTGGTACCATCCCTGGATCTATTTGTGCAACAATTTTGATAACATTGGGTAATGTTTTAGTGGCACTCTCAACACATTCTGCTAGTTGGAATATTATGATTGTTGGCCGTGTCCTTTATGGTGTGGGTAGTGGCTGTGTGGTGATTGTTCAAGAAACGATTCTCAGTCAATGGTTCCGTGGTCGAAGTTTAGCGGCTGTGGTGGCTTTAATGTTGACGGTCAGTCGCTTGGCTTCCTTTTTGGCGCAGGCCACTGTGATTCCTATTGCCAATTGGTCGGGTTGGTATGGCTATGGCTTTTGGGTAAGGTTTATAGGGGGGGAGGGATTGGGCAAACTCCGATGATGTGCTAACTTTTTTTTTTTTTTTTTTTTTTTGGGATGGACGGGAACGGGTATGTAGTTTTCTGCAATGCTTTGTCTCTTCTCTCTTGTTATCAATCTAATTTACGTCGTCCTATTACGTAGAACATCTACTGTATCGAACGTCGACAACTGCCGAAGCATCCAAACCCTCAGGAACAAGAAGACATTCCGCTGGTCGAAACTCTTGTACTTGCCACATGCCTATTGGTTGATTGTCACAATGGAATTCCTGCTTGGTGGTGCCTGGGGTTGTTTCTTACATATCAATAGGTACAGTATCGCAAACAGTGTTATTCTATTTACTTACGATCGCTTTTTTTTTTTTTTTTGGTTAGTGAACTTGTCAAGATGCGATTTGGTTACGACAACGCCGCTGCTGCTGCCATTGCAAGTGTAGCGCAAGTGCTACCCATCTTCTTCATGCCTTTGCTCGGTGTGTGTGTTGATAGATACGGAAAACGTCCGCTGATGAGTAAGTTTGTGAAATAGACACCTTCCCATCACCTTGTGATCCTAATCATTTTACTTAACTTTTCTTCTGCATGATCTGTTATTATAGTGGTGTGTAGTGGTCTTACGTTTACCTTTGCTATGTATCTTTTGGAATATACCGATATACATCCATTGATGGGAATGCTCAGTTTCAGTCTCAGTTTAGCCCTTGGTCCTGTTGGTTTGGTATCATCTGTCCCTATTCTATTGAATTTATCTCTAGTGGGCTCAGGTTTAGGATTGGTCAAGTCGGCCACCAACATTGGGGCATCACTATTTGATATTGTGACGGGTTGGCTGCAGGACCAAGACGCTAACAAGGGATACAGTGGTGTGCTGATCTTTTTTATTATGTTGGGATTGCTTGCTACCTTGGCGGGTGCGGTGCTCTGGGTCCTGGATCTTCGCTGGTACGATCGTCTGCTTGATCAATCTGCCGTAATTGCACAACGTCGAGAAAAAATGGATAGTAACTACAAGAACAGTGATGCTATGGCTGATCGCCCCTTGAAAATGAATTACTTGTACTGCGCTATTCTTTTTGCTCTCATGGCCACTAGTTGGGGATTATTCGTTCGATTTATCATTCATCAATAGTTATATCTGTTATCATTTACCCCTATTACCCCCCCCCTCTTTTTTGTTACAATTAGTAGTTATAGCAATATTATTATCGTAAATTGAATTTTATAAAATGTTTTTTTCTTTACTTGTATGCATATGGTTTTACTTTTACGGTAAAAAATCCTGGCTGCCCATATTCACACATTTAAATTCCGCGCCACGATGAAAAATCATTGGTTTCTCCTTTTTTTTTTTTTTTTTTTCTTCCCCTTCAGAACCTCACTTTCTTCCCTTTTTTCATTCACCCTACCTCGCTTTTTACATTACATTCTTATTTGTTTGAAATACACATCCTCCTTTATATTCAACAAAACAACGGTGGGGGAACGAACGACATTATTGAAAATACTGGATTCAGCGGGTGACAATCTTTTTATTATTATTGCAGCTTGATAAGTGAACCTACTTCAAACATGCGGCTGACTCGTTCGATGACGAAGATGTACAACAATATCGCTCTTGAAAACAACAAAACCAGTGGAAACAACAACAAAAGAATATCATCTCAAAAGTCATCGCAACATGAAGAACCAGCTTTGACTAATCATGCAGCAAAAAGGCTACGAACTCAACAACAACAGCAACAAGAACAACAAGAACAGCATTTAGTTGATCCATTTTCAGCTATCAGCGATCATAACACACCTATCAGTTACCCTTCATCTCCTGTTTGCAATCAAGTGTTTCAGTCTAGCACGCCTCCACCGCAGTCGATCGACCATGAAGACCAATATCCTTGTGAAAACAATCTTCCATCTTTGAATGGCATCGAGGAACCAAGCCGGATACAATCACAAGGCACGCTGACGCCCATCACCAATGATAGCCAAGAACGCCATTACTCAAACAGTCTCTCACCGACGAATATATATGATGAAAATGACAACTCGGTACACTCTTACTCACCAGCACGCTCACCTCCAGCTCTTGCTATTCCCAACCGGTCTGATATATTACGGTACAGTGATCTGAATGACGACGACCCTCTTGACAACAACAACAATAACAACGACAACAGCGGCGATGAAAACGATGCTCATTATTCGGCCTTTGGATGGCCGTCCATGGATCCACCTGCGGACGACGATATTGCCAGTTCATTCAACAACGACAGCTCTCGACGAGGTGGTGGTGGAAGCAGCTATCTCAACGACAACGATGACAGCAATAGCAACGCCTCGTTTTTTTCAGACCGGCCGCTTCAAAGGTCATTGTTGCAAGATTTTCTACAAGTGGATGATTACAACAACAACAGCAGCAGCCACTTCGTCAACGACTCGGACGACGAAGGGACCATGACGATGATGACAGCGCAACAACATCAACCTACCGATGAAGTGGATCTTTTTTTCTCAGCGAGCCACGCGGATTATGCCAGCATGTCGTTCTCCACCAAACTTTCAATTCAGCAACAAAAACAGCAATTCCTCGCTCTTGGTCGACGCACCTACATCACCTCTTGGCCACACTTTTTGACCCTGGAGTATTTTGACAAGCGTGATGCGCATGACCGATCTGATATTGTCCCTTCTCCCTCATCATCCGACAGCAACAACAAGAATAACATCAACGACATTGAAGGTGATCCGCAGGATGATGATATTCCCGGTGGTGAAATAACTACGCCTCTTTCTTCAGCCTCTTACTTTGATACAAAATTCTCGGTGCTGGAACGGATTGGCTCTGGTGAATATGCGGATGTGTGGAAGGTCTGGAATACTGAATCCAATGAAGTCTTTGCTGTCAAGAAACTCAAGATCCCATTCCAAAGTTTCGCTGATAGGTAAAAAAAAAAAAAAAGCATAAAAAAAAAATAGAGGGATGTGTTTGTGGCACAGCTTATTTGAAACTGACGCGCGCTTTTTTTATTTTATTATATTATATTATTTATCAGGTGGTTACAACTGGTCGAAGTCCGAAACATGATGATGGTCCAGCACTCACCCTTTTGTTTGAATCTTTTTAATGCATGGGAACAAGATGGATATCTGTATTTGCAAACGGATTTCGCTGTCGCGACGTGAGTAACAACAAAGAAAAAAGACATTGGAAGATGGAAGGCTTACTGACAATGATCGTCATGTAAAATGTATAGATTGGCTGACTATTTACAACAAGAACAAGAATCCATATCAGAACAAATGGCTTGGAAAATTATATATGAAATATCAATGGTAAGATAGTTTATCAAACTGATCGACAAGTAGATTTGTGTTTTCTGATCGTGAGTTTTATAGGGGTTGCAAGCAATTCATCATGCTGGTCTGGTGCATTTGGATTTGAAACCAAGTAACGTTATGATCGACCCGAATGGTACTCTCAAGATTGGTGATTTTGGAACTTCTATACGTCGTCCACTGGATGTATATGAATTCAAAGGTGAAGGAGATCGACATTATATGGCACCAGATTTACTTCGTGAAGAATATGATACACCAGCAGATGTGTTCAGGTAACGGGAAAGAAAGATGATTGAGATAAACATATGAAACTCACTTTTCGTTTTTTGTGTTTGGTTTGTTTGTAGTTTGGGGCTGATTATTTTTGAAATGATGACACAAGTACAACTTCCATCTACTGGTGATTCTTGGGAAATGCTTCGTTTAGGCGACTTCTCTAATTACAAGCAAAGACTGGTTGATGTTCCCTTGGAAATTCGAAGGGTGATGTTGATGATGTTGAAATCAAGTTCAGATGACCGTGCTACGATGGATGATATTCTGGCTCTCCCTCATCTCCAAAGGATAGCGGCAGCGGTAGCAGCAGCAGCACCAACAACAGCAACAGATTCAGAGGCAGAAACAATTGAACAACAACCTGGCGCTCTCTATGACTATGCACAGATGATTCAAGATGACCAAGAGTAGATTGCATGCCTTTGATCCTCGCGCACCGAACCTCCTCTCCCCCACTCTCTCATTATGTAAATAGTACTCCTTTATGATGCCTATCCCCCAACTCTCCCAACTTTTTGTAGATATATATATATGTGTGTTTGTCCATCTATCATAGTAGATTTTATTAGTCTTTTATTTGATATTTTCAAATATATGTGATTTATTGTTGTAAATAGAAATAAAATTACTTTTGGTATATCGATTATTGTTGGAAGGTCATTTTGGGTTGCATGACGGAAAGGCTTTTTCAGGACACTCCAGAAAAGAAAACATTTAAAGACCGCCCGAAAATTTTCTATTGGCTCACTTCCCATTTTTTTATTTTCTTTCGCTTTCTCTATCGAACTGCAAATACACCATGGGACGATTCCAAAGCAATAAAAAATCTGTTCCGGCGAAAACAAAGTCAAAAAAAGTCAAGGAGCCTTCCACATTTGAAGAATTTATGGAAGGTAAGAGAAAAGAGAAAAGGGCAGTGTATCAATGAGCTTAGATCTGGTGGTATTGACAGTTCACTTTCTTTTTTTTTTCTTTTTTTGACACCTTGCTCTATAGATGCTGTTGGGTTTGAAGAACAAGGGGAACGATATGCCACTGGGGACCGAGCACAACGCAATTATGAACGGGCTCTGGATATGTACAGCAAAGCTCATGGTTTGAATGATCAAGACGCGGATTGTGTTTACAACTGGTAAGATTATACAATTGACCATAGTTTTATTATATATATATAGACTAAAAATTATTGATCCTTTCTATTTTATGCTACGCATTGATTTAGGGGTCGTGTGATCTACATTCTTGTTGGATTCCTTCCTGCCCATACTGCGCCTGAAGACAAACTGATCAAACTGGATGAATCTATTGACAAGTTCCGTCAAGCGCTGCGTTTGGATTCTGACAGTAAAACCGACGTGGAATTCAACTTGGCTCAAGCCTTACATATGCGATCGGAAATCTTACAGGAAGCTTCAGAAGTTGAAAATGCATATGGACAATCAGCTTTAGGTAAAGATTAAAAGGATGAATTTTATATACAACAAAATGAACCCCATCGGACATCGAAGGGGTGAGGGAAGAACCTCTCACTAATGAATGATTTTCGTATTATTATTATTATTATTTGCGGCGGCGGCAATGGTAGCTTTACAAGAAGCTATCTCACTCTTTGATACTGTCTATGAATTACAAGAAAAGGAATATCTGCGATATCAATCTACAAAGACCGAACAACAAAACCAACCAGCACCATCCACCACCTCCTCTGGGACAGATGAAAAGGAACACGATCATGACCACGACCACAGCCAATGCAAGGATCATGATCACGATCACCAACATGACAACACTACTGAAATAACAAAGCCGGCTGATGATGCAGACAGCAGCAAGAAGGATAACAACGATAACAATGACTTTACCACGGTGACACAAATGGAAGCGACGACGGCATACTCATTGATCGACACCCTTCTGTCTACAGCGGATGCGATGACGACGATGGCGTCGATGATGGCGGTGTATGGGGATTCACAGAAACTGTTTGGACGGGCACGGGACAAACTGGCACGGGCGGAGAAATGGTTGGCGGAGACGGATAGCAAGGACAAGGAACATCACAAGGCGAAACTGCATCTCATGTTGAAACGGGGTCAAAGCTTCTGCGCGTTGGCGGATCGGGCGTTCTTGGCGACCGGCAAAGTAGACACTGGATTATACGAACAAGCATTAGCCCCTTTAGCGTATGTCACGGATGAATTGGATCCCAAGAATGTGGAAGCTTTATGTGATCAAGGGGATGTACTTTCTCGGTATGCACAGGCTGGATTGGACCAAGTGATTGAACAAGAAAAACAAGCGCTGGACCCGAAAACCAACGGCAAGGATATTTGGCAGTTGTATAGCAAGGCGTCCGAAGCATTCCAAAAGGCCCTGAAATTGGAACCCAAGAATTTGCATATCTTGAACAAGGCCGGTGATATCAGTATGGCGCGTGCTCAATTGCCTCTCCCCGTGGCCGAACGCAACCAACCTCAATTGTTGAAAAATGCTCAGTTTTATTTCAAGCAGGCGGTGGAGACCGATGGACAGGTATTGACAAGTGGCTGGGTCGGTTGGGCTTATGCAACATGGGCGCTCGAGGCGTGGGCGGATGTCGATGGCAAGGAAGCGGATGCACACAAAATCATGGCAAATTGGATCAAGCGTGGTGGCAATGAAGATATCTTCCAACGCCTTGCGGATGAAAACGATACCATGGATGGCGGATTTGTGGACTGGGTATCTGTGGCTTTCTTTGGCGCACAAGAACAAGATGGTGATAGCGATAGCGATAGTGATGATAGTGATTAGATTTTTTTTGATATAGTTTTAGCATTATTATGATTTATGATTTGTGATTTGAAATAAAAGGAAAAATAGACTTTTTTGTATCATAATTCAAGCTGACTTGATTTGGTTAAAAGTGTGTGTCTGTATGTGTGTGCGATGTGTGCATACGTGTGTGTCTTGGTGTCACTGTATTTAAAATTGGTGGTGCATGTGTATTTATTTGGGGGTTTAAAAAAAGAGCATTTTATTGTACGACGTCCATATCACCTTCGATCAAGTTCCCATAACAAACAACACGTTCTGTCTTCAATGTGTCTTCAATTTTCTGTTTTGTTTATTCAATAAAAATAGACATGATACAACTGTACTAACTAAAGGGTGAATGACGAAAGGACATGGGAAGGGGGTAAATATATATATATAGATAAAAAAGATATTAAAAGACTAAATGAAGAAATGAAAAAAAAAATTAGATGTAAACGGGGGTGATAATCATCATGATGTACAGAGTAATAAATAAGCAGCAATGACGATATACGTAATAGTAATAAAAATAAAAATAAAGCAAACTAATCTAGTTCAAGCGACCAGTGGGTAATTGGAAGTAAGATGATTCCTTGGTCAACAAACCGCTGAGAGCATTATACCAAGCAAGGAGAGCAGTAATCACGCCAAAGGCACCACCAGCGACCAAAGTGGTTTCACTGTTGTTGAATTTGGAAGCAGCCAAAAGGATGAAAGTGATAAAGAGAGTGAAGAACATGCTAGCAAGACCATAGTGGAGCGATGACAAGCGATCAACAAAATACCAGTCATGATAGCCCATGAGAGCAAGTAGATACCAAGTGATTGATCCAATACCTTAGTGTCAGTACCATAACCTTCCAAAATACCAAAACCAGGCACAAAGATACAGGCATAACTAAGCCAGAAACCGCCATAGCTAGAGAATGCAGTAGCACCAAATGTGTTTCCAGTCTATTTTTTTAAGAAAAAAAAAAAGGATCAGCCATTTGCATTCATCATCGTCATCAATAATAATAAAATTGAACTTACTCTGAATTCCCACATACCAGCCAATAACTATACAGAGGGAAAAAAATAAATAAAGGATTTAGTATACCGTGACCTTTTTTGACGCATGTCGCTTTCTTTCTTACCTGAACAAGACCACCGTAGAAAAATGCAAGACCAACAACTACGTTGCTTGGTCCGGATGCGGATAAACCAGCACCAGCGTTATGGAGAGATAAGACAAAAGTCGTCAAAGCAAAAGAACTTAACCCTAATAATAATAAAAAAAAGTCAATCAGTTTAATAGGTCCAAGAAAGAATGACTGGAAAAAAAAAAAAAAAAAAAAAAAAAAAACTTACCCAAAGGACCAGGATTCGCAATAGTAGGAGATGCAATGACTGCAGGAGGAGCAGGGTGAGGTGCTTCGTATTTGTTTTCAACGTCTAAAGGTTGTTGTTGTTGTTCGTGTTGAGACATGATATAAAAAAAATGAAATGTGGATGTAAAAAAAGATAGAAAAAGAGGATATGAAAAAGAAAAGAAAAGAAAAAAAATAAATTTTTCAATTTCCTTTTTTTATATAGAAAAATGAAACAGAGCAAGTGGGTTTTGTACGAGGTGACATTTCAAATCCCGCCACCGGTGAATGGATCTTCTCCCCCAACCCAACCCAAAGTAAAATTTGTACTTCTTCATGGTCCCGGCCGCGGATTGGTTTTTTCCCTTTATCGGGGTTAGACAAAAAACACAAAAAGGGGAGGGTGAGGCTGACGAGAGCCATATAGCAAGCTGACGATAGTGACAAGGACGGAAAAGAGCTTTAAAAGTGAATATTATCCTTTTTCGATAAGCTACTACCTTAATTTTTTTTACAGAAAACAGAAATCATGAGAAAAAAAAAATAAAGAGGGAGGGATGATCCTCGATTTAGTGATACTTTGCATCGGCAAAGTTTTTGTGGGGTAAAAAAGAAGAAAGAGAAACCGAGCGGCTAATTCTCATAATAATTTAAAGCGCTTTTTCACTATACACATCATCAGTTAATCATTCTATATCCGAGGAATTGTTCGCATTTTTTTTCTTCGTTTTCCCACTTTACCTCAACGGGAAACCCATTGCTATGCTAACCAATCACCACCCTGTACCTGCTCCGCTGGAACTTTTTTTTTCTTTTTTTTTCTACCTCAGCAATCAATCGTCTTTTTTTTTTTTTTCCTCTGATTTTCTTCCCCACCCTTTGAGCAAAAACATATAAAAAGATAGGCATATGCAAGTGTACAATACAGTAACCTGATGATGGGTAACCCAAGCCCATCAACATGTCAATAAAACAAACCATAAATCACAAAAATAAAAATACAACTATCTTTTTATAGAACAGGTCTGCTTTTTTTTTCTGTGGTTTAAGAGTAGAAAAACAAACACAAAAATCATTTGCTGTGGCATTAGATACAGTCACCCAATCACAAAATTGCGTAACATGAAGCTTATTTTCCAAGGCACAAATCAACCCCCGCTTAATGAGTGAGCGTTGTATGTAACACCGATACTGAGCTTTCTTTGGATAAAACAAATAATACCATCAAGTTCATCAAAAACACAAATACTCTAATGATACAATGATGGATAATCAGTATAACACGGAGTGATACTCACTATAAAGTTATATATAGTGTGCTTTTAGCGAATCATTTTATAAATAAAACGTGGAAGGCGTATCAACAAACAGTAAAGAGGTCACACACATTGCCTGCCTCCCTCAAAATCCCATCAAAACACACATTCTCTAATAAAACAAAAAGGTCTAGTACGATATAATGTTCACTTTATTGGATAAACATGCATATATAATATATGTATAAAAAAATAGTGCTTTGATGAATAAGTAAATAAATAAAAAGATGAAGGGCGTATCTACAATAGTAATAGTAAAAAAAAAAAAAAAAAAAAAAAAAAAAAAATAAGAGGAGAGAGCAATGATGATCAAATGGAATAAATAAATAAATATATAATATATAGATAATATATAGATGAAACAGACAATCCAAAAAAAAAGGGTTAAGGGGGAAGGGAGGGATCTAACCAAGTTACCAACATAGTCCACCACTGAATTCCAAACATTCAAGTCCCATGTTCCAAGTATCGATATGTTGTAAAGCCCATTTGTTTTCTTCATTGACATAAGTCTTTTCCTTTCGTTCGATTTCACCCATGTTGATGCCTGAGTTATCAGTGTGTTGGTCCTTGCGCTCTTCCCAAACATTTTGATGATGTTGATGACAGGCAAATGACTTGTGACTATAAACCACGGGTATTTCAAACGTCCACGCTGCCGTACAAATAAATTCAATGTCCATCCTACAAAATACGCACATACATCATCCGTTAGTTTTTGATCAAGTCCTCCCTTGGTTGCGTTTGCTCTCTCTTTTCTTACCATGCAATGCCGCCAGCTTCACGATAACCCCGAGGTACTTTCCAAGTATCCCGATGTGCCATTGTGAAATCCCCAGCTTGGTCCGCCACAGTCAAAATGAATTCAGGTGTTTGGTGAACGGTATTGACAGTAATAGGTTCAGGGAGTTTGTAATTTCCCCAGTCTTGCTCTTCCAAGCGACAGGCGTTGTATAAAGCTGTATCGTCTGCAAAGGCCGGTAAATCAACAATGGTTGGTGGGAAGTTTTCGTGGCTAGTAATACAAAAATGGTGGAAAAAAACCCCCATCAGCATGCTTTTCATGATCGTCCCCATCCCCATCCCTTGGTATATTTGATTTTTTTCTTTTTTTCTTACATATTATGGGATGTTGGAATTGAAGATAAATGACGTTCTTTTCAAAGGCCCTTGATTTGATAGCGTTGTGGAAGTTGTCTGACCATATATCATCTATATAGATCAAGAATCAGTACACTCTGTTTCTATACCACATACTACTAGTCTGACAGTTCTCCCTTTTTTGATTTTTTGGCCATTTACCTTGATTTGTACAGACAACAAATTCACCGCGAGCATATCGGATCCCCACATTCTTGCCTTCAAATTCATGTAATGGAGACCCACCACGGTTGGGTAAATAGTCATGGATTGTCTTTGGCACAGTGATAATACGGTAAGTCAAATAATTAGATTGGCGGAACCTCTACAATGAAAAAAAAGAAGGAAAAATGAGATCAATTCGGGTATTGTAAGGCACATGAATTGTCATCCAGTTACTTACAAATACATCGACTACTCTTCGTTTATCTTCGGGAGGGTTCCATTCAACAATTAATAGTTCAATTTTTTCTTTGGTGTTTTCGGCTAACAGGAATGCGGAATCAATAAAGTTTTGGAAGCGATGATGTTGACCACTAAAGAAATAAAAAACCAAAACAATATGAGTCAAACAAAAGCATCCTATCTACCTAGTGCACTCTATACTACAGTTTTCTTACCCAGCATAGTCATCCATACGAGTAACAATGACAATGGAAAGGTAATAGGATGGTTCCAGTCCCGGTTCCAAACACTGTTCCCATAGTTCCTTGGTAGGCTTCAGAAGATCTCTAGTAGCAGTATTCTTGAGACACTTCGGTTGTTCATTGATTGTTTTGAGATTGCTGCCTTTGTTAAGTCCATGTTTCAAATCGTTCTTGCTGGTGTTGTCATTATTAGCGGTGATGATGGAGGTGATATCATTTGATGAAGGGTCAGTGGAGATGTAAAATAAAAATAAAAGAGTAAAACAAGCTGATACAGCACACAAAGATAGAATGGCTTTTTTGGAGACCCCAAACTTGATCATTCTTATATAAACAAGGAATGCAAGTTTGTGACAAGATGAGCTATATTAAAAAGAGAGAGAGAAAGGAAAAAGGGATATAGGGGAGGCTTCCAAATAAATTTATTTATTTAAATCCCCGCTATTACTGTTCGACCTTTTGAATCGCCCACCCTTTGATTTTTCAAAGACAGTTCTTGACTTTTTGGCTTGGCAATGAGTAAAGTGGCTTCAATTCATGTACAAAGCCTACTATTCTGGTGCATTCCGATATGCCACCGAGAATATTGATACCTAATTTACCATTCTATAGGCAACCCGTGTAAAAACTTGCTCCATTTTCGAAAAATACATACCGTAAAAGACTCTGATCCTCCAATCAGACTTGGCCAATCAATGGAAATTGTGTAAAAGCTTACTAGGCAACAGCGAGAGTGAGAGAGGGTTACATACCTTCCAAGGAAAAATGAAAAACAAAAATAAACACATCAGATATTGTATACCCATGATCTCGTCATTATTTTAATTTCGATATAAATAAGCTTGAGGGAAAAGAAAAAGGTAACCTGGCTGGACCAACCCCACAGTTACCGGTTCTAATGGAAATTTATTAATATATGTAGAGATTAGTTCAATATGTAGTTGTAATGTTATAAAATATAAACAAAAAAGTAACATTACATGTTCTTTTTTGAAAATGACCTGAGCCTGGAGTTGATGCTCTTGGAAATAACAGTATCTCTATTTCGTAATTGAAATGACCTAAAATTATGTATAACGGATTCGAGTTCCACCACCAAGTGAATAACAGAGGCAGGGGAAGATGTGTTTGTACACACACAAAAAGGTTTATGCAAAAAAGAGACCTTTTAAGTCCCGACAAATGATAAATGATGGTACCTGGATGCCTGATCCCTCATGGGGAATCAATGATTTGACAAAAAAAACATTGTACTTCATTTACAGGGGGCTTGTTTCATCAGCATACTGTAAAAAATAAAAAATAGAAAGAGAGAGAGCCACTTGTTCTTAATGCCGGTGCGGCACAAAAATCTAAATGTTGGCTGGTAAGGGAAGGGGGATGATGCGATGCCAGCAACAATGGATAAAAACCTACATGTTCATACATGTTTGTTATTTGATGAATATCATTATGCACAACATACTTTTTCTTATAAAACTATCTTATGATTTCTTTATCTTTTCTCTCTACTTTCTTTTTCTTCTTCTTTCTACTATGGCATTACTACAATTATACTCTTGTCCTCAATGTTACAAAAGTAGGTTTTGGTATATACCTTTTAGTAAAATTATAATTCCGTTATCTAATCATGGTCTTTTTCTTTTTTTATTATTCTTCATAATATTTTAGAGTTTGCCACTCATTCCAATTTGTAAGAAAAACCATAAATAAATTAAAAACTCCACTCAACTCACGCCATTTTATTTTTTATAATAGGAAACGGCACACTGAGAATCCAAACATCCATAATATACCTTACAAAAGAAGTCGTGATCAAAAAAGATGGAAGAATCATGCAAAGAAGCAAGTCTCTAAGGAAGAAACTGCTCAACGGTAAATTTCTTATAGCCCCCTTAGAAAAAGGAATCATGTTTCTAACCCCGTCGCATTTTTTCTTACAGTATGCGAAAATGGCGAGCTGCTAATAGAGATAAAAACAAAAGAAATGATCTTCGCTGTCGGGTCTATCGATTGGCGAGAATGAAGTTCCAAGATGATGAATGCATAGAAAAAGAATTGTTTATCAAAGAACAAATTTCAAGAAGATTGGGCCGTCAAAGATTATTGATGAACGACAAAGAAGAAAGACGCTACTCAACATCATCATCATCATCATCGTCTTCTTCTTCTACTACTTCCTCCTGTACTTCTTCCTTACCATCATCACCCTCCAATAATGATTTCTACTACCAATCAAGTGGCTTACCCTTTTATAACCCCCTTACCATCAAATAGTTTTACCAAGCTTAAAATCAATTGATAGGTCCCATAGTAATAGTATGATTCATAAGATCCAATTACCCCCATTACAATCATCACCATGGTACTATAACCACAAATCACCCCTACTTTTACAACCTAATCCTACTGATCGTTGTTACCCCGCCATTCCTATGAACTTTACCGTGTAATTATAATATAGTACAATAATAATAATAATAAAAATGGGCTGGTTTCTGCCTGTCAAACTCCGCCGCTGTTATTTTATTTATTTATTCAAGCCTTTCTTTTTTTTTGTGCGTTGTTCTTCTTTTTTTTTTCCACTTCCACCTCTTTTATATTCGTACTAATACATATATATATATATAATACATGTCAGAGTTTGTGGTGTATGAAGATACTCCTATTGCCGAATACTTGAACTGTAAGCCATGCAAATAATAAAGAACCCAAAATGTGTTTGTGAGACTGATGTTTCTTATTTTTTGCTCCCTTTTCGAAGCGATTGAAAGTGGTGAATCAAGTGTCAAACCAGCCCCACTTCATCTTGGAATACATCAAACCGATATGAAGCCAAAGACGTTTACCATTGCACAGTTATCGGAATCCTTGTATCGTTACTGGCGCCAGTCTTTATTCCACGTAAGCCTTATATTCTGAAACTAGATATTTCTCCTGTGCCTTCAACTCATTTTTATGCTATACTTTTTTCATAGGATACTTTCTCGGTCTCGCTCCCCATCATGGAAGAAATGGCGTTTGAGGAGAAGTTCAAATACCTCATTGTCACCTCCCCTCTATTGAACGACACACTCTCAGCACATCCGAAACAAAAGCAGCAAAAACTAAGGCGTCAGTCATCAACAGGACCTCCACCTTTTCATGCAACAGCTGCCCATACCCGAGCAGGGCGGATCGGTACCATGGCTACTTTGTCTAGTCTTTTGGCCGCTATTGGATTAGAGCGTTTTTTCCCTTTTGTACAGTACCAGCACCGACATCAACATCACCAAGTAGAATCAACTGCCCTGGTTACAAAAGCGATCACTCCCACCATCACTATGGCTTTAGCAAGTGGTGTCTCCTTATATTTTATCTATCGCCATTTGGTAAGTTTCCCTCACCCCTCTCCTTAACTCGACTCCCCTTCCTGTCTTGCTGACCCAAGGTTTTTTTTTTTTTATACAGCGAAGGTCATCTATTCGGAAACTATATCAATGTGCTTTAACTCAACTACAGGATGTGCTGGAACAATCTCAGCTCTTGGACGGTAAAGTACATCGGGCACTTCTTACGATTCAGGAAATTGAACTGGTCTCCCGCGGCTATCGACTCTCCACCCCATTATCACCTATATCACGCATCGAACAAGCCAGCAAATCCAAAAAATGTGCACGACTTCGAATGCAGCTTGCTGGTCTACTACGACATGCGTTTATCATCTATGAAGAAGCCATCATTGACATGACCGACAGGGTGAACAAACCAACACTTTCAAGACTCTTTGACATGTACAACATCCATTCGGTGGCATCCTTATCGGCAGCGTCCATACCAACAGAACACAATAGCAGCACGGACAATGAAAATGATATCACGTTGGATTATTTGAAAACTTTGGCTCACCTGATGCATCTGAAACGACGCGAATGCATGTTGCAATTCTTGGCTTTATCTGTAATGACGGGAGGACATGATTCCATTCGGAATGGGTATGAAGCTGGATGGCGGAATATCAACACGGTACTGGCCATGCTGGGCAAGGAAACCAAGGGATTTGTGAATCAAGTCGTGGAAGCAATGGAAACTGAATTTTGTAAGTCATATATTTATGGATTTGTATATATTAAAACTAGAAGAGTCATGTCATTCTCATTATTCATTTTGTCGTTTTTATAGCCAAGTCATCTGCTTT
This sequence comes from Absidia repens, assembly GCA_002105175.1. Lineage (NCBI taxonomy): Eukaryota > Fungi > Mucoromycota > Mucoromycetes > Mucorales > Cunninghamellaceae > Absidia > Absidia repens. The sequence goes on from MCGE01000020.1 coordinate 271,638, forward strand.
GGATATGGACAATGCATCAGACTCTTCCTTATCAACCAATACCGATACCCGGCAATTCATTCATCGTTTATCAACATTGGACCAGCATTTACGTACCATGGAAGCTAGAGTCTATCTATGTAACGACGAACTACAAAAGCGCCAACGGGCTTTATCCTCCTCCTCCTCAAAATCACCGAACAATCAAACTGCTGAAGACAAAGACATAATGAAGGAATTGGAACAACAGCAACAATCATTAAAATTGGAATATATGGCAATGGAAAAGGATATTCAACAATTAGCTATTGAATGGGAATCAGGGAAAACTGCATTGGATTCTTTACTGACGCCACCACCACCATCCCAGGCCCCTGTAATCAATACGGACGACATGTCACCGGCGCCGCTTCCTACACCCTCCATGACGCCTACTGCCGATCACGATGATCATCATCCCTTTATCGTCGTCAACTCTTATGAAGCTTCAGAACTCCTGGATCTACCCTTAGCCTCCAAAGCGTCTGTCTACGAATCGGTGGACGACGAACTTTTAGACAATGCAGCAACAAATGTGAATGCCGATCAACCCAAGAAATCTCGGATGGAACGTATTGCTGAAATGAAACAAAAACGAGAACAAGAGGTAAGGACTAACAACAGGAGGGAGGATATGCGCATGGATTAAACCTTTTTTTTAATGCCTAGGCAAAGGAAAAATCAAGCAAATTGGACAGTCAAACCTATGTCTACGAATTGAAAAATGTCTTGGATCGAAGAATACAGGAGCTGGATTTGGCAAATGATGGTCAACCTAGTCAATAATTCCATTCTTTTTTTCTTTTATATGTTACCTGCTTCTTTGTTTATATTATACATACTCATCCCATACAGTAACTTTAGTCTTACATTTATCTATTATACCCCCTTCCTCCGTTTATATATACATATTTAGTTTGATTATCAATAAACCAATGTTTTACTATTTTTTTTTATCGAACTTGTCTCTCGCTTTTTTTTTTTTTTGCTTGTGTGCGTATATTAATATATATCGAATGAAATATTCAAAGGAAAAAAAAATCGGTCGGGGAATGACAAAATTTGTTGCTGACAAGGTGGGAATTTGGGTGTTCCTGAATTTAGGCTGTCAAAAGAAAACCTTCATCAACAAACACTGATGAATGGAGAAGACCTTTTTTTTTTTTTTTTGCTATTTATTGGTTCCTTGATACCATACAAATAATAAAAAACAAAAAACAAGGCATTTCATGGATTTTCAATGTAATTAAGAAGGTCGGGGAAGGATTTCACATGATGTCCTATTCGGAAACGGAAGCAACCCATATCCCCAGATTCTTTTTTATTATAACTCATTATGACTGTGTAGCCAAGCATGTCTGTGTTTACCGGTCAATCTAGGAACCAGTAGGTGGTGCTAGCGACACGGAGTTTTAAAACAAGCGTCATGATTTTTATTTAGGACGGAATCTAGACAAGACCGCCGTCAGGGACCAACCCAAAAAAAAAAAGACAAAGTGGAGTATATTCTAATAAATTCACACAATCCTAATGACTACACAAATCATAAATAAAATAAACAAATTCAATTGAAATGAGAAATATGTGAAATGCTTTGTTTCTTGTAGCAGCCAATAACATAGTAGTCATCCAGTCATTCTTTTTCACTTCAGAACAGCGGACTCCGAAAAGTTTTTTTTCCTGCTGGTTGTGTTGAGATATTTTTGGGTTGCTCCAATCACATAAATCATTTTACTTTGACACAACAAACTATAGTTAAGAGATAATAATAGAATAAAAATGGCCCGACCAAGAATGAAAAGAATCCAAACCTTCTATACTGCGAGATGATGTGATATTAAACGGAATACAACAAGTACAAAAATACATACATGTCATAAAAATGTTATGCAAGAATTAAAAAAAAAAAAGAAGACGGGTCACTCAGCCATCTGCTGACAGATTTCAAAGACCGGAATGAAGCGTGGTTGTGTATGTCTATGGCCTGATTTTGCACTTGATCCAAAAAAAAAAAAAATACAGACAATAGAGACAATATAATAAATACCATTAGCAGAAAAAAAAAAGAATACAATTTTTATTTCAAAGCATTAATAAAAAACAATGATAAGAATACTAAAGGTAGGTAGGGGGAGGATGAAAAAGACAATCAAATGAATATATGAGGAAGGGGGGATAATAAAATGTAAATAATGCTGGGTGTGATTTGTACAAAATAGAATGGGAGTAGAGGGCTGACTTAAAGGTAAAATGATACAAGACGATTGAGTTTGTCGTTGGGTTTCGATGGTTGGCAAGACGTTCTTCGTATTGAGGGAGCACCATTATTGATCTTGTTTGTATTACTTGAAGAAGACTTTCCACCAAACCAATGTCTTAAGGTCCATTGTAAAGTAGAGTCATGTTCATCGTCTTGAAGGTCCTCTGACTTGACACTACTATTGGTATTCACACAAGAGAGCATATTTGGATTACTTGAGTTTTTCATATAATTTTCACGAAGGGATAAAAGTTCAAGATCGTTTTGTAAAGACATGGTGATTATTGTTATTATTGTATAGTAAGTAGATTTGATTGTATAAAGAAAAAAGAGAAGAGGAAAAATTCATGTGGCCCACACTTTTATATTTTTCTCCATTTCCCGAGACCACCCATTTTCATTGCCGCATGCCCGGGTCGGCGTTCAAAATGGAAACCTTGTCTTTTTTATTGGCTCATTCGACCCAAAAATGCCAGCTCCTTATTTTTTCGTTGCTTTTTCCAATTCCCTTTTTTTTTCCCTTTCCTTTCCCACCCTTCTCTTCAACATTCATTGACCTTGCCTCGTTCTTCCTCCCTCATTTGTTTACCCTGCTTCTTCTCTCCGCCCTTCTCCTTCCTTCTGGTTCATGTCCGTCGAATTCAAGTCTGGAAGTTACAATATCCAACCTGGGTCATCCTTTTTTGAACCTTCAGAAAAGTCTCCTCTATATTATTCCCTTCGATGTAAGTAGAAAGACGAAAAAGAAGAAGAAAAGCAAACCATCAATAAAGAACATAGTTGAAAACAAGTATATTGACCCTGTTCTCTCTTTCTCTCTTTTCCTCCTCCTTTTTGGAATATTATATTTAACCAGTCAATTCCAAAGTAGACCCATCTCTGCCAAATCGAAAGGCTAGTCTTCGACAAGACAATGATACCTATTATGCTGATTTTTCCTTGGTAAGTTAGTCTTCTTTTATTATGAACCATAACAAATATCTGAATCTAACCATGTGTTTTATTTCATAGTCGGACAATGTGATCTCATATGAAGGAGCAAAAGGTAATCTGCAAGACGTGGAGTGCTTATTGGTCTATGATGAAGAAACCCAGGTAGGTGGGATGAACACATTGACATGGTTTGAAAGCAGGACTGTGGCACTAAAATTGCCGTTCTTCTTCTTCTTTGAATAAGACGTTTACATTGGAACGACCCACGGTGAAAATGACCATGAAGAAACGGAAAAAGAAAGCGACGGGATCATCCGCAAGCAACAAACAAAGCACCACTTCTGGGAAGGTGCCACCACCAAGCACCAAAGATCAACCTCCCCCTCATCATCATCATCATCCGGTTAAAAAAGGATCCAAATCGGCATCATCAGCAACTTCATCCAAAAAACCAGGGTCCGTGCCACCACCGACGGCGCCGCCATCATCATCATCCACCAATAAAAAACCTACCAGCTGGCTTGCTACTCCTTCTACGCACGACAATGGTTCGCAACAACAACAACGGTCACCTATATCACTAGCATTACCACCCCAACAGAAACAACATAAAGATACCCAACCGACCTCCACCTCGATGAACGAGAACGATGATTCCTTTGATGATGACATTTTGCGAGACATGGATGAAATTCTGAACAGCAACGACGACGACGACGACGATGATGATGCCGATGATGAACAATTCGAAACCATCGATGCGCCGCATTTGACCCCTTCCATGCGAGTCGATAGCAATAACAACCCTCCTTTAACCAACTCACCTCAACCCGCCACCATGATGCCAACCTCCTCTTCTTCTTCGTCTGCATCTCCATCGTCCTCCTCTCATAGTCATGCCGGCGGGAAGCGACGTCGACCGGTATTGAAAATGGCCTCGGCACCTATTCGACGTTTGGATGCCTCTCCACCGACCCCAGCACCAGCAACAAAACCATCCCCACCTCATCCACATCAAGGCAGCAAACGTCCGCGTGTGGGTGGCAAGACGATCTCCGCGGCAACCTTGGCGGCTCGACGCAAAGCAGCTTCACGAATTCAATCCGACTCGTCGTCGTCCGGTGGCTCGTCTTCTGGCTCGTCTTCTTCGTCGGGTAGCTCAAGTGAAGATGACGACGATGTAAGTGGGTCCAGCGATAGTGGTAGTGGCAGTGACAGTGACAGTGATATGGATTTATTGGCAGCCAACATCTCACGTGGCTTATCTGAAGAAGATGACGGTATGGCGGCGCCGGCATCAGCAGTTTCGCCTCACCCGGTGCCTGTCAATGGCTCGACACCGCTTCGTGGACATCATCATCATCAACAGCAACAGCAATCGACACCGGGGGGTCCAACGTCACTTCGGGATTTATTAGGAAAAGGTGATCAGCGCGACGACGACGATGTGTCAAGTTCCGGTAGTAGTAGTGATGGTGATTAGATTAAATTAGATTATAGTCCTTCCCCCCCCCATGTGTGCTTGTGTGTGTGTGTTTTTTTTTTCTTAGATGTTTATATATATACATATATATTTTTATACCTATTTTATTATTTTTGGATGTGTTTTTTTTTTTTTTGTAGTTAGATGCCATTTTTGTTTCCCCCTCTTTCTGATATCAATATATGATTTGTCATACAATAAAATAATCTATTTTGACCACAAAAAGTTCTCGTATTGAAAGGGATGGAAGTTGGGATATCATAAGGTGACCAGTGATGATTTATAACTAGGAGGGAATGTAGCGAAATGTAAAGGGCTTTTTGCTAGGTTTTTTTATTTTATAGTGACATATAATTGAGAAGTGAAATAAATAGGACATAATTTTTTTTTTTTTTTTAGAAGTGTCATGGAAATCGGTGAGGGCATGGCGGATGCTTAATATGGGATTATAGAGTGGGGAACAGGGGGCTATCTACGATATGAAAGGATCATTAGGTGGTAGCTTGAGTTGTGGGGGTTTATATGCTGATGCCACATTAATCATAACCTACACTAGTGCATAAAAATTATTATCTTGACAGCAACACGCTGAAAAAGGCAAGTGTTTTGACAATAAAAAAAGGTACTATGTATACAATGAGATGAATTTGAGTAGACCAAGAAAAAAAAAACAAGGCTGGTGATGACAAATGAATCATAGAACATGATATCATGTAAAATATTTTTTATTCATGGAAGGAATACATACAAACTAAAGAGGATATATAAACTAAAGGGTAAATAAAGGATATACTACAAAAACAGGTCGTATGTAAAGGTAAGGAGGGGGAGGAATACTGATAAAACTATGATAGCTATTCAAAAAAAGAAGAAGAAAAGTTGATTGCACATTTATGGTCAACATGTGGGATTCCGGATCAAGTGGGACAGCGCTTAATTCTTGAGAATAATACAAATAGATTCAATATCAGCTACATGATCGTTGTATATCGTTGTTGTTGAGAAGGGAGGGGAGAGGGGCAAAGATCTTCCTTAAGCGGATGCTAGACCCTGGACAGCTTCCAACCAATTGTAAAAGTGTTTGATACTACCGAATGTTGCCTGAGCATCCTTCGTAAACTTCATGATGATTTGAATGTTGAGACTTGTAAACTGTTGAATGTCGAATCCAGTGATAATTTTCTTGTCCTGAGCAACACCATCACTGCTGATGCGCGTCCAGTCCCAAAAGGTAATAATAAATCGGTCTGATTTTTTCATGGTCGAATCAAACACCCCAACCGCACCAGTCATTGGATCCCGTAGCCCCATAGCATCCACCATTTCCATATAGAGCAAATCATCAGCATCCATTTCAGTTTCTGGAGGGATCTAAAACCAACCAACCAAAAAAAAAAAAAAAAAAAAAAAAAAAAAAAAAAAAAAAAAAAACGCCATCAGTAAATGGATGATCTGATAGTATTTTTTTATTTATTTGATCACCATCATGTACCTTTGTAGAATCAGTCAATTCCAAATGTTGAGAGATGTCATCAGCAAGATTGGATGCCTTTTCCTTACGTCGAGTTTTCCTAAACTTTTTCCAAGTAAGCCAAGCCTGCCGCCGATTTTCGTCATCCAATGGTATGTGATCCGTGAATAGCTTGTCAGAAGTAAGATAAAATGCCTTGATGTCCTGAAGGTATGATTTGAATAGAGCATCCGTTGCATTGCTTTTAGCACTTTTTTCAGTCGCCATTAAAAAAAAAAAAAAAAAAAAAAAAAAAAAAAAAAGATTGATGAGTATGTTAAAAAAGCATCCTATTTTTATTCACCAGTACTTACTAATTGCATTGGCGACAGGTAAAATGCAAGTGGGTGTCGGAATTGAAGGCCATTTTTCTTGGAATAAAGTGATCAGCTGAAGCAGTTGTCGGGGCTTGTTCTTCTGTGCTGGTGCTTTCCGTAAATGTCATCGTCCGTCCACAATAACAACAGATATCATTAGATCGAGCATAGGCATCTATGACCTTGGGTAGAATAGTTTCCAGAGTCGGCTCCGTCTTGCCATTGACAATCGCCATTTTCAGTGCATCATCATGTTTATAGTAGGTGTGATAAATGCCATAGTCCCGTTCCACCATCGTATATGCACATTTGGAACACCACTCCTTGTTGATCGTTCGAATGCGTTCCTATAATAGATAGATGAGATGATTCCAAATCCTCCACTTTTTTTATTCGTTTCGCTTTTCCAGTGATGTACCTTTTGTCTATCCAATTCGTTCATAATATCCTCCAGCGCTTTTTCCATGGGATTATTCTCCTGTGTGTTGTCTTGATCAGCGGTATCGGAAATGTGGAGCTTGTCCAGAATTTGCACCAGGTCGCTTGATCCGCCGTTATCATCTGTACGCTAAGGAATCATAATCATGTTATCAGGTTTTGTTTGCTGGATTCACACACACACACACACACACACACACACACACACACACACACACACACACTACCACGCTGGTTTACTCACTAGTCCTTGATATAATGCCATTGTATGTAGTTGATGCCGTTGTAGTAGCAGAATACGGTCTTGCACCCTTTTCATTTTCCAAGGACTCGAAGGATAGAGTTTATTTGTAATTTTTGAGGCATCAAGTTCACCAGAGTCCATTGTTTCAAGCAAAAGGATATCTTCTTCACAAGACCATGGATTCTATGCAGATAACACAAATAAAAAGGCAAGTTGGTCTAAAGGTTGACTTGCGCGATTATTTCTACCATAATTTTCAAACACTTACTTGAGCAAAAGAGCAATGTTGACGAAGACAATCGCCTGGACGACGATTCATTTCCCAAGCGATTTGTTTCCAATCACAGGTCCACGCGCTGGTATTCGATTTTTGGTATATCTTTTTGAGTGCTTTCAATTTGAGTTTGTCGTTTTCCGTCCATGGAGGCTATTATGATTAAAAAAAAAAAAGCAATACAAAGGTGATAAGTTTGATTTAGCACCTGGATTTTTTTGTTGTTGTTGTAAGGGGAAGTATATATAATAATTTTACCTCGATATATTCTTGCAATGGTGGCGAAAGAGAGGGACTGGATGATGAGGCATTAGACACGTCGAGTTCCTTGTCCTTTTCTACTGTAGCAGATGGCTCAGAATTTTCAGACGATGAAGTTTGTGCACTCTCACATATAGCAGTAGTATTTTCAGCAGCATTTTTGAGAGCTTTTGACCGAGTCAACATTGTACAAATGCGAGAAAGAGAAGGAAAAAAATCGGAATTTGAAATGTGAGTTTCCTTTTATACAGCTTCTTCCTTACGCGGTACTTGTATAATGCGTGAGCGCTATGATGGACTACTGAATCCCGAAAAATAATAATCAATAGTCATATGATATGTTGTATGATACTGTAGGAGCATTTTTATCTTGGTATATTGTATGCATCCCTGTTTCAACAAGTAAACACTGGTGCCTGAGAAGTCGTTGAAATAACATTCGAACTTCAAACGAGTATCTTTTCAAGTTCGACCATGCTGTACTCATTGTTTGTGTTTCATATCATATAAATATTTTATCACAATAATGATTTGATTAGCTTATTGGAGAAGGCTAGGAATTTTTTTTACGAAGGGAAAATAAACCGAGCTACCATACAGTAGTTCGAACTGGGATCATACCTATGGAATCAAATATAACGCTTCACTTCTATTTTACACCCAAATTTCAAATATCTTGAGGAGTTGCACCACTCTTACAGGCTTAAAAAAGAAGAAGATATACCGAGTATCGGGAGAGAGAGCTGAAATATGGATGTGTATACGGCGGGGTTACATGGCCATGGCGTCTTGTACTTTCATAAACGATTACCGACCATGCTAAAACTTCTGTCGATCGGATTTTTTGTGTATTCTAAGAGAAAAAAAGGATGGGTACTAACACCTATGCCATTTTGAACTTTGGTGAGCAGACCCTACAGATCTGACTGGTTTTCATTTTACGTAAATCATTTAATACAATATTGCAATGGAAATAATGAGCTGGATATATACCGTATGTCCATCCAGTGAAGACTATAATATTTTTCTGAGAATGCTACTGTGACTCCACAGTCTTGGTCAACTAATATAAATTGGTGGGCAGGAATAGGACTACAATTTATATTACGTGACCTAGAACTGTGTCAACCAGTCACTGTGGGTCTCTTCTGGGGTTGGGAAAATAGCGAGATGGAAAAGAACCGCTTTATTTCAAGAAAATGGGGTACACAAGGCAATTGCTGTGAATGTAAATTCACTAAGCTAGAGGGTGATTGTTCGGTAAAAACGCTCACAAAACTACTGCAATAGCGATACTTTTCACTATCTAACGGGTCAAAGAATGGCTAATATAAAGGTATATTTTATTGAAGCATACTGGTGAATACTAAAGCTAAAGGACCGAGTTTCATTTGTAACAGTAGATTCACTGGAAGGACCTATTGGAGAATGCAATAACAGATGTCCTGTTATTGCATTGCAACAACAACCAACGCTAATCAAAAGGGTCATGGTAATAAATAACAGCGATCTATTGATCAGGACATGGGGAAAGTCTAATGGTACATTTTTCAGTAAAGCAAGTAAAAAAAGACATATTTTATTCAGATTTAGGTACAACGTATGGACAAGTTGACACTAAACTAAGCTAATGAAGGCTTCAATAAGCCAACTAATGGTAGTTCTAAATCCTAGATCCAAAATGAAAGGGTTTCCCCATGCATCTTGTAATCCCTGGACTAAAACCCCTTCGAAGCTAGTCCTGATGCTAATCTAAGATCACCATAACCTCAAAGAAAATACATTGTGAAAGAAAAGAAAAGAAACATGTGGGAAGTAAAAAATTGCGGCGAAAATAAATACTTCACGTGTGCGGGATTTGAAAAATATGGTGTCTCTGAAGAATATCTTTTTAAGAAAAGGAAATCCTTCTGGGGGGGATTTTAGATTCATTTCTCATGCTACATAATAGTTATTTTCTAATTGAAGTAGCCAGTAACGTTCAGAAATCGTTGACCCGGTGGCTCCCTCTTCTTTATACAACGAACCACACTATTCAACATCGGTCGCACAATGGTGCTCTTCCCAGATACCTTTCTAACAAGCATGAAATTGCTCCTTCTAGCTTCTTTTACACCCTTACTGCAGAATAGTCTACCTTCTTTACTTGGAAACTAGTTTACTTTACTACATTCAAATCCCCTCCTCATACAAACACTAACAGTATTGTTTTGAGGTATATGTCATGACACTATCATTATTAACTTGGTTTAGTTGTCATAGTTTGTATCCACATCGAAATAAAATATGTCTTATCTTTTTACTATGAGTTTCTCATACGTTTAATTTGTATTGTCGGATGTATATACTTATATTCTGCTGTACATGTATGTGTATGTATGTGTATAAAAAAAACAAAAAAAACTCTGTGTATGAGGTGTCATTGGACAGTCGTCAATTTCAACGCTCCGCTTGTTGGGCTTCGAAAATAGAGGTGAAAGGGATTTCTTGATTTAGTGTCTATTTTTGTAGGTGCCAAACAAGTACAGCTTCTTTTATGGCGCTTCTTTTTATTTTGCCTTCTAAACAATGGATATCAACGAACTCTCTCTGGTTTGGACCACCCCAGTGGTAGTTTTTGGTTTTACTCCCTTTTTCCTTTTTTATCCAACGTATGCCCTCCCTCACTCCCAACGCCATACCATATCCAAAATCATTGTAATCTATCATGTTGAAATAAATATCATATGTATATATATATATACGCTTTTGAAATATGTAGCCTTTTATGTGTGTCCCTCAATATTAATTCATGTAGTTTAATATATTGTAAAACGATTAAGTAGACAGACATACAGACATACAGTATATCGGCATGAATTTCTGTGTACGGTATACATTTGAGAATAAACTCAGTATAATTACTAAATGCCGTTCTGAGTATAATCCCGGTATCGTTCTGATATGTCAGTATGACATTTTCTGTGGGTTTTATTGATCGAAGTGGGCGGAATTAAAAGTTATTGATCGTTTTTTCTTTTAATATTGAGTTTAAGAAAGATGGGTTTTGTGAAGGATAACAAACACTGGACAGAGCCAATAAGACAAATGAGTGAAAATGGGATGGATGTTGAGATATAGGGTTGATAGGTGACAGTGATAATATGTATTTGTGGGTCAATCAATGATTCTATTGGGACATGATACTGTAGTTTTTAGTTTAAAATAATTTTTAGTTTTTATTATTTATATATATATATAGAAAAAGCAACGGATGGGAGAAAATACATAAAGAAGGAGAATTTAATAACTAGTAAGATGTGTAAGGGATCGCTATGCTATAGAGAGTCGTGTGTAAGGGGTAAAAAAAAAAAAAAAAAAAACTATGTAACAAAGGAAGTGAAAGGAATGGGATGGGGGTAATAATAATGATAATAAATAATAATGATAATAAAACTAATAATGATAATAGAATTATATCCAACGACGCAAAAAACTATTGATACCAGAGTCTTGCACATGCCACCCTTCCAATTGGCCAGTGAGTTGAGTCATACTATCAGTGGTGTCATCAAACGTTTGAGAGGGACTTGGCTATGAATAAACAATATGAGTGTCCTTTTGTCTTTTATTTTTTTATTCTTATTTTCATTTTCATCATCACATTACCTACCTGGTCCTCCTCATCTTCACTTTTTTCTTCGTCATATATTTGATCTATATCATCAAAATCGTCCTCAGAATCGCCAAGGTCGTTGCTTTCGGTATATTCAGGTGGTCTCATCCGTAACCATTGCATTCGAGGTCCAGAGCGAGACCTTTCATTGATTCTAAATCCTACAATCTTTGGTTGATAAATATGTCGCCTAGCCAATGGTACCAGTTCAGAATAGCTTTGAAACATCAAATGAGCAGACGTTGTTCCAAAATGAGCACCTAAAAAGAAAGAACCCATATGTAGTAATCGAACAATATATTTAGTAATAATCTACAACCCATGTATTTGACTTACCATCGATATTTTGATAAATATTGGGTGGGTTATACAAATCCAAGCAGCTGGGACAGTATAATTTGACACTTTCTCTTCCAGCTTCATCGTAACGCCCAACAGGTATGACCGGGCACCGAGCACAGTAAACACGGGGACAAGATCCGAAGACACCAGATGCATATCGTTCCGCCATCAGCCTGAGTCCATTTCTTGTCACAATATAGCGTTGGTGAATCAAACCATAAAGCATGATGGCATAGGGTTCAATAACGCCAGGGTCAGCATGGGTACGTCGTCTCTGTGGTGGTTTCTCTATCCAAAATCCATCGTCATTTTCCGGTTCTATTGACAGTTGTTGCATAAGTCCTCTATTGTTAACATTGTTTGCTGGCAAATTGTCGTTGCAGTTGTCCCCGTTCTCAACATCGTCCTCATCGTCGTCGTTGTCGTCTTCTTCTTCCAATTCAAGATCAAGGATCATCTCTAGAGCTTCGTTATAATAAGGCACCAAAGAAGATAGTCCAGTCAAATTAAAGTCGTCGTCCATAAAATCTTCAGGCACTTCCGCATAGTATTCATGGCCAGACAAAGAGCAGAACCAAGATACCCAACTTTGTAAAGAGCTCCCTGTACTAGTCTGTGATTCGTGATCAGAATCTATTAGAAAGATAATACAAAACAAAAAATAATCAACATTCATGTATTAAATATACTAGTCAACCACCAGCCCCAATCACCACTAACAGTAGCAGCAGCATACTTGTTCACCCTTTTCATTCATCCCCATCAACTGGTTACAAAACGTCGCCTTCCTTTTTTATCAACCTTTTAAAACCTTTTTTTTCATACCCACGCCCTTTTGAAAGATCTCCCACTTTTTTTTTCCATTTGTGCGTGTTTTATTATCTTACCATAGTCTATATTTCCATGAGATGAACCAGCAAACATCGTCTTGAAGGTTGAAGCAGCAAAACCAGAAAGAAAGGAAAAAGAGAGTGAGGAGGTGCCTTCACCCTCATATTTTCAGAAAACGGGGTTTAAAACCCTATTTTTGTTTTTTTTGACGATACGCCCAAAAAAAAAAAAAAATCAGCGGCAAAAGATTTTTTCTCCTTCCTTTTCCCTTTTTCTCTATTCTTGCCTCTACCACTTTTTTTCAACATTATGCTCGGTTCTAAACAAGTATATACCCTGGACTATGCAAAACACATGGATAAGCATCGCCGTATGAAGCGAAAGTTAGTGGAATTCATGTCGGTAAGAAAATAATAATGTGAAAAGCTTTGTAGGATTGACATTGACCCCTGTTTTCAACGCGTTTTATATGAATTTGCTTTTGGTGCTATAGAAACAAGTCGAAGCTCAAGATGCATTGGACAAAGCAAACCGTAGGATCAAGACACTCGAAAAACAAAACAAGTAATAAATACCTCTACTATCAAAAGCAAACTATGGACCGCTCCTGACGAGACCTTCTTTTTTTTCGTTTGTTTGTAGGGACTTGAAACAACAACAAAAAGGTGGATCTAGCCGTCAAATGGATGTTGATTCTGATAATCAAGGGTCAGAAGACGAAGAAAAAGGTAGGAAACAAAAGATACAGCTTAACTTGGGAGTCGCTCTTGTAACAAATTGATGAATTTATTTATCTGTAGTGGATCGCCCTACCAAGCGCGCCTCAGGCATTAAACGAAAACCAAATACTTACACCATTGAAACTATACCCCGGGACGAGAATGGCAAAGCGATTTTACCGCTAGAGCTTGGACCTCTGACCTTGATTTCTTTGGGCACCATCGTATCCGACAAACCCGCCTACCATTGTGCTCGACATATTTATCCCCTAGGCTATACTGTGGAACGCACCTATATGAGCCAGGTAGACGCAACCGCTTATACTACATACACTTGCACAGTGGAAGAAGGTGATGATAATGAACCTCTGGTAAATAAAATGTCATGATATATCTTACATATATATAGAAAGTCAAAAACGTTGACGATAACGCGATTATTATTTTTTCATTTATTTTCATAGTTTGTGATTATACCAAAAGATGATCCCGAAAACAAAATTAGTGGCAAGACGGCAACCAGTTGTTGGACGGTGGTGGCAAGAGGTGCAAACAAGATACGAAGGAAATCATGTCGGAACTCTATCTCGGGACCTGAATACTATGGATTGGCTCATCCCATTATTCGACATTTGATTGAAGAAGAAATGGACGTGGATAAATGCACCAAATACAAGAAAACGCCGCCCAAGCCTTAGTTTTAGTTATTCGTAGTTTTCATTATTATTCTATGTTATTAGTATAGCCTCTTCTTCCCCTCTCCCTTTATTTATATATATATATATATATATATATGCTTCCTATTGTTTGTTTATTTGTTTATTTTGTTATCCTCAGTGGTGGTTGATTATATTAATAAATAAAAACCGATTTCATTCTCTGTCACCTTGTTTCTTTGGTCGTTTTTTTTTTTATGCTTGATTGATTTATGGAAATGTTTTTGATTGAATGAAAGTGGTATGATGGTATTGTTTTAGGGGAAATGGGAATGAGTGGGTAGCGCCGATTTAAAGAAACACGTAGTACTTTCTGGTGACATTTGGAAAGATCGCAAAATGCTGCATGAATTTGATAAGTGGAATATCATTGCGCTCTTTTTATTTTAAATATCCGCCGATTGGGCTTTGATAATTGCACTATAGAAATAATATGAATAGTACGAATCTCAGTTTGGTGTATCTTATATGCATACCACAAAAAGGAAAAAGAAAGACAGGAGGCAAATAATATGTGTAGAATGGTAATAACAATAATAAAGAAATGATATATTTCCCCCCTTAAAAAATATAAATATAAACAAAGACACTAAAAATCTACACTAAGGGATTCTAGCACCTTCCAATCGAGAAAAAAAGAAACATTCAAACCCTTGCGGGTTGCATGAAACATCTGTAAGACGAGAATTTTTCCCGACAGTCACTCCGCTCTTTCATAAAAAAAGCCCTGCTCAGTGGGAATTTTTTCGTCTATTTCTTCCCTTTTTCTTATCTTTTTTTTTTTTTTCTTTTTCTTACTTACCTTTATACGTATAAAACTATATTATCATAATGTCAAAAGCTGTAGGTATTGATTTGGGTACTACTTACTCTTGTGTTGGCGTATGGCAAAACGACCGTGTTGAAATCATTGCAAACGATCAAGGCAACCGAACCACGCCTTCTTTTGTTGCCTTTACTGACCAAGAACGTCTCATTGGTGATGCTGCCAAGAATCAATCTGCCTTGAATGCTGGTGGTACTGTTTACGACGCTAAGCGGTAAGTAGTAGCTCTTCTTTCTATATGTTATTGTATTTTTTGACGCGCATTTCACTGACAACCTTTTATTTATTTTAGATTGATTGGTCGCAAATTCTCTGATCCTGAAGTACAAGCTGATATGAAGCATTGGTCTTTCAAGGTTGTTGATAAAGGTGGCAAACCTATCATTGAAGTCCCTTTCAAAGGTGAAACCAAGCAATTCACACCTGAAGAAATCTCCTCTATGATCTTAACCAAGGTACATTTAAAAAAAAAAGAAGAAGAACAGGGCTTTGGAGATGTTAGGGGATGGGTTCGATATGGTAAAAAAAAAAAACATGGCCTTACTTTTTTCTCTCGTTTTCTATTAGATGCGTGAAACATCTGAAGCCTACTTAGGTAGCAAAGTGGAAAGCGCTGTGATCACCGTCCCAGCCTATTTCAATGATTCTCAACGTCAAGCTACCAAAGATTCTGGTGCTATTGCTGGTCTAAACGTGTTGCGTATTATTAACGAACCTACTGCTGCTGCCATTGCGTACGGTTTGGACAAGAAAACCACTGGGGAACACAATGTCTTGATTTTCGATCTTGGTGGTGGTACTTTTGATGTCTCTCTGTTGACTATTGAAGACGGTATCTTTGAAGTTAAGGCTACTGCTGGTGATACTCACTTGGGTGGTGAAGATTTCGATAACCGTTTGGTCACTCACTTTATTCAAGAATTCAAGCGCAAATTCAAGAAGGACTTGTCTGGCAACGCGCGCTCTGTCCGTCGTCTTCGTACCGCTTGTGAACGTGCCAAGCGTACCTTGTCTTCTTCTGCTCAAACCACCATTGAAATTGATTCTTTGTTTGAAGGTGTCGACTTTTACACTTCCCTCACCAGGGCCCGTTTTGAAGAACTCAACCAAGATCTCTTCCGTCAAACTATGGAACCTGTTGAAAAGGTATTGCGCGATGCTAAGATTGACAAGTCTGCTGTACACGAATTGGTCCTTGTTGGTGGCTCGTAAGTTTGTTTGTTTTTTTTTGTTTTTTGTTTTTTTGTTGTTTTTTTCTGGAAAACAATATGAGTACTTGAGGGACAAAAATGGCTCGTGATGACTAACTTTATTTTTATTATCTAATCTTATAGTACTCGTATCCCCAAGATTCAAAAATTGGTATCTGACTTCTTCAATGGTAAGGAACCCAACAAGTCCATCAACCCTGATGAAGCTGTTGCCTACGGTGCTGCTGTGCAAGCTGCTATTCTGACCGGCGATACCTCCGAAAAGACCGACTCCTTGCTTTTATTGGATGTGGCTCCTCTTTCCCTTGGTATCGAAACCGCCGGTGGCGTGATGACACCCTTGATCAAGCGAAACACGACTGTACCCACCAAGAAATCCGAAGTCTTCTCGACCTATGCAGATAACCAACCTGGTGTCTTGATTCAAGTGTATGAAGGTGAACGTGCTCGTACCAAGGATAACAATATTCTCGGCAAGTTCGAACTGTCTGGCATCCCACCTGCCCCTCGTGGTGTACCTCAAGTGGAAGTGACCTTTGATGTGGACGCCAACGGTATTTTGAACGTCAGTGCTTTGGACAAAACCACCGGTAAATCCAACAAGATCACCATCACCAACGATAAAGGCCGTCTTTCCAAGGAAGATATCGAACGCATGGTTAACGACGCTGAAAAATACAAGGCCGAAGATGAAGAAGCTGCTGCTCGTATCCAAGCTCGCAACGGTGTGGAATCCTATGCTTATAACCTGCGAAACACCTTACAAGAAGAAAAAGTCAAGGACAAGTTGGAACCTGCTGATAAGGAAAAACTCGAAAAGGCCATCAATGAAACAATCGAATGGTTGGACAACTCCCATGAAGCTAGCAAGGATGAATATGAAGGCCGACAAAAGGAATTGGAAGAAACTGCTAATCCTATCATGATGAAGTTGTATCAAGGTGAAGGCGGCGCTCCTGGTGGTGCTCCTGGTGGCGCTCCTGGTGGCTTCCCCGGTGGTGCTCCTGGTGGTGCTCCTGGTGGCGATGATGGACCCACTGTTGAAGAAGTCGATTAAACTGGGTGCGGTAAACCTGCAATGCCCGTTTGTCTTCCGTCTGGTCTATACATAGTTTACTTTTCTTCACTTTTATTTTCTCAGTAAATAAGGAATAGCCTTATTTTTAGTATATACATATTATTCTCTTCCACAATTTTTTTTTTTTACCGTCTTTGAAAATAAAAAAGCTATCCTGTTTGTTTATATATTGATTGACTGGTTTTGTATTTATTGGGCCTTCTGTATACTTGGCGATGAAACCGTGGGAAGTAGAAGGGAAAAAAAATCATGCATGCATGGTAGTGAAGAAAATACAGACTGTGAAATCTATTTTAGTTTTTGACGTGCCGCTCGAATAAAATAGAAAAAAAAGCACCTAATAACCCATATCACTTGTATCTGAAAGAGAAAATACAACAGTAGGAAACTATTTCAAATCCCGCCCACGTGAATTTTATTTACACCCCCCCCAATTTTTTTAATTTTTCACGCGCTCTTTCTTTTCATTTTCTTTCTTTTTTCTTTATCTTTTTTTTTATCAATATAACATCTTTGAGTTTTTGGTGATCTTAGATTAGCGTTAGGACGAGTTTGAAGGGTTTTCAACTCAGGGATTACAAGATGCATGGGGAATCCTTTTCATTCTGGATTTAGGATCTGAAAGCACAATTAGTTGGCTTTTTGAAGCCTTTCATTAGCTTAGTTCGGTATTAGCTTGCCCGTAATTTGTATCAAAAATTGAATAAAATACGTCTCTCTTTTATGCTCGTTAATGAAAAATGTCCCATTAGCCTCATTCATACCGAGTACAGTAGATCTCTTTTTGCCATCAACGCTTTAGATTAGAGCGGACAGATGGTATGCTTCAATGAAAGATATGCATTTATATTCTTTTCTTATGTCATGTATGCCGTGTACAGTATATTTGATCCATTTTTTGCAATATTTTCTTTAATTTGGTGTTGAATGCTCTTCAGATACCCAAAAAAGCTTTGTCCATGCTACCTCTGAAGGATCCTTTGCAGTGCGCTTTTGGTGTGTATTGCTGGCGCAGGTTCTGCCGGAGTTAGGATGTTGTTTTGGGCAATTTTATTGTTTTTACTGTATATTGCCAGTAATTTAGGGCTTCTTCCGATGACGTTATCAGGCAAAATGAGAGCTATTAGACTGTATTTCGATATTTTTGGCGAGGAGCATGGCTTGTACAGTATTATATTAAAAGCAGCAGTTTTCGAGAAGGTTAAATATCCATACACAAGATAATTTCCAATT
Source organism: Absidia repens (assembly GCA_002105175.1). Classification (NCBI taxonomy): domain Eukaryota; kingdom Fungi; phylum Mucoromycota; class Mucoromycetes; order Mucorales; family Cunninghamellaceae; genus Absidia; species Absidia repens. The sequence continues at coordinate 289,987 of MCGE01000020.1, forward strand.
TATTTTATTTAAAAAGCAATTGAATTCAATCGCGTTATTGGTTGGCGAGCATTGATCAATTTGTCAAATTTCAAAGCGTATGATAAAATTAAATGTATGTACTGCATTTCCCTTTTGGTCCTCAAATCCCAGCTAAATTTTGACCAAGTTTTATATTGTTTTCTAAGTCTTGCAAATAGACAGTTCAATATTCAAGTCTGTAGACGTTGGGAAATTATTGCTGGTGAGGGTTGAAATTGAGATGATCCTAGTTGGGGAAATTTCCCAAAAATGGTAGGGTTTAATATAAACGCCATTGCTGCTATGTAGAAGAGGAATGCTGTTCCTGTCTACATAGTCCTTATATGATAGAAGGTCCAGAAGCTAATGAATCAAGTACAACACATTTATTTGTCAAAAAATATAAAAATTCATAGGATATATTCATTGAACAGCATTTTTATCATATCTCTAAACCTTCACCGTTGACCATCTGACACTTTTTTAATAGACGTTGGAGATGCATTGAAGCAAGCTCCCAAGGAATATCAGCTAACGAAGTGAAGCTGTTTGCTCAAAAGATTTTCCCTCAAGCGATATCGAAACCATTGTTCTATATGACATAATATTTAACTCATATCTTATCATACAATAAAAAAAAAAAGCAAAACGAAACAGAATAAATTGTTCAATATCCAATAGGTATGATAGTAAAAGTTGATATTTAATAATTATCAGCACTAATCTAAAAGGATAATTGTGAAAACAGAACTTATATACCATACAGAGCATAAGAATGACTGAAGGGGATATTTTTGACTGAAAAATAAATGAGGTTAACACTAATAAAAAGGAGATGGTAGTAAAAAAGAGATCTATTGCACAAGACATGAGAAGACTAATGGGGCATTTTTCATTGCAGCAAGTAAGCATATACATATTTTTATTCCGATGTAGATACAGAATTTTGAACAAACTAGTCCTAAACTAAGCTAATGAAGGCTCCAAAAAGCCAACTGATGGTGGTCCTAAATCCTGAATCCAAAATGAAAGGGTTTCCCCATGCATCTTGTAATCCCTGAGCTGAAATCCCTTCTAAGCTAGTCCTGATGCTAATCTAAGATCGCCATAACCTCGAAGAAGTTACATTCTGAAAGAAAAGAAAAGAAATACGTGAAAAATAAAAAATTGTGGCAAAAGTAAATTTTTCGTGCTCGGGATTTGAAATAATTTCTATGGCTTCTTGCTGAACTGCAGGTCCATTCTCGATTTAAAAAAAAAAAATCCAGAGATCCGTTAATTTGCTAGATATGACATGATTACACATATACGAGTAATTATACTATCCCCAATAGTGATGCAATTTCGTTTTCCTATTGATATCCTTAAAGTGGGTGCATACTGTAGACAAAAACAAAGGAAACCACAGAAAAACGAAAACGAACTAAGGTGAGAGCAACTAGGTGATAAAATTAAAAGGCTTTTTATTCAATGGAAAATCAAGCGTGTGGTTCAAAAGACTGGAGTGTTGGGACACAAGAGAATTGCGCCCTTCCTTTGTTATGATTACCCTGGCTACAGTTATCGACGCACTGCTGGATTCGAAATGGGTATCAGCTAGATAACAACGAAGAAATCTTGGCATGGTCTCCCCCGAGCTTTTATCTTTGTATGCAAGCAAGTCATGGTTGTGGGGACTGGAAATAAAAAAGCAAGTCAAAAGATGGGTTATCGAAGGCAAGATCACGAAGAAATGGTGTCGGGAAGAAGACAGTGAACGCCGCTATGAAGGTTATGATACCGGTTACGAAGGTGGCTATGAAAATGGGCTTAGTGATTTTCGCGATGATGATTGATTTGGTGTTCGCTGTGGTGATGACTACGGCTTGGCTATGGTGACGGTTATGATGGCGGTCATAAAATTGGTTATTGTGATGGCGATGATTGGTGTGGTGTACTTTAGCTGTAGTCTTCATTAGAGTAATATTGGTATTTTTATTTTTTATTTTTTTTTATCAATGATAACTGTATGTATGTATATATTTGTAAATAAAAATAAACATGAAAAACAAGATTGTATGCAACTTGGAAACGGGGATATGTATGCGCATTTTTTTTTTAAAAAAAAAAGGGGGGTAGAGGGACGATGATGATGATCCTTATTTGAATGTACATATTATTTGATTTTGGTATTATTACTCTTTATGTTATGATACAGTTTACAATATCCGATGGTTTAAAAAGTATAGATGAAGGTTATTTTTGTTTTCTGTTGTATAATGTGATATGTCAGACTTGAATGTGTATAAGAATCTGTCTCCTCCCCCTTTTTTTATTTGACAAATCACTCTCAGATCGCTTATATTATATTGTCTGTACAATACTGTGTTGGGAGGAGTGAATGCATCAGAGCAAGGAAAATCAGGGGAAGGGGATTATTATAAACCACATGACTCATGAAAATGAATGTTCATAGCTATCAAAAAGATATCAAGGTATTTTTGAATTTTGGTTTTATATAAATGACAGACTTGTACTACGTGTTGGGTTGTGGCTGTACTATAAAGAACCGGCTGTCATTGCATTTCATGGTAACAGGACCATCACCGTGGAAATGGCGGGTTCCCGATCGAAACGGCTGTCAGGTTGGGCGATTTTTATCGGAGTTGCATTTCTGCCTTTTTTGGAGTAACACTAAAAAGTACTTTTTTTGCCCTATATCCTTTTATTTTTTCGTCTCTCTTCCGTTGTTTATATTTTATATTTTTACTTTTTTCATCCACTATCTTTTTAATTTAATACCCTTCCTTTATACCAAATGACTTCGACAGCTGTCAGGTATATACGAAATGTCTTGGATAACAATGGTTTCAATCGTGCTAATCAATTGTTTTGTCATTCCTTCATATTTGTTTACACAGGGTCGCTTTACGAGTACGACCATTAACAACAAAAGAACAATACAGCAACTGCAACGAATGTCTTTCCTTTATACCAGACGAACCTCAAGTTTTGATCGGAACTGACAAGTCATTCACGTATGATTATGTATTTGACACAAAATCTTCACAATCCTCAGTTTACTCAACGGCTATTGCACCTTTGCTGCATAAATTCATGGATGGGTATGCAAACCACCAGCACACACATACGCAGCTTCAACAAAAAACGTCATAAATCTCACTCTTCTTTTATTATATATACTAGTTTTAATGCTACTGTATTGGCATATGGGTAAATAGAAAAATAGAAAAGAATACAAACATCACACTGCATAGGCACGCTGACACCACATGAAACCTTTTGTTATACTTTATTAGTCAAACTGGGGCGGGGAAGACTTTTTCCATGGGCACTGGTTTGGATAATACCAAGGACAAAGAAAATCAAGGTAAGCAAACATCATCCTCCGTCAACCAATCCTCACCCCTTTATTAACTGTTTCTCTTCTTCTTTTTGCTGTTGATCATTGATAGGAATCGTACCACGTTGTATTCTTGAATTATTCCATGTGTTACAAGAAAGAGCTGAAAACGAAGACGGCTACAGCTATGAAGTGTTGGTATCCTTTTTGGAATTGCACAACGAAGATCTCATTGACCTCCTCAACCCTCCTGCTATGCAAAAACGTAATAGTCGCAATGGGCAATCATCATCACCAACTTCTGAGGTTTCAATACGTGAAGATATCGCTGGCAACATATACTGGACTGGCGTTAAGGAAGAAAGGTGTTATAGTCCTGAAGAACTATTAGGGTAAGCCGTACACAATCAACCTTCTATGTTTGTTTTTATAGTTCTTGTATTTGGAAATCCCCGCTCAACTTCTAACCTCACATTTACTTTTACTCCCTATATTTTTTATTTTTATTTAAGGTTATTGGAAAAAGGATCTCTGTGTCGTACTACTGGCTCAACAGAAATGAATACTGTCTCCTCTCGATCCCATGCTATGTTTACTGTCACCCTCAAACAACAATGCCTTGAAGAAACGGAAGTCGATGATACGAAGAAAGTCCCAAAATGTTTGAATAGCAAATTCCATTTTGTTGATCTTGCTGGATCAGAAAGAGTAAGTCGATTACATTAACAAAAAAAAAAACAACCTATATCATAATATACCATCTACTTATATTTTTGTTTTTGTCTTTTATGCTCTTAGTTGAAACGAACAAATGCTGAAGGTGATCGTGCAAAAGAAGGTATAGCTATCAATGCTGGCTTGCTGGCTCTGGGAAATGTGATCTCCGCCCTTGGTGATGAAACTCGTCGTGCCGCTCATATACCTTATCGTGATAGCAAGCTCACACGTCTGTTACAGGACTCTTTGGGTGGAAATAGCCAAACCCTCATGATGGCTTGTGTGTCTCCTTCAGATTCTAATTTTGGTGAAACTCTCAACACATTACGGTATGCCAACCGTGCACGAAATATCAAAAACAGGGTAACAGTGAATCAAGACTTCGCCGGAAACTCACTTGAAGTAAATCAACTACGCTCACTGGTGGGCCGACTACGAATGGAAATAGCTGCTCTTCGATCCAATGGTATGATGGTTTCAGCAAACAGTACAACAGCGGACGACGAATCACAGCTACTACGGAAGGAAATAGTACGTCTACGTGATCGACTTCAGACAACAACAAATGGTATGATTCAAGCTACAACCGAAAGAGATACACTTTTGATGGAACGTGAAACCGCAACTACTGATATCGAAGGCGATTCTTGTGCAGCAATACATCCATTATCAGCAAATGATGATCAGTCGTCTCCCATCACACCTCACCCTATGATCGCAAGTTATCTCAAGACCATACAAGATTTGAACGCTGAACTGGCCGACACAAAGGACCAACTGGACCATCTAGAAAATACACGACCTCCACCTTCACAAATTACGACGATATCTTCTGATCAGCAACTGCAACAAAGACGACGGCGTTCAGGTCCAACTGTCCATCCGAAAAGAAGATATGGTCGTCCTGGACGAATCAGTAGAAGCAACAGCAGCACAACCACCGCGAAACCCGTACGACCTCAAAACATGAATGCATGCAAACAGCAAGGAAATTCTCGAAAACGACGATCTCAACCACCACCAACAACTACAACAACACCTTCATCATTTTTGACAGGAAAAAATCACCACCGCCGCTCGTCAGACAATGGAATCCGATATAATAACACATCTGCAGATATGCAAGATGAAGATGAAGGCTATATCAACGATATACAAGATGAAAACATGCGATTGGAATTCAAGGAAAGCATAGCCAAAGCCAGAGCCGACATTAGAAAAGGGATGGAATTCTTGGAACTTATCAAGGTAATATTGAAGACCTGTAGTAATGATATATATCTCATCATTCTTTTTTATTTTTTAGCCGGGGGATGAAAACGACTTGGAGGCATGGGACAAGGAGCTCAAGGTAAATGAATTGCATTACTCATATGCATCTTATTTATTATCATGATGATCAGTAGCGGGTGTAGTAACTGGATTAACTTTATCTCGCTTTCTCCCTCTCCTTTATGCAATAGGCTTTACTGAAAACTCAACCTATGGAACATGCAGGCTCAGATGAGGGCATGTTTTCAGCATCACCTACTTCATCTCCTACAAGGCTAATAGACGACTTTGATTTGGTAATACAACAGAAAGCTAGTATGCCCGCAGAAATGAGTGCTTACTCATTCCTATTTTGTACTTTTATTGTAGTCTTTACCGCAATGGCTGGCTGATGGTGACGACTCCTTAGCGCCTGACTCGACACCCAATCAACTATCAATCGACACTTCTCTGGATATGGATATCAAACAACAAGATCCAAAATTGGTGCGTATACTTCATCAAATCCAGTCTGACATCAAAATGAAAGAAGAATTGGTCTCCCATTTGGAAAAGTCCGAAAGTGAATACATGCTTATGCGGCGGAAGTTTGACGACAAAATCAATCGACTTCAAGATCAATTGGCGGAACTCCAAGAAGACCGAGATGTAGCTCTGAAACGCACAAAGGGACTCTTCAAAACCGCACCTGCTGGAAATGCTGCTGGAAACACCGTGGACTCAACACATCAGCAACAAGCTCGTGAAAAACAACAGCTACTCGAAATCCGCCAAGCATATGAAACCAAGATGAAGCATCTATTGAATGAAATACAAGAACTCAAGCGCAAATACTCCCAAACTACCAGCACCATGCATGTGACTCGCAATCAAAATGAATCCTTACTCAAATCTCTTCGAATCAGTGTGGACACTCTCAAGTCGGAAAAGAAGCAAATGATGAGACGAATGAAACAAGAGACGGACAGGGTGCGCGAACAAATGACTCACCAAGAACGACGAATACAGCAACTCCAGCGACAGCATACTGAAGCAACAGCGGCGCGACGTCGTCTGGAACGGGAACGTGATCTACAAAAGCAAACACTCAAGAAGCGGAACGAAGAAGTGGTGATGAACAGCAGTCAGCTCAAGCAACTTACTTGCATTATGAAAAAGGCGGTCCGCGAAGGTGGTGTTTTGGATGAAAGACTCTTGGGTAAAATTTCTCACATCATTGGTGGTAACTTTGCTATCTTGTCTCGTGGAAGCCGTGGATTCCCGTTACGTGGTGGTGGTCATACTCGGTGCAACAACAATGGACGAAAGGGTGGTAGCGGCGGCAATATCGTCAAACAGGTCAGCTCCATCCCGCTTCAAGTACGAGCATCTCGCAAGAAGGCCCTACTGGATAAAGCACTGAGTCAATATGTGCAAGGCAAGCAAGCGGTGGTTGAAATGGAACAGCTCTTGGTCCGTCGTGAACGCTTATCGGATGAAAAACAAGACCTTATGGATGAACGCCGACATATTTATTTGATGGAAAAGGAACGTGCGGATGATTCTGGGACACCAATGGACACTACCGCCATCGAATTTATGGACGAACGTATCGATTTGATCTCAGCTGAAATTGCTTATCTCTTTTCTCGTATTCGTGGTTTGCAAATGGAAGCAGCAGCATCGGATGCCAACAACCAAAGTCAACCTCAGCACCATCGTCTTGAAAAACATGTCACTTTTGCTGATGAAATTGTCACCGATCCTCCACCAAGTGACGAATGGGCCGACATGGATGCTTTTGAAGAACTATACAGTGTGCCCTCCAATGCAGCACCGGACTTGGCCTATGATATCACTCTCAAGCTACTGAAATCTCTCAAAATGGACGAATGCAAGAAGGTCTCTGAAGCGTTACTGGAGGATATCTTGGACTTGCGTATGGCTGAATGCAATCGACAAATATCAATGCAAAACTTGGAGCGGACTGTGGTGGATATCCGACGAACTTTGATTGTGATGAAACGTGCTGCTGTGGCTTCGACTGTGGAAAATGAACGACGCATTCGACGACTAGAAAGTGCCAATGGAAATCAGCCCGATGAAGAACAAGATCTTGAAGCAATAGCAGCAATGGACCGAAAAATGGAAGAATATATCAGCAGCGGTAACACAATCTTTGACAAGATATATGAAGACGGTTTACGTGGAATGATTACCGATGATGCTGAATCGTCGCTGGAATATGGAGGGAATGGTGCCGAAGGCGATGATGAAAACGATGGTGATGACGATAATGGTAGTGTAATGAATGGAAGTGTTTCATCCGTGACCGATACCTCCCCTGATCCAGTTCTATTGGACGATCCTTACCATAGCGATTCCCTACTGACACCATCTTCCTTTGTGCGAGATTCAACCACAACGACAACAGCTCCTTATGACAGTTGGTCGCGTGCCGGTGACTTGATGACAACAACAACTCAGTCTGATCACCAGAATCAGCAACAACATTCACCTACCACAGCAATTTTAGGTGATCATCAAGACTATCGTCAATCTCCCTTATCCGTAGCAACCCCAAGAACAAATACCACACCGTCACCTGAACGACTATACAAACGACTAGCATCACCTCTCTCACAGCAAAACGACAGCAACAATGCCATGCTTCCTATGGTTATGGCCAACCCATTAGAATTCCGACGTCTTGCTCTCGAGCAAATGACACCATTACCATCTACGGAACAGCAGCATGTGGTCGATGTTGACCTACGCGACGATTCATCGACATCCTCAATTCGAAGTAGCCATGTGCGACAGTCTCAACCGGAATTACCACCTACACCAACCACACCAATGAGCAAGGAACTTGATTATCACACAACTACCGCACATCAACAACAGCAACCCTTGCAAAACATGATGATGTTGGGAATGACGACCCCCGCCACCACACCGAACCGTCAGCGATCCTCGTCACTACAGCAACAATTACAACAACAACAACAACAAACTTTAATGACCATCCCGTCCCCTTCTTCACCACTCTTCTGTAAGGCACCACATCGCAGCAGCCTTCCACCATCACTATCAACATCACAGCAGTCATCCAGTGAACTTTCTCCAGCAGCAGTAAATGGTGCCAATAGTGTATTCGATCGACTGGCATCCGGATCTACTCGGGCATCAAGGGCAAAAGTCCATCGATTATCTTATTAGATGATTCAAGGCAATTGACGATATAATATGATATCCATTCAACACGCGTGGAAGTGGAACAGTTGTTTCTATTGCATTGCCACAACTCCATCTATACTAGTGGTAGATTATTTACATGTATCATTTTTTTTTTCAAGTTGTTTTTTATTCCCTATTATTCTTATTATTATTCTTATTATTATTTAGCTGTTATTTAACTGTTTTGTCCTTTACATCATCATTATTTTATATATATATACGTCACACATCACATATCGAAAATAAAATTAAAAATCTACTTATTTTTACTATATATCATATGGTGCAGTTCTGGGAATACGTCAAGCTTGTTTGTGGATTATCGCAGGGAAAATGCTATGATAGGAAATATTTATTTTGCTTGATAATAAAACGTTTAACCATAATAGTATGTAATGGTGAAAAGGGAAAAAGGTATGCGTTTTTGATTCATATAATATATATATATATATATATATATATATATGAGTAGACTTAGGAATTTGGAGCTGGTTCGTTTTGGTCAAGGGGTCGCGAAATGACAACCACTGAAAAAAAAAAAAAAAGGATGTCATACTTGGTAAACCAAATAAATACCTTTCAGTGCGCTCATCACTGCTTATTTATATATATATATATATATATTTAAAAAAAAGTCGTTCTTTCTACCTTTTCCATGCATCCACTATGACTAAACTATTCAAAGGATTCATTAGATTGATGATGTTGTATGGTGGTTGATTATTTGTAAAGAGGGTTTCTTTTTTTTTTTTTTGTCCACGAAAAAACCTTTCAAATCCCGCCCACGTGGATTTTTTTTTTATTTACTCCCAACTTTTCTTTTCTTTCTCGCGCTTTTTCTTTTCTTTTCTTTCGTTTTTTCTTCCCCATTCAACTTCTATGGGGCTATGTTGGACTTGGAATAGTATCAGATCTAGTTTATAAGTGTTTTCAGCTCAGGGAATACAAGATGCATGGGGAAACCTTTTTATTTTGGATCTAGGATTTAGAACCCCCATTAGCAAGCCTTCATTAGCTTGGTTTAGCGATAGTATGTTTCTACGTCTGAATAAAACATGTCACTTTTTTTACTTGCCTCAATGAAAAATGTCCCAATAATCTCTTTCAAATCGGGTGCTATAGATTCCTCTCTCTCTCTCCTTTTAATTTTTGTTTTTATTTCTACCATCACCCTCCCTTGATTAGTGTTGACCCTTGTTGTGCTTTATTAAAAGATATCTTTTTCTTCATTGCTGTCACTTGTATATTATTATCATCCATTTTACAATTGTCCCAATAGTTAATATTGACCAGTTTTTAAATCTCGCAATAGTGTTACCTCATGCTTAGCTCCATTGAATCCCTTGGCTACAATGAACCCCCCCCCGCCATCTTTAGCTTTAGTCTATACTAATAAAAAAAAATTATTAAATATTAGCCATGTCCTGACCCATCGTATACTGAAAAAAATATGTCGCTTTATGAGTTTTCATGCCACCGGTGTCCCAGGAACTGGTTGGCACTTTTAGATCGCTTTCTATCAAAAATAGCCAGTATTCCTGTTCGACCAATCACATGTAAATGCCGATGAATTCGGCGGGGAGGGAGAGGGGGCTGAAAGTAAAAAATAGGTCAGCGGAGGCAAGAGGGGAGGGGGGGGGGAATGGGATGTGAATGGATGGATTGTTGCTCCCTGTATGACTTGAGATATTTATAACCTTGGACATCGTTTAATACGGAGGGCTGGAGATTTCAGGCGTCTATTTTTAAGAGAAACCTTCTCAGATTAGTGGGATTGGTACTTTGTGAAAGGGTCGTGGAAAAATAAGAAAAGAGTGCGGAACAGAACACGACAGGGTGAGTTTTTTTTTTTTTTTTTTTTTTTTTTTGTGGATTGGAGGTGGAGGAGTGCCTTGTATGTGCCTAGATCATTTATTATATATATTTAGACAAAAAGGAGGAGCTACCTACTCTGGATCGTATATAGTACTTTTAATTTCGGAGAACATGGGGATATGATGATGATGATCATCATCATCATGGAGACCCATTCTGCCAAGGAAGAAGACCCGTTTAGTGGGATTATTTTTCGGAAGGAGTAGGCTGGTTTTTTTTTACGTTCGAGACCCTGTTTTGACGATCATCAGGGGTAAAGAAAAAAAAAAACGACATCATTGTTCTATTCTTTTATGAAACATGGCTAATGGACAGCACAAATATAGCTAATCTCAGCTACAAAAATAGAATATGGAACTTTTTAGTACATCATCGTTTCTTTATTTTTAGGTGTAGAAAAAAAAAAGGCCTCATCCACATAACATTGTAGATATCTTTTGATCACAAAAAAAAAAAAAAAAAAAAAGGCAGAATATGACAATATAGGATAAAATAGTTGAGTATGATTTTTTTTTATTATTAGTACGTGTAACTTTCTAGAATTGGATGTGGGTATATAGGGGCATAATAAAGGGAAAAAATATCTACTTGTAACAATAAATAAAAAAGGTGTAAAAAAGGGGGGACAAGAATAAAAAGTAGACTATATACATCAAAAAATAATAAATAAAAAGAAGACAGAACTACATAGAAGGGAAAAAAGGGGGGAAGAAGAAGAAAAAAAAAATGTACATAACCAAAGGGAAAATATTGAAAAAAAAGAGAAGCATAAGTTGTGTACCAGAAGAAATAGGAGAGAAAAAGAACCATATATCCAAAAATCGAGTTTTTACTTGGTTGCAAGAGCATCGATTAAAGCTTGTTGTTGTTGTTGTTGTTTCGGAGTTCGCATAAGGGGGAGTCGCTTTCTTGAGAATTCCACGACGACCCGTTTCTTTTTCAGATTGTCCCGACATTTGTCCCCGCTACAGAAGAATGGCTGAGAAGAGTTGCAGAAATCATCGTCTAGATCCTGTTGACGGCGGCACTGTTGATGATAAGCCATAGAACATCCATCACATTGCACCAAGACATTGTCTTCCCAAGATTCCGAGCGGTGGCAGCAGCTACAAAATAATTGGAGCACAGGACGCACACGTTGGTCCATTGGTTCCTTGACAAACGCAGTCAAATCCAGGCGAGGTAACTTGCATGCAAACCCATACCCTTTGTAATCACATCCATGCTTGTTGCAGAGCGTACGCTTTCCCCAGGGCCCAGGACGCCAGTTCACACCTTCCGTTGTCCCACAGTACCGGCACCAATCCACACGCTGTTTTAATAAATGCTGGTAAAGCCCTTGGCTGCTGTATCGCAATTCCACTTCAGCGGCTCCATGAGGCACATACGCAGGTAGGAGTGTTCCGTCATCGGCTATGTTATCCGCTAATGACGATGGCGAAGACACCGAAGAAGAGGAGGACGAGGGTGAGGAGGACGAGGATTTTTTGTTGTTGCTGGATTTTGATGAAGAGGTCTTGGTGGGTTTTTCTTTTGGTTGCTTCTTGGTAGCGGAAGTAGCCGTCGTCGTAGCAGACGTTTTTCTTGCTTTTCTTGCTGTTGGTTTCGATTTGACGAGGGTAGGTAGAGCAGCAGCCGTTTTTTCATTCATGTCATTGTGCAAATCCAATTGTTCTTGGTGAAACGTCATATCATCTTCATCGTCGGTCATTGATTCCAGAATGGATGGGTAAGGTTGGAAGTCCGTGGTGTTAAGCGTTCTACAAAAATACAAAAAGAAAAATCAATTCAGTAAACTCTAACCATCTGCATCCTTCTTTTGATATTGATATTTGATCACAGACACATCCTTTTTTTTTTTTTTTTTTTTTACCTTTCGTTTGCATCGTCCGATTCTTCTTCTTCGTCATCATCAAAATCAAACATTGGGAGTTGAGTAGGAGATTCTGGTAAAGAGCATGGCGAATGCGTGAGGCAGGGTCGCTTTTCAAAATCCGATTGCACACTGCTGCCATCATCGCTGCTGCTGTCACTGCAAATACTGCTGTGTCGTCGTTTCATACCCAAGTAATCTGAGGAATCCATTGCAGGTGGCGTTGGGAGGTCATTGGCATAAATAGATCCGACGCAATGAAGATAATCGTGTTGATGTTGCGAGTAGTGAGAATGGGGTTGAGTTGATTGATGATGATGATGTTGTTGTTGTTGTTGCTGTTGCTGAGCAGAGTTGTCATCCAAGAGTAGCGAAGTATCATTCAGACCGAAAACATCAGTATCATCCATTAATAGATCAGAAGGAGCAACTTCCATTTTCTTCAATTGTTGTTGTTGTTGTTGGAGTCGTTGATGAAGGCTAGTACCATTTGAATGTTGGAATGGAGCATTGATCACAGTAGGTGATGACATGGGAGGTGATAAAAAGACATCCTTGACCAATAAATCCTTATGCCATTTGACTTGATGATCCATGGTATCAAAACTAATGGTCGCATTTTCAAGCGTATGATGAATTGGTGTCGACTATGCAAAATAATAGATAAAAAAAGTAAGTATTGTTTTGCTTTACCAATGACCCAAGCCCTGTATTCTTATACCGCTTACCATTGGTCTTGGCATTGCTTGAGGTTGAAGGTAATAATAGTAATACAAGGGGAAGTCAGTGACTGGAGACATGGAAGGGACAATGACCGGTGAGACTTCTAAAGCATCGGTTTTTGACAAGGAGCCCATGGATTCTTGCTGAGGATAAGGTTGAATTTGTTGCGGCATGGAGACAGAATGTATAAATGAATAGTAATGAAGAGTAAATATTAAAGAAGTATATTGTGTAAATAAAAAAGGGAGATAATAGTAAAAAACTATAAAAACAATATACAGTCAAAAGAATAAAGAGGAATAGAAAGAATAAAAATAGGAGAAAGAAAAGAAAAAAAAGGGAAGCAGCGAAAAGGGCATTAAAAGAAAAAAGTAATTATTTGTGGGAACACAGACAAATCCCGTTTTGGAAAGTCAGCCAAATCACAAAATTCAAGTGATATCTTTTTATATTCCCAATTGCATAGCACTGGAACAAAAAAGAACCTCCTATCAAACCTTGTAATTACATATTCATTTTACTATTGCTGTTTCTTTTTACTTTTTTCCCTTCCTTTGCATATATCAACGGTATAAAGGGTACCATCATTATCCCTGGAAAACATAAAAAAAAAACTCAGGTATGCTGCCTCGAATCCCATCAAAAACATGTTCTGGACACCCAATATCGAAAAACGTGCTACACTAAAAATAACTTGTTGGTAAAAACTGATTGGATGAATCGATGATAGACTTATTTGAGAAGAAACTCAACTCCGACTAAAGTTTTGTGCTCGGCACACACACTGTGATTTTTTTGGTTGACTGGGCACTTGGCTCTAAATGCTTATTCTACTTTTATCAGCTAGTCTCTTTTTGTATGACTATCTTTTTTTGTTACTTTATATTTCTGATCTTTTCATTTTGTTGATGAAATAAATTATTTTTATTATATCAACCATAAATGATGCTTGACCTGTCTCGTTCCTGGAACACCCGTCTTCCCTTACTGTGGGAAAGAACAACAAGGGAAAAGGTGGGCGGGATTTGAAAGCACAGACATCTTCCAGCGATAAATTTATCGCATGAGTGTGATAATAGTTGAGTGACCGTCGAACCCTGTTTTAATTTCAAGACAAAATAGATATCATTTATTTCATTTATTCATATCAAATTTGATTGCCTTTTAATGATGATGGGACTTTCCTGATTAGATAAACATACAATTATGTTGACCAGCATCATTTATTAACATCTTTATGCATATCATCATCATAGTCATAGATACAAGTATCCTCTCCTTTTTTTTCTTTTTCGTATTTATGCTACTTTTTTTTTTTTTTTTTTTTTTTTTTTTTTTTTTTTTTTTTGCTTTCTTGTTTTATTACACACCCACTTGAATGTTACACGTTCAAAATAAACGAGAATAAATGTAATCTCGTTCAAGCTGTGATTCCAAACAGCGATATCCAATCAAAGAGGATATGTTCATCATTCATCATACTATATTGTCCATAATATAACCAATGTCAATATCCTAGCCTTATAATTGTCACTTTCGTTCCACCTAAAAAAAATCAGGGGGGGAAAAAAGGGATATGTATGTATGTCGATGCAGCCCATCAGCGGAGATGAAGCTGAAAATTCAAAGCATTTCTTGTCTCACATTCAGCTGATACAGTATATGGATTTGCGCATCACGTTGGTTTTTTATTTTTGTTGGTACCTTGAAAAAAAGCGATGTGCCATGTGGTTGCTAGCAATATGGATAAAAGACAATAAAAAAATCACATTGATATGGAACCCAAACACTTTCCACGTTGTTATGTTGGTTTTGCACGACAAGAAATTCATAATTGGGAATCATGGTCACGATGCAAAAAAAGAAGACAGCTATCGCGCACACTCTCAAAGTTACACAGAGTCATAATCAAGTAATACTAAAATAAACATGATACCATTTTAGCTTTTTATTTTCATTTTTCAAATCAAATCACGCTGTATCAATCTATCATACACACAAATTCATATAATCTATCATCTATCTAAAACTGAAACTAAATATCTAAACTAATGGGGAGAGGAGTAAGGAAGATCATCGTTTCCGATCCTTGCCAGCTATTCTTTCGAGATAAGGATCAAAAAAAAAAAAAAAAAAAAAGTAATTAAAAATGGTAAATCGATACAACTAATATCGTGATCAGTATCAGGCATCAATTACGATCAAAAAAGTCCACTGCTTGAAACTTACCGGATAAAATAATCAGGGGCTCACCAAACTGTCAAGTTGTTCGCTGATTGTCAAACAGAAATGCTGTCTCGTCGTCAAATACCGCATTTGTTTGATGCTGTCACCCTTCTATGCATGACAAAAATAAAAAGATAAGAAAGCTGAATCGTCGATAACCAGTGATCCTCTCACCGACTGCCATGTCGCTTCTTTTGCCTTTGGTATTACCTGTCAGCTGCCTTTATACCCATGTTAAAGGTGAAGAGCACAAGAGTATGACGTTTTCACTTGGGATGGGCTGACTGCATGGTCCGCTTTTGCTTTTGCTGAACTGTATATGCATTGTTGCCATTGTTGTTGATACAAACAAGAAAACAAGGTCAGTGTCCGTATTCCATACTTGTTATAGTAATATATCATATAGAGCCAACTTACTTTAAAACTAGAACTTTTCACCGTTTGCTGAGACTGTCCTCGGCCCTGACACGACGTTCAAGAAGTAAGACAAAGAATATATTTTGCTTCGTGTGGTTTTTCTAGATAGAAAACAGACCCCATGTCATTTTTTCAAAACGCCCGAATTCATCTGCTATCGACATTTAACGAATGACTGACAGAGTCAAACGGTGACAAATATATTTCCAACCATATATAAGTAAAACATAACCAGGTAATTGGATGGTCAGGGAATTGTTTGGATTGTTTGACAAAGGGGGAAATTATAATAGAGAAAAAAGTGGACAAAAAAAAAGCATCGGCGCTCTTTAAAAATCACTCATGCGGCAAAAAAGTATTTTTTGGTAGACAGAACAAAATAACTCTGGATATTGGGCATCAGCATTGGACCTTGGTTTTTTCAATTTCAAGAAATGGCTGGTGACCCATGAAAATTTATTCAAAAATTTATGCTGGCGGGATGTAAATAGTTGAAATATTTCTTTTTTTAGAGGGCCTGTCATATCCAAAGTAAATTATTCTGAGTCTCCTCCAACTCTGCCCATACTTGGACCTGAATTACTTTTTATCGAATGTATCCACAGTATTGGCCATGCTTTTACATTTCATATCCAGTGTTGTGTCATCAAGGTTGTAGTTGTTATACGTCGTCGCTTCCCTTCCAATTTTTTTTAATTAGAATTATGAATATATTTGATATCATATGTAATAGTCATAAAGAGCTGGATAGATTTGAAATTCTTCAAGTTACCTCAACCCGAGAAAGCAAAAAAAAAAAAAAAAAAAAGAAAAAAAAACATTTCTACGAGTTGCCATATAATGTCGTTCATTCATCAAAAAAAGTATAACCTTGCGGATAAATACAATAACACAAAAAACCCACATCACATGTATTTTTTGACTTTCAATTATCGAAATGTATAATACAGCGAAAACTGACTGACTAGCATTACCTAGAAGATGCTCAGATGAACATCAACAATAATAAGAATAATAATAATAATGAAGACATATAAGAGAACCAATATTAGAACCCAATGGATGCATTTATTATTGAACGAGTGATGAAATGCAAATTTTACTTGACGAGCGTGTTTTTAAATTTCCACCCACAATGTGGGAAATGCTATCGTTCCATGTCACTGCACTTATGGCTGATCATTATAGTGTTGACAAAATGTACCCACATCTCATCTCTCGTCATCACTGATACCAAAGCAACCAAGAATGCGAGGAAAGGGATAAACCACAAATCCATCCATTGCACATATTCAGTTCAAAAGGCGTGGTAATATCATAAAATAAAAATCGTTTCCCAACAAAGAATGCGTGATTTAAAACCCCTTGCTCCGTTACTATCGTCATTCTCCACACAAAAACAAAAATACGATGATATATCAATACATCTTTTTCTTTTCCTAATTTATCCCTTTGATATCACACTATTTATTCCCCTAACCTTGCATTGACGATTAACCAAACACATCTATCAAGAAAAGAAAAAAAAATACATAGCATAAAACAAATAACATCATAAGAATAGCAATAATATTACATTTTTATTGAATTGATTTCACTATTTCTATAAAAAATCAAGACTACAATATACATAGCTAATACTAATACTACTGTTTCTACCATAACCAAATCGTACCAAAGTCACCATATAAAATGAACGCAACCACTGACGATCCCATGTTTTTCACCCCGATTGACTTCTTCGATGAGGAATCACCGATATCAGCTTGCACACCTCATTCCGATGGTGCCATTCCACCACTACCTAACCATCACGATCCCAAACTTCAATGTTCTGAGTATCCACCAACAACAACGGAATGGTCGTTCCAGTATCCACTTGATCCAATATCATCCAGAAACTATAACGATCCCCTACTTGTACCTGATCAGCCACATCTCATCCAGAAACAGCCTTCACTATTAGAATCCTCTTTCGATTTAAATCAACACTTCGCTGCAGTTCATTCATCAACAGGATATATGGATGTCAATAAATCTTCTTGGATGATGGATGCATTGGATAACACCTACTTGCCAGATTTTAATCAATCATGGGGGCTCTATGAAGAGAATCAAAACAGTGAGAATCCATTCCATTCAAACCAACAACATCCCAATGCTTCACAAGAGATGCCATCATCACTACCGTCACATTTCATGCCTTCATCCTATTCCCAGTATAATATCGCAGATTTATTCGATTGTCCTAGTTTACCTGATGAATATGTCAACTCCAATGTAAGTTCTCCAAAGATACATCTAATAACTACCTAAAGAAAGAAAAAACAAAGATTTCACAGTCGTATTTTCGTTTTGTTTTAGTGCATTGAACGCTTCTCCAACTTACCACTATCAATCATCAGCCATGAGAGCTTCAACGACGAGGAGCAAGGACGAGAAATGCAAACGTTTTTGGGATACATGCCACGGAAAACATCACCTCATAATGCTAGTAAAGTTTTGTCGAATTCACATACAGACCCACAGCTTTCATATTTCTATCCAGATGCCAATGAAGGAATGGACGATCTTTCGGACAGCGACACCACTACGTCTGCACAAAGTTGGATGATACCATTTTCACAGGATCCATTTTCCAGTTGTCGCAAAGATGATCTACCCACATCCACTTTTCAACCAATAGGAGGCATGGTGTCGTCCATATCCACGCCAGATTTTAGTTTTGACCACATCCATCATCCTCACCAATTTCAACATCCTAATCACAATGTACCCATGACTGGTAAGCTGCCGATTGAATCCAGAAGCAAAAAGAGATCGAAGATGAGTAGTAATAGGCAGCAGCAGCAGCATCAGCAGCGACAAGGACGACCCAATCGATCAAACAGTAGTCATTCAATAGGTACCACCACCACCATCAGCAATACTGTAGCCAATAGAAAAAAGCCACAGTCTAGCCAGCATGCATGCCATCACAAACAGAACGGAGGAAAACGACGACAGAGTGAGCCGTATTTGCTGAGCACCGTCCATGCCAATTCCATATCGACAGCAGGTCCAGCCACTAATAACCACTATGGAGTAGCTTCCTTTTCTCCAACTTCAAAACCAATGTCTGCATCAGAAAGCATAGCCAGTCTCTTGTCGCGCCAAAGATTGTCAGATAATGAAGACGAAGAGATGGACCATGACACACCCAGCATTGGCCAAAGTAGTATGCGTAATGTAACAACCATCCATCACCGAGCTCAGCAAAAGGAACCTAAGCACCATATGGCCAAAACATGCCGTTATTTTGCTGAAGACGACTTGTACCACAAGGAGAGCAGTAGTGACGATAATGAAGCAAGTGGGGGTGCCAATAGACCAGCACCACCACCAATCCATTCCAACAAAAAAGGTCGTAATGTCGACAAGGCGTGTAACCACTGCAAACGATCCCATTTGCGCTGCGATAGCATGAGGCCATGTCGTCGTTGTATTGCTACGGGTAAATCAGGATGTCAAGATGTGGAGCATAAACCAAGAGGTCGACCAAGATTGCATGGCCCACTATGAAGATAAAAAAAAAAAATAGTTGTTCAGCGTCAGTATCCCTTTCGCCTTCCATTCTACTATATATTTGATGACGAGTTTTAATATTACCTATATGATTCATATTCATCTAAATAAAAAAATATACATATATGGATGAATTCGTTGTGTCTAAAGAAAGGAGAGGCTGAAATCCTATTTTCGTTTTGGATGTATATGATTCAATTCCCGACCACATACAAAATCCCCCTTCTAAATCTCCCATATATATGCCTACATTGAGCGCCCCAGACAAGCTACCGGGTCAACATTTTGAGCAAAAATATCCCAAATTCACCCTTATGGTTTTGCTTTTTTGTTAATAAAACGAGAATTGCGCTACCCGTGACTTTTTGGACACAATAAACGACGCTAATCTCCTCCTCACCCACATGGACTTGATCTAACTTCTTAAACTCACTATACCGATGATTTTATTAAATGGATATCGAAGAATACTTCCTAAAAGATCATCACCATGCAATACTGCCCATAACATACTAAAATCCAGTCCAAGTGGCTAAAAGTTTTTGAAATCCCTCTGGTCTTTTTTTCCGTTTTCTACGGTTTGATAACAAAAAGGAGAGGTAGAATAAAAATAAAATGGAGCTCAGCACGAGATCATAAACGAAAAAAAAAGCACAGATACAGTGTTTGGAGAGGAGGTGAAGGATTTCATTTGACAAAAAAAAAAAAAAAAAAAATGGGTGCCTGAAAAAGGGTCCTTTTTTCTGAGACTGTTGTTGCTGCGGTGATTGAAAAGGACGACTAAACAAATGTCAACAACATGATGTGAATAAGAATGACATATACAATTCCACTTGTCTATTTTAACAAAACATGGAAAGAACCAATTGTTCATAATTGATTGCTAATGTTTTTCTTTAAGATTATTATAATGTTAAATAGCTGTGCGTAAATTGCAGTCTGGCATGAAATAACAGCCTTGCTTACGTGGCTAATCTACATCATCCCAATGACAGCACTCAAAAGTCATGTAATATGTAAGGCGGAGAGCAAATCGGGCCAAACGTTTACATAAAAGCATTGTTAGGAGACTTGAGGAGCATAGGGAACACGAGGCAAGTGATGTTTTCTTTTATTATTATTATTATTATTATTATTATTATTCAAATTCCTCCTTACCAAAAACGAAAAAGGGGTCACATTTGCACTCGCGCGCATCTTTATATATACATACACACACACACATACACACACACACACACACATACACACACACACGCACACACACACACACACAAATGTATTTATATCATACTGAAATGATAAGGAGTGATATCAAATTATTATTTTGATTATCGATCATTTTTTGAAAGCATTGGAAAGCATTGGAAACCACTAACCAACTGTCAGCTGTCATTTATCGCAGTTTAGTTGAATTCTCGAGGGTTTTCGTTAAAAAATGAAAAGAGGGCACGAGAAAACAAAGATGATGAGACAGGGACTCACTTTAGGAACGAGAAATTGGTCGAGTTTGATGATTGTACCGTATATGCTATAATGGAAAGCCAAAAAAGATAGGAGATTGGTGTGATTTTAATAAGGGGAAGGCATACTCCGCTTTGCATGAACGGAAAATGTGCTACCAATAGAATAAGCACTTATAAACTAATCCTTTTTTGAAATCCCGTTCACTTTTTTTTTTGCACTCGCCCATAAGCAAGAATGTTATTTCTTGGCTTACATTTTTTAGTCACCTAAAAAAAACAGCAAATACATATGAATATGTCATAGCCTTTTTTAAGGAGTAAAGGATAGAAGAATCAATTGGTGTGTCTGTCATGATTTTTTCTATTTTGGGAAGATCAAATAGTTACCACACGGGTTGTTCTTTCGTTTTTTCCTTTTTTCAATATATATCCCTCCTATATGCTAAAAAAAAGATATAGCTATTAAAGTTTTCTTAAACTGATGTGTGGCATTTTTTTTTATGTGTGGTATTTTTTTCTCTTTAAAAAATGATGTTTCAACACGCTTTTATGATCACGATCCCTAACTTGAATCAACCTCACATTGTCGATCAAATCGCTTATTGGCCAAAATTGAAGGGCGGTATTTAAAAATAAAAATAAAGAGAATTACAGTTTTTATTTCTCCTCCTTTCTTTCGCTCTTTCACTCTTTTTTTATTATTATTAGGAAAACGTACTTCCTTTTTTCTTACAAAAGAACCCTTCAATTTACTTGCTTTTATTCTACAAATTTACGAAATCAATTATTATCACCATGTCTAATTATGACCCTTTTCCCGAAAAATTACCCAGTATCACCTTGCTGGACCAACAAGGAAACGATCACAACAACTACAACCAAAACATCGCATTCTCGAACTTCGCTTCCAATTCAGAACTATATGCCAACAATGCTTCCAGCAACACTACTAGTGACATGACACTTGATTTATACAACCAGCAGCATTTATCGCCTCCATTGACACCAGCGGTATCACCTTCCAACATGATGGATTCTATGCAATTCAAGCGAAAATACTCTGTGGATGTTGGACCTTTCGGACTTAATGCTCATCCGTCATTAATGCATGATCATGACGCCTACAGACGAAGCTCATGCTCGGCCATGTCGATGGATGATAGTTTACAGCAACAGGGCTATTCACTTGAACAACAACAGGACCATTCTTTTCAACGGCAAATGATTCACCACCACGATCAACAGCAATCCGACTACCACCAGCATTATCATCACCAAGCGACACAGCAAGATCATTCTTACTTTATCGGGGATTCACCTTCATTGTCTGATGACACCGGCAATGCGGTGTCCATGGCGCATGATTCCACCAATATCAACAGTGACACCACCAAGCTCGGCAAACGTAGATTAGGTCAACATTACCAACAAGGTCCCAATGCGCCTCACAAGCATGTTTGCAAATATATGGAATGCGGATGGAGCTTCAAGCGCTATGAACATTTGAAACGGCATATGCTTGTACATACAGGTGAACGACCTCATATTTGTGCCTTTCCAGGTTGTGGTAAAAGCTTCAGTCGATCGGATAACTTCCATGCGCATTATCGAACTCACACCAAGAAACAGTCTGGCGATGGTCAACCTCCTCAGTCGACACGCCGGGGTTCGAAAAATTCTACCTCTCCCTCTGGCGATATTTATTTGCCCATGACCGGTTCTCCTTCCTCTTCCTCTTCTTCCACCTCAAGTCAACAAGATCTTATCCATGGCTTTGCTTCTTCTCAACCTTTTGCCTTCAACAACAAGCCATTTGAATTGTCTTATCAGAACATGTACGATCAACGATCTTTTACCAACGAGGTAAGTCTTGCTCAATTTTTTTTTTTTTTTTTTTCGTCTCTCTCCTGGTGACTAATGCATATTCGTTTTTCTAAAGGTGCAAGATCAGTATTCCTCAATGACCTCTCCTCAAACTTTTATGCCATCTCAAGTCGGAGTCTCCTCTTTATTGAATCACGATCAAGCGCCATCCATGTTTACAGCAAATGCCTTGACGCCTCTTTACGATTTTCAAGGTGACTACAGTGGATTTCACTCGACGACACCGACGACCGATATGCCACCACCACCATCGCCAACCTCTCCTATCACTGGCGTTAGCACCAACAAAAAACAACGCAAACAGCGAACCTCATTATCGCATACCATCAACGCTGCAGCACACGGTGGACAACAAAAATCCCATGTTTGCCCTGTCACCCAGTGCCAACGCCGATTCAAACGCTTGGAGCACTTGAAACGACACATGCGGATTCATACCCTCGAACGGCCTTTTGCCTGTACATTCCCCAAATGCCACAAACACTTTTCGCGGTCGGACAACCTCTCACAACATATGAAGACACATCAACATCGTCCTGGCCAAGACAAACGCCGAAACTCATCGACTGTCACCGCCAATGCGGCTTCACCCACTGCGTCCGTGTCATCGGGAACAGTCATGGATGACCTTGCTTCTCCACATATAACCGCCAACCATCCTTCCTATTCAACATCCAATACCACGTCTTGTTGGACTTCTTCTTCTGAATCGGTGGGTCGCTGAACGTGTTTCTCTCTCTCTTTTATTTTTATTTTATTGCATCCTCAATTCACTTCTTGATCGCTTTTTTTAGTTAGTATTTCCTTTTTATTTATTTATTTATTTTTCTTTTTTACATATACCATTTTTCCTTTTTATGTCCGTTTATATCAAATTCCTACACCCAATACCCTTCTCCCCCCCTTTTTTTTATACGTTATTTGATTTGATTCCTCCTTACTTTTTTTTTTTTATGATTGAATCATTGGTCTTTCCTCCCTTCACCAAAAACATAACAAGGCTTGCTTGGTTTGAATCATACCTACTTCTTCTTCCTCCTCCTCCTACTTAGTTTAGTTTTCTTTGTATAGATGTTAGTACTTTTTTATTATGCTTTTTCTTCTTGATATTTCGTCCCCGCTCGTCTCTGCATGGTATCCTTTTTTTTTCTTTTTTTTTTTTTTAGTTTATATAGCCATTCTTACTTTTAAGCATCATTATGTCGTTTCTATATATATGTATATACATATACTTCCCTCTTCATCATACCCATAAAAAAAAAGAAACTTGAAAACATGTCATTCTGTCCTAATAAAAACCTATTACACATCCTTTGATATCATATATTGTCTTTCTTAGTTTTGCTTTTATAAATGTATATGCTTCACCTGTCATCATGCCACATTGAAAAAAAGAAACCTTCTGCAAAAAAAAATAATAATACCATTTTGTTCTGATAAAAAAACGCATGACATATCATTTTATAGATTGTCTTCTCACACAATTGCAAAAGTCTTAAAGTCTCCCCTTGTTTTGGGGCCAATAGGTTTAGGTGGTGGAAAGGCTGATCTGATATTTGATTTTCCCTTTAAAGAAGGGCGAGTTCCTCGGAGGGTTGCCATATATAGCAGTCGTCCGCCCATTAGCGTTTGACAAAGATGACTTATCTATCTATTTGATTTTCTAAAAGTGACACCAAGTGAAATGTCGAATTGAAAGCTTGTTTTAGTGTGATCTAGCGTGCACTGGACTTTATCGTCCTATCAAATTGTCGTTTTTTTGCTGGGGTTGATATATCATCGAGTATTGTATGCCGAGGTGGGGAATCCTTTTTTTTTTGCTGCCATCATCTCCACCTCTCTTACACTCCCCAACAAAAGAAAACTCCGCTCAACCTTCTTTTTTTTTTTCTATTTAAATTTTGCCCTTTTTTTTTTTTTCTTAGTTTTTTTTTTTTTATCTTTCTCATTTAATTCATCCTTCATACACATCATGTCCGCCAAACCCGTTAGAGAATATGATGGCAAGCTGTTATTAGCTTATCACTTGCTTCGTGCTCCTTTACTGTCAAACGACCAACAATCTTCATTATTCACCCCTGCTGCTACAAAGTTGGCTCAAGTCAATGTGGACACATCGCTCAAACAAGGCGCTCCTGGTGCTTTTGAAGCTGCTTTGAAACAACAATTAGATCTCTTGGAACAATCTCATCCTTGGTTATTGACTGACAAGTTGGTCGCCAAACCTGATCAATTGATTAAGCGTCGTGGAAAGCATGGTTTATTGACTTTGAACAAGCCCTGGTCTGAAGCTCGTCAATGGATTGAAGAACGTGCTGGCAAAGAAATTCAGGTAAGTGACCACAGAGATAAAAAGAGATTGTGTATGTGTGTGTGTGTGTGTGTGTGTATGAACGCGCATGTGTGTGTACAGAAGGATGAGAGAGAGAGGGGTGGGCAAAGCTGCTAGGGAATAAAGTCTATTTCCTCCGCAAGATTGTGTGTGTACTGGCAGGGCAGAGGGTAAAATCGTGCTTTGTTGTTGATTGATTGATTGATTGATAATCTGGGTACAAAAAAGGACATCGATGACAGATGACAGGACTGATGAACTGATGTTAAACTTGCCTATATTTTTTTTTCAGATTGAAAGAACGACTGGTATCTTGAAGACTTTCTTGGTTGAACCCTTTACTCCTCACCCTGCCAACACTGAATATTACATCTGTATCAACTCTGAACGGGATGGTGATTATATCTTATTCACTCATGAAGGTGGTATTGATGTTGGTGATGTTGATGCCAAGGCTCTCAAATTACTCGTCAAGGTCGATGAAGAATTCCCTTCTGTCACCACTATCAAGGAAACCTTGTTGAAGGATGTGCCTGAATTCAAGCGTGATGTCTTGGTCGATTTTATTACTCGTCTTTATGCTGTCTATGTGGATTTACATTTCACCTACTTGGAAATCAATCCTTTGGTCGTCACTGATCCCGTTGAAGGTCTAACCCCTCAAGTCATGTATCTGGATTTGGCTGCCAAATTGGATCAAACCGCTGAATTTGAAGCTGGTCCCAAGTGGGCTGTTGCTCGTGCTCCTCAAAACACCGGTGTCGTCACTTCTGAACAACATGTGGATCAAGGTCCTCCTATGGTCTTCCCTGCTCCCTTCGGCCGTGAATTGACAAAGGAAGAAGCCTATATTCAAGAGCTCGATGGTAAGACCGGTGCCTCTCTCAAATTGACCGTTTTGAACCGTGAAGGCCGTGTGTGGACTATGGTTGCCGGTGGTGGTGCTTCTGTTGTCTACTCTGATGCCATTGCCGCTCTCGGTTACGCTAATGAATTGGCCAACTATGGTGAATACTCTGGTGCCCCTACTGAAACCCAAACCTACGAATACGCAAAGACCATCTTGGACTTGATGACTCGCGGAAATGTGAATGATCAAGGCAAGATCCTGTTTATCGGTGGTGGTATTGCGAACTTCACCAACGTGGCTACTACTTTCAAGGGCATTATCCGTGCTTTGACTGAATTCAAACAATCTTTGATCAACCATAAGGTCCGTATCTTTATTCGTCGTGGTGGCCCCAACTACCAAGAAGGTCTCCGTGCCATGCGTCAATTGGGTGACACGCTCGGTGTGCAAATCCAAGTGTTTGGTCCTGAAACTCATATTACTGAAATTGTGCCCTTGGCTCTTGTTGGCAAGTCCTCCGATGTCAATGGTGCTGTATCTGCTGCTGCTCAATCTGGTTCCTCTGGCAACTTGTTCCAAGATCAACTCCTTGGCTCATCCACCCCTGCATCTCAAGCCAGCAGTCCCAAGCTCAAGATCGCCGAAGACAACGCCACTCCCTCCGATATCAGCAACCGCATGGAATACTTTGACAGCAACGACCAAAGCGAAACCCGCGAATGGTACCGTCCCTTCACCAGCAAGACCCGTGCCTTCGTTTACGGTATGCAACCCCGTGCTGTCCAAGGTATGCTTGATTTCGACTTTATGTGCAAGCGTGAATCACCTTCCGTGGCAGCCATGGTCTATCCCTTTGGCGGTTCTCATGTGCAAAAATTCTACTGGGGTACCAAGGAAACCTTGATCCCTGTCTTCACCTCTCTCAAGGAAGCCGTCGAACAATTCCCTGAAGTCGACATGGTGGTCAACTTTGCCTCTTGCCGATCCGTGTATGAATCCACTCGCGAACTCTTCTCTTACTCGTCTCAAATCAAGACCATTGCTATCATTGCCGAAGGTGTTCCCGAACGTCGTGCTCGTCAACTCTTGCATGAAGCCGAACGTCGTCAAGTGCTTGTCATTGGTCCTGCAACTGTGGGTGGTATCAAGCCTGGCTGTTTCAAGATCGGTAACACTGGTGGTATGATGGACAACATTGTGGCTTCCAAGCTTTACCGTCCTGGCTCTGTGGCCTATGTCTCCAAGTCTGGTGGTATGTCCAACGAATTGAACAACATTGTATCCCGTACAACCGACGGTGTCTACGAAGGTGTGGCTATTGGTGGTGATCGTTACCCCGGCTCTACATTCATTGATCACTTGCTCCGTTACGAACAAGATCCCAACTGTAAGATGCTTGTCTTGCTTGGTGAAGTCGGTGGTGTGGAAGAATACAAGGTCATTGAAGCAGTGCGCAATGGAACCATCAAGAAGCCTGTGGTGGCCTGGTGTATCGGTACTTGTGCCAAGATGTTCACCACCGATGTCCAATTCGGTCACGCCGGTGCCATGGCCAACTCTGACTTGGAAACCGCTGATGCTAAGAACAAGGCCATGCGCGCTGCCGGTATTGTTGTCCCTGATACCTTTGAATTGATGCCTCAAGCCTTGGCCGATGCCTACGCCAAACTCGTCCAAAACGGTACTGTTGTCCCCCGTGCTGAACCCGAAGTCCCCAAGATCCCTATTGATTACTCCTGGGCTCAAGAATTGGGTTTGGTCCGTAAGCCTGCTAGCTTTGTGTCCACCATTGTTGATGACCGTGGTCAAGAATTGCTTTATGCTGGTATGCGTATTACGGATGTCTTCAAGGATGATATTGGTATTGGTGGTGTCTTGTCTCTTCTCTGGTTCAAGCGTCGCTTACCTGACTATGCTGGCAAGTTCATTGAAATGGTCCTCATGTTGACTGCTGATCATGGTCCTGCTGTATCTGGTGTAAGTGGCTGGGATAAGATAGAATGGGATAAATATGGAACTAGGGGAGGGGGGTGCCCAGGTTGGTAGATTAGGTTACTGATTTTTTTTTATTTTATGTATATAGGCTATGAACACCATCATTACTACACGTGCTGGCAAGGATTTGATCTCATCAGTTGTCTCTGGTTTGTTGACTATTGGTGAACGATTCGGTGGTGCTTTGGACGGTGCTGCCTCCAGCTTTACAAAGGCATATGACAGCGGTTTGACCCACGCGAATTTGTCACTTCCATGCGAAAGGCCAACAAATTGATTCCCGGTATCGGTCACAAGATCAAGTCCCGAACCAACCCCGATATGCGTGTGGAATTGGTGAAATCCTATGTCAAGAAGAACTTCCCCAACACCCCTATTTTGGACTATGCCTTGAAGGTCGAAGAAATCACAACCAGCAAGAAGGACAATTTGATTCTCAACGTGGATGGATGTATTGCCGTGTCTTTTGTCGATCTTTTACGTGAATCTAACGCCTTTACTCCTGAAGAAGCTGAAGAATATATGCGTATTGGTACTTTGAATGGTCTCTTTGTTCTTGGTCGTACTCTTGGCTTCATTGGTCATCATTTGGATCAAAAGCGTCTTAAGCAAGGTTTATACAGACATCCTTGGGATGATATCTCTTACTTGTTGCCTTCATTGGAACCTGAGTCCCTTGATCCTCGTCGTATCACTGCTCGTGTCAATGTCCAGCCCAAATAGATTGATTTCCCCCATCCCCCCCAACCCCACTACTCCTCCCATCTTGTTATATTTAGTATCATCATTCCACTAGCTTTTTATTTTTAGCGTTATAGTTTTTTACACTCTTCTTCCTCGCATTTTAATCTTACTATTCTTTGTATACATTTTTAATAAAGTCAATTTTTACCTTGTAAAAAAAAAAAAACGTTGTATGTTTATTGAACAGTAAACTGGATTAATTTTTATTTTTGCTATGGAAAGGTAAGGTGTTTGGGTCACTGTGGAATAAATATGACGTCAGATAAATTAGTCCAGTCAAAGGGCGTAATCTATTTTATAGTGAGTGACAACTATTCTACAGTAAAGGGGTTAATTAAACTAGGCCGCAAAGACATCAAAACAAGAGAACAACCCTACTGTCAATGCTATAAAAGAGAAAAGAGGCAGGCCATTTTTGTATTCATCGCAAAAAATATCGCTCGCAAGAGACAAAAAAAGGTTTTCAAATCCCGCCCACGTGCGTTTTGTTTACACCTTTTTTTTCTTTCCGTCTCTCTCTTTTTCTTTTCAGTTTCATTTTTTTTTCTTCACCATTCGGCTCCTATGGGGTCTGTTGGACTTAGATTAGTGTCAGGACTAGCTTAGAAGGGTTTTCAACTCAGAGTTTACAAGCTGCATGGGGAAACTCTTCCATTTTGGATTCAGGATTTAGGACCACCGTTAAGTGACTTTTTTGAAGTCATCATTAGGTTAATTAGTGTTAGTTTGTACATAGTTTGTATCTACATCTCAATAAAATATGTCTCTCTTTATTTGCTTTAATGAAATATGTCCCATTAGTCTTTCTCTTGTCTTGTACAATAGATCCGTGTTATTGATTACATCACCATTTTGATCGACGTTGTTGTGCTTCAATGAAAGATACCGCACTAGTCTTGTTCATGCCTTGTATAACATTATATCATTTTATACACTTGACTCATTAGATTAGCGTTGACCACTTTTTGGTTCCTCCAATAGATTCCTCCATTAGATTCCATGTTATAATGAACCCCTTCGTCTTTAGTTTTAGTATCCATCAATATACTCTCATAAAACATACTCTTTTATCAACCACCCTCTGACCTATTGGATAATAAACAATGCAGCTATTATAGCTGTTTTGTGAGTATCCTACCAAACACCTACTCTTTAATTCACGCACTCTTTCTCTCCGTGCCCTAGGAACTAGTTGACAGACCAAGATCACTTATTATCAAATATAACCATGTTTCTGCTCGACCAATCATATAACTAAACCTAGGTCGCTTTGTGCGTGTAGCCACCGATATAAAGTAACTTGACCTGTTTTCTACCATATCTATACTACATGTCTCACCCCATAAACATAGTGACTGATTGGATTTTCTAGGTCACCTAATATGAAAAGTGTCCCTTTTCCAGCTTTAACAGTCATATTAACTGGCCCATACCGTGTCACTAGCAAAATCTCCGCTAAGCTGGACATGCTGTGTATATCCAGCTCGTTACTTTTTTTTTTCGCTTTTAGTATAACAATAAAAACAATGAGCCTAAACTGCAGCCTGTTGTGCTCCAGGTGGCTGCCTATTGAGATTCGAAATGGTGGCGGTGCCAAATTTCATGAAAAACCAAACTTCAACAACCTTTTCCTTGGCATTCAGTAGATCAATTTTTTAGACGTGTGAAATTGATCTCGAACAACTATAACAGTCAATGTTTACTTTACGTTATTGCTGAATTATACTATATCAAACTCTTTTTTTATATGTTAATGTATCTGAAGGATGTATTACGATACATAATCCTCGAACCTTTTTTTCTTCAACAAGAAAGAAATGCAACAAAAATTTATTTTAACAGCTACTGTATGTATAAATTCATTTAGCTTAAGCAGAAATATGGAAATGGGTCAGTGCGCGCATGCTGTGTAATCTGATTCATGGATTAAAACGTAAAATATCTTTCGATGCTGGTGATCTTGACCAAATAAAATTGTCTCTGGGCAATTTTGAACTGGGTATTCATTTTATTTAGACCTAGTAAGGTTCTCTATGAGATGAAACATAGGGCCTTTTTTTTTTTTGTGGATTTCACGAAATCTTAACATGGTAAGTGTTCTGCCCATTGAAAACATTGGTATTGTCAACAACATGCAAAATTGAATCGCCGATCCATGACATGGAAAGGGGTTTCCACATTATTCCAAGCAGCTAGTGGTGGAGGCAAATATTTGAGCACTAAAAAAAACAGAGGACATCAAATAGTTATAATTATATATATATATATATATATATATATATATAGAAGGAATTTAAGTATAATAAGAGGAAATAAAAGGCCCGTGCAAAAAGTACCTGTTGCTATGAGAGTATAATCACCTTCCCGCAATTCCATGGTGATTTTAATATTTTTAAACAGCGTCTTTGACTATGCCTTTTTCATTATCTTTTTTTTCTCTTTTACTCTTTCCCTGTTTTTCCACTCCCACTCTCCCTTTTTCCATGAGGATTTCATTACTCTAACTTACATTATGAATGACCAAATAATACCAACAACATTTGATCATCAACGTGTATCTTTGCAAGAAAATGATCCTTCCGGTGATTCCAGCATCAGTCCTTCTCCACCCTCTTTGTCTACATGTCCGACCATTACTGTCCCTTCTCCTTCAGAAAACTGCTCCCCAGATCCATTGAATTATATTGGTGGTCCTATACCTGATTCTGTACGGAAAAGCTATGTACAACAAAAGCTTCCTGTCCGCAAGCAAAGTCTGGCTGCATTTGGTTCCAATCGCCCTAGCTACCGTCAAAGGGTTCCTGCAAGACGAGTTGGATCTTCTATACTTTGCCCTCCACCTGACAGACTTGCCCGTGCTCTCACGACAACTTCTCCATCTACAGTCACCTCATCAAACATATCCAAAACACCAACGCGAAGTGCCACTATCACTTCACCGACTTCGCCTCTACCGATTTCTTCATCTCCTTCATCGCCCTCCTCTTCAGCAAATTTGACCTGCAAGCTTAAACATTCTGACACCAACAACAACTTTGCTGATCCGTCTTCACCGACATCAAGTATAGATCTACAAAATAGCTTACCCGATTTTCGCTCTTCCACGGGATCGTCAATGGTCACCGCACCACTTTATCTGCAACCTGAACCAGAGGAGTCAAGAACATGGCAATCAGAAAATATCAACAACGGTAAGGGCATCGGCAACAGCAATGACGACGATGAAGGCGACGAAGACTTTTATTTCGGCGATCGACCTCCTTCTACCATCGACTGTACACGACCTATATTAGCTACAACATCATCATCCAACTCTTCCGCGTCCGTTTATATGACACCGCCATTAGAGCCATTGAACGCCTTACAACGAAATAAATCGTCCTCAATACCACCATCAACGTCAGACCAAAGCGATGTGGATACATTATCAGCAGCATTTATACCTATACATATCAATACCGAAGTAGTTGGTTCAACAAAAGATTTTGATGATGACGATAGCACTATATTTTCACCGTCTACTCCAGCTACACACGATGACAGCGACAATATGAATGGGAATGATTACAGCTCCGGATCCAGTTGGCCAACCACCACACCATCGCCATCATTATGTGGAACAAATGATACTGAAGGGCGGACTGGTGCTCATCAAAGGAATGCCAGTGATGGAGGTAAATACATTTTATTTTGTAGGATAATGTTATAGAGGCGACGATCGGGGGGGGGGCGAAGGCAATAAATTGATATGGGTACTCATTTATTTTATATTTTATTTTTTATTGGTGGAACGGGATGTACGTATAGATATGATTAATGCAATGCCTTTATCGAATCCTAATCCACAAGATGAACAGCTTCAATTACATGCTACGGATAACAACATGGCAATAGACGACTCGAACGATTGCGATACCACTGACAAACAATCCAACGTCAACAACGCTCTATCAGAACAAACCAAACGACGACTTGAACGTCAGAAATCAACTCACTCATTCTATACACCAGCTTTGGCATTGCTGCCATCTCAAACGAAGACACCTAAGCTGTCATTGCTTCGCAACACTTCGCGGTCCTCGTCTTTGTACTCTTCTCAATTTTACCCGGCGTTGTTATCTCGTTTGGCTCAAGAATTGCACCGACGTCTCCGTGTTCGGTCCCTGGTGAAGGATGACATTGAATACTCTTATGCATTTACTGGCAAAGAAGCTGTGGTAATTCAAAAAAAAAAAAAAGTCCGGGCCTTCTCGAAGTGAACACAAATTAATCGTACTCCTCTTTTATTTTTTACATAGGAATGTCTACTACAACTTCTTCGTACAAACGATCGTAATCTTGGTCTCCTGGTGGGACGTGCCCTCGATCATCAGCACTTCTTTCACGATGTCACCTATGAACACCATCTACGCGACTCCCGGGATAAAATATACCAGTTCAAACACCAACCAAAGGACTTGTTAGCTGCTACAACAAACGTGGATATCACCTCTTCTAGGCAAAGGAGTATTGATAGATCAGGTAACTAAATAGATATGAAGATCGGAAAGTCAAACAAAAGATTTCTGACACTAATGAGGAAAATATGCTTTTTTTTTATCTATTTGAATCAATCGAAATTATCTTAGGCCTCTCCAAAAAGGATCTACCCAATGGAATATTCACCTTGTTAACAAACTGCTATTCACCCACATGCTCGCGTGATCAACGTTGTTATAGCGTGCACTGCCCAAGGAAAGGAAAGGTAACAATGAGTTAAATAAATAAAAGCGTCAATGTATGGTATTTTAATTTTGTCATTGTGTTGTTGTTTTTTGGAAATAGTTAGTCAAACGATCCACTAGTCAATCATCACTACAAGAAATGGTATTAAATATTTGTGGCTGTCAAATCTATATTTGGTAATGGTCAATTAACATTCTTTCCTTTTGATTGATAGGAAGAAAATCGTAGTCTGTGGATCTATTCTGTACCAAAAGCTGTTCTAGATGCTACCTCAAAAGAAGAAATCAAACGTCAAGAATGCATTTATGAATTAATTTATACCGAAGCCGATTTTGTAAGGGATCTACAATATGTCCACAACGTAAGTCTCTCTCTTTTTTTTTGACGATAAGAGGATTCAAAGAATACAATTGGAGGATACAGTTTATTAATAGTTTTATACTACATTATAGTTCTGGGTCAAGCCTTTGATTACTCAAGACATCATTCCTGACAAGCGACGTGAAAATTTTGTGCAAGAGGTTTTTTGGAATATGGCAGATATTGAGAAGGTGAATCATGTGCTATCTCAAGCTTTGTTATCATTGCAAAAGAAACAGCATGTGATCAAAAGCATCGGTGATCTCCTCCTTATCCATGTGTCTCACTTTGATCCGTTTGTTGCTTATGGTGCTCATCAAATTATTGGCAAGTTCAAGTTTGAGTTGGAAAAAAAACGAAACCCAGTGTTTGCCCAGTTTGTCCAAAATACAGAACGACTACCTGAATCTCGGCGCTTGGAGCTCAATGGTTACTTGACAAAACCTATCACTAGACTCGGAAGGTAAGAAAGAAAAAAAGAAAAGAGGATATGAGCTCTGACAAGTTTTGTTTCTATTTTACTAATGCTCATGGCTCTTCATATTTTTCCTTATAGATACAATCTTTTATTAAGAGAAATACTCAAGCGGACGCCAGAAGACTCCCCAGATTTTAAAGCTATCCCACAGGTGATGGAGATTCTCACAAATTATATGGTGCGTGTCAATGCGGAAACTGGCAAATGTGAAAACATCTTCAACTTGCAGCAGATCGAAGAGCGATTGTCATTCAAATCACCTGCAGATCATGTGGTAAGTGGAAAAGAAAGAAACAACATGAAATTCAGCATTGTACTGATCGATTTCAATTAGGACCTATCTCTCAGAGACCCTCGAAGACAGTTGGTACTTCAGGGAAGAATGAAACGGAAGGGAAATACATCTTCTGAAGCCTCTGATTTACAGGTGTTTTTGTTTGATCATTATCTTGTATTTGCCAAAATCAGGTATTTTGATCATTTAGAATATTACAAGGTATACAGAAAGGTAAGAATCAATATTGGGAGATGCAACGCTTTATCCTTCTTACTATCATTCTAATCAAATCGTTTATTTTATCTAGCCAATTCCACTGGACCTGTTATCAATCTCGAGCTCGGCGACAAATCTTCGGGCGAAACGTGCAAGTACTCTTTTGGCATACAATAGGGCAAGCATGAGCAACTCAAACTCTCATTCATCATTACCACGGGCATCAACATCGGAAAACTTACTAGTCAACAAATCGAACGCATCGACCAGCATCATCTTTTACCACCACGGACGGAAAGGATCACCACCTATGACACTTTATGCACCGACGGTCACCTCTCGTAAAACTTGGATGGAAAATATTACTCAGCAACAAAACATTGTCTCCAACAAACGGGCTGTTTACACTGTACGGAATCTGATAGAACGACAATTCTTGTCAGCGAACAAAGTATATGATTCCATTCTCATCAACAATACGAAACCAACATCCGATGACAGCAATTTAATCGATAACGACAGCGACAGGAAACACACCTTGTTGATTGGGACTGACACAGGCGTTTATATCCGAACTGATTCTTCCACTGATGATTATGATGATAATGACAATGAGCAATGGGATCAACAGCAAACAACTGCAAAACGGGTGATCGCTTTGGACAGAATTACTCAAATTGAATTGATGGAAGACTCGCAACTACTTGTATTGGCGGACAAAACGCTATGGACTTTTCCTTTGGCCGATATCTTGGACTCTTCTTCTTCCTCAGACAAACCACTATTGATGAAAAAGGGACGGATGATCAGTACCAATACCGCCTTTTTCCATGTAGGTGAATGCATGAACAAGACCATGGTTTGTATTTCCAAACCAAACACTTTAGCCACCACCACCATTCGTGTACTGGAGCCCATTGCCACTGATGACAACAAGAAAACGAAAACTGGATTTAGCATTCGCCGTCTAGTACGCAATGGGCCTGTTGGACTCCGACCTTACAAAGATCTCTACTTGCCTAGTGAAGCTTCTTCTATCAGTCTCCTCAAAACCAAAATGTGTATTTCGTGTCCTAAAGAAATCGGTGTGGTGGATATGAAATCATTTGGTGTACAAGCATTGCTGGATCCTGCTGATGACGGACTAGATTTTGTATTTTCAAGGCAAGATATTCGACCTATTACCATTTACCGAGTCCAATTTGCTGAGTACCTTGTGTGTTATAACGGTAAGAAAGAAAAAAGGGGGCAGCTGGCTTTTTTGTTTTACTAATGACTTGTTGTCTCTATCTATCTGGTGTAGAATTTGGCTTTTTTGTTGATCAACGTGGCAGGTGGATCCGATCAAGTTACATCCTGGAATGGGAAGGCGAACCTGATGCTTTTGCGTTATCATATCCATATATATTGGCTTTTGAACCTGAATTTATTGAAGTCCGAAATATTATATCAGTAAGTCCAACAACATATATGTATATAAGCTATAGCATGGATGGCAAATATGAACGAACTTTTTAATATTTTACTATAGGGTAAAGTCGACCAACTTATTCGTGGCAGAAATATTCGATGCACAAATTCAAGAGAAGGAACAATTCAAGGCTCTATGAATGATACCTACAATGATGGATACCAAGTCATCTTCCAACTAGATCGAATTAATTCGGATTGATGATGGCTCCTTTGTCCCCACCCTCCCGCCCCTCCTTTTCCTTCCTCCTCCATGTTTCAATTGTACTTTAGCTATTTTCGCCCATCTGCATTGTATTCCATAGTTTATTATATTATATCATTAGAACTAAATATCTACCACTCAATAAATTTTATTTTATTATTATCATATTGTTTCATCAATGTTGTCATGAAAAATATCTCACCACTTTTTTTTTTGCCCTGTAATTCACATCAAGTACATCAAAATCATCCACATTTTTTTTTTCTATAATTCAAAGTGATTATTTTCATGAAAATAGAATCATTATGTATTGTCGATGATGTTGTATGATGTTAATTTCTGTATGATAGAAAAAAAAAACAGTGGGATCCCATTTTTGTCACGACGAAAAACGCATGCCAAACGCCCACAAGAGACTAAAAACATTTCACACCCCGCCCACGTGAAATATTTATATTCTCACATTTTTAATTTTTTTTTTTTTCGCACTCTCTTTCTTTTTTTCTTCATCAATTCAACTTCTTTGATGTTAGGTTGGACTTAGATTAGCATCAGGACTAGTTTAGATGGAGTTTCAGATTAGGGATTACAAGATGCACGGGGAACTCTTTCATTTTGGATCCAGGATTTAGAACCACCATTAGTGGGCTATTTGTAGCCGCCATTAGTTTAGCTTAGTATTCGTTTGTCCATAGTTTGTATCTACAACGGAATAAAATATAAGATATATCTCTCTTTATTTTGCTTCAATGAAAAATGTGCCATTAGTTCTCCTCATGCCTTGTACAAGGGATCTTTATTTATAATTACCATCACCCTTTTGATTAGTGTTGACGGTGCTGTGTTTTAATAAAAAAAAAAAGAAGATATCTCTTTAGTCTTTTTGATGCCATGTATAGTATACTACTCCTCCGTTTTATAGTTATTCATTTAGATTAGTGTTAACTATTCTTCAACCGTCACATTAAGTTCCCCTTATGCCTCTTCCACCAGATCCTTCCACTGAATCCCGTTGTTACAATGAGCCCTTCACCTTTTAGTTTCAGTTTCTGCCCAATGTTTCAATAAAACTATGTCCTTTGTTTTTTATTACTACTAACCATCAGCTGACTCATTTAACTGTGAATACTGTCGCTATTTGTAGCTGTTTCTTGAACGTCCTACTTAGCACTTGCTTTTTAATTCATTCACTATGACTATGTTTTTCCTTTATTTGAAACCCAGGGACTGGAGGATAGTCTTAGAACGCATACTATTAAACCAATCATGTAAATACAATCGGTTTATCTTCGTATCAATATTAAATACGCATGCCTAGCCTTTTGTTTTTCGGTGAGCCGTTCTTTCATAGGTGTTGGTACTCCGTCACGGCCGATCTTTTCCCCATACCCACACAAACACACACACACACATGCAAAAGTAGACAAGTAAATGATAAGTGATCAAACGATAAAAAAAAGTTGCGAAGATGACACATTGATCGTAAGTTTTATTACAGTAAAAAATAAATAAATAAATAAAAATAGAGATATCGCAGAGAAGAACTGCTTACATAAAGGGACAAGAAGAAAACTAATATTAACTAATGACTGTACTATTTAGCAGGTGTTGGGTCCGTACAAAGAGAAGAGAGATCTGGTCAAGCTGTCGTAAGAAAGGGGATAAAGCAATGCCGGTTTTAGTAAGATGATCCTCTAAACATTATGCCGATGATTGTGGTGGAAACAAAGAGGTCTCTCCGCACAGACAGATAGATTCGAGCTGCTAGTAGTAGTTGCTGTTGGTGGTAGAAATCGATACTAGCTGATGGCGTTATGTAGCACACCACCCAGTGAGTCAGTTAATGGCGAAAATTGGTAAATAAATACACTAGTAGATGATCATTTTATTAAGAGGTATAAAACAAAATAATGAAGACTACAGCAATCTAACTAACTACACTAGATTCCCTACCACTAATTGTTGACAAATAAATGGTTTCTCCTAAACAAGTTGTTGTGAATGTTGTAGTGCTGTTCGATTGATGATGTTGGTGGTGGTTTTTGTTGTTGTTACTTTTTGAAGATGGTTCTGATGTTAACGTTGATGACGCTGATGGTGGTGGTGGTGGTGGTGATGATGACGATGATGATGATGATGGTGATGATGAACGTGGTGCTGGTAGCGGGTGTTTTCGCAATGTTTCCTCCAAGACGGTAC
This sequence comes from Absidia repens, assembly GCA_002105175.1. NCBI lineage: Eukaryota > Fungi > Mucoromycota > Mucoromycetes > Mucorales > Cunninghamellaceae > Absidia > Absidia repens. The sequence continues at coordinate 328,417 of MCGE01000020.1, forward strand.
GTGGTTCCAAGGGTGATCCATCTACAGATGAATGAAATGTACCCCAGTTGATGCCGATGGTCAAACGAGGACAGCCTAGACGGTGATGTGCATGGAGCGCTTCGGAAGGGTCCATATGGAGTGACTTCTTGATGGTTCTAGGGTTGTAACCACCAATAGGTAATGCTGCCAGAGTCAAAGGTGCATATACTTTTCCAATCGCCTTGAATAAATCTTTATCATATGCTGACGCACCACTATTAAAACAATCATAGAAGGAGGACCAATGAGATTAGATGAATAGCAATTTCGTGAGGCGGAGGTTCACTTACCAGAAAAAGAAGCTTTCGCTTTTTGTTTTGATGACAAAATTACACCACAGAGATTGGTTCTTTTCTAGTGACCAACGACCACTTGAATGCTACCGCAAAAAAAAAAAAAAAGTGAGTTAAACTGTGAAGTTCACCCACTAGCTTTCCCCCTCCCCCTTTCACATACCATTGATGGCACACTTGCTACAACTACTTCTGGGCGTTCCTTATGTCGTACCTCTTGCCACCAATCCAATTCAATCACCTAAATAATCCAAACCACGCGCGGTAAGTTCACTGTAATCAGTTCTACATATCTTGTACCTGGTTTTTTTTTAGTCACTTACATTTTCGATACCACAACCAACGAACCAATCACGAAGACCCAGAGGAATGTACCAAGTCACTGAGTTTCCTAATTGCTTGACTACATGATCGTCTATTTGTAAAATGGGGCATATAGGTTAAACCATGAATCTACCCAATTGTGTGTGTATTTTACCTAAATGACCGACATGATCATGAGAAATCAGGACGATATCTACCTTGTCCTGAAAAGTTTCGAGTTTGCAAGGAGAGGATCTGACGCGCTTCTTCAGTACCAGTGAATCGTCAAATATAGGATCTGTCAAAATGGTAAGGCCGTCCAAGGTAATCAAGCATGTCGACTGTCTGTTGTAAAAAAAGAAAAAAAGAGATCGAGAATTAGTATATACAAATCATTGGCTGGAATTCCATGCACGTGTAGAGTAAAAAAAAAAAAAAATGAATATGTGTAATGTATTTTACCCTAACCAAGTAAACGTTGTCTGTGGTGGAGTATGATCTTCAACATCGACCCAAGATTCAGTTAAGCGTGAAGGAGCGACTGAGTTGAAGATACGATCAAAATCTGGTCGATGTAACGGGAATGCCTTATCCAGAACCTATGCAACGCAAAAAAGAAAAGGCATATAGGGCGTTGTTTAATACATGATATGGCAGCCATATTCTGGTTTTGTTTTTACCTCTGGGTCCACCTTTGAGCTAGTGGTAACACTATACCAAGTTCGTTTCACCCAGTCAAAAGCATAGTCTTTCCAGGAAGGAGTATCCCACGCTTCAAAAGGATTGACAAAGGATGCTTCGATCTAAGGAAAACCATAACTGTCAGTGTTTAGTAACATTACTTGCGGTATTGTTTCCTATGTATATATTACCTGTAAACTTGCATATCGGTCTTCGGCGCGATGTAAATGTCGACGTTTCCGCATGTGCTGTCTCCTAAGAGCTTCCACAAGGTCAGTATGATGAGAAGCCTGGAGAGAATAATAGGCAAGAGCTGATGCCGTCATTGTTGTGAAGAGTGTTGGAAGTATGTACGGATGATCGAATGGTATAGGGAAGTTTGCAAAAGATAGTCTTTTATTAGTCATAGTTGATAGGGATGGGGATGAATAATGATATATGTATGAATGTATTTAATGTGCGTCTTAAAGAAAGAAGGAAAAAAAAAAAAAGTGGGGTGGAATTCATGAAGAAAAAGAGTTGATTTCAGAGACCGCTGCTGCTAATTACTATTATTTTAAGCTACGAGATGGTGTCAAAATCATCGCCAATGTTGAATGCTTGATCAAATTGCTGTCGTTCCATTCCAAGCTTGTTTGTGCAGTAAGATTGAAGTGCCCATACATTTTCTATCAATGAAATGATATCATATGTTAATATTATTCATTATGTGACCTAATTCTTATTCTCTACAGACTTACCTGTCCACCTATTCACAGAGTCCTTGGCCACCAGAGCTGCTTTTTCTATAATTTAGAAGGAAAAAAAAAAAAAAAAAGATGTCACTATAAATGGATACAAATCACTTTTCTTGTGGTAGCACATTACCTTTTAATTCAAAATTGACTGATCCAGAATCCCTATATTGCTGCAGTTCCTGCTGGAGTTTCATTTGTGCTTCCACGCCTTGTTGAAGTTCTGCCAGTATTGCATCTCGTTCATCCTAAAAGTGAAATGATCAAATCTTATATCCCGAAAAAAAAAGAACGCTCTTTCCAACTTACTGATGGTTCACGTCCACTTGATTCTGCCTTGATCGTCTCGTCCAATTGGTCTGCCTTCGACTCTTCTTGCTGCAATGATTTTCGCATCGATTCCAGTTTATTTTTTTTCTATGAAGAATGCGCACCAGAGTGTTTAATAACGCCAAATATAGATTCTATTTGATTCCTACCGTTTGTGCTGCCGCAGAGGGAAAAGACCAATAAAAGTTGGATATGCCAATCTTGTCAGTAACAACTAGGTCGTCATCCACTAAACTTTGAACAACATCCTTGACAGACTGCGACGCTGTGAGGTGTTGACATATGAGTATCCTCTTCAATAGAACCAGGGCGCTCTTTTTAATCAACTTACGTATGCCTTTTTTCTGACCAATTTTTTCAAGATCTTTCAATTGATAGACTTCACACTGAAATAAATTCAAGATATGCTGGTTAGCAATGCAGTCAGTGTATTCAATAAACGAGATCTCTCCCTCCCCCCGCCTCTCTCTCTTTTTTTTTTTTTATCTCACCGATTCGTGGAATATGTTGAGCATTCGGATCCGCTTTTCTTCAGCAGAAACACCTTTACGTGACTATAAAAAGTAAAGTAAGGGCGTAATGAGAATTAACGAAAATCAAAGTTTGGTCGAGTTCTTCTCTTACCATGAGTAACAGTAAAGATTGGCTTTTATAGTGGATAATATATGAAAAACCTGGAACCAGCGCGAAATTATTTCTCTTCCTAAAAACGCGGACATTGAATTGTTTCAAGCGTTTTTATTTTTTTTATTTTTTTTATCTGTTCTTCCTTACAATTGTGCTGCGCTTCTCACTACCTACCTTAAATGCTACACAAATGCATCTTATTGTATGGTGTACTACAGATTTGAACAGGACGTCTGATGTTGACAGAAAGTACTAGCTATAAAGGACGATCAACTGCTGCTACAAAAATATATGCCATGGTTTAGCCTACTCACCCTTCTTTCTCTCTTCTTTGACTAGGCTATTGACTTTTATTGACTCTTGACATGCTTTTTTCTGTAATTCTCTGGACTCCACCAACATTTTTCATTTTGATCATCTTCGCTCGTGTGAAAATACCTGGCAGACCTTTGATTTGTGGCCAATTGATTCAACAACTCATCTTCACTACATAGCCTCGGTCACATTACCTCCGTTTCCACATAGTATTAGCTATATAGTTCCCTTTTTACTTCTGCTTATATATACATATATATATATATATATATAATTACTGTACCTCAATTGAATAAACTCATATGATATGTTCCATATATGCAAGAACTGTCCTTCACTTTACTATGATTGTCTTTCTGTCTCTCTCAATCTGTGTGTGCTTTTGTTCAAAAAACTAATTTCAGGGGAAAATATGGACTGGTTCACCAAATTTGGTTTCATGCAAACGGTGGTCAGTTCACCGTCGAAAATGCGTTGTTTAAATTTTTTTTTGTCTCGGCTCTTTTTTTTTTTTTTTGACACAAATAGTTATTTGTTGTTTCTCTTTCTTCTGCATTTTTTTAAACGCGGTATATTCTCACTCTATGATTGTATCACTGACATTAAGATGAATCCTTCTTTGTTCCATCTCTTCTTTGCTATTCATTTGTAAAACGGACACGGAAAGATTTAGATCCCTTTTGGCAAAATGAGTAAGTACGGCACTGTAGAGAGAAGGAGGGAGAACACACTTTGCTACAATGAACTAATCCTATATTTTATTCGATATTCATAAAAAAAAAAAAGATATAGACTCGGCACCAACGAATACGAATAACGTTGGCATCCGTGATGAAACCATAGACGAAAAAAGGCAACAGCAGCTACATCATTCGGGGACATCAAGAGACTGGCGTATTTGTGGATTACGAAAACGAACCGTACTAGCTCTCGCTGGTCTTCTTCTGGCGGTCGTCGTATGCGCCATAGTTATTCCCACAGTACTTGTCAGTAAAAATGACCACGAATCATCATCATCATCCTCGGGGACGGAACAACAACAGCCTCCAGCACCAACAGCAACCCCAGAGACGCCGACAGGACCAACGTACGACAATCACTTTGAAGGCGATGACCTGATTTATGGACAAGGCAAATTCAACAATTCAGCTCGCGTCAATGCACGCACGCCTCCACTTACGGAACCTTTCGACTATGGCGGAGATGACAAGATCCGTGGGGTGAATCTCGGTGGATGGTTGGTGATCGAACCGTTTATCACGCCTGGGTTATTTGATCAATTCGAGCCGTCAGCCAAAGTGGTGGATGAATGGACGCTCTGTGCAAAACTGGGGCCGGAGGAAGCCAAAAGGCAGTTGGAACACCATTATCAGACATTTGTGACCGAAAAGGATTTCAAGAAGATCGCGGACATGGGACTCAATCATGTGCGGATACCCGTGGGTCACTGGGCGGTGCGCAAAAAAGATCCCCATGGACAAGAACCGTTTGTGCCGAACATCAGTTACCAGTACTTGCTGCGTGGCATCCAGTGGGCACGTCGCTATGGCTTGCGTGTGATGGTGGAATTACATACCGCGCCCGGATCACAAAATGGTTGGAATCATTCGGGGAAGCTTGGCACGGTGGGGTTTTTGAATGGCACGCATGGAGATGAAAACGCAGCGGCGACCAAGGCGATTGTGAAAGAAATGGTCGAGTTCTTTAGCAAGCCGGAATGGGCTCCCGTGGTGACGCTTTTTGGTGTGTTGAACGAACCTGCTATTTATCGATTGGACAAGAACCGCGTGCGAACTTGGTATCAAGAAAGCTATTCCGCTTTACGTGGAGAAGGGGGTCACAACGGCAAGAGCAACAACAATAATAAGACATCTAATGGTCCTTGGCTTACTTATCATGAAGGCTTTTTGGGTCTCTCTGCTTGGGATGGATTCTTCAATAACGAGCAACATAAACGGGTTATTCTTGGTAAGGACAATACAGAATATATGGAGGCAAATGGATTGTCGACTGACATGTTTTTTTTTTTTTCCTTTGATGACCAGAAACACACACATATCTTATATTTGATCAAGGACTGGTCTCGATGCCACGGGATGAACAGGCAGAATTTCCTTGTACTGGGTGGATGGATGATCTAAGCAAAGCAAGTGAACATGCAGGCCCAACGATGGTTGGTGAATTCTCAGTGGCAACCAACGATTGTGGCAAATATCTCAACGGAGTTGGACTAGGCACACGATATGAAGGCACTCTGTGGGTGGATGGAAAGAAGGAACCTGCTGTGTGCGAAGACTGCTCTTGTGGGGACAGCGAACAATGGAAGACGTATGATGATGATTACAAGGAATTTCTGCTAAACTTTGTGTCGCGCCAAATGTTTGCTTTTGAATCCTCGACATTTGGTTGGTTCTTTTGGACATACAAAACTGAAAATCATATTAATCCTCATTGGGACTATCTTCTGGGCTATGAACAAAAATGGATGCCCAAGGATGCAAGTCAGCGGGATATTGACTGTTGATCGGGTGCCATTGTAGTTTAGAAGTACTAGGATAGTCAATTTATTATTTTATCATTCTTTACTTTGTTTTGAATATATAAAAAAAATCAATAAAACAATATTATCTTTAAACATTCAAAAAGGAAGTGTTTATATTGTGAGATTTGGTCTCGAATACAAAAAAAAAAAAAAAAAAAAAAAAAAAAAAAAGGCAGTACAGTATTCACTGTATAGGACAAACAAATAAAATAAAAACAGTGATAAAAAAAATTGTTTTTTATTGCGATATACATATTTGAGATAGAATAAAAAGAATGGAGTGAATGAAAAAAAGAAGGATCAAAAGGAGTGGATACGGTGATAAAGGTGGGGATACAATAAAGAAAACACTGATGGTATAGAAGAGAATGTCGGGGGGAGGTAGATGAAGACAATACATACTAGAGGTAAAAATAATGATAAATAATAATACTAAAGAAAGGATATGGTTATTTTGCATGATGAGTGATGATTGTTAGATCAGAGAGAAGAAGGTTCAACAGCGACAGTAGCCAGATTTGTGTAAAATCATTCGTTCAATACGACCATTCCTTCAATCATGTTGCCGCGTTCTTTTGGTGAATGGTGATGAGGGTCGAAGTCGTCGAGATCGTCGTCGATATAAGTTTCCCGCCAGCCACGCACACCTTCCAAATAGTTTTCATGTAGATTTGCCCTGTATTCGTCTAGTTTTTCCATGTTTTCGATCGCCAAATCACGTCCAAGGCGTTGAATTTCCCTTCCTCGCATTGACATTTTTTGCGCGTGTTGAAATGCTGCATCCAAAAGATCGCCCGTCGCTGTCACCAATTTGCCCATGGCCACCCTTAATACATGATTGTACCAGAAAGATATCAAAGGAACGGATTGAATAAGGCCTATGATCGTGATCGTGATCGTGAATAAGAAACGTGCTTTTAATATTGATCGTTCATTTTCATGTGATTTTTTTAGGATTACTTGATTCATCCATGTGTCTATTATAGACTTACCTTCCAAGGTCCAGCTATCTTCTTGTTTGTAAATCTTTAAAAGCCCACTTTGTTCTTCCGTTTCCCGAAAATGCAATGTTGTAATGGATGGGACTTGTAGTCGAATAAAAGAAGGAAAGATACGAGGGGAGATGTTTTGAATCAAGTGTACCACGGCCGTATTCCTAAATCGAAACAATAAAAGTCATGTGAATATTGGATTTTAACCACCTTGAATAAAATAGAGTAAACGCAACATGTAAAAAATTTACCCATCAAAGACAATGTTTGTGATAACGGGTTCCTGTCGATTGAGAGCTTGCCACACTGTATAAACACTATTCAAAATAAACAAATCAAGGTTAAACTAAGGAGGTGCATATGTGATTCCACCTGACCTGGCCACTTTTTTTTTTGTTGGGAAAATACAAAAAAAAATGCTACTTACTATTGGATATTCATCACACCATCTGTACTCATCACGGGGGATGTCAGTGAAGCATTGGTAAAGAAGTAATATTCCAGCACTCGTTTTCTTCGTAAAGCATTGTATGAGAAAAGGTCCTCAATGATATCTAGTTGTATTTTACAAAGAGAAGAAAAGGTGTGGTTAGTATCAACAGCATGCAATAGGTTGGCTCAATGGAGTTTCTTACTTTTTATGAGTGACGACGAAGATGATTCTAATTGGGTATCAGTATCAATATCAGACATATTTCTAGTGGAATAAATAAAGAAAGAAGAAAACGAAAGAAAAAAGGAAGAAGAAAAAAAAAAAAAGAAAAAGAGCAGCTTACTTTTTACGTACAAAACGGTAATAATTCAATTTCCGCTTCATATCACCTTATTGGTGGACTACCATGTCACCTTGCCAATTTCATTTCAACTATTAAACCGTTTGAAGTTTTAATCAGATTGTATTTGATTTAGTTCAATTTGATGCTCAATTGCCATTGAAATAATGTGTTGGAAATGTGTCGCAAGGAACACCCACAAACAGTGATTGCGGCATTTCAATTTGAACTCTTCCAACTTTTCCCTAGTTTTCTCTTTTCTTTCGATATTTATGCCAAGTCAACAGAATATTTGGTCATTTGGTATGCGTCCTTTATTCATATATCAATCAAGTACACTGACCTTGCCAATGTTCAGGTAAAACTAAACAACAGTGTGTATATTTCAAAAAGATCAATCCGAGTTTAACGCGTTTTTTTTTTGTTTGTTTGTTTTACATAGTATCCACCCTTAATCACCAGCGTTTTGCTTTATTATTTCCGGTAGGTATACTACATTGCTGGAAGGCACATTCCTGGATTTGACTGACAATAAGCATGTTTTATTGTAGAATCAAGTGCGATTGTATCACGAAAGTATGATTTTGCTCAAAGCAAGTCAGCCGTTTGCGCTTGGTTACTCCTGCTTAGCAAGTTCCTTATTCTGTCTTTAGTAAGTCAACTCTCAACTTTTGCCTTAATCAATACGCTTAGAACTAACCTCGCTTTACTTATTATAAATAGTTTATTTTATCGTTTGCAAACATGCTGTTTCTCGTCTCACCACTGATATTCACCATGGTATACATCGGGACACGCCACTACCAATTTGTCTGTTCGCACTGTTTGTGTCACACTGGTATTCTGCAGGTCAAATTCGCCGTTTGCTAACTACTTCTGCTTCCCATTACTGCTATGTGTTGGTACCCGAATATGCGACCTTGATGAACGTCTTTGGGTCATATTAGTCAGCAAGTAGAAACTAGATGCTACATGGGACGCGTCAAGGATTAGGTAGGTAAAGGAAAAGGATTTGACGAAAACTGAACAGCTATGAAACAAAATGGACAATGGGCTTTTGATCTGGGAAGAATAATGTATCTCACCTTCTTTTTTATTGTGACTATTGTTTTAGATGATGCATACTTACCGGCGGAAATCGACTATAGATCAAATGATGATATGGAAATGGAAACGCAAGAAGGAAATGGGGATAATGGTCAACGGCAACAGCAATACTCTTATAGCGATTTCAGCCACAATAGGATTATACCCGGTGCTATTCAACAAGGTGCTGGTGGCGTTGACAAATGACGATGATAATGATACGTACAACGTTTACAAAACATTCCTCGCCTTCTATTATTGGAAACAATGGCTATAATTATTTGGTGGTTGTATAATGGTGCTTTTTATCCCAGCGGTGTTTATTTATCATATATTCCCAATTTCATATCACATTCACACATTCACACATTTCCCTCCCCCACCCCACCTCCTACAAATTCGTGTAATGTGCAATTCGAACCTTATTTTTGATCGCCTTTTTACCAATTCGCCTCTTTATCCCGATTCATATTTATCTTCCCTTTCCCTCTCTCTTTTTTTTTCTCTTTTGATTACCACCACCCCTTACTTCATATCCATCACCCAACTATATACCCTTACCACTCCCAACTCTACACACATCAAGTTTGGTATATATTATATATCAATCATCCTATCTATGGGTAATAAATTCTCTATTGTATCTGCAACTTCGTCTCGAACCTCTTCTTCGTCAACAAAATCAAGGAACACGGGAAAATGTAGTCGTGATAGGTCAGTCAGTGTCACTCACATACCCAAGCATCTCAAGCCAGCAAAGCCATTGAAAAAACATGAACGCGAACGATTGGAAAAGCAACACTTTAAACAACAAAACAAAGGATCAGTACACATTGAAGGAATTGGGATTGCCGTGCCTTATCAGCCTGATATTATGCCTATGAATCAACAGTACGAAAATAACAACAACAACAACAATGATAAGACCATCGTTAGCCCACCACCTTTTGCTTATCTACAAAACGGAATGGATGTGGTCATGAATATACAACCGGAGCAACAACATCAGCAACAGCAACATCAGCAACAACAAGAGCAGCAGCAGCAGCAACAGAAATCACAACAGAACAATGATGAATGTGAAGGAAACGTTACAACAATTAATAATGGCGGCGCCAAAAATGCTTTCCAATGGTTTGAAGGTCGACGATATCAAAATCAGGTAATATATCACTATAGTGGCTTACTTTTTTAGTTGGAGTCGGGCTCATAATTTTTTTTTTTTTCTGCGTCGGTAAATATGTAGGATGACTTGATATTACCGAATGATCAAAGGGAACTGGATCGACTACGTGTTTTGAACTATATCTTACGATGGGCCTTTGAAGGGTAAAGTAAAATAAATGGGGCTGAATAATAATGTCTTACTGATTGATGCACTTCATTTTCATTTTATATTTGTAGAGACGTTGTTGCACCTGTCAAAACCAGCTTATTAGATGGAACACATGTTCTCAGTGTTGGGTAAGTGCTTTTTTTAAATTAGACCTTTCGGCGGAGTTGGGGATTTTTTTTTTTCATTATCATCATCAGAAGACTGACATGCTTTTATTTATTTATTTGTACTACTTGCCACCTTAAAGATGTGGACCCGGCATTTGGGTAAAACAATAAGAAAAAAAAAACAACAGAAGGTTAAAGTTGTTATACTTACACGATTGTCTTTTTTTTTTTATTATTATTAGCTTGGTCATCCAGTGATTGATTTTGCATTGGACTACAAAAAATCACATTTTACTGCTGTCGACATTTTGGACTTATTACCAGATCAGGACATGGATCGCTCGTGCGAGAATAATGCCTCAGCTCATCAGCAAGCCAATCAATCATATTTTGACTTTTCTCCACTCCATCCAATGTTACCTACAACTATGCCATGTAGTACATGGCACCAACAAAATATGCAGCAACAACATCAGCAACACGCCTCTTCATTATCTCAAGATACATCAACATTACCTATTGGTTGTCCGACAAGTGATCACTCGACTCTTTCCTTAAGCGATCAGACAACATCCACATCATCTTTCTCTGGGCTTGGCTCATCATCCACCCATTCCACCATCTCGCAAACAATCCAATCTCGATCTATATTTGACAATTTGGATGTCTACGCCTTTGACGTCCGCGAATATGGTTTACCATTTGAAAATGATACCTTTGAATTTGTGATGCAACGACTATCAACACCAGCCTATTCAAGTAATCAATGGAAATGTGTGGTGGGTGAATTGGTCCGAGTGACTCGACCGGGTGGCTATCTTCAATTTATTGAGATTGATTACAATTCACAAAATCTCGGTCCCGCTGGGCAAGCATGGCAAGACAAACGTATGTATTATAAAAGAAAAAGAAAAAAAAACATGGGTTGTTGGTTTATGCTAACGGTTCATTTTAATTATAGTATGCGAAGTCATGGCCAAAACAAGAAAACTGGATCCCCATATGGCAAGTCATGTAGATGAAGTACTTGAGGAATATGGTCTGGTGAATGTGGAAAAGAAGAAAATATCAATGCCATTAGGCCCATGGGGACTTGACATTGGTGTTTTATGGCAACAAAACCTGGAATCATTTATTGAAGCATCAGCACCGGCGCTTGGTATGGCTTTGGGCATCTCTGCTGCGGAGTGCAAAGTATTATGGCAAGGGTACAAGGATGAATTGAATTTTGTCAAGGCCTTTACCAATGTGTACGCAGTCACCGGGCAAAAACCACACTTGGTTGTATAGTATAGTATGTAGATAGACAATTTAGATAGAATAGATAACATATATCTCTCCTCACCCCTCCCATCCTTTATCCCCCTGCCCCTCCCCCTCCCTAGTATAGCTATGGTATTTCCGCTCATTTTCTCATATATTATATATTGATACTTTATATATTATGTATACTCGTATACTGAAATAAACAAACATTTTAATTACAATCATGATAGTCTTCTGTTGATTCAAATGTAATGTAATATGAAGTGCCTCCGGATTCCCGCGCATGATTATGAAACGCTTTGAGTTTACAGTGTAGAAAATAACTGGGTAGAATGCTCACTATTGTATTTATTTTAGATCTATGTTAAATTGGTTGCTATGTTTATGCTTATGATGACGGATAGGATGTTCTAAGGAGGGGGTGGGAGTTGTGCAAGGCGAGGCAAAGTCGTACTGATGAGAGGCAGGCAACCTTTACAGTGCTTCCAAGCGGGATTTTAAATCATGTACTTCCTTTGACGAAGTTTTTTTTTTTTCTTAAACCTGGTTTCTCTTTTCCTCTCTATTCACCTTATCTTTTATTACTTAATACTACTCCTGAATGACCTCGCCAATGACACAGCAAATTCGTCCCAAAGCCATAGCTCCATCCTTTAGACCTATTGCACCATCAGTACTACCTGCGAACAACTCTAATTGGAACTTAAGCGACTTGGAAAGTCGTAAAAGAGAAAGCAATGCTACCATCGATTCGCCGGCCAAGCACTTCCGTAAGTCTGAATAGGAATCTCGAACAACGAAAACAGACCTTCGTAATAGAATTTTTTAACAGTACTGATCTCTCTCCCTCTCTCTATCCCTTATCCCTTTCCCTTGACTTTATAGATAACAGCACTGGTGGCTACAGCAACTCACCTATGGACCCCGCAGGTGCGAATAAAAGACGATTGTATATCAAAAATGACACTGATGACTAACCCAAGCTACATTTATTTTATTTATTTCTTGTTATACGAACGATATGAATTACGTTATAATAGATGGTGCAAACGAGGTAAGCTAAGGGACATAAGGGAAGCGAGATTTATAGACGCCAGTGTACTTATTACCTCTTTATTTCCATTTGAATAGGCATTGACAGCTGACCAAAAGGCAAGACGAAAGGAACAAAACAGGGCAGCACAACGGGCATTCCGCGATCGCAAGGAAAAGTATGTCAAGGAACTGGAAACAAAAATCAAGATGATGGAGAAATCGCATGCGCAAGAGCTAAAGAAGGTGGAACAAGAAAACCAAATGCTACGTGCAAAGGTGATACGATTGGAGCAAGAACTAGGAGGGAAACGGTCGCAGGATGGGAATGAAGACGATATGGATATGGATATGACAACATCAGCCTTGGAAGCAACCACTATCAGCAGCAAGACATCGCCAATAGTAGAGCATTCACAACAAGAGCAGCCTTTAGATCGAAATAGCGCATATACAATGACACTCTATTCATCATCGTCACCGACGACGACCTCCAACACCTCACCGATCACACCTCGTGCATCCATGCCGTCTTCAGCTGTGGCGTGTATTCGGGATAAGGACGGGGTCTCCTTTTGCGAACGACTCAAGGAAGAAGTGTGTTCGTCGGCATACAACCAGCTCTTATCGGAACCGCTTTTTGATGCTTCGGGCTCATTGAACGAAACAGTGACCAAACACCCAGTACCTATTGTGACAGACAGAATGAATAATGACGACCATCATCCTCAGGTGGACGACGACGACCGCCATCGATTCGATATGTATGACGACCCCATGTATTTCTTGGATCGACTGAACGAAATCTTGGCGACCGAACGATTTGATCTATTACCACCTCATCCCGACACCTTATCACCTGATGTTCAATTGATTCCGTGCTCAAGAGTATGGCAGACCCTGGCAGCACATCCCAAATTCGACGCTTTTGATGTGGATCTTTTATGTGATGAACTCAAGAAAATTGCCAAATGCTCCAATACCGGTCCCGTCTTTACTGAACATGAATTACAGGCATTGGTGCACCGCATGGAGAAACAAACGCTTGATGTCCCTGAAAAACTAGTAGTATAGCATTAAGTTTATAGGTTGCTTTTTTTTTTTTCTTTTTCTTCTTCTTCTTCTTCCCGCTCTCTCTTTTTACCTTTTCCCCCTCTTCCCCGTTCTCTCCATCCCTCCCCCCTACCCCCCGCCCCTATCTCCTCTCTCACCTACCTACATCCTACACTAGTTGATCATTTTATTGCCTTAGTTGCTTTTCCATTTGTATATGTATTCATTTTTACCTTCTTTAATAAAATTTTATTTGTCTTATGTTACAACCTTTTTTTTTTCTTTTTTTTTTTCTATTATGTCTTTTTTGATTCTTTGGCTTAAGATTTTGTATTTGGGTTAGAAACATATGAAAGTCTATTGTTATTATGATCGTCTTTTTATTTCTGAGTATCTTTATCACATATAAAGACTACTTGTCAACTTTCAAAACTGATTTCTTTTCTTTATGAAACATTGTGCCTAGAATTTTATTCCATGTCTTGGCTCAGCCCAGGTATATTTTTTGATGCGTGTATTTTTTAGCTTCCTCTTTTTTTTTTTTTTTTTTTTTTGAGAAAATCGAAAATGCAGGGTCTCTGTGATTCCTATGATAGTCGAACGATTCATTATTCGAAACCTCGATTCGTTGATTTACTTTTCATACAGTACTATAATACAGATGATAATGTGGCTATTTCCTCCCAATTCTCGCGAGTTGTAAAAATAAACCCTCGTTTATCATTATTGTTTTTTAACCTCTCTTCGGTCTTCCTTTCTATACTGTATCATACAATATCAGATGTCAAAGGAAGAATTACATTTTGAAACAATAAAAAAAGAAAAGCGAACGTGGTTCGAAAAAGGGCGATCATAGTTACATATATTATATTTCATCATCATATTTAGCTAAAGAAGGAAGTGAAACCATCAGTGGCAAAGCTTGTATGAGAAGGTCAGGCTAATTTAACTTCCAGAAAAGTCCTTTTATCTTTGGTTATTTTGGGTACCCCATTGTATGATTTGACGAGTTTTTCTTTTATACCTATATTTGGATGATTTCACACCAAAAAAAAAAAACAAGCGGAGTTTTATTCTGAAGGAGGGACAGGCGATCTCTATTTTTTTGACCCGCCCCCCTTCCCCCCATTTGCCAAGGAGAAAAAAGAACATACTAGACCAAGCGACATTGGAGGGTATGATGGGTCGATAGTAATCGATGTCATGATCAAATTAGTCGTGACTATATGGATTGAAAAAAAAAGTAATAAGTAAATCCTAAACTGAAAATGAGCAAATAGGAAATTACAGTTTTACAAAAAATACTGGACTATTGGCATTTCTTTATTAACGCATTCTATGGGGCAACACAAAATAACCTGACCATTTGATGAAATAATGTTTGTGAAATAGAAAAGTCAAACTAAAAACGATGAATCTCAAAAGCAGAACTTATTTTTAGAAGAGCAAACCATGCTAAGAAAAAAGATACTACTGACGATCTGTGAAATCGGAGAATCAATATAGTTGCTTTTTTTTATATATTTTAAAAGGTGGGTTGATGCACGATTGAGATTTTCTCGTTTTTTCTTCCCCTTTTTCTTACTTTTTTGAACAATAATTTTTTTCTTTTTCTCCTTTCTTTTTATATATTAACGTACACCACCAAATACATATATAATTTTTTTTCTTTTACAAAAAAGTCATCATGTACATTAATCAACTTCTCGCTCTCGGTACTGGACTATTATCAGCATCCATCTTGGTGACAGCTCAACAACAAAGCGGTGATGTCAGCGGTGGCGGCAACGGTACTCAAGCAGGCAATGGTACCACTGCAGGCGATAACGGTCCTCAAGTCCAGGTCACCAGTGCCAATGACTTTTGCCTCTTTCTTCCACCTCAACCTGGAGCCGACGTTGCGACGACTGAAGATGACGGAAAGCCGTTTTGCTTGAATCCTGTCTCTGTGCAAGGCTCTCAACCATTCCCTGAAGGATTTATCACCACAGCACACTACCAACAAACCGAAAGCTACACTCAAATCACAGGTTTCTTTGATCGTACCAAATACAATCTTTCTCCACAGGATGGTGGTGGCCAGTACGATTCTCATGCGAACCACAAACCTGTCGGCGCCTCTTGTCAAAACTTCCCCTTCTTTGTCAGCATGATTGAACCTACCGAAAACCGCTTCTGCATTCGCTGCTGTCAAAATACCGATGACTGCAAGACGGGTATCTCCCAAAACGGCTGCCAACGTGTGGTTACTCCAGGCAACTATGACAACAACAACGCCTTTGACTCTGTCCCTCCTTCTCCAGCCAATGACGGTAGTGCCGGTGCTTCTGGTTCGGCCGGTGCCTCAGCTTCTCCTTCTGCTTCTGGTGCTGTTCCTTCAGGATCAAGCTCTGCATCTGCATCTGGTGGTGATGATGCTCCTGCTCCTTCTGGTGATGGCAGCGATGCCTCTGCCTCAGCTGGTACTGGTGGTGAAGACGCTTCTACGGGTGCCGCTCCCGGTGTGGCCGGTGATCACAGCGATGAAATCGATTCTGAAGAAGGCCATCCCAACACATCTTACAATTCGGTTTTGGATGAAATGGAAACTGATTCATCTCAAGGCGGCTCTGGTTCAAATGGTGAAACTGGTAACAGCAGCAGTGGTGACGGAAGTGATGTGAAGACCGTGGAGGATGAAGCCCAATACATTCAATCTGAATTACAAAAGCCCCAACCCGACCTGGATTCATTGAAGACCCAATTCTCCACTTTTACCTCCAACTTATCAAGCCAATTCCCTGAAGCCGCTGACAAGATCAAGCAATTGGAAACCATCACCTCAAACTATCAAACCTCTGAACAATGGCAACATTTGGCTACCGTTTTACAACAAAAGGCCCCTGGTGCATCTGGTACAGCCCCTGCCGCTGCTGCTGCTTCTGGTGCTGCTGCTTCTGGAAACTAGATTTATTAGATCCACTTCATTTTTTTTTTTTAAAAAAAAAAATACTTTTATCAAAAAAAAAAAAAATCTTGTTTCTTTCTCTGTCTCTCCCCAAATATACATGTATCCCTCCTTTTAGTTATTTATTTATTAGTAAACCATCCAGCCACTCTTCTTTTAGTGTAGTTTTTATTTATTATCGCATCTGTCATTGATCTTTATCATCCACTTTAGGATTAAAACTCTATAATAAAAATATGATTGTTTGTTGTCTTGTTCAGTATCTTAGTTTACCTTTTACGTGCTGTGCAATGTGTATGTGTGTGTATGTGGGGAAACTAGAGAAATAAAATAATTAGAAACTTAAAGTTTCGGTCCATATTTTTATTCTTGTCTTTATTTAGACTAGAAGGTCAAGGAAAACATAGATCGAAGGGAAAAAGAAAATAAAATAGGAACTGGTGATGCAAAGCTAATAAATCAGAATCTACTATTAAAACACTAAAATGCTTGACTTGACCATATAATCTATAGCATTGATGCATGATTTATTATCTTGTTTTTAAACATATATTTTGGCATATACCTTAAAAGCCAAAAAAAAAAAAAAAAAAAAAAAAAAAAAAAAAAAAAAAGACTGATGTGGGATGTCGGAATGATTTTCTAGCAAGATATGATCATATCACCACTAACAATGATATTCCGATAAAGTCGCGGTCTAAGTTGATTCATATGAATGGCGGAGAGAAAAAAGGGGGAGGAGAATGTTTTATAGTAAATGACTTAGCACTGTCGAGCAGTCTCTAGATCACTGGGAAGAGGTACGGGGAGGAGGGAAATAGTTATAGATAAGGTAAAAAAGACAATGTAAAAGGATCTTTAGGAGCGGATACACACACAAATCGACCTATAATCATTTATATGTTTGGTCGAACAGGCATATGGCTATTTTTGATCCTACGTGATCTAAGCCTGCCAACTATTAAGGGGAGGAGGAAGAATATAGTTATCGTTAAGTGTACTAGAAAGTAAGTGCATGGTAGGACATTCACAAAACAGTTACAGAGATGACATGGTTTATTATATGATGGGTCAGAGTATAATTTTTAAAGATATATTTTATTAAAGCATAACTAAAGCGAGTAGTTCATTGTAACAAGGGATTCAATGGAAGGATCTATTAGAGGGAGTATGAGGGGAGAATAATGTGAGAGTTGAAGAATGGTCAACACTACTCTGAAGGGACAGTTATAAATGGGAGTTAGTATATTGCAATGTACAAGACATGAGGAAGGCTAAAAGAGTACTTTTGTTGCAACAACACTAACCAAAAAGGGAGAAAGGCATCTATTGCACAAGACATGAAAAGACTAATGGGACAGTTTCATTGCAGCAGGTAAAAAGAGACATGTTTTATTCAGACGTAGGTACAAATTACGGACAAACTAACAGTAAACTAAGCTAATGATGACTTCCAACAGCTAACTAACGGTGATCCTAAATCCTAGATCCAAAATAAAAGGGTTTCCCCTTGCATCTTGTAATCCCTGAATTAAAAACACTTCTAAACTATTCCCAATATTAATCTAAGTCCAACATAGCCTCGGAGAAGTTGAATGGTGAAGAAAAAAAAAGAATGAAAAAAATAAATTGGAAGAGAGAGAGAGAGAGAGAAAAAAAAATAAAAATCAGTGCTAAATATAATTTCACGTGGACGGGTTTTGAAAACGGTTTGGTCGTTCGTGAGGAGCCTCTTTTTTTTTTTTAAAAAAAAACAATCAATACCATACGGCATCACCAACACGGTTACTCTTGTCAACTGAAAATAACACCACCATTCAAGATCGACAGAATGTTTTTTCTTAGCTCTTGATTCCATTGCAGACAGGACGGAGTAATTCAACCTAGTTTAGTTAATCCTTCGATGTAGAATGGTTTGTCATTCACTATTGAATAGCCTACCCTCTAGTTTATCTTATACAACGTTTGTTATACAAAACGGTAGCCGCAACCCAGACACTGTAATTCATCCTTAGATTTATCGATTTTATAGACAGACGTCATAATACTATTATCAGACTACATAGTTTAGTTTAATTGTCATGTATCTAAATCTGAATAAAAAAATGTCTTGTCTTTTTACTTTTACATCGTCTCTCATATCCTACATTTAATTTGTCTCGTAGCATAAGCATATCAACACTGTAGAATATAGAACAATGAAATGCGCATAAAAGTAACCAGCAATGAGGGCACACAAATATGATGATTGAAGCGCACTGAATGGTATTTAATTTACCCCCCCCACAAGCATTCCCTATTTCTTCCAAACGTTCAGGCGTTGCACACCCCCCTCAACCAAACCATGATTTCTTTTTTTGTTTGTTTGTTCCCTTTCACTAGTAGTAACGAGACTTCAAAAAATGTATTTGCTAACGATTTTGAACTCCAACCCATATCAGTTTTTTATATCAAGAGTGTTCCGTCACAAAAAGCGAAGATCATTACTTAAGATCCTCTTTTATTCTTCCGGCATATGATAATTATCTCAGTTCCCTATATTCCTGTGCTTCAACCAAAACCAAACCCCATCATTCCCATAACATTTTTTACTATGCATCTCTGACCCCTACGTTCTCCACACACATACTCATTGACAATGAATATATTGTTTGTAAGAAAATACAGTTGCATTTAATATTTTATAGAAGAGTTTATTTCACAAAGGGTAATATTAGAGATGTAAAACAAAATCAAGTTGGTAGTAAAAAAAAAAAAATGATGTAGAAATGTAAATAAAAAATGATAACTAACTAAAAAAACAAGAATGATGTTCTATTCTGATAAACATAAACACAAGCAATAATAAATAAAAGGTAAAGGAAGGAAATGAAGAAGTGGGATGTCGTGTTCAGGATTTGATACAGGTACCAGGTTCCTTGTCATTGCTAGCGGTGATGGCAGGCGTGGAAGCAGGGGTAGGACCGGCGGCAGCAGAGCGGTTGTGCGCCATATGGGCTCTGACCAAGTGACCAGCAGCCAGGGCAGCACACAAAGACAGTTCACCAGCCATGACCGAGGCACAGATGATACGGGCCAGACGTTGAGCATTCTTTCCAGGTTCGGTAGGATGAGGGCCACGCACACCGAGCATATCCAGCATTGATTGTTGAGGAGGTAAAATCGTGCCGCCACCAATGGTACCGACTTCAATACATGGCATGGTACAAGAGATGTGTAAATCTTGGTTTCCATTTACGGCCTTCATCAAAGTAATACAGTTGGAGCTTTCGACATTCTGTGCAGGATCTTGACCAGTCGCCAAATAGACAGCCGTCAAGATGTTGGCTGCATGTGCATTGAATCCACCAACACTACCAGCAAGTGCCGATCCGATCAAGTTCTTGCTAATATTCAATTCTACCAATGCCTCTACTGTTGTCTTGAGCACCTTTTCCACAATTGCACCAGGAATCACAGCTTCTGCCACAACAGACTTGCCACGACCTTCGATCCAGTTAATAGCCGCAGGCTTCTTGTCAGTACAGTAGTTGCCGGAAAGAGAGATAATTTGCATGTCGCCGAACATTTCAGACAAAACACCGAGCGCCTTTTCACACCCCTTGGAAATCATGTTCATACCCATTGCGTCCCCAGTGGTAGTTGAGAAACGAATAAAGACCAGTTTACCAGCGAGTGCCACCTTCATTTTGCGAAGACGAGCAAAGCGAGAAGTCGAGTTGAAAGCATCGGTCAAAATCTCGTTTCCTTCTTGTTCAATCCATCGTTTACATTCAGCCGCACGTAATACCGTTGGGAATTCCACGCAGGGACCACGCGTCATACCATCCGCCGTAACAACCGTTGAAGCACCGCCGCCAGCATTGATCGCCTTGCAACCACGAGCAGTCGACGCCACCAAGCAACCTTCGGTCGTCGCCATGGGAATATGCACATTCACACCATCAATATTCATAGGTCCAGCAATACCCACAGGTAAAGGCATGTAGCCAATCACATTTTCACAGCACGCACCCATCACCTTGTCATAATGGTAGTTGGCCAAAGGAAGAGCACTGGATTCCAAGGTCTTAGTCACGGAGGCACGAGAAATCAAAGCACGACGGATACCCACCGCACGTTCCAAATCGCCAAGTACCTTTTCGAGAGCATAGGACGCCATCTTACCGGATTGCACCAATACCACCACTTCTTCGTCGGTTAATTCTTCAGGCGTAGCCATCAATGGGACACATTCTTCAACAGGTCGGACAATGCTGGAAGTATTGTGACTAGGGCGCGGTGTCACACGACGAGTGATTGTCTGGGAACGGGGCCGAGCGACGACAGCAGGAGCAGGAGCGGGGTTTGTTTCAGCAGAAGCAGGGGCTGGTTGAGCATTCACTTTAGGTTGACGAGCCATTTTGAAGAGATAAGTGTTCAGGAATAAGGAGACAAAGAGACCAAGCGTAAGCCATTTGCTGATGACTGGATGTTGGACATACCCAGCGGCAACAGATAATAACATATCCAAAGGTTCAACAATGAAGGCAGGGATGAAATTGGCGTGAGACATCGCTACTTGGAATGTCAATGGAGGGAAGACTTCAACTAGGATGGGACGAGATGCTAAAGCAGATGATCGATGGTGTTGTAATAATTGATCCAAAACACCGGCGACATTAGGTTCTTCGATATTGACTTGAGGAGCTTGGAAGGTAGAGCATACATTGAAGATATGCATCACCACAAATCCAACAATCTAGTTCCGACGAAAACAAAAAAGTGTGAGAATTTTTGATTAATTTTTTTTTTTTTTTTTTTTTTTTTTTTGAATACATGAATTGCTTACCATCATCAATTTAACTCGACCAATGATAGGACCATCCGATTTTTGAGGTGCCGTTGTGTTGACGCCAGAAGCATTATCATCACTGAATGCCTTGATAAACGTACGACGAATGTAGCCTGTAGTGGGTGTCTTGTTAGACCCATGCTTGGTTGTTGAAGTACCATTGATTTCACGAATACGGAGAAGCTACATAAAATAAACATATAAAAGGAAATGAATAACGAAAACAAATACCCAACCCACTCCTCAAAAAAAAAATAAGGCATATGCATTCCCTTCTCTCCCCCCCTCATATAACAAGATATCTCTATGCATTACCTCCAATTTCAATGCCAACACAGCGGTATACCAAGTAAACATAAGGACAAAGTCATAAGCCAAAAGGATAGCACTAAGAAGACAGAATTCACGAAGACCAGCCACTCCAGATTTCGCGCCTAAAACCAACACTGTGATTTCCATGAAGCAATCCCGCGCAATAGGCAAGGCTACTGAATCCACAGCACGCATGATGGTGTTTCTGATTTCTTGCTTTGTCAATGGTGTTTCTTTGCTGAATTGGAATACCCGTTTTGTGAGTTTAAAAGGTCGTTCGAACCCGATAGTCACGGCTAAAAATGGGATAGCTTCACTAAGGAAGATCGCACAAGATAAAAAGGAAAAGATGAGTAAATAGAATGCAATTAGCGTAATATAAAGTTTCTATTGTTGCTTACGCTAATACATCAGGCGAGACATTAATACCAAGATATTGGACAGTCAAGAGTGAGAGCATAAAGGCGAAGAATCCATTGAAAACCACAGCAGTAGCTATTCAATGAATAAAAAAGAGAGATGAGTACCATGTAACAAAGAACAAAGAAAATTAAATTAAATTTACCTAAAGTGTATCGTGATCCAATACCACGCATGTTAATATAAAGCGACACAAAGGTAGCAATCATCATCAAATAACCAGTCAAAATAACATAGATATCCACCTTATCGGCCAACTAAAAGAAATAATATAAAAAAAAAAAGTGGTTGGTAAAACGTTTGGTAGCTTCATAAAATACAATACAATACTTACTTCCAGGAGTTCTTTGATACGATAAATCACATTGCGAGAAAGAATAAAGAGCCAGACGAAGATGTTTTCTTGAATACCATTCGAAGAATTGGACAGGGAGACCAGATCACCAGGAGGTAAAGTAGCGACTTTATGGACCCACAGATCAGCTAAATATTGATGGGCCTTTGAAGAAGCATTGAAAGCATAAGATAATACCATAGAGGAAGCACTCGTCGTTTTCAAATCACCAAAGAGATAGTTGGCCTGGTCTTGATGCTTGGATACAGTTTGAAGGATATGTTGGTCATTTTTCAAAAACTGTTGGTCATGTTGCCAAAAGTCGGTAGCTGAAGGAGAGAAGCATACTTTGTTGTTGGTGGTCTTGTAACATAAATCCTTGGTATAAACGAATTGCTTGCCATTGAGAGCATCATCCGGGACATAAACTTCGTTTTCAATCACATTTTGGAATTGCAATACAGACTGGAGAGTGGGCTTGTGCAAGACGTTGCCACGTTGAGGATCCGTCACCACAATTTGCTTGAGTTGAACCAAGATAGCATTGTCATCCACCACCATTGAAGAAGAATCCTTGGAGGGAGAAGCAGGAGCAATAGGAGTGAAACGAATAGAGTCAGGCGTGGCGTAAACAGAAGTTGGGTATAATCGAGTTACAGTACCGGAGAAAAGATCAGAAGAGCGAGCCAAGTTGAATAACGAAAAGTAGCAAAAAGATCCAAGTATCAAAATCACCACAATCATTTCAATCGGACTACGAGATGACAGTTTGGCAGCATGATGAACACCTTTACCAAACAAAGTAGACGCTGATTGGAAAGCGGTTGTTCTAGATCGACTGGTAAGCATTTTCACCACGTTGATAAAGAACTAGAAAAGAAGCAAAGTAGCAAAGGGGTAAAAAGAAGAAGAAGAAAAAAAGCTAAAGCTGTTGTTGAAACAACCTTGGAGGAGAGGGGAGTAAAAAGGGAAGAGTGGTAAAGAAAAAAAAAAAAAAAAAAAAGAGGGAATTGGGATTTATAAAAAGGATTTTTTTTGGAGTAAATAAAAATTCGTACTACGCTAGAATGGAGAAGGGGAAGGGGAAATTTTAATTGTAATCGGCGCCTTAACACGTACCACCTATTGGTTGGAGAAAAATGAGATTCTAGGTATGAGATTTGAGACTTGTTAATATTTTTTTTTCTATCAAGTAAGAAGGGCAATATATCTTTATTTTCAATCACATGATAAATAATAATAATAATAATAAAAAGGAACAACTAATCTACAATATGATAACTACAAAGAATACTAATGATGAGAAGGATATCACCAAGGGGATGTTGCTTGCTTGCCATTGTTGCGTCTTATACTATTGGTACGACCACCCTGTCGAGTTTGTTTCCGTCTTGGCAGGTGAATAGATGATGGACCGAACGTTTCGAGATTCAGCTGTTTTTCATCCTTGTGTTTCTTTCGATAGTCCCTATAATCCGTAAAAAAAAAAAAAGAATGAATAAATATAGTAACTTTTTTTATGCTTCTACTTTGTTATACTTACTTGTTGATGAAGGCGGACTCGGTCTTTTCCTTGGCGTCACATGATATATTGTCAAAAAAGCTTTTCTTTTTATCATAAAAGGCATCTACAGAAAGGTTGGATGTTTGGCTGGTGTCCTTGTTAAACTTTGCATTTGAAGAAGCGAAATCAAATTCTTGTTGAAGCGTCGGAATGTTCGCCGCATTTGTCTTTTTCGATTTCGATTTGCGCCTACCGTTTCTACTGCCACTGTTGTTAGGTTTGGTATTTGCTATCATCTTGCTGTTATTGTTGTTGTTGCTGTTCGTCTTTAGAGGTTCACTTTCCGTCGTTCCGTCTCTTGATGATCGTCCTGTTCAAATATATGTACATAAAAGGATATCAGCAGGAGTAAATACAAAAAGGGGGGAAGGTGAGTATGCATAGTGATTGATTGAATATTACCTTTGTCACCAATATCCAAGTCATTGATTAATCTAGTGACCCCATCCAATTCCGTAAAAGAGGTAGTAACCAAAGTGTCGGGTGACGTTCGAGGAGAAGGACTGGGACTATCTTTGGTATCCGGTTTGGAAATTGTCAAGTGAGAGTTATCATCATCATCCACTAGCGGTGTTCTGACCTGAAAATATTAAGTAAGTCAAGGTTCAACGATGAGTAAAATGGTACCTAAAAACAACGATTTCCTTACTTTTGTCACGGTGTCAGGCACAAGAGTAGTCGGAGAGAAGGTTGTGTCTGGTGTTACATCGTCAGTAGCCTCGGGTTTTTGGGTCATCACCGACATTGTAGTCGTCAACTGAGAAGGGAATGGAGGAGTAGGAAGCAAAGGAGCGTTCAAAGGCGGTGGTGGATACATTGCGTAGTGTTGGTTTGGTATGGTGCAACCATAAGATGGCAATGGCATAGAGTAACTATAAGGATAAGATTGTGGAGCTACATACTGAGGCTAGATGACAAAAAATAAGTATTTCTTTTGGGAAAAAACAAAGAAAGGTACGTACAAAAGCATATGCTTGTGGAGCAAGAGGAGGAGGAGGGGCTTCAAAGACTTGCAAATCCTTTATATCAGCACCACGAAAGACAATATATTCGAATACAGAGTCAGAAGGAGGTATTTCGTCTTGAAAACGACCACCGCGGCGTCCTTCGGTACCAAAGGATTGAACTAAGGGTGATATATATCGTGTAAATAGAACCAGTAAGGCACAGTAGAGAAATAAAGAAAAACTTTTACCTTGCCCAAGTGCAATAGAGGACGTTTGCGTATCCACATTTCGTAAAGTACCTATATACCGGATATCACTTTTCGATATAAGCTATAAAAACGAATATGGAAGGAAACAAATAGTCAGTATGAATACAAGAAAAAGCAGGAACACCAAGAATAATTACATAATTACAGATAATTTTGACCCTATATAACCCGAGTCAGTCATAGTAGATATTGTATTGAAAATAGTGAGAGAAAGAGTATAAGGGCAGGGTGAGTTGACAATAGGTAATATGAGGGAAGGAAGTATTGTATGAATCAAGGAAAAAAAAAAAAAAAAAAAAAAAAAAAAAGGAGAAAGAAAGGGAAGAATAAATCCACGAGAGTACAATCTGCGTTTTTACGCTCCTGTGATTTTCCATTGGTGAGCCAATCAGAATCAAAATCGAGTCCAGTTACTTGGCACATGCTATTTTTAAAATTAAAAATGAAGAGAAAGGAATGGCCTGATATCATACTGAAAAGTTATTATGCTATGCTATGTTATTCTATATTCTATTGCTTATACTGCACTATACTATACTAAGCGGAGAGGAGATATGTCTACTTTTGGCCCTAGAAGATAAGGAGTTAGAAAGGAGAGCAAAATGAGTTAAGGTGATTCCACCTCATATAGTTATAGCATTGATTGGCCATATGCCGATCCCTTACCCCTATTCTCTTTTTTTTTTTTTTTTGCCAAAAAACATTATATATAATTTTATGAATTCTTCCTTGGATGTTTTTCTACATTTCTCCCTTTCTCTTTCGCCTTTTTTTTTTTTTTTTCCTTTCCTTCCTTCTCTCTCCCTCCTTCCTTTTTATTATATATCCTAGAAGTTTCCTTCTTCTTTTTTATCTTTCTCTCTTACACTCTTTTTTTTTTTTTTTTACTTTTAATTATATATATCTTTTGTTGTTGTTCTTTTATATCTGTAGTATGGAACGGGAAAACTTATTTGAAGTGGAATCTTATGGATTTATGCCCAACAGCAAAACCAGTAACACCAACACCAACACCAATGATACAATCTACGGAGATCATCCCTTATTCTCTTCCTCAGATAGTCTCCCCATGACTAGTCAAGCCTCCTATTCTGTACCTGGGTCGCGTCGAAACTCGACTGATGCGGAAGATGTAGCTTTTGTCGAAGCATTCAATGCCAAACTCAAACTACAAGAAAACCTGGGCTTTCTCTCGTCACCTCATCGATCCATGAGCATTGATGAAGCAGCTATGAAACAAAAACTGGCTGTCGGCTCCATGGCGGCTGAAACGGCTGATCACCACGGTACTCAAAGACTGTTGTTTGAAACTGACACTGGTAATATGATACATAATCTATGGCTTTAAACCTATTCAATGCGGACTCACTCCTTTTTTTTTTGTGATATAGATACTCCGAGAGTGGCACAAGGCTATCCTTACTTGCAGCGATATAATGGTTCCACGGATACTTTGGGATCTTTACACAATGAACCCTCGTATTCGGGCTTGGTAGGTTAAAACACACACACAAACACACACACACACATGCAACTGATCCCCCCTTTTTTCATATTATTAAATTGGAACTAATTATTTCTACATCTGTGTTGATTAGTTTTCTCCTGGCTCAAATAACTTGGATATGGTCTCGTCGTTAAGAAAAAGTTCATCTCGCCAAAACAAAAGCGTAGAATCTTTGCGAAGCAAATCATGGGCTCAGTGTCTTGACAATACCACATCTCCTTTAAGCAATGGTGGAAACTCAATGGACAGAGTACGTGGCCAAGCAGCTCTTTTTGGACAACAGCAACAGCAACAGCAACAACGTCGACTCTCTTACGGCTGGCCTCCTAACTCCTCATCCTCCTCTTCGACCAATAATGCCATTGCTAGCGTTCCTGGGTCGCCTTCTCTCATGGATACTCCTCCTGGGTCATTTGAACATTTCACCAATGATAAGCACCGACTGGCGACATCTCACTCCTATTCGGATTTGCATGCTGCCACTCGATCTTATACCACTGCCTCTCAGCACCCACAGCATGCCCAACCTAGTTACCATCATCATCGACCTTCTCTCTATGACATGACGGATTCATCGAAAGATTCGATTCCTTGCCCCCAGTTTTCCCAATATGGAATGTGTCCTCTTGATGAACAATGCCCTTATTCTCACAGCCCCTCCTCTAGCAGTGGCTCTTCGTCAGCAGCATCCATGGCAGCAGCATTCAACCATTCCATTCCACCTTCTCCTCACCCACTCTCTACTTCTGCCACTTATCAACCTTATTCTCCCTCCTACCCTCACCCTTCCGTCACCAATGCAAACGCTTATCCTCTCTTGGGCTTTGCTGCCAACAACTTGCCCTATGATCCAACATCCTCCTTTTTCCCCTCCAGCAAACGCATGCCTCGACACGGATCGACTCCAACATTATCAACCGGGATGATGAACGGCCACATGTCCAACAATACTGCGGATCTACATGGGAATGGTTTGTTTATGAGCAATAACATGGGGGCAAATGACATGATGCTTTCTGATATGACACAACAACAGCAACAACAACAACATCGTCCATCTATTACCGATCCGGAAGCTAATCGATTTTTGGGTGCCAAATTGGAGGATTTTACAGGAAAGCTTTATGACCTATGCAAGGATCACAATGGATGCCGATTTTTACAAAAAAAGTTGGAAGATCCCAATGGGCTACATTTACAAACCATTTTCGATGAAATCTACCCTCATTTCGTGGAATTGATGACTGGTAAGTGTAACCTAACCCAAAAAAAGAAAAAGAAAAAAAAAAGGAGGTGGTGTGGCAGTGATGAGGAGGAGGCGATGAAGGGAAAAAAAAGGGATTTCAAGGGGAGGAGAGGAGACAAGGGGAGGGGGGGAGTGGAGGAGGGGAATAGACTATACAAAATATTTAATGACATTCACACTCTTTGTTCCGTAGATCCTTTCGGAAATTATCTTTGCCAGAAACTGGTGGAACGATGTAACGACGCACAAAGAACGGCGATTGTAGATATCATCTCACCTGACTTGTTGCAAATCTGCCTAAGTATGCATGGCACACGCGCAATCCAAAAATTGATCGAATATCTCTCGACCACCTATCAAATCAAAACGGTGACTTTGGCCATTCAACCCAACGTCGTTGCCTTGATCAAGGACCTCAATGGAAACCACGTCATCCAGAAATGTTTGCATCGCCTCTCTGCCGAACACAATCAATTCATTTATGATATCGTCAGCGACAACTGTATTGAAGTGGCCACGCATCGTCATGGCTGCTGTGTCCTCCAACGATGCATTGATCATGCTGTTGATATCCAAAAGGTAAAAAAAAAAAAAATCCTCATCACTGCAGGAAAAGAAGAAAAAAAGCCATCGTTTATTTATTTATTTTGGGTTTTTATGGTAGGCACAATTGGTTCAAGTGGTGACATCCAATGTCCTACCTTTAGTCCAGGATCCATTTGGCAATTACGTGGTGCAATATGTCCTTGATCTTGGCGAGGTCCAATATTCTGATGGCCTGGTGCGCTGTTTGATTGAACATGTCTGTGATTTGTCTGTGCAAAAGTTCAGCTCCAACGTCATTGAAAAGGTAATAAGAGCGAGAAATATATACAATATTTGATTGACTCATGCTTTGTTTTTTTTTTTGTTTTTTTTTTCCTAGTGCATCCGTGTATCTGAACCTGAAATTCGTCGTGCTTTGATCGCCGAACTTATCACGCAATCCAACATGGAAAAGCTTTTACGTGATTCTTTTGCCAACTATGTGATTCAAACCTGTTTGGATTACGCTGATCAAGACCAAAAAGTACAGGTAAGGTTTTGAGGAAATAAAAAAAAAAAAAAAAGGAATAGGGGGAAATAGTCGATCCATAATAACCTTTTTCTTTGTATGTGGCTGGATAAATAGCTCGTTGAACGTATCCGTCCTCATTTAGCATCCATCCGCAGCACGCCTTATGGCAAACGTATCCATAGCAAGATCCAGCGTGAACAACAACAAGGACGATATGGAAACAGACAACATTTGCATTATCAAAGCATGCCGTCACTAAGAGCCGCCGCCGCCGCCTCTGCGTCATCATCTTCTTCGGCGACATCTGCGACTGGTAGAACGGGTACGGCTTACAACACTGGTCTACCCTGTCAAGACAATGCGGCAATGGCTGGATTTCCTTTGAATTACAATGTGGGTATCCTGGGTGAATCTCATGCACTTTATCCTTTCCCTTGAATTTTACTGTTTTATTTATTTTAGTTTTGAATTGTATCATGGATTCATTTTTATACTCTTTTTTTTTTATGATTATTTGTTGTTACCCTTCTTCTCCTACCCTCCCCCCCCCACACACAAAAGATACCACCTCTTCCCTCGTGTTGTTTTACTTTACCCTTATGTTGTAAACAATTTTTATCTGACATTTTAGTACATCTTTATTATTATTATTAGTATATTTTATTATTATTGCTACTGCTAA
This sequence comes from Absidia repens, assembly GCA_002105175.1. Classification (NCBI taxonomy): domain Eukaryota; kingdom Fungi; phylum Mucoromycota; class Mucoromycetes; order Mucorales; family Cunninghamellaceae; genus Absidia; species Absidia repens. Next base: position 358,027 of record MCGE01000020.1, read on the forward strand.
TACTGCCACTTTTTTTTTATCATCTTTTGTCTCGTATTTTTTTTTTTTTGAAAAATAAAATGAACCTTTTATGTTTTACATGAAATCCTCTTCTAAGTTCTTTTGTGTATCTTTGTGTTGATCGTAAATAGTGTATACGCTTTATTTTGTCTCTTTGACAAACATAGTAGGTGGATCCACAACATAATGTATTAATATGTCCATATTTTTGAGCAGGGGGTGATATGATATGAAACCTACGGATCTCAGCACAATAAACGTTGCTGATAAGTTGCTCCTCGAAAGAAAGAAAACAAAAAAATAGGGCTGATTTTTGTTTTATGCCTATACAGTCAATTTTATTTTTGACAGTGCTGATCTTTCCAGATGAACTCAAAATCCGTCAAAGAACTGTAACCTTACACACAAACACAGACGCACACTTTATTTGTATAGTATATCAATGCCTAAAAGCCAATTTTATTTATAAAATCCCCTCTTCATTCATGCCACAAACGCAACTGGATAAAGACCCCACGTGATAAAATAAACGATAGAAATAAAAATCCTTTTTTTTTATTGTTTGATGATTCCTATTTTGCTAAAGAAAAAAAAAGAGAGAGAGAATCATTATAATAATAATATAATAATAATAATAATAAGAAAAAAAAGTAAGCAACGGGTAGGGGGAGGGGAGGGGAGGGGGAATTTTGGTTTCTAAACTAAATGATAAAGAATGGTCACAAGGCAAGAGGAGGGTGCGAAATAAAATAAAATAAAAGAAATGAGAGCGAGCACAAAAGCCAGCCCAATTTATGCAATGGTAGATTCGGAGGTGTGAGGTGATGCGGTACCGTTGGTCGTACTGGATTCATGTTGCTGTTGTTTGCTATCATTGTTACCAAATGGCACTTCCCCTTCTTCTTTTTCGTCTCCCTTGGTTGCCGCCGCCGCTGCGTCCTTCATTTCCACATCCGTGTCCTTGGCTGGCTCGTCCGTTTCATCCCGTACTTCGCCTTCTTCTTCTTCATCGTCCTCTTCCACGGCCTTGTTGCTACTGTCTTCTTCCTTCGTCTTTTCGACCGCAGTGGTGGTAGGTGGTGATGATGACGATGAGGATGTCACTGGTGGTGGTGGTGGTGATGAAGATGATGATGACGATGCCGCTGGTACGGAGGGGGGCTGTTCCATTGGTTCGTCCTTTACTGCTGATTCCCTTGATTCATATACCGATGATTCCTGTTTCGAAGCTGCTGGTGCTGGTGACGACGACGCTGGCGATGGTTGCTGTTGTTGATCCACTGTAGTATGTGGAGAGGAAGAAGTGGGCGATGTTGTTGATTGGGTAACAGCCTCAGCTTCAGGTTGTTGTTGTTGTTGTTGAGGAGGAGGAGGAGGAGAGGAGTGGGGATGGTGCTCTTTTGATGGCGAAGTCGTAGAACTAGGTGCAGAGCTCGTCATGGGATGGTCGGTATCTTTTTCGTCTTGGTTGGATCGTAGTCTTTTGGCGTCTTCCCCAGCCTTGGTTTCATCAGGAGGGTACGTACGCTTGTCACCACGGGACTGACCTATACTTAATAACATATCAGCAGCACTAGCATCGTAATCATCATCTGTGGTTCGGGCACCTGTAGCACGGGAGGACGCTGCGGGTTCTTGATAGTGTTGTTGTGGTTGTTGTTGTTGGTGTTGCGGATGGTGGTCATAACGTTCGGATTCCCTTCTTGAGCTTGGCTGGTGATGAGGAGAGTTACTGTTGTACTGCTGCTTTCCTTCCCTTTGCTGCTGTGATGGCGGTAATGGCGCTTCTTGATGAGGAGAGCGAATGGTGCCACGTTCGTGTTCTTGCTTGACCTCAGTGTGATGCTGTCTTGGCGGAGGAGGTAATGTAGACGCTTCTTCACTGGGAGTAACCGATGAAGGAGGACCCCGATGATAAGGATCAGAAGGATGATTAGGTCGAGGATAAGTTGAAGGTGAAGGTGAATGAGGTAATGGTTCCTGACGAGATGGGTAATGGCTATCAGCAGCGGCGGGTCTACTAGACGGGTGACCATGGCGCAGGGAATGTTCATATTCAGGATGGTGAGGTGGCATTTCATATGCATGTTGCTGCTGTTGCTGTTCCGCATGACTAATTCCAGGAGATCGATGATGATGCTGCTGGGGTACAGAATCGTACTGTTTGGGTGATGAACCATGATGCAAGCTCGCCGATGATCTTGAATGAGGAGATGCCAAGGTATGAGGTCTACCATTACTATCAGCAGACACATTAGGGGATCGACTACTTTCAGAAGGACTGGGCTTGCCATAAGGAGATCGATGTAAACTGGAGACGCTTCCAGGTTGTCCACTGTGGCCATGAGGGGGAGGGGGAGGACCAGGCATAGCTGAATGTTGAGGATGAGGTCTACCGTTGTCTTGCATAATGGGGTTCATTTGAGACCTTTCAGAAGGAGTAGGTGCCCGTCCCCCACCATTGCCAATATCAGGAATACGGACATCTTCACGAGAAGCGGATGGTGGGTAAGAAGGTGGGTAAGGTCCAGGAGATCGTCGACCAGTGCTTGCAGCAGATAATGGTTGCGGTTGTTGTTGTTGTTGTTGAGGTGGAGGAGGTGGACCATTTGGCATTGGCAAGTCCCGTCCTGGGCCAGAATTAGCTTCATTAGGAGGAAGAGACTAAAAGTGAAAAAAGGGTAATTGAGTATTCCGCTGATATAATATAACTACTTCCTTCTTGCTTACCATTGGCAGATGAGGAGGTGGACCTCGGTCTTCGGATCGTTGTTGTGGTGGAGTTGGGCCAGTTTGGTAAGCGCTCATACCATTAGGAGGTCCGCTAGGAGCCGTGGTCTATATATATTCAATTCAAAGATAAAAAGTAAATCTCACGTTCTCTGTCCATACCATCTTTTGACCTCGGATTTCTTACCTGTCCATAAGATGGTCCATTCAAGGGTTGAGCATTTGGTCCACTTTGATATTGACTAGGATTACTGACATCTTGAGGGGTGGGAGCACTACCAGGTCTAATATATATATATAAAAAAGTAAGGAAGTTCAGTTAAACACAAATATAGCCACAAATGTTTCTTATATATACTTACGCTTGAGTGTGAGATTGAGATTTGCGTAATAATTCCAGACGTTGCTTGATGTGGGGGTTAGAGGGATCCAGCTCAGCAGCACGTTGATAAGCATCCAGAGCATCTTGAATTTGATTGTTGCATGATTCATATAGAGTACCGAGATCGTACCAGACTTCACTGATATAAGGATTCAATCGAATGGCACGACTATAAGCATCAAGAGCATCACGATACTAAAAATTATGATCAGGGGAGGTTAGCCCGATTGTTTTACCTTCTCAATTAATGATAATATGCTGATTTACCTGATTGATTTGATAATACAAGACACCGATGGAGCACCAGAAAGTCGGATTTCGAGCATCACGGTAAACAGCTTGTTGATAAGCTTCGTAGGCCTTGTTGTAGTTTTGTTCCGCCATATAGCATCGACCGAGAAGATACCAAGACTGAGCATCGTTGCTGTCGGATTTCAAGGATCGAGTCAAGTATTGAATGGCCAAAGATTGGTTGCAGAAAGACGTGTTTTGTTGATGATAGAGCCAGCCCAATTGTTGTAATACCTTGGCATGATCAGGGTTTTCCGCCAAGACACGTTCATATGCTTCCTTTGCTTGTTCATACTATATCAAAATACAAAAATGACGTTTGTTAATATCACATCATGACAATTTGTTTGTTTACTTTTTTTTGTTGTTGTTGTTTGTTTTCGTTACCTCTTTCTGTTGTTCATAAACATGACCAGTTTGGAACCAGATATCAGATTCTGTCAAGGGACGAGGTGGGGATTGAAGAATATAGCGGAAGCACTAGATACAATAAACATAAAAATGTTAATAAACATTTTCTTTTCACTAATATTATTGACTATTATCCAGTATGATTTACCTGAAGAGAAAGTTCGAATTTTTGTTGTTGTTTGTAGATAATACCCAATCTGAAGTAAATTTCATTTGCTTTTTCAAACTTGGGATCCATTTTCATGACAGCGGAGAAAGCTTCCTCAGCGTGTTCCAAGGAGCCATATCGGTCGTAAAGGATACCAATGCCATACCAAAGTTTTGGATCCTTGGGATTTGAGAGATGATATAATGCTTGCTGATACGCATGGTAGGCTTCTTGAAGGTTGTCCATCATAAGATAGCAATGACCTAAAGCTGCCCATGTTTCACCGTTGTTTTCTTGAATAGCCAAAATACGTTTGAAGTATTCGACCGCCTAAAGCATATATAGAAAAAAAAAAAAGGAAGAATCAGTTAGTTAGTATATCACACTATTTGGTGTACTTTATGTAGTAATAAACTTACTCTAGCAAACTGTTCACGTCCACGACAAAGAGAGGCGATTTGAGTCAAGGCAACAATTGAATAGGGATTGTGTCGCAAGGCGGATTCGTAGCAATTCATGGCTTTTTCATAGTCGGTCATCAATTCGGCAAGATTACCTAGGATATATATAGAAAGGATTAAGAAGCATTAGTCGTGTGTAAATATTAGATGAACGCCACCACAAGTGTGTTTTCTTTCATCTTACCCATGGAAAGCCAAGTTTGTTCATTGATGGCTGCTAGTTTCTGTGCCGTTGTGGTGGGCTGCTGTGGTCCGGTGGCAGCCATATTCGATTGGATGAGTTGATACTAAAAGATATATTAAGTGGAGTGGAGATGGAATAAAGAAGTATGTATCTAAATGTGAAAAAAGGGGGGTGACAAAAACAATAAGAGGAAAGAGAAAGGAAGAAAAGGAAGAAAAAAATTAGGGTAAAGATAAAATTTATACGTCACAGTCCAAAAAAAAAAAAAAAAAAAAAAAAAAAAAAAAAAAAAAACCTCCCCCCAAAAAAAATCGTACTCTCAGCCAGCACATATTCAAAGTCCAACTAAAATCCATGTATTAAATACAGCGTTTCTTTACCTTTTAACAATATCAATAACAGATAGGTGATGTTGTTGTCGGTTTGTAGTAGTACTAATACAAGTAAAATCGATAGTGCTGTATTTTTTCGAAATATGTGTTTGAAGTGGGAAAAAAGTAGAAGAAGAAAGTCAGTGAGGGAAGACGGACAAAGAAAAAGGGGACGAAAACAACAACAAAAAAGAGAGAGAGAGAAAGAGAGAAAGAAAGGAAGAGAAGAGAAGAAAAAAAAGAGCGTGTAGTGGTGCTTGAGCCCAAGGTTGATATTTTTGAGTGGGGGGTGAGTCGATTTTGTGTGACAAAAGCGTTTGAACTTTAAAAAAAGCGTTCCCGAGTCAAAAAGAAAAAAATAGGGTTGTTGGATTAGTTTTTTTTTCGCCCAGGCTAATTTTGGTAATGGAAGATCAATTGCCTGCAAACATGTAATTGCTTTCAAAAAAAAAAAAATGTGGGTCATCATCATACACTTAAAACTTATCCCACATCAACCATATTGAGTAATTCGAGTGATCAAAGTAGTAGCACACTTGGTTAAACATTCAATGAAACACTATTCACTATCGCTATACACATTCCGTTTATTAGTCCTTTTTTTTTTAATCTTGACTTCCATGAAATTGTCGTTTTGTTGGTTTTTTTTTTTTTTTTGGTTCCGAATTATCCCCCCTCCTCAGTTTTTGATACTTTTTTATGCCCTCATCATAAAGGTCAAGTTTCAAGCGGAGACATGGCCACGGAAAAAGTATTGATGAGTGTGATTGAGATCTGTTTGTATTTACTCGAAAAAAAATTAAGGGGAGGCGGGAGGAAGATTGGCATCTCATGATCATTATTTGATAGATGCGCTGGTGTTATATTGACAATGACGTGAGACAAAAAAATAGTATCATTAACATCCTTGGTCAAGAGGAACCGTCGGACCACAGCCCGTTTTACTAAAAAAAGATCTAAATGCCGTGAAAAAATAATCATATGTATGCCATTATTGACACTCCGAATATACTCCTTCTGATGAGATTATGAGGGGGGGTGCCCAACCAATCATTTAACTATCATATTGTTCTTTAAAAAGTTATTCATACAAAAACTAAATATTTTTAAGTTGACATTATCCATTAGGATATCGTATAAGTTTTTATTGTGGTGTTTCACTTTAATATGAACACTGATCGACTACTGTTCATACACAGTTAGTCTCCTTTATATGGTAATGTAAATCAAGGCAGTTTTAATGCTACCAGAACGGGGTATTTGATGATGCTCAATAATTTGCTACAAAAGCCCTCCGTTTATATTCCGCCTACTTTTTTTTTTAGAAAAAAAAAAATTCTGCCTGAGCAGCAAGAAAAAAAATCATTGGAAGTCCGCATGTAACTTTCTTGATCTACACCGCCATTGTTCTTGTCCAAGGTCGTCAATTTTTTTTAGCACATCTACTACGCTTTAAGAAAGCGAGACTAGTATATGGCTACATAGTCCAGTCACTATTCAAGTTTAAGTGTTAGATACTAAAAAGGTGACAAACATAATTGTTTATTATAAACGGGCATAACTCAGGCCACACTGGTTTTGCGGGATTTGAATTTTTCCACGCTTTCAAGGTGTGGACACCTTCGCCACTTCGCACTTCGGTGGGCAGCTTCTTGGGACCAGTTGATTTCCGTGAGATTTTTTGTTAAGTCGTATGCCATAAAAACAAAGAACTGCCTGTATACAATAAGTCAAGTCTAATATTTTACGAAGAAGGCCTAGGTTGTTTAATAGAAATAGCTGATCAGAAATGGAAAATCTTTCATATCAGGTAACATAGAACTGCCTGCCAACTTGAATATTATTTGCAGGACAAAGCAAAGATATCAAATGCACCAAAAAAAAAAAAAAAAAAAAAAAAAAAAAAACGGCAATTACTGATTGGGATGTTATATGATTTAATCGACTGGGCCTCTAGAGGGAAAAGTAGTAAAAAAGCAAGGGTAAATACTGTAAAGGGGCACCTGCTTTTATTGCACCGTACAGCCGTGAAGCTCACTGTATCCATTAATATGATTGATCGAGCTGACAGGTTCACATTTTGTATTGAATAATCTAGGAACACAAATCAATTGCTGAAGCACTAGGGGAAAATAATATTATTAGCCTACGGTAGAAAACAGGCACTTGAAGGAACACTCACAAGGCAACTAATATGGTGGCACTGTTCACTATATCATGGGTCATCTTATTTTAATATATACAAAAAAGATATATATTATTTGATTTGAAGTATACTAGGAAATACTAAACTAAGGACGTGGGGCTCACTGTAACAAAAGATCTATTGAGCGCAGCATGAAGTAGACTAAAGGAGGATCTGAAGAATGAACAGTACTAATATGAACGGAAAGTTTTCAAGTGTATCTGATATACTGTGCAATTCAACGCATGAGGAAGACTAAAGTGATATCTTTTATTCAAGTACAACAATGGTCAACACGAATCTAAAGAGATGATACTCGAAATAAAATCTATTGTACAGTACAAGCATGAGAGAGAAATTAATGGGATATTTTTCATTGAAGCAAGTATGAAGAGACATGTTTTATTCAAATATAGATAGAAACTGTGGACAAACTAACATTACACTAAGCTAATGAAGGCTCCAAAAAGCCAACTGATGGTGGTCCTAAATCCTGAATCCAAAATGAAAGGGTTTCCCCATGCATCTTGTAATCCCTGAGCTGAAAACGTTCCTAAACAAGTCCTGATACTATTCAAAGTTCAATATAACATCATAGAAGTCGAATGGTGAAGAAAAAAAAAAAGGAAAAAGAGAGAGCGGGAAAAATAGAAAATGAAAACTAACGCAGGCGGCATTTGAAATATTTTTTGTGGTCTCATGGCGGTTTTTTTTTTTCATTGCCATAAAGAACAAAACAAGACCTCCCCTTTTTTGCTCTTCTTCCTTTTCGTAACAATCAACGTCATAAAACATCATAAACATAGTGGTTCTCTTATATTGATGATTTTGAACTCAACGTGGAACGACTTTCACTGTAAAATAGCTTGCCACACGTAGTGAAATAGATTTTTCTCCTTCACATTATGATGTAATAGTTTGTCCTTCACTGTAGAAAAGCTCACCCGCTTGACGTGGACAAGTTTGACTTATATCATGTTCGTTTTACAGCGATACATCCGGTCTCACTGCATTCAACTTCCTTAAATATATGTGTCATGGAACCTTTATTAACTTAGCTTAGTGTTACTGTATCATATTTATCACACATAATCTATATCTATGCCTGAATAAAATACAGGGTGTTTTGTCTTTTTAATATTATTATTATTATCTCTCTCATATGTCTAATCGAATATACCTACATGTGCGTGTAGAAAAAAAAGCAGGGGTTTGTGTGCAGAAAGAAAAAGAAAAAGGATTACTAAAATAAGAAATTAAATTCATGCATGAATTTAGTTTCAGGTACCACTTTTTAAGATTCTTAGAAGGCTAATCAATAATACACAAAACAAATGTGTACCAATACCGCATGTACTGTGTGAAGAACCGATTGTGCTATATCTGGTATTACTTATATATTCTAATTGCTACAAGTTCAACTTTTTTTTTCTTTGTGAAATCTGTGAGAATGTTTAAAGCCCGCGGTTTTATTGTTTGTGGAATTTGGAAATTCAAAATTGCAAGAGAGTGGCCACTTGCCCTTACATATAAATACCGCAGAGCTGCCGGCATGAGCTGATCGCGACATAAAACTGTATGATATACATGAAAGCACCATTCAAACATATAATAAACGAAAATCACACTGGAAGATCAAGTTCAGTAAAACGACATCATTTTCCATCACCAGCCCACACACAGAAACAAACAAACAAACAAACAAACACATACACAAAGCCATAGTTCATAATACATTTGAATCATGTGATTTTATTTTTTTAAAAAATATATAAACTATCTAAAATATACATCTACACTATTCTACAATCAAATCCTTGACATTCCAATCTTCATAGGTTCCATCAGGCATAAACCGCCGTACAATCAATGGGACCTTTTTTTCCCGTAGTTCCTTCATGGCAATGACCAAGGGATCCGTTTCACCGTCCAATTCCACGGTTACTGGCGCGTTTAAACTATCAGCATCAGTCGCCACGCAAAAAAAAAAAAAAAAACAAGAATGACAGAGATAAGTGTCTTTGCCCATCATTGATATAGCGTCCCACACCACTGCACTTGAGTTTTACCTGATCTGAAGGGCACGGGTACCCAAGATTCTTGCTCGTTCGTATTTGGTCATATAAGGCGTGGTGGTTTTTTCTTTGTTTTCATTGCCTTCATTGCGCGCTGATCTATCAGTAGTGGCGGCGGCTGCACTGTCTTCGAGAATCATGACTGTATCTTGTTGTGTTTGTTCCATATCCTGTTCCACATGGACGTCTTCAATATCATAGTCATTATAGTCGTACTACATCATTCGGTTCCCCACCCAGTTCCAGTCGAACACATATCGACCCCGGCGTAGCCCAACATAGATAATAATAGTAAAAAAAAAAAAAAGAAGTGAGTGTGATCATTCGAGTGCCAAGTGTCGTCCAAGCAGGATACCGTGCGGTTGTCATTACATTGTCGTTTTCATAGCTAAAAAAAATAGAGCAGAAGTCGTCATTTGAGAATGATATATCGAAAGAAGGGAGAGGAGGGAGATTAAATTGTTGGTATTACGTACTCGTTGATTTCGTTTCCTTCGTTGTCAGACATGGTTATATTAATGAGGTGAATAAAAAAAAAAAGGAACAGGAGAATCCTGGACAATTTTCTTTCTGCCTTCTAATTCAAGCCACCAGGGCGGCGGTTGAAATGAATTAACAAATAAGGGATTCCCCCTTTTTTTTTGGCTTCACACATAGACATGGCGCTTTCTTCGAGACAGGCAGGCAAGCAGGTCTTAGCCTTACTCTAAAACTCAAAAGGCACGCGTTTATGGATGACAAAAGAACAGCATATTGCTCCTTTTATTGTTTTTGAATCACCACCATGTCCTCCCGAAAAGAATCTAGTCGAAAAACGCATTGGTTAAATTGGGCAACCTTATCATCACAGTGAAAAAGATGATGTTACATACAGCGTTACAGCTACCTAAATGTTGTGGAACCGGCGGCACCGATTGCTCGGAACGTGGAGGGAAATCATATTGGTGGCACAAGGCTTGGGGAATTTTTGATTGGTTTGTACTGACTATATTTATTGTAATGGAGATAGACTATTTTTTTTAGACATTAGCATAGTTGGTTTTGTGGGTGGGGATATCCTCTTTAAAATCTTCAAATAAAACAAATACAATACATAAATAATCAAATCATTTGGTTTTTATTTTCAAGGTTTTGTCAAAATCATCTAATAATTGAACCCCAATAGGAGAGAGGGATTGAGAGCAGGTTGGAGAGCGGAAGGGGGGGTAAATCATAGCGGGATATATAAACTAGATATACATATAAAAAGGGATATGGGTTTTCTAAGCTACAGATGAATAACTTTGATCATTGGACTGTTGAAGAAGTCGAGTATGTTCTGTGCTATTGATGGAGGGCACAATGGAATCAGGACCACGAGCGGATGGATACATCGAGGTGACCGAGGCTTCATTGGAAGGCACTGTTTGTTCGGCGCGTTCAAAGGCATCACCTAGCCATAAAGCAGCCCCAACAATATTGGTCCACATAAACAGCAAGTTGGCAATGGGGATTAATTCAAGAGCAACAGACACAGCACCAAAGTTACAGTAAGAAAATCGATGTTTCCAAGCGTGTCGGCGAGATTCGGTCACTGTCATGCCTCTGAGCTCCAAGTCATGATGAATAGTCAATCCCCAACTAAAAAAAAAAAAAAAAAGGAAGATGAGCCATGCCCTGTCCTGACGCATACATATTTTCTTTTTCTCCCTTTGATTATGGTGTTCCACTTACCAGGCTGGGAATCCGTTGATATAACACGCCAAAGCCGTACCGACAACAGGAATAAGATTCAAAGGTAACGTAATAATCAAAATCAAAACCTATACGCGGAAAACGAGATATATAGGAAGTAAATTTCTACCCAACAATAATTTTTCGCAACAAAATAGTTTACCCGAGCCAAAACCAAGAAAAAGACCAGCAATAAGCTTGAGGAAAAACTTCGGCAGCAGCGGACCAAGGCGGGAACGTCAGGGCCACCATTCAATAACCGATCGAGACCGCGAGCCTTCAGTGTAGCATCAAACAAGGCGTCTTGGAAAAAGGGTAGCAAGATAGCGTAACAAAGGAGGTCAAAGATAGCCGATTCAATAATACTGAAAATAACAGACGCGGGCCAAGCTAACCAAGCTGGCCAATGATGGGAATGTTCAAGTGAATGGACTTGCCAGGGCAAAAGATAAAAAAACGCAATCACAATAGATACCACACCAAATCCAAGCGTCAAAAGGAAAGGCAAGAGTGTTTTGAGCCAGAGTTCCTATTGATAAAAAAAATTGTTGCTTTAGGAAGAGAAGCAAAAACACAACAACTATAATACTTTACCTTTGGATGTTGGAAAAAGAATGCAATACCCTTTAACGGATATATGGCTGATGGCAAAGGCATGACAATAAATGGAGAGACAGAAAAAAAGAAAGAAAAAAAGAGGGAAAGAAAAAAAAAAAAAAAAGGAAAAAGAAGAGACGGTGTAGAGACTTAAAAAAGAAAAAGAAAAAAAAAACGCAACCGGGAGAGTGAGTTTCAAAAAAGTGAAGCGGGACGATCAGTACATGATCAAGTCTAAATTTTATTGGATGAAGTGGGAGGTCATTGAGCGTGTGTGAGGTGTGCATAAAAACAGAACTAAAAATCAAAGCTAAAACAAATAGAAGGGTAAACAGGCTAAATCGTAATCTTCTTCAAGGTACGCCACAACAACAATTAAGTAATAGCCAAGTTGATTGGGGCCATAAAAATGTGTTTCGTTTAAAAAGTTACTTGCGTTTTTTTCTTTACTAGATGGAAAGGTTGTTGGTTACTACGCTACACGATTCTTCCAGCCCATTTATGTAACGACAAAATGAGATGTAGCAATTTAACAAATAGTGAGTATCTAAGTTGCTTATTGTTTATACCGCTCATCAAAATGCAAAGAAGTAGATGTCATGTATACCGTAGGGTTATGTAAAGAAATAAAAGAAAACCCTTTCATTCAGTGTTCAAACTCCGTCCAATGCCTTCCCTGGCACCATTGTTTTCAAATCCAAAGATGAGGCATTCAGTTTTCTATAACGATACATGTATGTGTTTTAAAATTAGCAGATGTTTGACAGTTGATTGGAATCATGTATTTAGTGAAGGAGGTAACGGGCTCTAGCTTTTGTCTCACTGTCATTATGATTTCCCAAAAAGTGGCTGATGTTTACTATTTTTGAGATGGCGCTTAGTAGTTCATGCCTTTTTCAATCAACTGCGGGTTTGAATTTTTGTTTCTTTTCTTTCTTCCCCATTTTTTTTTTCTTTAGATGTTTGTCACAAACCAATTCGATGATTTGACCGCCAAAGCACCAGGGACAACTCGGTTTGTATGCATGTCAGATACTCATGGCAAGATAAACTTCAAATTCGACGTGCCTGATGGGGATATCTTTAGTAAGTTCTGTAATTTTAGTGAACTATACACAAATCATATCGGTCACACTAATACTAATACCTTTCTTTAGTTCACGCAGGGGATCTTACAAGATATGGCAGTGAGAATGAATACACACCGACTATCAACTGGATCAAGTCATTACCCCACAAGTAAGTAAAATAATAATATTATTTGTCTTTGGGTTTGACTTTGACAGTTATCTCTTTATATGCCAGATTAAAATTCGTTACTGCAGGCAATCATGACCACGTTTTGGACGAGCAGTATGGATATATAGCCGAAAAACAGTCCATCCTCACACAATTTCAACAAGCCGGGATTACTTACCTAGAACATGAAGCTTATCAACTGCCGTCATCGCTTGGCGGGCATCGCCTCTTTGTATCACCTTACGCACCTATTCATCTTGGTGGTGCATTTATGCCTTCATACCATTTAGATCGTAAGTAAAACTGGCTATATCTTTTGTATTTATAGGACGACGATGATGATTCTGACCCATTTGTTTTTGTTTTGACTTTAGGTTATTGGGAAGATATACCAGCGTCTACTGATATACTTGTTACTCATACACCTCCTCGCGGTTACCTGGATCAAACAAGAAGCGGATTACATGTTGGCTGCCCTGCTTTGACCAAGAAGATTCAAGACATACAGCCCAAGGTATCCATTTTTGGTCATATTCATGAATCCAATGGCTATACAATAAAAGATGATATCCTTTATATCAATGCTTGCACATCCAACTTTAGATACCAACCCAACCAATTACCTGTAGTCTTCGATCTTTGAATAAATAAAAACTATTACACACATGTTGCATTTTATCCTCCTTTTCTCTTCTCCACTATTTGCTGTGCCTTTGATCAATTTTATATTTTCAAATCCCGCTTCCTTCTTTCTGAAAAAAATAAAAAAAAATTCGTTTTTCTTTATTTGTATCATCTATTCATCAATGGTTCTCCACGTCAAACAGCCCTGGGTGAAAGGGGGGCTATGGCCCTTCTTCAAATGGGCTCGTTTTTTTATTTACTTTACTATTCTCTTCATCTTATACCAAACCTTTATTCTTTTGAAACCATCCCCACCTTCCTCCTTGGACAACAATAGCACCGCCCCTCCTTCTTCTCAGCAGCAACAGCAACACAAATCACCTGATACTGACAATGGCGGCATCAAGTCATTCACTCCTTTATATCGCGACTTTCCATGGTACAAATCAATACACCCTCGAATAATCATGACAGCCAACATCAGCACCACTCATCTCACCACGACCGAGCGACATCAATGGCTGGTGGCCAAGGTGGATCAAGCACGTACCGAGGCGAAACTTGCTTTCAGTCAACTTCACTTTACTACTACTACGGACGGCGCTGCTGCTGCTGCTGGTGGAGGTATACCTGGATCCGTTATCACAACACATCAAGCTGCACAATCCTTCCGCGCCAACATTGATTGTTTGACACAAGGTCGATGGATCCCTTCTACTTCCAACCAACTCATACGCCATGTGCAAGATCCTCTATACGCCACTTGTGATAAGCGCTTCTACAAATCACATGCTTCGACGTCACCTCGACCTGAAACTCAATACGAATGGCAGCCATCGGGTGGGGCGGACAATACCTGCTTGCGCTCACTGCCGAAACCCAGTCCTCAGCAATGGTGCCGCGTTTTGAATGGAAGACATATTTTACTTGTGGGCGATTTGATGCAATACCAACTCCATGAACTCTTTTTGGATTATTTAAGGGACGGGCCAACGGTTTGTTTCGGTGAATTGAACTGCAAAGGTAAAAAAAAAAAAAAAAAAAAAAAAAAAAAAAAAAAAAAAAAAAAAAAAAAAAAAAAAAAAAAAAAAAAAAAAAAAAAAAAACATATACATAGAGGAGGACGAGACTGGGTCTCTCGAGCGAGACAGAAAAAAAAAAAAAAAAGCGTTGTTACTGATGAACTAACCGCTTTGCTTGTATGGGTGTGTGTGTGTTAATGTAGATCACACGATTTGTGCTGATTTGGATTCTCGACTACGGTACCTCCGGAACGACGTTCTAGCCAATAATCGACGACACGACGATCATCAGGGCACGCCGTCCGGGTCGATTGTGACATGGCCATTTGTCGCAAGCAACATCCTCAAAACGTACCCGATCCTTGTACTGAACCGATCCCCGATTGCCGAAGACGACGACTCGTTTATCACCAGTCTGATCCAGACATTGGCCTACATTCGACGCACCGCACCCAACATGTTGATTGTCTATCGATCGTCCGGGATCGGTCACCCATATTGCGATGATGCCGCCAACCACGGACCATTGAAAAAACCATTGAGCGATGAGGAAAGAAAGCATTTGCCATTTGGATGGGCGGAATTGGAACGAAGGAATGCCATGGCACGGGCGATTGTGGAAGAGGCAGGAGGTGTATTTGTAGATTTGGCCGCGCTGACGGATACACGACCGGATGGGCATGTAGGTGGTCATGATTGTTTGCGTTATTGTATCCCTGGCCCTTTGGATACTTGGTTGGATATTTTGTATCAAATCTTTGCTACTTTGGCGGATGGGGAATAGATAGAGAGAATAGATTGATAGATAGATCTTCGATATTAGATTTTATTACACCTTTCCCCCCACCCCTTACTTTGATTTTTTTTTTCTTTTGGCGTGCACATATTACATCAATCTACATTACACACATTACATCATATTCCCTATTTAGTTATTTACTTTTTGTGCCGCACACACTCACATAGTGCCTCGGTATCAGTTGTAGATTCTACACTTTTTTGTATCTTTTTTTTTTTTTTTTATTCAATAAAAAGGACTTGTCATTCCTCACACTATATTATCATCTGTCTTTTTTTTCTTTCTGAAAATAAAATATCTTAGAACAGTACATATTCAATTCTCATTGATTTTTTTTTTTTATGCAATATGATTTGGAATGTCAAAGCTGTATAAATTTATTCAATAGATAATAAGAACGGGAAGTGGAGGTAAAAGAGAAATAAATAAACATCCGTTTAATGCTGCTTGATGGTTTTTGAAAGTGGATATTGTAATTGATGTGGTTGTTGCTGTTTGTAATTATCTGACGGAGTATTGACGGCAGCAGCAGCGGCAGCAGCGGCAGCCTTTTGTTGATTGTAGGTGATGCGGTAAAAGTTGATGAACAAGAACAGATACGAGGTCAACAATACACAGCCGGAGAAAGCGGAGATTTCAGTTCCGGTACAGGTTCCTAGATTGGGCAGGGAAGGATGGTAGGTGTAGGCGTAATAGGTATAGAAACAGAAATAAATCACACCCAAATCAATGACAAATTGTACAATCTGCATTGTTGTCAAATGTTTTTTCCACCAAATCTTGGCTCCGGAGGCGGTACGGAAATAGTAATAGTACATTAATACATGTACACTTAAATTAAGCGCAATGGGTACCCATGACTTGCAGGAAAGAAATAAATAAATAAAAAAAGAAATATTGGGAAAATTTTGTTTGAAAAATCATGAGTCATTTAAACTTACCACTGGTGTCTTTCCACCCAATTGAGTATAACATAGGACCATGGTCATGCTGTGATGAAAATAATGCAGGAACTCTATAAAAGTAGGGCCGATTAGATCTGATTTAGGAGGAATGGGTATTTCATACTCCGTCGGGTCGTTCCTGAATTTTTTTTCTTCTCTATAGCACAACAAGCTCATTCTTTACCCAGCTTCTTTTTTTTCAATACCAAGAACACAGTATCCAAAAGTTCCCAATACTTGACCAAATAATTCATGTAATAAATTAATTCCGATTGCTGATCCCAAGCTTCCGCTTTGCAAATAGTGTGAAAAAATCCATTGGCATGATATTTTGGTAATGTTTGCTCCACAACAAGCATTAATAAAGCTCCGGAGACTATTGTCAATAATGCATTGTGGATTTGAAACGGAATTTTAAGCACCTGGGGTTTGAAGGCTGGAAGACGTTTCAGTAAATATTGACCACCAAAAATCACCACGAAATACAAGAAACAGCTGAGCACCACTAATTTTAGTGTAACAGAGACAAAAAAATAAATAAGAACTTCTGTCAAAAAAAAAAAAAAAAAAAGGATGACCGTATAACTACCTTCTTTAAAGCTGGCGAAAGGTGTGATCCCAGGTGTAAAGGCAAATGCACTAGCAGGCTCACCAACAACAGCTTCATATGCTTTTTCGAAATATGGGTAAAGTTTGACACCAAAGGGCTGATCGACGGAGAATGAAACTGCCATGATGGTTTTTCTTTTGCCAGGTGAGAAAACGAAGAAAATAAATACAAATAGGGAGAGTAAAAAAACAAAGGAGAAAAGAAAAAATCCAAGGAAAGTATTTATAGTATAGAAAAAACAAATATCGAATCAAGAATGGTGGTGAAAGCTTGTTGTAAAAGAAATTCTTGATGGTTTGTAAAAAATGGAAAAGTTACAGTATCATATCATATCATAACTATGTTCTGCAACGGAGGAGGATGAGTGGAGATTAAAATTTGAGTAAATCTGTACTCTTTTTTTCTTATTATTTGGAATCATCGTAATTGGTATTCAATGGGGGTGGAAGTCATATGATAAACTATGTTCTATATATACACAGCATGTATGTAAATCGTAGTCATAACCAACCAACCATCTTTTTACCGTCATCTATACAACTAAAATCCATGATCTGATTCAAAAATAATTGAGAAAACGACCTGCCATGGTAAAAAATGAAACAATTTTCTCTCCTCTGCACCCCCCTTTATTTTGGATTTTCCATTTTTTGCTTCCGTTGAACAATGTAGCCTGAAATGTTTGTCTTTGCTGTTAGCATAAATCATTTCCAATACATGATATTTCATAGAGATCGTAAAATTGTGCACTTTCCATTACTGATGAATGTTTTTCTTGCATCGAGATCTTTTTTTTCTTTTTTTTTTCTTCTAAAAAACAACCCCTTTTGAGTTGGTGCAACATGTATCAAATATGGCAAGTTGTTTTCAATGAGACCTTTTGCGGAAGGTTGTGGTCCGCCTACCTTCAAACCACCCACGCCTTTTTTCTGTCGGATCACTCAGGCAAGATAAAATTCAACTCCGTTTTCAAGCATTTATTTAATTTTTCTTTTTTCATTTCATTATTCGTTTTTTTTTTTTCATTTTTTTTTTTTTCAACCCAATCCGTGTTCCCTTGATCCAATCATGATAAATTCTTCCATTCTCTCTGATAAACGAATAAAGAACCCAATATATTATCTTTGGACAAAATGGAATCAACCAACACAAGAAGGTAATCTAGCTTCGCGATCCCTTTCATGCTTTATTAACTCGATCGCTCTTTTTTTAATGGTTACGCTTAGACATAGGGCAGGACGCGAATAGTTGGAATATATTTGGTACACCTTTGGAAGAAACTGCTCAATACAATGAACATGGGTTGTCTATTCCTACAACAGTACAACTTTGTTTCACAGAAATTGTGGCTAGAGGTAAAAAAAAAAAAACAGGCGTTATTTTTGGTTACATGTTCTCTAATGCAAAAGTGTGTATTTAGGGCTGGAAACTGAAGGACTCTTTCGTTTATCTGGCGCCACGTCTGAAGTAGTACAATTACAGCAAGCCTTTGAAGAGCAACAACAACAACAACAACAAGCACAGCCCATCAATCTATCCTGTTACGATATTCATTCTATCACCAGCTTTATCAAGAAGTATCTCCACCATCTACCTACTGCTGTCATTCCTGTCGACTACCATCATGATTTTTTGCGTCTCGCCACCTTGTCGACTGAACATGCCTTGCCCATGCTTATGGACCTCATTGTCTCTCTTCCTGAGCAGCATCGTGATCTCTTTCGTGCCATCCTATTACTCTCTTCCCATATCCAACGATACGCTCATATCAACATGATGAATCCTGAAGCCTTGGCAGTAATCCTAGCTCCTGTCTGCACCGGACTTGAAAAGACGATACAAATCCTTCCTAAGAAAACTGCCAAACGAAACAAAAAATTACAACAACATCGCTATTATCACTACCAACAACGTCTCAACACCCAGGATATTCAGCAATTGATTGAAACAAACGCACGTTGGACTTTGTTATGGAAATGGATGATCGAAAACCATGAAAGGATTCTTTTATCTACATCAACAGCCATTATGGGACACACCAAGGACAGACAGCCATTCAACAGTAGCAATACCCGCTCAATGCCGTCGCTCCGCCCACAACAAAATAAGATGGCTGCTTCTCCCTCCTCTGATTCTTCTATTGTTGGATCGCCTGAACCCCCACCTCCGGTTCCCTCCTTGCTGTTTTGGTCATGTCTGGCTACGACTCCAACGATGACGACGAAGGCGGCAGAGACTGTAACAGAGGGGACCAAAGGATTAGAAACCAAACCTCAGGCAACTCGTCGTGAATTACATGCAAACAACAACAGCAGCAACAGCTTGATCTCCTCATCGGCCATTGAATCTCAGCAGCATCCAGTTCATTACAATCAACAACAACATCACCATCATCATCAGTATCCTTACGATCAACATAATCCATCATCTCCACCCAGAGCGAGCTCCCGTCATCTTAACAAATCTTCATCAAAAATCAACCTTAAAACGAAATCATCACGTCAATCACTCTTATCTTCGTGCCAGAAATCGAGCCACGGGATTTTGCGTCGACTGGCATCAGTCTCTTCCTTACGTTGAAAGGAATCACATTCACACACACACACACACACACACACATACATACATCCTTCATTTATGCTTCTGTGGTATGATTGTACATCTTTTTTTATATATATTATATTTTGTTTGTTTGTTTTTTTTTTCTATTTGTCCTTTTTTATTATTTTCTACAGTTTATCACTTTGTATTTTATGCTTGGTTGAATTCTCTTTGTCTGTCTATTTGTCCCCTTCTATGATATGTCATGAATTTTTATATCCTCCCCATCCCGCCCCCCCCCTATATTCGTTCAAATGCTGGTTTCTCCCATTCCCTTCATGTTCCCAACCCACAAACACACACACGCATTACACACTTCTACTTCCTTACCTTATTTGTATGATTTGTAGAATATAGGATATGATACACATTACTCTCCCCGATTCCCCCCTTCCTCCTCTCTTCCTACCACATGATATTTTTTTTAAAGACCCAATTCCTGTTTATTATCAAATAAATAAATAAAACCAAATAAATCAAACAAATCATTGTCTTTTATTTTATGTTGTTGATTAGCTGATTTTACATATGTGCTATGATGGGCGGGTGGATGATATAAAAAAAAAAATCGGAGCGGGTATGTTTGAATGGGGGATGAGGGAAATGTTAGGTGTAGGTACGAGTCTTTTTTTTTCGTTATGTAGTATGGTTCAGCTCAGCAACGTGAACAAGTCTCATGGAAAATGCTATCATAAGGAATATATATTTTATTTTCACTTTACAATACAACGTTTAGCCACGTAAGATGGTAGCCAAAAAAAAAAAAAAAGGAAGAGACCCTGGGCATTTGATGTTGGTCGCTTTTGGTTGAGGAGTCCAGGAACCGCAACACGCAAAGATGAACGTTATGCGGATATATAAAGTACCTTCCAGTGCGCTTGAAATCATACGCTCATCGCTACTTTTTTTTCCCCACTCTTCTACACGCACAAGCGCAGTGGAGTGAGGGTATACATATTCTACAAGACAAAAAAAAAAATCATATGAGAGACAATTCAAAAGTATAAATACAAGTGATATTTTATTCAGATCATAATATAAACTATGGCAACTCAGCTATCCTTCGACGGTGGGTGACAAAGCTATTCTACAGTGAAAAGTTCACTAAATTAAACTCAAAGACTCCAACTTGTCTTTTGCAAATTCATCAAGCGAAGAGAATAACCATGCTTCCTGTAATTATTGGTGATTGCTACTGTCATGAGGCAAGAAAATCCACCATGTTGACGAGGCTGTATGGTGTTGAGTGTTGTATCCATCAAAAAATTCATCTATATATTGATATATTTCAAATCCAGCCCACGTGAATATTTATTGACTTCCAATTTTTTTTCGCTGTCTTTCTTTCTTTTTCTTTTTTTTTTCCTGCCAATTTCTTTTCACAATTGTTGCCTCCAGGGATGATGTTGGACTTAGATTAGTATCAGGACTAGTTTAGAAAGAGTTTCACCTCAGGGAATACAACATGCATGGGGAAACCCTTTCATTTTGGATTCAGGATTTTGGGACTACCATTAGCTGGTTCATTGGAGTCGTCATTAACTTAGTTTAGTGCTAGTTTGTCATTGTTTTTGTCTACTTAAGAATAAAATATGTCTTATTTTACTTGTTTCAATGGAAAACGTCCCATTGGTCTCTTTCATGTCTTTTGCAATAGATCCCTTGTTTACTACAAGCACCTCATTTTGATCGGTGTTGACCGCTGTTGTGCTTTCAATAAAATAGCCCCCTTCTACTCTTCCCCATGTTTTGTATAGTATATTATCCTCCCTTTTACATTTGTGCCTTTAGATTAGTGTTGGACATCCCGGAAGCCTCGCATTGATCTTCCCCATGCTTCCTCCAATAAATCCATACCTTGTTACATAGTCTTTAGTTTTAGTACCCAATAATATGTTTCAATAAACTATGTCCTTTATTATGGTTATTATGATTATTAACCAACTTCTGACCCACCCATTCATATCAGTAAACCTAGAGAGCGCGTCGCCAGCACAACCTCCATTGGACTGATTTGTATATATCAATCGCGTTAATATATATATATATATATATATATATATATATAATGTATATTGTGTATGTGTGGTATAATAATATTAACAATAATATAAAAAGATGCCCAGACTGAAGCCAGTTGAGCCCAAGAGATCGCTTATTAAGGTACAAAACGATGGAGGCATCGTTTAATTTCATCAAAAACCGCACTTCCAACAACCTTCCCCCTCCCTCCCATTGACACCCAGTGGATCAATTTTTGCAAATGTGGTGCCATGTCAATAAAAAACCAGGCCTCAGTTCAATGGCACCTTCCAGTATATATGATCAGTTTGAGAATCTGGTCATCAAAAATGAAAAATCGTAGCTTTGCGGTAGGTCTTCTGAAAAAAAATTATCTATTGAAAGTTTCTTGACAAACAGACTGAATGGAGTATTTCGATCTTCTATACGCTTTGAGTCGCTACAACTTATTGATCAAACGAATGGAAAGCATTCAATAGTACTAATTCAAAGAGGCAATGCAAATGGTTTTTATTCAAAGTAAATACAATAATAAAATGAAAGAATATATAAATAAATACAAAATACGATGTAAAGAGGAGGGGAGGGGGGAGATGTAAATAATGCGAATGCATAAATAAAACAATAAAAACTAACACTAAATCACCATGCTCTATACTAATACTAAATCTACCACTAGAATAATCCAGTCACGTTCCCATCTTGATCCAAATCCACATCATAAAAGCAAGGTCGAGTTGGAAGTCCAGGCATGGTTTGCATAGCACCAACTAAAGGATATAAGAAACCTGCGCCCGCCGATGCGCGAATATCTCGAATGGGCACAACGAATCCAGTCGGGGCGCCTTTCAGTTGAGGATCATGGGAAAACGAGTATTGTGTCTTGGCCATACAGATAGGAAGGTTCCCGAAGCCTTGTCTTGTATACACTGCCATTTTTTCCTTGGCAAGGTCACTGAGTTCAATGCCATCAGCACGATATATTTCCTTGCAGATAGTTTCAATCTTGTGTTCAATAGGTTGGTCCACATCGTACAAAAACTTGAATTGCTTGTCCTTCTTATTGGCGCATGCATCAATCACCGAATTGCCTAGCTCGACCGCACCCAACCCACCACGCATCCAATGATCACAACCCACAGCATCGTCCGCACCAGCTGCGAGAGAGGCTTTGCGAATCAAGTCCATTTCCGCATCCGTATCAGAGGAGAAGCGGTTCACAGCCACCACGACAGAAACGCCGAATTTCTTGGCGTTTTCAATATGTCGGACCAAATTGCTACATCCCTTTTCCAAAAAGTCGAGGTTTTCTTCCGTGTACGCATCGGGTAATGGCTTGCCGGCAACCACATCAGGAGCACCACCATGCATCTTCAAGGCACGCACTGTAGCCACAAGAACAACACAGTCAGGAACTAATCCGGACGTCCGGCATTTCATATCGAAGAATTTTTCCATGCCCATCTACAATTTCAGTATTAAAGATAAAAAAAAAAGGGGGGGGGACAATTCGTTAATGAAAAGCACTTCAGGTCAATGATCTAAATATAATCGTCTTACATCAGCACCAAATCCAGCTTCTGTCAAACAATAACCGGGTTCCATAGACTCATCCCCGTCATCAGTACCTGCCAATTTCAAAGCAATCTTGTCGGCCAAAATAGAAGAGTTTCCAGATGCTGGAATATATAAAAAGAACAAAAAGTTCGTTAGTAAAAGATGGCTGCCGACCATGTACACTACACTACTTTTTTTTCGATGGTACTATTACTATGGCTTACCAATATTTGCAAAAGGACCCGCGTGGACCAAAACAGGTGTACCTTCCAGCGTTTGCATAAGAGTAGGTTTAATGGCATCCTTCATCAAAACGGTAAGAGCACCACCAATTCCAATATCATCAGCGGTAATAGGATCACCGGATTTCGAGCTAGCTACAACCATGTTTCCAAGTCGTTGACGCATATCTTGTAAACCAGTTGTCAAAGCAAGTACCGCCATCACTTCACTAGCCACAGCAATATCAAAACCTGTTTGACGCACTTGTCCCTTTTCTGTCGGATTCTCTCCAACGGTAATCTTGCGCAAAAATCGGTCGTTCGTATCCATCACGCGTTGCCAAGTAATGGTGCTGGGGTCAATATCCAATCGTGCAAATTGTTCAATTTCCTCGTCCGTCAAATCAGAAGGATCCGTTTTGCTGATACCGAGTTTCTATATACCCCCCAAAGAGTTTGAGTTTGGTGGTGATGATCCGTGAGTGTCTCTTTCAACTAAATACTACTACTGCCTATCTTTTCCTTCATCTCATTTACCTGAAGACGTTTGACCATCACGGGAGCAAATGTTCGAACACCCTTCTTCACAGGACATAAACGGTTGAAGAGACCCTTGTTGGATTGGGTATTTTCATGAAACATACGAGCATCAATGGCAGCCGCTTTTGTTTAAAAAAAAGAAATTCAAATAAAAGCGTGAGTCCATTGCTCATGATTTACAACCTTTTCCATTTTCTTACCAAGTAAGTTGTTAGCAGCAGTAACAGCATGAATGTCACCTGTCAAATGTAAATTGAATTCATCCATAGGGATAACTTGAGAATAGCCACCACCAGCCGCACCTCCCTTGATGCCAAATGTAGGACCTTGAGAAGGTTGACGAACACACGCATAGACAGCCTTACCAAGATGAGCACCCAAAGCTTGAGCTAAACCAATAGTAGTAGTGGATTTACCTTCACCCAGAGGAGTAGGTGTAATGCTACCGTAAAAAACAACAACAAATAAATAAAAGGATCATTATATTATAATAAGTTTATCCTACACTCTTTTTTTTCACTTACCCAGTGACAACCACGTATTTCCCGTCCTTACGATGATCCAATCGCTTCAAAACATTCAGATTCACCTTGGCTTTGTGTGCACCATAAAGTTCATACTATTGATCGTCAAAAAATAAACAAACATGAATCTCATCTATTCCAAGAATCCTTTCCTCCTCCAGCCCCCCCCCTCTCTCTCTCATCATCAACTTACTTCATTTTCATTGAGTCCAATTTCCTTACACATGGCAGCCAAATGTTTGGGGGTTTGCGCCATAGCAATATCGATATCAGAAGGTACAGGGGTTTGAAGATCAAGAGGCAATGGGGTGATATCACGTTTGTGACTCAAGTCTAACCAACGTTTAGCGCTTTGTAAAGTATTTTCCATCAACATGGCGACCGTCATGGGACCAACGCCTCCTGGCACTGGCGTGATAGCACTGGCCACCTTAGAAGCTTCAGCAAAATCCACATCACCCACCCACCGAAGACCAGATTTCTTGGTAGGATCTAATAAATATTTTCATAAAAAACGAAAAAAAGGTTAACCATCATGACCTTGATATTTCTTTTTTTTTCGTTTTTTTTTTTTTTATCAACTATTTACCAGCAATACCGTTGGTTCCGACATCAATGACAATAGCACCGGGTTTGACCCAATCACCCTTGACAAATTCCGCGTTGCCAATAGCTACGACAAGGATATCAGCTTGTTTCACCTAAAGAAGCAATCCCCCCCCCCAACCACCCATAAATGTGTCAGTTTTATCGTCTTTTGAGTTCAGGGGTAACTCACAATCTCTTGGATGTTTCTGGTTTTGGAGTGACAAAGCGTAACGGTAGCATTTTCAGATGTAAGCATTGATGCAACAGGGGATCCCTAAGTAAACAAAACGATGAGAGGGAAGGATGCAGAGGTCAGTTATGGGTACCAGATGAGGTGCATATTACTACTTTTAACAAAGCTACTTACCACAATGTCACTACGACCGACAACCACAGCATTTTTCCCGTTTATGTCGACGCCTAAAAAGTGACGATCAAAGAGAGCATTAATATTGATACTTTTGTCAAATTGCTATGCTCTTTTTTTTTTTTTTTTGTGAGGGAGAGGGGGGGGGGAAGAGGGGAGGACTTACCAGTTGATTTCAGTAAAGTGAGAATGCCCTTGGGGGTGCAAGGTAAAAAGAGAGGATCACCAGTTTTCTTCGACAAATTACCAATATTAATAGCGTGGAACCTAGAAGATAGTGTTCTGTCAGTAATTTTTTGGTATTGTACATTTTCACAGACACTCACATACAGATTTGTCTCTCTAACATATGCTGAAACCCACTTACCCATCAACATCCTTTCTATAGTCAATGGCTTCAATGACAGCCGTTTCGTCAATATGGCTAGGCAAAGGCATTTGGATTAGAATACCATGGACGTTCCAGGCATCGTTCAATTGTTTGACCTTGGACAGTAGTTCGATTTGAGTGACAGATTCAGGTAGTTTTTCGGCAGTGATTTCGACACCAGTCTACAATAGTACAGCACAGATATATTTTAGTATACGGAGAATACAAGTTGGTACAATTTGACAAGTAAAAAGGAAATGAAGGCACTTACCTCTCTAGCAGCCTTGTCTTTCATACGGACATACATGGAAGAATCTTCGCGTCCACCTACTTGAACGATTGCCAAGTGAGGATTAAAGTGGGGGTACTTGAGTTTGATGTCAATGATGCTCTGTTTGACATTGCTACGAACATTTCTATGAAAAGGAGGAGTAAAGACGAGGTTAAATAAAAAAAAAGATCATTGAAAAAAAAAAAAAACGTCAAAATTACTTACCGTGCCACGGTCCTACCATCGATAATAGTTGCGGTCGTACTATAGTGTCGTGATAAATATAATGAAGACCGTGATTTGGGTATATAAAAAGAAGACCGGGGTAAAATGGATAAACGTGATAAAGCAAACAGCATATATCAGAGTGGCACAACCTTTGTAGACAAAAAAGAAGAGAGAAGGAGCAAAAGAAAAACGAAAAAAGGATATGGGTTTTTTAAACACCGATTTTTTTTTTTTCAATTTTATTTGTGGGCAAGGGTCAAGCCATTGCAATAAAAATACATAACAATCATAAAATTGCATATAAAACTACACTAAAACAGCATCTTCACGTTGGATGAACCGTACAGAGTATTCTTCTGGCATCAGGACTATTCCACCGTCGACAAAGTTGTTCAAATCGGGATACTTGCCGTTCTTGGCTGGATGGATTTTGTATTGTGCGAAGAGCTTGACAAAGACATTGAAGATCTGAGTTTCGGCCTGTGTATACCAATTCAAGGGGTCAGCATATCATACGTCTTTTTTTTTTTTTTTTTTTTTTAGTTTTTTTGACAACATCTTACCAAATAAATACCGGGACAAATACGTCTGATAATTGAACACATACAAAGATAAAATAAATGAGTTAGCTATTGCATAATGATCATAAATGAAACAATTTTACCTTCCCCAACCGAAATTGTAATGATCCCTTTGTTGAATATTCCCAGCTGCAGATCCCATCATTGTTTTATTGCCCAAGTGAAGAAAACGTTCAGGGGTGAAGGAGTCGGGGCGACTATAGGCGGTTGAATTCTTATGCATCAGATACATATTTGACAACAATATATCCCCTTCGCAGAAGTGGTATCCTTGGTAATCAACTATAATAAAAGCGCAAAAATTACAGGAATCAGTCTCATCGTCTTCGCCATGTAATACCATTTATAAATCAAATCACGATTTCACTTACAGTCTTCGTTCACAACATGAGGAGCATTGAATGGCACTGTAGGTCGATACCGCATACATTCCCGTTGAACTGAAGTCATATATGGCAAATGTTCGCGGTCAGCAAATGAAGGTAGGCGTCGATATGTTGTAATAAAGGCATCCAATTCTTTGCAAATATTATCTTGTACGTCCATGTGATGTGTGAGAATAGCAAAGGCCCATCGAATTGATACAGAGATGGTATCTGTTCCCGCAACAATAAGATCACCTGAAATCATAATAAAAAAAATAGTAAATTAGCCGATATCGATCATACTTATTACGCATACTCTGTATGTAAATACATCATTGTTCTTCTTTTTTTCTTTTTTTTAGCTTACTCATTGTCACCAATATATCCAAATCATCCAATTCGAATTCATCCATTAACTTGTGTAGGCCTTTGGCGAGACAATCGTTTTCTTGTTGTAATGAGTCTGCAATGAGCTTGTTAAAAATTCTATCCCGATAGGACGATACAAAGTGCTGCATTTTTTCTGTCTTTTGAGCCAAATTGTCAAACCAAGTCAACCACGGGAAGAATGTTCCAAGATAACCAAACGCCCCGGCGTATTTTCCGCCTTGATCAATAAAATCGAGGATTTCCAGAAACAAAGGGTCCTCAGGAGAGGAGGCACGGGTGGAGAAACAAGTCCGCATAATACAGTTATATGCTGCCCAGTGGACCATTTTCATGGGATTGATATCCTGTTCATCACCATTCTTGTTGTTCTGCACCAAGGAGTCAATCAATGCATCCGCTTCAAAAGATAAAATGTCCCCGTATTCGTCCACTTTGTTTTGAGCCAAGATGGATAAAACTATATTGACAGTAACAAAGAAGGTTAGTCAATCAATTTTTTTTTTTTTTTTTGTCAGTGTAATCATCCTTTACCTGCTGTCCTTGTATTTTTCCATTTTTTAGTATTGTCAGCAAATACGATTCCTCTACGCAAGTGTATCACAAATACACTAATCAGTAAAAAATTGTAAATATACCAGACTTTAATGATTTTAATTACCGTCCATTGTAAGCATAAATATCATAGCCATAACTTCCAGTTGGCCTTCCAGACGTTTTGGCACCATGCGTCATGAAAATATCGTGACCAATGAATGGGTCAGAGATCATAATCCATTGTTGTTTTCCCATTTTCAGTCGCAAAAGAGGACCTATTCGTTCACCATATCAAAATATAAGTATACTGTTTTTTAAGCCACTTTAAGCAAACAAAAAAAAAAAAAAAAAAAAAAAAAAGCCAATGATATTACCTAAAGCTTCTTGCCACTTGCTTATTTGCAGAATTGGAACAGAGCCAAGCGATAAAAGCTGACCTATTGTAATAAGATAGAAAATATAGTTAGACAATATACAGGCGAAAAAGGTCATTATATCTTTACCAATGACCGGAAACCCGGCATCAGGAAACGGAATGGGGATTTCTCCTTCCTTGGGTTTACGCGTTGATCGAGTTGTACGTTTGACAATAGCATACAACACAAAAAGAGTACTAGCAGCTGCAATTGATATGACAGGAAGTTTCGACTTTTTAATAGAGTCAAGAGCGAACATTTGAAAAAAAAAGTAGTGTGCAAAGAAAAAAAGAAAGAAACGAAGACACGATATCTTGAGTGTAACTGAATTAAAAAACCTTTTTTCGGCGGTTTTGAAATCCCGAGAGGAAACGTTCCACTGTGACACTTCCAATTTATGATTATAGCGACCCTCGTGCCCCGAAAAAAGCCATCTTTTCATTTCACACCACATTTCCTTATTCAATTTCCTGTGTGGGTGGGGGAGCACTTCAATATATATACATGTATATATATACCTCTATTTTAAAGACGCTTGACCAAAAGTTGATGAAAGCGTAGACAACCCAAAGAAGTAGGTTAACTCCGCTTGCATTAATCAGGCTATGATCATTGCCAGGCTTTGGTCCCTGTAAAACTTTTGTGCGCCTCAAAAATAGGGTTCGTGATATTCCATGAAAGCCTTCTTTTGATTCAAAACGAATCCATGACTTTATACAAGCATTTTAAATGCAAAAATGTGAACTACTTTTGAATGAAAAATGTTCAGTTATTACTACAACCAGCTTCCGTCTTTTCCCATAAAAATGGTCAGGTGAATTCTTATGGTTCCGCAACAAAAAACATCTACGCTTCAATATGGCCACTTAAAGCTCAACATTACCTAATAGATATCATGATAAGAGCATGATTGCTTCAGCCTGTATACTTCTTTTCTTTTTTTTTGTTATATGCAGAAGAAATAAAAATTAGAATAGCGGGTGAGATATATACAGTATGTTAAGTTTAGTGGAGGTTACGCTGAAGGCACGGTCTATGTTCAGTTATATAGATGTTAGAGTTAAAATAAGACTGTATCTCATATTATGTGACTTAAAAAAACTGTGATTCAAGCGCTAGGGATAATGTAGGTATTCATAAATAAGCCGAAAAGCAACGCAAAAGTTTATAACCATGGCATGACAAAGTTTTATTTATATGATTGGCAGAACAGGAATAATGTCATCTTTATAATAATAAATGGCAATCGCAAAACAGTTTCAATAGCAACACTGCTTACTAAAATATGAATCTTAGGTTGTTTAATAAATGAATAAAAAAGCATATTTTATTGAAGCATATTGTTAGATACTAAAACTAAGGACGAGGGGTTCATTGTAATAAGGGAAAGATATATTGAATGACGGAATGAATGAGACTAATGTGAGATTTGAAGAAAGGTCAACTCTAATCTAAAGATACAAATGTAAAATGGAGGATAATATACTATACAAGACATGAAAAAAAGTAGAAGGGGGGGACGTTTTATTGAAAGCACAACAACGGTCAACACTAATCAAAAAGCGGTGATGGTGGTAAAGAGAAGAATCTATTGGACAAAAGATGAGAAAACCCAATGAAATATTTTTCACTGAAACAAGTAAAACAAGAGATATTTATTCAAATGCAGTTACATACTAGACAAACTAACACTAAAACTAAGCTAATGATGGCTCGGAAAAAGCAAACTAATGGTGATCCCAAATCCTGAATCCAAAATGAAAGGGTTTCCCCAAGCATCATGTAATCTCTGAGCTGAAACCCCTTCTAAACTAGTCCTGATACTAATCTCAGTTCAAAATAACCTAAAAGAAGTTGAATGGTGAATAAAAAAATGAAAGGCAAAAAGAAATTGGAAAGAAAGAGGGAGTGAAA
Organism: Absidia repens; assembly: GCA_002105175.1. Lineage (NCBI taxonomy): Eukaryota > Fungi > Mucoromycota > Mucoromycetes > Mucorales > Cunninghamellaceae > Absidia > Absidia repens. The sequence goes on from MCGE01000020.1 coordinate 388,302, forward strand.
AAGAAATATTTATTCACGTGGTCGGGATTTGAAAAATATTTATGTGATCGATTTCTAGTGATTTTTTTTTGTCCATTGCTAAACAGGAAAACCGTGTTTTTTTTCTTTGACACTTTTTTACAACCATAGAACAAAATCAACATGGCAGCTCTCTTCTAATGACAAAAACCACTACCATTCAATATCGGTATCATCGCTGTTCTCTTCTCTTGGTGTCTTTGCAAACAAAATGTAGCCATTTGGAGTAGTTTAGTTTCTCCCTCCTTTTCAATATAGAATAACTTGCCACACACCGTAATAGGCCTTATTCTCTTTGACTGGGCTTTAATACTGCGTTGTATTCTTCCACACTCATCCATACACACACACAAATATATATACATCCCAGTCACCGTCTCACTTTTAGCTAAGTATCATGGTGCTATCATTTGACTACTGTAGTTTAGTTTACTTGCCAAAGTACATATCTTCATTTGAATAAATATGTCTTGTCTTGCCCCTTTTACATCGTCTCTCATACGTTTGCTTTGACTTGTCGAATGGGTATACTAACTTCGTACAGAACATGTATGTGTAGGGAAAAAGAAAAAAAGGGTATCGGTACAAGGCGAATTTGATCAACCGTCCGTCTTCCTTACAGGGATTTCACAAGAAAAATGTATGTGAGAGGGATTGATTGAATGGTTGCTGTGTCGGATGCATGAAAAAAATAGGCAGGAATCTGCGCATAAAAATATGGTGATTGAAGTAAACTGGAAAGTGATAAGAAATGATGGCATATCATCCAGTGAAGATTATCGCTTTAAACGAACTATCATATATACATATACATAAACTACGTTGATTAATATCTTCAGTAATTGGACGAAATAAAGATCTTGAGAATAAATAAAAACATTTCAATTTTTTATTTACAAATTCATAGTGTGAAAAATAAGCATTTTGTAAATCTGTAGGTACAAAAATGGTAACGATAATAATACTAATAGCAACATAAAATCTAATTTTGAAACTAATACTAAGAAGGAGGTGGAGGGAGAAGTGCAGTAGAGAAAGCGACTAAAATAGGGGTACTCGTCAGCCAGAAGACCTTAATGATCTTGTTTCCAAAGGCAATAGTATAATACAGATACCAACAAAAACAAACCCAACCACGCTAACATAAAGAGGTAGGACGGCCTTGACAGTGAATAAGACACCAGAGAGAATTGGACTGGCAATACCAGCGACACGGCCAAACCCAGAGGCGGATCCCACCGCTGTTCCTCTTATGACTGTATCAAAGACTTCAGGCGTATACCCATAGATAACAGCATAAAGTAGAGTGGCCAAGAAAGATACCGATGAGGATGACATGAGCATTGCTGTACGTGATTTAATGACAGAGAATAGAAACAAGGCAATGGCGGAGCCAAACGCTGAGAAGGCCATCGTTCCCTTTCTTCCTAAACGAGTTTCAATCATGTAAGAAGCCATCTACAATTGTCCCCAAGAGTAGGAAAAAAAAAAAAGAAGTAAGAGTTGAATATCATATTTATATTTGCAGTATTCATTTTATTTTTTCCTGTCTCTTACCACGGAACCGGGAACACCAGCCATTGAGTAGATCATGTAGTCCCAATAAACGTCTTTTCTTGTTGGTGGCGTCTCGCCTTCGTATCCCAAACTTTCCAAATATTTCGGTAAAAAGACATTGAACATGGTGAATGCCATTGATGTAAACGTCCAAATCCCCCATATCAATAAAATCGTACGCCGCCATTTGTAACTAAGAAGAATAGACCAGCTATTAGTGTTGTTTTGGTGAGAAGGAGAAATCACGTCCTCCAGTGGTGGTGAATTGGCACCCAAGGTCCTGATGCTGCTTTCCTCGTCTAACGTTCGTCCATTCCTATGGTATGTTGCTGCTGCTGTCGGAGCCTCTGCTGAAAATATCTCTCCTGCTGCTGTTGTCGAATCGAATGGTGGTGGGCTAAAGCCTGATGGTGGTGTGTTGTCAGTGGCACCTTGGTCAGTTGATTTGTTGGTAAAGTGAGGCGATGCCAATAACCCATCTTGTTCATTCATGCCATGCCCATTGCCGCCATCATCATCGTCATAATCATCGTAATGACGATCACCGCTTCCTGTATCGCTACTGCCATTGTTGCTGGAGCTGTCACGTTGCTGTTTTTGATCATGTAAATCCGATGTTTGTATATCCACGTGATTATTTCCATTCATTTTCGCAATATCTTGAAGGACGATAATGGTTTCCCGGCGCTTGTTGTTGTTGAGTAGAAATTTCGGTGTTTCTGGTAACCGTAGACAAAACGAGCGTGCCGCCATCATAGATAAAGTGAGCATCCCGACCGAGAACAACAGAATTCGCCATCCACGGTTTTGAGTGGCCACATCACATTCAGGTGAAAGAATATCAGGGGTCGGTTCAGGGCAGCTGGTGGAAGGCAAGATAATATAACCAAGAATAGACGCAAAGACAGCACCAAATGAGAAGAAGACCGACATAAAAGTCAAGAGATAATGATATTCCTTGGGTAAGAATTCCAAATACAGTGCACCTACCATGAGAAACAAAAAAAAAAAAAAAAAAAAAAAGTAAGTAACAATAAATTGAGACACGTAGCCCATGGCACCATACTATTTACCATCAGTCGGCATATTGCCACCCACACCAAACCCAAGAAAGAATAATAAGACACAAAGACTCCAAAAGCTAAAGGCAAAACTGGATAGGATTCCAAAGACAGAAGTGATTGCCAAGGTCATGGTATATGGTAACTTGCGTCCCCTTGTATCAGAATAGCTTCCCCAAAAGAAGGAGCCCAACATCATGCCAGTAAACAAAGAGCTTGACACAGTGCCGATCCATTTGTCGTCCACTTTGAAATGATCTACACGGGAAATTTAGATCATTACATGAAGAGTCACATGCATAAAAACGTCTACTTTTTCAGCTAGCTACCTTGCACCCTAGGTAATATGATGGCCACCGTCTATATAAATAACAGCAATTAGTAAGATTGAATCATAATAATGATACCTTTTTGCCAAGTAGATCTTGTTTACCTGAAGCCACATCTAAACAAATAATTAAAAGCATCAGTACTGCATTACTAAGATCGTATTGTTTAGATGACTGATCTGACCATTTCTCAATCTTACGTTATCTGCTAACCAGCCAAAACCACAAAGTATCTAAGCGTAATATAACACATATTAATGTCTATCAATGGATAGTATGAGCTACAATAGACTTACTAGTAGAGTAGTATGGAAGCGACCATAGCCAACTCGAGCAAGCAAAGCATCCAAAGTGTCGTCCACCGATCGAATCATTGTTGAGTCGTATTCATCTTGATCTGAATTGACTTGAGTTTCTTCTGAAGGAAGTGGTGTAAATTGGTTAGAAGAGGAAGACAGCATAAAACAGAAAGAAAAAAAGAAAATATCAAGAAAAAAAAAAAAAGGGAAAAAAGAAAGAAAAAAAAAAGCATAGGTAAAATATTCTGGTATCATGCCAGGTCACTTGGTCAACGTGCCATTTTTGGAATGGCGCAGTTGAATTAAAAAAAAAATTAAAGCAGGAGAATCATTGAATTTCACCCTACTCCAAATAAACCCATGTCTAACTTATGCGACTATGATTGACGAATATACCAGAACCTTGGTTGTGTGCTTGCTTTTAAATCAAATAAAGGTTATCATGCTGGAGGAAGAAAAAAAAAAAAAAAAGGAAGGGTGGTAGGCCCTTTTTTTTATTTTACTGTGCAACACACATGGTGATCCCGATCAAGCGAATATCTCCTATTCAAATTTATCATTCTCTTTTCCTCTTCAACAGAAATTAAGACTTGGCTAAACACGGTGAACACAATATCTTCTTTTAAACTGATACCATATATGTAACATTTTGATGGTATAAAATGAATCGGGGTTAGATCTTCTGCAAGCAAAAAAAAAAAAAAAAAAAAAAAAATTGAGATCTTTTTTTTTTTTGCTGTCAAAGGGCATGATAGTAAATCATAGCAAAGGGTTAAGTAAGACTGGCGGGGTTGAAAAATCAAGCACTGTCTGCACAAATAAACCATAAAATTGAATCTGGCGACTGTCAATTTTTTTTTCCTCTCTCTCTCTCCTCTTCTTACATTCATCCTTTTTTTCTTTTTTCCTTCTCTCTCTCTTTCTACATTGGTGATTGTGAAATGGAAAAGCCATCATTCATTTTAACAAACCAACCAGATTGGGGTGAATTTTCAGCACAAGTGGTGTCCCTTTTTGCCATCACCATCACCTGCTCCTTATTTGGTGTCAAAACCTTCAATATCAGATATCTCAAATTAACCTATGCCCGGTGGTTGGTCGTCTCACTCTATATTTGTTCTTGGGCGTTTACTTTTTCAAGTACGATTTTGGCTTCCACAAACAACGGTAATAATCAACAACAGCAACAGCAGCAGCAGTAATAAGAAATTGGCTTGAAATTTTTAATGCGTTTACATACATACCTTTTGTTTTGTTAGGGAATTATACTTCTTGTTTTTTATCTATCATGGCGTGCGATCTTTTTTATTGTGGGACAAAAATGATTATTTACTTATGGTGTGTGTAAATGACAGGTCGCCTCGATCGTTATCAGATATTAACTTGCATTTTTACTTATATATTATAGGCTGATTGAACGTGCATATCTTGTGTCTGACGGTCGAAATAATCGCATGGATAACTGGACTTATAAGTTTCATTTGTTTCTTATGAGTCCCTACATCATTATTTTTGTACTTATGGTAAGGACGTAGTATGATTGATAATCCATGACAAATCAAACCATTTCAACTCCTCCTTTTTTCTTTCTAATAGATGATTTATCATAACTCGATCATGACAGACTCTGGAGAGTGCTACATCGGTTTACAACCTATTGCCAATATTCCTGTCCTTGTAAGTATTTATCTTTATATATACAGCATGACAAACAAAACAAAACAGCAAAATTTCAACAAGCGAATGAAACTCAACTCTATCTTGTCTTCTTATAATCATTTATCTAGGTGTATGACACGGTATGTACAACAATACACAACACAAGCTTACGATAGCGAGCACGGTTGCGGAACAGAACAACGGAAATAAGGACAATTTTTCATTAATGACTTTTTTGGGGGATGTTGATGATCCTTTCCTTTTTTTTTTTGTTTTCATAGATATTCAATTTATATATGACCATTTTGTTTGTGATTCCTTTGATCCGAGTAGGCCAAGGTGTGAATAATTTTGATTGGAAATCATCGCGACTGTATCATTTGACAAAACGTAGTTTGATTGCGTCAACGGTATGTCTTGTGGCCTCTTTTGCGAATGCTCTCAGTGCAACGATCTTGGAAGGAAAACAACGTGGATTTCTTTGTATGATGTGCTGCACGATTGATGTCACGATTAATGTCTTGACCATCCACTGGGTCACCAATCCTTCCACCAAACAAGACCGCTCTCATTCCAAAGCCGGTCTCAGTCGCCTTTCTTCAACATCCGAATCGCATACCACGAACCTGTCTACCACCCTCGATTCGTCCCATGGTTCACAATCGGAAGCGTATCACCATTACAAACAATACAAACAGCAAGAAAACACCCAACAAGACCAACCACCTTCCTTTCCCTACACTCATGCCAATTGGTCTGCTTCCTCCATTCAAGATTCCCAGTGTAGCACAAAATCATTAACCAACACTCCCATTAGTTAGCCTTATTTCTTTTTTTTCTACGATTCACTCTGCTATACTATCGTACCTTCTATCTTCTCTCCTTTCTTTTCCTCTTTTTTTTTTTTTTTTTGATATTACACTCCTTTTCTTTTCCCTATATCACTGTACATTCCCTATAGTTTATACCCTCTGTCAAATTCTTCTTTATTATATATATATATATAGCATTTATTCAATAAAATATTAATTGATAAATATATTGACTTGTCCCATTTTTTCTTATTATTATATATAACGTCGTGAGAAATAGTGTTAGTTATTTATCGCTGAGGAGGGGCTTTCACTCATCAAAAGGAAGATCCTCGGTAATCGGAGTTGGAATGTGGCACAGATTCAGGGCCCAAGTTTTTGTTCCTCAAAATCCAGGCACGATCTGATTATTCCCATCATATTTTAAAAATGAATCAGATAGAAAAGGAGAGATAAACAACCAAAAACGAAAACGTGATTCTATCCGACTGTTAACAACAGCTCAAAAGATTTTTATTTGTCGATGACAGTTTCTTTTTTTTTTTTTTTTTTTTTTTTTTTACAGAATCTGCTCCCACTACCAAAAAAAAAAAATCTCGTTGTCACTCACTTTGTATAAAAAGCCACTATCATCACAAACTATATAAGGGTATTTCATTCAATATCACAGTATATATCAATATACGCAAAAAAAAAAGACATCCATTTTCATTTGTAAAATATAGTTTGACATTTATTTAAAAAAATATAGTGTAAATAATAAAAACTAAGTAGATGATATATGTATATATAAAAAGACAAGAGTAAAAAGAAAAGAAAGTGAGAGAAGGTGGGGGGAAGTGAAGGAAAAGGGGTGCAAAAAAAATGTGACTACATGACTAAATCCAAAAAAAAAAGGAAAGGGGGGACGAGGAGGGGAGAGTTTTTTTTTTTTTGTTTTTTAAGAATATGCCATGTACATGGAGCTAACACGTTTCAGACTACCTAATTCCAATTGAGGAGGTCCATCATTTTTGGGTGGCTGTTGTTGTTCTTGCGCACCAGGATATTGTTCTACACAGTGACGAGGGAACACACCCTTGGCATTGCCGCGGCTCAGATTGACCCCTTGACACCAACCATCATCGTATTCCACAAGAATTTCAATGCGATCGCCCAGTTGAATATCGATTTCATCACTCAGCGTAGGCGAGTACGTCGACACCACATTGAATACACCTAACGAACCTTGTGTCGTGGCCTCTGGTTGTTGTTGTTGTTGCCCACCAGCCTGCTGGAGTGGCGGTTGTTGTTGTTGTTGTTCGCTTTTGGTGTCTCCGGTGATGGCAGCCGCCGCGCCAATGGCACCTGCAGCTGCAGCAAGAGGCACTTGAGATTTTTCAGTGGCGGGGGCCGTGGCATAATATTGCTGTTGTTGGTAAGGAGGAACATCCGACATGGGTGAGAGAGGTGGAGGAGGGGAGTTGTAAGCGGGGCTGATGGGGGGCATATGGACGGCTTGAGGCATTTGTTGTTGTTCTTGGTGATACGTTTGTGCCATGGGTGTGCTGTTGCTGTTGTTGTTATAGGCGGAAGGAGGATCGTGGCTGCCGAAACCCATGGTGAATGGATCAGGATTGGGGCTGCGTCGCGTTCGTTTCTTGCGTCGCATCATCACAAACGCGGCAATGGCACCGACAACGGCAAGAACACCAATGACAATCCCGGCAACCGCACCGCTGGAGGTACCGCCACCATTGCTGTCAGCTGCTGAGGAAGATGACGGTGATGATAGGGACGATGAGCTTGATGCGCTTGGTAATAATCCAGAGGCGGAGGAGGCATCGGTGGGTGAGGATGAAGCAGCGCCAGAGGAAGACGCAGCAGCTGAATGAGTCGATGCGGCCGCTTTGGTTGTGGCTTCCTTGGATGTAGGGGTCGCTTTTTGAGTGGATGCCGCTGCTGAGGATTTCGTTTCCTTTGGTGGGGTTTTGTCGCTAGATGTTGGTTTGGGATCTGCTGAGGGTTTCGCTGCTGTGGGTGAAGATTCCTTTTTCGAACTGGTTTCCTCGGCCTTGGAAGAGGTTTCAGCATTGGCAAACAAGTTGACAATGCGATGTTCACCTAAGATGAATACAAGTATTTATAAATATAGATTAGCACCTGGGAATATATAAAATGAGACACAAGGATGAGGATTTGTTCGTTACCTTTAATTGGTTGGGTGTAATCGCGAATCATAGGTTGAACATGAGGTACTTCGTTCGGGTGCCAAAGGTAACGTGCCTGAGTGACGGGAATGACTGCAGCTACCGCCATCAGAATGGTGGAAGTAGAAGTCATTGGTGATGAAGAGTGCATTGTATTTCCAAAATAAAGTCAATATATATTATTTTTTCAAATAATAGACTAGAAAATAAGAGTGATACTAAAGGAGAGGGATGGGGTAATGAGCTTGATCGTTCAAAAGAAAAGAGAGGAAGGGGAAGAGGGTTTGTGCTTTTTTTTTTTTAATAAATGTAGAAAAAAAAAAAGAGGGAAGAAAAAAAAAGAAAAAGGGGATAATGAAAAATGGAGGAGGATTGAGGGCGGACACTGTATAAAGGAGAGCGAGGATCGCTTGTTTTACGCTAGGTTGATTTGGAGCGTTACACAAAATAATATTCGATATTAAAGTACGACCAATTTTTTATATTTCACCAGCAAATCAATGGCACTAGATGACTATTGTGAATGGCAAGGTTTTTCTATAATTCCAAAAACAATAAAAAGATTATGATAATAATAATTGGCCTTATTGATACACATAGCCTTGATACATATATCAAAAAAAAAAAATGAAATCAATCATCCTCATACACACGCATATAATAAAACGCTGGTCGCACATTTTTCATATTAGAACACATTTCCCTAACCAGCAGTTTGCAAGGTGAGAGAGATGTCTGCAATATATTTCATCCTGCCTGATGCTCATCAACCTAAACACTTCTATTCAAGCGCCTCTTTTTTTTGAGTTGGTGTTAGTTACACAGAGACGAAAAAGTATAATACTACCAAGGACACTACAACATTTGATTTTTTGATTGGAATGAAAATGGGGGCGGTGATTTTATTTGATGTTTTGTAATCGATAAAAAATAATGGAAAGTATATAAAACGCAGATATAAAGGGATGATCAGATAATAAAGAAGGATTTGTATAATATATATACATATATATATATATAATGATGTGATAAAATACACATCATGTAAAATGATGAATGGATAAAAAGTGAAGAGATGATATAAATAGAAAAAAACTAGACTAGACTAGACTAAAAACAAGTGGAATTAATAAATGTATCTACAAATCTAATAAGGGAGTGGAGATGGGGGGGGAAGGGGGAGGGACGGAGATAAGGGCAGGGAGGCAAAGGAAAAAGACGATTTTCAGGCAAAGGCATTGATGGGGTCCAAGAAAGGCGAGGGCGCGCAGTAGAGGGATGGGGATGAGAATAACCAAAGGAAGCCAGGGTATGATTCAAAGCAGCCATGTGAGAATGTTCGATATGATATTTCAAACCATTTAAATTTTGTATCGTTTACCACATTCACCAATCGTGCATTGATAGGTTTGGGTATATCATTGTCTTCGCCCAGGCTACAGTGGCCATGTTCCTTGTGATATTTCAGACCATTAGGATTCTTGTAAGCCTTGTCACATCCTTGAACAAGGCACTTGTATGGTTTGTCAGCGTAAAGATCTATACAAAAAAAAAAAAAAAAAAGGATCAGTTCATTTGTACCGCTCGATGGGACAACCTGATATATATAGAGATGTACTTACAGCTTGTGTTGGCTGAGGCGAGTAATGCACTAGCATGGGCCAAAAATTCACCATCAGAGAGACCATGGAAGGACTCACCACCAGTAGCAAGGGCCAATTTTTTTGCAGTAGATAAGGTAAGCAGGTCCATTGCATCCGTGGAGGACGAAGCCAATTGCTGAAAGGTTCGTTTTTTGCCGCAAACCAACCTGTCGCTATCACCATCACCATCATCATTGCTGTCACAGGGTGAAAAAGGAGGAGGGGTGGAAGAGTCGTCTGAAGAAGACATGTCAAATGTTGTAGCTTGTAGGGCGGGTTCACTAGATTCCATTTGATCCGATCCATAGTGGCGGTGGTGACTATATATGTCGGCCAAGTAAGAGGCGACTTTTTGATTAGCGGCATCCATGGCAGGGCCAACGCCAGACAACGGGGCGGAGGTACAAGTAGCTTGATCTATAGAAGTCGGCGAAGGGCAACACCAAAGTCCACTATCCCTGTCTTGTTCATTTTCTTCCTCGTCTTGATCTTCCTCGCAATGGACATGACTTTCTTCGTAATGCTGCAACAGATCGTGGAGATCATTTAGGACAAGTCCACAACACGCAAAGTCGCGACAGTAGTCGGCCTCTAACTGACGTGGTTCCAAAGTTGTGTCAATATTGCTTTCGGGTTTGCATTTTTGGAAGTCATATGTACTATGTTACAATAAATAAATGAAACGTTAGTTAATGTCAAATGTTGTAATGTCACATTTCAACATTGTCCATTCCAACATGTATTCAAAACTTACTCAAAGTGGATATCTTGCTTTGGTACTGTGATAGTACTCATACGGCGGATACAGTGATAGTTGAGAGGTACAGGCATAATAGAGTGAGGGGAATATATAAAGTAATGATAATAATAAAGACGGTTAAGAAAAAAAAAAAAAAAAAAAAAAAAAAGTGAAAGAATATAAAGGAAAAGGGAAAAGGAAACCTAATGTCGGGTTTGGCAGGTCAATATTGCACTTTTTTATTGGAGCTGTTTCAATTTCATATAATCACCGCCGCAATCCCGTCGCGACTAAAGCAAATATTCAACCCAGAAGAGTAGTAATCAATCAATCCAAAAAAAAAAAAAAAAAAAAAAAAAGCTTGGAGGCGAAAAGATCAAAATTTTTATTATCCCCGTTTGTGTGTGTGTATATAATAAAAATAAAATGCAGTGTGTATAAAAAAACAAAATAAAAAGCTATCAATGAATAAAAATATATGTAAACTAAAACTAAAACTAAAACTAAAAAACCGAACTATTCTAGATCCACTTCATCGTCGTCTAACAAGGCAGCATAATCTTCGTAAGAGGCAAAAGTGGGCAAAGCTTGCTTTTGTTTCTTCTTCTTGGGCTTTTCTTGTTGTTCATCTTCATCATCAAAGGCGGAGGTTCGTTTTTTAGGAGCAGCTTGGTCGTCACTGTCTTCTTCATCCATGCTTGAAGCGTTCATGAATTCAATTTCATCGTCATCATCGTCACCTCCCACATGGCTGGTCTCCGATTCAAATCCATCATTGTCGTCGTCGTCTTCGTCCTGTGAGTCCAATCCTGCTTCATCGTCATCGTCATCAGCCATCAGTAATTCACGCATAGCTTCATCATCTTCATCATCGTCGTCTTCGTCCATATTGAGATCATCATCTTCATCCAACCCTCCAGGGACAGATGACATCATGGCTCGCCATACTTGATCTTCTTCGTCTTCTTCATCACCTTCAGGTTTCACCTTGCTTGGCTTTTCGGGTTGACCAGCCGCCTTTTGGTTGAAGTATTTGTGGAAGAAAATCTAAACAATACAAAAAAAAAAATTGTCAGTTCATTTCAGTTCCAATTACAATCCATTTTGAACACACAAACACACACACTCTCTCTCACTTACTTCATCTACAGGCACTTGTTCCACCTTCTTTCGCCAGAATTGTTCGGAGTTTAAAGGAATGCTGCTTGGATCCAAGCCGGCAGCACCTTTAGTCAAAAGCACACCTCCATCACGACGATTGGCAAGAGGTTGCATGATTGAGCTACCCTTGGTGCCGACATTCTTCTTAGCATTACGGTACACGAATCGATCCAAAAAGTGCATCAAGGTATGGTGATGGAGATCGGGGTTGTCATCAATCGTTTCACCGTTGAATAAACTAGTAGCATATTTGACCACGGAGGGATGATAATGATCCTTGAATGGAATCTATATGCACATAATAAAAAAAAAGGACTGTGTAAGAACACACACACACACACACACACACACAGTTCCCCCCGCTCAAGGTTCCTTAATAAAATCTTACCAGTTCCCAAAGACATGTTCTTTCGGCATTGCTGTATTGAGGATCCCGTTTTCGTCCATCATAAGTGGTGATAGCAGGTTGTTGTGTTGATAGATCCTTCTTTGTATCCTTTTTGCTGTCTTTATTGTTTTCTTCTTCATCTTCTTCATCATCAGTTGCATCCACAAATCGTTCTTCGTCATCGTCTTCTTCAGGGGTAGTCAACATGGTACGTAGGACAGGTTTCTTTGCCATGATCTATAATAAAGCAAGCACATATAAGTTCAGTTTGTTTACTCCTTTGTCGCTGCCCACCACCACCGATTCCTAATCATCATCTTTTGTTTCAGTCTTTCTTTACCTGACTTAAAGTATAAAATAGACCACAAATAAAGGGAGGTTGATGGTATCCAGCAATTTGCACTGTTCGTTTGACGAAAGCCTTCACACGACGCAAATCTTCATCCGCACTAACGGCCTTGAAGAGTAAGTTGAGATACATGGCTTGTTTGGAGCTAGTCAATAATCGAGGATCAAACATGGATTCATAGAGCGTTCGGTAGAATCGATCAGATTGAGTGTGCTTAGCGAGAGAGATGGAAAAGATCAATGACAAGGCTTGGATGGCTGTGTTGAAAGTTCCGGAATGAGTGATCTTGAATAAAATTTGCATATGCTTTTCAAAGCTAAATAATAAACAAACATAAAAAATAAAAAAAAAGTAAGTAATCGTATCCATGATTATTCTATTCTAGTATAAGCACACACAAACTTACAGTTCATCAGGAAGGGTAGTGAAATGGAAAGCACGGTTGACACCAGTAAGAATCGCTGCAATCATCTTCGAATTGTATTCGTCCACTTCCAATTGTCGTTTTTCTTCGGCCTTTTCGCGGGCAACCTGTTTCTTGTTTTTACGTTCCTTGGGATCACTGGGTGTCTTTTCCTTTTCTTCCTCTTGATCATCCCGAGCGGCATCTTCATCTTCTGTCAATTTCATCAAGCGTCGGAAAAAGGTAAAGTAGAGTTCCACCAATTTGTTGGCCACGGCGCTATCCTTGCCTGTCAAGATGGTTTGATTCAATGTGATCACGGCATAATATTGCGTGCGTTGGGTGATACCTTGGCGTAACAACAATTGTTCAATTTCCCGCACAACATACATCTTCATCCCAGGATGTTGCACCATGAGTTCGTTCAATTTTTGAGCTGATTTCGCCGCCACTTTGTTTTCCGCATCACCAAGTTTGTTCACCAAAAGCTTGAGCAAATTTTGTTCTTGTTCGGGTTTGCCAGACAATAAATCGTGAAGACAGTTCACCATACTGTATCGGACATGCATCAAGGTATCATGAGAAAGAGCCTATATATATACACACACACACACAAAAAAAAAAAGTTTAAGAGACGGTTCTAGTAGTATGGATCACACACACACCCCACCCTTTCTAATCCTATCACTTACTTCAATTTGTTGGATATATTCAAAGTAGTATTTTTTCATAAAATCTTCAAAGACCCATAAAAGCAAGTGTTGTTTGGTGACATTAGGATGGTGGAGAGGACGATCGGCAAAATAGAGGAGCTTGCGATCGGGTAAAGCTGAGCCGACAAACAAATCCTTCAAACTGAGCACCGCCATGTTGGCTTCCTTGCGTCCCTTCTTTTTTGTCATGGTCATGATGGTATCCAACGCCTTGAGTGCATGGAGAGGGGATTCTTGAATCAACAAAGTAAGAGCAGACACTTTATCGTTGAGTGTACCGGATTGCATGATGTTGGACATAAAGTTGCGGTCAGAGGAGCTGAGGGTCGAGCTTTTCAAGGCATCTTCATTTTCTTGATCCAATAAGCTTCGCGCCTCGTCATATTTGCTGGAGATCTCCGTAGCACTGAGCTTTTTGTCCTTTGCCGACGTTGTAGGGATGGCAGGCAATTCGGTGTTGTACCAATAGGGTGTGGGTTCGATGATCTAAGTTCAAGAAGATAGAAAGAAGAAGAAATATATATATATATGAGTTAGATCCCTTTACTATTCCTTTGCGTGTATGTGTTGTTGTCTCTTTACCAAGTTTGCGTTTTTGATTTCCTTTGGTGCGGCTGTCTTTGTTAATGCTGCTGTTTGTTTAGTGGCTACAGGTTCTTCTACTTGGTCGTCATCGGATTCTTCAGAGCTATCGTCGTCAGAGTTGTCTTCTTCAGAGCTGTCACTTTCTTCTTCAGCAGCTTCTTCTTCGTTGTCGTCGTCAGACACATCGTCCACTGGATTTTCTTCGACCTGTTTGTCCTCTTCCTTGTCAAACTGATCATAGATAGTGGTGGTGAAGCCAATGTTTTTGATGAAGTTTTTCAATTCGTTCTGAAGAGCAGCCGCCTATATAAATATATACATAAAAAAAGGAAAGCATATCAGAAGAGATTTTCATACGATCAGTTAGTAAGTCTATCGATTCTATCAACTTACGGCATTGTCATCATCAGCAGTGGCGATCATATCCTCGGTGTCATCGTCGTCAACGTCTTGTAAAAAGGTCACATCGCCTCTGGTACCACCAAGAGACAAGATCTGTTCACGAAGCTTATCGGTGTCTTCTTCACTGGCATGAACCGTTTCTGGTTGTTTCTTGTCTTGTTTTTGTTGTTGCGTAGATTTGACTTTCTTGTCGTTATTGCTGTTGCTGTTGTTGCGGTCCTTTGGTGAGGCTCCCTTTTTCTTTTGAGGTTTAGTGTCAGATTTGGCCATGATCAATAAGAAAGAAATCAAATATTGTAAAAAGGGAAAGAAGACCAATTGTGGAAAAAAAGAAAAAAAATTGACTGGATATTCAAACCAAGCCACCTTCTTTTTTCATGCTGGGACGGTATTTCAAATATTTTATCGAGTCCTGGTGAGCCTTTTATGGAAGGCTGTATTTACATGATATTGAAAAAATACTCAATAAATTCGTATATATGTATATATATATGTATATTATGCAGTTAACGGAGCTGTGCACTGGATATTTTGTAATTGCAGTTCCTCCTCTCTTGCATTTAGTCCGAGGACATACGTTTTGGTTGTGATTTCTGTAGATAGCGCTGTTTAAATTGCTCTTGGTATTTTTTAAGGCACAAAAAAGAAAAGAGGATCGCCGATAGTGGGGGGGGGAAATAAGAAAAACCATTTCTAACCAAACTTACGTCTAGAATTTAACAAAGGGATAAGGGGAAAAAATTAGTCTAATTAAGAGTATATAACAGGACTCATGAAAAAATGGGCCAGACACAAAAAAAAAAAAAAAAAAAAAAAGACACCACTGCCAAGATATATCTAAGATGATTAGCAACATCTATACCGGGTAAATGGGATGCTTTTCAACGAAACAGTCTAATCATGATTAATAAAACAACAACCAACTCTTCAGTTTAGTGCGGATGTGGCTGATTTGGTGGTGAGTGAAATTGAATGATCGGACATACCATTAGCGTCCTTCAGCCTGTAAACCCAATTTATTAGCGAATTTTGACAGACAACAAATGAACCTCTTACATAGTGTTGAGATAATTCGCACATTTTATTTGGCCATTTTCAGTGAAATGGACTATGTATATAATGATATATATTTTTATATATGACGCTTAGGAAAACATCAACTATGGATTTAAAACGTTTATTTTAACTTTCTGGAAATCTGGATCGTCATTGCATTACAGAAAAGAAGCACAAAGGTTTTAATCCCAATTTGGAAAGGCGTACCTTGGCAGGATAAAAATACTTTAGCTCATGCTATTTAAAAATTCTTTGTTTTCTTTTCCCCTTTCTCTTTCTTCTCACCATAGATTTTTATTTTTCTCGACCATGAATGCATTTACTACTGTCGAAGAAAACACTTCTCAACCTACACTCAAAAAATACACCCTTCCTCGTCTGCGATCTTGGCTTCATATTGCGCAAGTCGTTTTTACCATTCTATCCGTTTCTCTGATAGCGCCCGTCATCGCCATTCAATTGAAGTTCCAGGTAAATAAACAAACAACGAAGCGACGCTGATGAACTTTTATGAAAAAACATTGTTTTCATTGGTTTTGATATATGATTTACTGATACCTTTTTCTTCTTGTATATGATAGGGCGGTAGTGCACCTGGACCCAACTATGTATTATTTGTCGCCATATTCACCTTCGTCATTCCTATTTGCTTGGTAGTCTTCCCGTGGATGTATGAAAGCAAGAACAAGATGAAACGGTGTGGCAAGTTTTTCTTGAAGCCAAGGACCAATCTTATCTTTACAGGGTTTTACTCTCTTCTTTGGTTAACTGCGGGGATTGCCGTAACAACCTATGCTATCAATCCTGACTCTTGTAACTTGGATTCGAATATAAAAGATGCTGGCTACGATTCTGCATGGCCTGCTCAGGTAACACGTCAAAAATGGAACAGAACAGAACATGCAAACAGATCAAATGACAATGATACTGATCTAAAAATAATTCTTGTTTTTTTAGTGCAACTGCGCCAGGGTAGCAACAGTGTTGGTATGGATCACTTGTTTGTTATGGATGACAACATTAGTCATGGCACTTGTCGTATTCTGGAAACAAAAACAATTGGTACAGAGAAATCTTCAGAATATTGGCAAGACAAAACAAGAAGCAGCAGAAGTGGATACTGAATTGATGGGTGATGATGACACCAACGAAAAGACCGATGTGACTGATATTGATAACAACCATCACGATATGTATCCACCGCAACAACAGCTGCACCACCATCATCAAGAACAGCCTTCCTTTAGTCACCATCATTCTGCTGCTCCTGTTCCTCCAATGTCAAACTACAACAGCAACCCTGGAATCGTGGCTGAAGTGACTGAACCTTCTTTCTATGCTAATCAACCTTATCCATCGGCTTCCATGACGTCAACACAATACCAACAACCGTCTTCTATCACACCACACCCTCCTCAGCAACAGCAGGAATATTACGGTGATGTTGCCGTATCCCAACAACACCAACCTCTCTTACCATTAGCTGTGATGCCTGAACCCCAGCACTACAAACAACAACATGGCATTGTGTAAAATAGTTTATCGTACCCCCTTTAACCATTCCTGTTATTATTATTTGTCTCATATCCACACAACCTTATTATTTGTATATTTAGTTTTTTATTTTAGTCTATAATAATCATCCCCCCGCATCTCTCTATATGTTTATTTTTTGATGTATCAATAAAGAAACCATTCAATGAACCTTCTTTTAATTTTGTCAATATCCAATAGTATGTATATGTATTCATTTCTATAGTGCAGCTCGGCAAGAACGTCAAATAGAAAGGGAACGTCATGGAAAGTGCTATCTATAAGGATTTTTATTTTATTCTACAATAAAATGTTTTACTTGGCATGATAGTAGGGATGAAAAGGGACAAAGATACGTGGTTGGGTGTTTTTTGTTTTGTATATATATATATATATATATATATATATCTACGTAAAAACCCCTTGGGCATTTGAATTGGTCGGTTCTGGCTGGGGGGGGTCGAGGATTGGAAACAGCAAGACATTTATCAAACCAATAGGAAAAAAAGCAATTTTATACGGCCAACCTAAATATCATACCTTCCGGTGCGCTTCTATCATCGCTCACTGCGTTTTATTTTTTTTTTTCATGCACCCACCAAAACTCTCACCCCAATATTTGGAAACCTTGTACTGTACAAAACTGTACTGTACTACACTAAACGGAACGCTTAGCACGACGTTTGATCGATACTCCCGGATGCCTCATTCTTCTTTTTGGAACGTGTACACCAGTTTGACTTTTTCTACATGCACAATCACTATACAATGCGGATATTCTCATCTGGCATAAAAAATTAAACGTATGGAAGACGATGTAAAAAGATAAGTCATATTTTATTCAGAGATGCAAATATAAACTATGACAACTAAGCCAAACTGGTCTAATGATCGTACTATAAAACAGATCTAAATGTGAGATAATAAGGAATGTGTGTCTGTGAGTGTATATTGTCGGACGGGGGTCATCTTGTTATAGAATGAACATGAGTTAGGATAAAGTAGTCCAAAAAAAAGGGTAAGCCACCCTTGGTGAGTGATAAATTATTATAAGCGGGTTAACTAAGCTAGTCCAAATTGCTCCATTCCGCCTGCAAAAGTATCAAAAAAAGAGAACAACCATGCTACCTATATTGAATGGTAAAGATTTCTTTCATGAGAAGAAAACTGGCTTGTTGATCTTGTTCTACGGTGTGAAAAAGCTAGCACGGCTTTCCTGTTTAGCAATGGAGAAAAATAAATCTTTCACAGAAATATATTTCACATCCCGCCCACGTGGGATTTTTTTTTTTGTTGACTCCCATTTTTTTTCCCTCTCTCTTTCTTTCTTTTTTTTTTTTCACCATTCAACTTCTATGGGGTATTTTTGGACTTTGATTAGTGCCAGGTCTAGTTTAGAAGGGTTTCAGCTCAGGGATTACAAGGTGCATGGGGAAACCCTTTCATCTTGGATTCAGGATCTGAGTGCACCATTAGTTGAGTTTTTGGAGCCTTCATTAGCTTAGTTTAGTATCAGTTTGTCCATAGTTTGTATCTATATCTGACTAAAATATGTCTTTTTTTACCTCCGTCAATACAAAAAATGTCTCGTACTATTGATACCATTTTTAATACCTTCAGTCCTTTTGATTATTGTTAACCATTGTTATGCTCCAATTGTAGATCGCCCTTTAGTATTTCTCATTATTTTATAATATATTTACTCCCACTTTACTGTTTTTCCTTTAGATTATTGTTGACTGTTCTTCAAGCTCACATCTCACATTACTCTCCATCGTTGCTTCTTCCAGCAAATCCTTCCATTGAATTCCCTATTACACAGAATCCCTCGTCTTTAGTTTTAGTATCTATCAATAGGCTTCAAATAAAATATGCTTTTTCAATAACCATACTCTGACCCATCATATAATAAACAAAGTCGCTATTCAAGCACTTTTATCAGTGTCTCTACCAAACATTTGCTCTCTATGTCACTCATTATTACTATTCCCCCACCCATGTTGTCAACATAGCCACCCTTAGACTAGACATATTGTATATATCCAGATCGTTAGCTTATTTTTGTGTGTGTGGTATATATAATAAAAAAATCATGAAGCCTCAAACCGAAGTCATTTGAGCTCCCAAGGAACCGCTCACATATTAAGAAGCAAGGTAGTTGGTAGTGACTAAACCACACTTCAATAATCCCCCTATCCCCTTCTGACATTTAGTAGAACAAATATTTTGCAAGCGTGAATATAAAAATTAAGGTTTACTTTACGTTCTCGCTGAACAGCACCAGACACTTCACGCTATGCCGTTATTGGTGGTTTTCTGGATGGCACAAGTTGTATTACTTTACAGTATTAGGCATACATAATACAATCGACACATGATATTATAGTATTTATCTACAATTGGAAAATATACTCAAATATTGGCTCTGATCACTTGGATAGAGTTGTCTACGATGTGCTGATTCCCATCACCAGAAAAAGTAGTATTACTTGCGGAGACTGAAGTTAACAGCATGGATGTAAATCCAAAGATGCCAGGTGATTTTTTTAAAGACGTTTTGTGTTATGATAAACACATTTCCCTTCCGAATTTTTATTTATTTATTTATTTATACAAGTATTCAATACATACTGTAAGTGCAGTTGATCAAACGTTTCATCCTCTGGGAATAAAAAGACATGCTTGTTAGCCAGAGGTTTGTCATATCATATGACAGATTTGAATTACAAGCAATGAATTAGACAAAGCCATACAGGACACTGGTAGACTGTGATAATAGATCAGTGTCTTATGCGTGACTACCGGGTCCACAGATGAATAATCGTTTTTAGTGCGATTATATTGTTGAACAAGTGTAAAATGCGAAGACGACACCAAGTTGGGTCTCAACGGATAAAAACAACCCCTTCATCCTTCTTTCTCTACAGTAGCATTACTTTATATAAAATTCCTTCAAACGTTCCTCATATTACTATGGACAGATTTTTTTTATTTATATTTTATAGCATTAAAACAATTGTTTGATAGATGAGAAATAATAAAAAGAACAGCACGCGGAGATTCAATACTATGAGAGGAAATTTCCCACTTTGCATTGGCCATACTCTTGATCAGCGAGATTCGTATCTTGTTACTGGAGGAGGCTCGCTCTTGACAGCATCTGTTTTTGCTTTGTCAATAAATTCCTTGATTCCTCCGAATACCCGGCTAAGACTGAATCTGTTCTTCCTAGTATGCTCATTTGAGCGAGCCTGTTGTTCAGTTGGTGAATTACCTAAATGACACCCATGTCAGTCCGATCATAATCATCTTTATTTGGATTAAAATGCTTGCTTTTACAGTACCTTCAACAATATGATTTTCTTCGGAGTTCATGATTTCTTTTGTGATTTACAGGTTAAAAAAAAAAAAAAAAAAAAAAGAGAAGAGAGATCGAGACCAAAAGACACATTTCTGTCTTTATATATTGATGTTGATTTAGATACAATAGGACACATAAAATAATCACAAGACTGCGGTTGTATTTATTTCAGTTTTACAACTAAAAATTAAAAAATAAAAAAAATTAGTGCGTGAAAAATAAACGTAATTCTCGAGTCACAAGTGTTTACTCTTGCTATAAAGGTTTTGGTCGATTTAAATAGACTTTTTTATGAAGTCAACCCTCTATTGCTATCACCATCTGCACCGGCATCGTTCTGTGCCACGATTGACTCCAATACCTATCAGAAAAAAAAGGAAGCGTTACTGCTCTTTTAGTCATTTGATAATTATCTCGCTGTTCAAAAAAAAAACTGTGGATCTTATTAATCGGTGTTTCAAATTTATGAGAAAAGGGAGGCATTTTTGTTCCTCTCTTTTTATTGTTCATTGTCTTGCATTCTTATCATCTATAACGTGCAATGTCATTGATGTCAAGCTACTATCAACCATCAACACAAAACATGCCTTCGAATCAACAACAGCAACAACAGCAACACCAACAACAACCAACTTTACTCGAATATATATCTGAATTGGTATCAAAACGAGTTTCCACCATTCAATACCTCTCTCGAACACATCAAGGCAATACTCACTGGTTCAATACTATTTTACTGACAAGGGATGACTTGGAAGACCTGTACTCAAACACAAAAATGATGAAACGGTAAAGGCTATGATCAATTTGATATATGGTTCTTTAGAACTTTGCCAATTGACATGTACTCTTTACCTATAGATCTTGCAACTTTTACACAT
This sequence comes from Absidia repens, assembly GCA_002105175.1. Taxonomy (NCBI): domain Eukaryota; kingdom Fungi; phylum Mucoromycota; class Mucoromycetes; order Mucorales; family Cunninghamellaceae; genus Absidia; species Absidia repens. The sequence continues at coordinate 409,440 of MCGE01000020.1, forward strand.
TGGGCGTTTCATTAGGAAACCTTTTACACATCAACAATCCGACTGACTATGCAAAGGCTCTTGTACAACTACTCAACGAATTTGAACATCATACAGCAGATACTTCTCGACAGAAAATGGTAAGACTTGAGAGAGAGATTCAGTGTATCCTTTGTACAAAAGTGTGGGGTGTACTTTGGTCAACTCATATTGCGTTGATAGAAAAATATCTTTAGGAAAACCAAAAACAAGGATGAATCAAGCTATTTGGATAGTACTGGTGAGTACGTCCATTTGGTTGTACCACACGTCGTAAGTTTCTTTGCATGCAAACCTATCATCGATTGATCTCATGTGACTAACGCGAGAGTCTTTTTTTTTTTTTTTAGGCATACGAACTGGATTACTTTGAAATATTCTTTACGTTGTGTGATGTACTGACTGAAATATACCACAAGTTTTTGACCGACATGGAAGGATCACAAAGCACACAATCGTATTTTGAGCTGGCACTCAAAAGTGATGGGAAACTCAAGGTAACGTTAGTAGCAGAAATAGAGATATATATTATACAAGGTGATAGTGAACTGGCTAATTGATGTAATTCTGTCCTGTTTGATCTTATTTAGAAAATTTTCTCGATGATTACCAAGGAATTGGATGCTTTGGCAAGAAATGCTATCAAGGATGAACTAAAGTTGATCGACCCTCTCTCCTTTTCAAACAAGGTGACGCCCATTGATTTTGATGCGATCGAATAAACGATTCCCCTTTTTTCCCATAGTTTAGCATAGCCTTTTTATTATTTATCTATATACTATCTCTATATCTACATCTATTCTGTTACGTACACCTTTCATCGTTATCGTCCGCTTCCCCCCTCCCATTTTTTATATCAATAAAACTCTATATCATATATCAATCTACTATGCCAACGTCAACTTTTTTTTTTATTGTACCCAATGAAAATTCCATAAAGGTCTTCTTTTGTTTTACATAAATAAGGACCACACCATACACTAACCGAATCACTTCAGATACCAACTAAATCACACACTTGCGAAACCACATTAATTACCCAACCAAATCACATTATATACCATATCCTAAATGAACTAAAACTAGTTACCACTTCATCGACCCTTTTTTCAATTTCAAAGCATCAATAAAACAAAAAAGACGATCAATCATGTATATATTTGTATAAATTAAGACTTTTATTATAATGAGATGTAAAACTACACTACAATGTCAATATATATATAAAATAAAGGGACAAAGAAGGAAGATATACTCTACGCTTAAGCAATGGTGACTTCAACCTATTATAAAACGAAAGATGATTAGTATGTTGTGCCAGTTCACTGAGGACTGTGATTATTTGGGACTTACTTCGACTCCGGGTTCAATGGAGATGGAGGTGATTTGCTTGACGATTTCGGAGGGAGAGTGCAAGTCGATCAAACGCTTGTGGATGCGCATTTCGAAACGGTCGAAGGTTTCGGAACCGTTACCGCAAGGGGACTTACGGGTGGTGATACGCAACACCTTGGTGGGGAGACGGACGGGACCCTTGACCTTAAGTTGCTTGTCCTTGGCACGTTGGATGAGATCAGCGCTGACTAGATAATTCAAAACAAAAAACAAATGAGGATCAGCCACCGAAAAAAAGGACCATCACAACCATCTCCCATTCACACACACACACAAGCAGACCTCTTTGACTTACCCTTTTCCAAGTTCTTGACGTTGCGAGAAGTCAAAGTGATACGGATACGGTGGATCCTATAGAAGAAAAGCAGTTTAGTCTTCTTATTTTTCTGACATCATTCATTGATTCAAACACTTACTTGGCTTCAACGTGTTCTTCAACACCAACCTTTTGGGACTTTTCCTATTTGAAAAAAAAATATGTATGTCAGCATTGGTGTGTACAGGCCAGATAGTACGTTTCTTCAAAAGTTACATACAACTTGAGACATGTTTGTAAAGAGAAAGAAAAAAGAGATGGCTTGGAATCGAAAAAAATATTTTTTTATAGTTCAGACGCGGGTGGCTGCGATTGACTTTTTTTTTTTTTGTATCGTAGGTAAAATATATATCTATTCCAACTCCGTCAAATAAATTTTCTTTTCAGTAACCGAAAAATTTGATTTTCTGCCAGTCAAAACCGGTCCCAGATGAATCCGAAAAAGGGACAAAAAGGTACCGCATGAATTCGACAATTTATATCCATTTCCATGATTTTACTCTCTTTTTCTTATATATGGTGTCAAAACAAAAAATAATATTCTCAGGACTGTACTCCCACGGTTGATATTGAATAGCACCGTAAGTTCCAAAAAACAAATAGGAATGAGACTCACGGTCCTTTTTCATTTGTTTTCAATGGAAAGACCGCAACCAATGGTTTATATGCTTGGCGAATAACTCTCTAACTCACTTAGTGCCTTGTCTCTTTCGAGAAATATATGGATTTTATTGTGGTGATTCAGTTTAGTTTTATTTTCTTAGCCGTTATTTGCTTTTATGATTTGTATCTGAATAATAATAAAAAATCGCTGACTTTGACGGACCAAATAAATATATACATATATATAGTGCGGATAGTTCATAACCTAAATGAACCTTGGTCGTTTCAATTTCCTAACTTTTCAATTCTATGACAGCGATTTTCGGAAATTCTTTACACAATCACCTTAGTAGCCTTAGGAGCATAGTATAGCATAATATAGTTGTAGTGTGGTATTTGTCATTATTTTCTATTATCATCAATAAAAAAAAAGCACCTGAACTTCGATATAAATATTTCAAAGTGAAAAAATGAAGTACGTATAAAGCACACTGAGGGATTGGTTGGCATATTATAAACAATCTCAAAATATAGAAGTTCGATTTAGTATCAACATGGGGGTTTGAGTCACTAGTTGTTAAAAATAATAGATATATTTTATTGTAGTATAAAGAAACATGAACCGCGGGGAGGGACGATCAATGCGCTAAACTAAATGAACGAGATGGCGGATGTCAAAAGGGATCTATTGTTGAAGGACAAACTAAGCGAATGGAAGAGACATACTAATAATAAAAATACAATACATTATTTATTTAGATGTATGTATAAAGCTTTGATAACTAACACTAAACTAATCTAATGACGGTTCCATGGTAATGATCGCAATTTGAAACCTAATCTAATGGTACGTTCTAATCCTGAATCCAAAATGAAAGGGTTTCCTGATGCATGTTTATATTGCAATTTCAAAGTGCCCCTGATTCACATTCTAACACTAATCCAAGAGATCCAACAATTATGTTTTTATCAAAAGAAAAAGAGGAAGAATAAAAAAGGTCAAAAGAGAAAAAGAAAAGAAAAAAACTCATATGGGCGTTTTAAATGTCCGCACTTGCTTCACTCTTTTGGTCGTGGACGAACAAAAGCAATTGGGAAAAAAAAATCGACTGAACATTTAGCAATGGTCAAGACATACAGGATGCATGTATAGGTTACCACAGCCTGTATATCAACGTCGTTGTTAAAAAAATACATCAACATTCTTCAGTTGGCAATCAGATCTCCGCTTTATGTTGTCATATATGGAGTGTCACGGGAGTATTTATTGCCCTTTATGTGATCTGAGCCCCCGAGTGGTCTCAATCCTACCCTCCCTTCCCCTTTACAGCCTGCGCCGACCAACTTCAACTGCCTAAAGTTTTTCTTTTATTATTAAGAAAGTCGACAATCAGAATATGGCGATGATCTATTCGACTCAAATCCGTAATAATAAATAATATTAATAAAAAAAAAAGCCATACGCTTCCAAGATTGATGTCTGGATAATTAGGTTATTAACCGTTCGCACCATGTATACATGAAAAATGGTGATGGGTGGTGGTGCGATTAGGTAGTATGAAATGAAAAATTGATTTGAAAATGAAAATTTTGCGCATTTATTGAGGCGTTGGTAGTGACGGGTGGTTGAACTTACCAAATATATAAAAAAATACACGTGCAAGTTACACACTTCTTGGAACTGGGGTAATACAGATGTGGCTGTGGATGGCTCATTTTTTTTTTTTATATTTTTTTGCCTACATTGTCAAATTCCTTTCATTTTTTCTTTTTCATTCTTTTTTGTTTTTTGTTTATTGGTTTTTTTGGATTATATATAGATTTCCAAATCAAAAAATTAGACAATGGTTAATAAAGTCTTCATTTTATTGGCATCCACATTGTTGATCCAGGTATCCCTTGCGGTATCGCTTGCGCCATTTTCCAAAGGAGGTGAGTACAGTAAAAAAAAAAAAAAAAAAAAAACACCCCTCCTCCCTCGTCTATTTTATAGGTATGAATTTATATACACATACTCATCAAACCAAATGTATAGGGTGTGTTATTCTTAACAAAAACCAGCTGTATTGCCTTGGTGGTGTCGGTGCAGTGAGTAGCTACTCAAATCAGGTTTATGGGCTCGATCTTTCAAAAGATTATGCTGATCGGGACAGTCTCGATAATGGCTGGAAAATTCTGGCTCCAATGGCCGAAAGAAATTCTGAATTCGCTATTGTCCCCTCGGGCAACAACGGTATTTTCATCAATGGTGGTTCAGGCGGCGGACAACCGTTACAGTACCAATCGGCTATTTATAATGCTGCTACCAACACTTGGAACAATATTCCTGGTTCAAATGCCACTAATTCCGTAGCCCAAGCGTAATATTTATACAATATATAATATTTATATACGAATTTGAAACTGATCTGGTTTTTTTTTTTTACGTGTATATAGAAGGGGGGCCGTTGCGGCAATAGATAGGTTGGGCAGAGGCGATACTGCGTATATTTGGGGCGGAGTCATGTAAGATTATTTTTTTTAGGAACAAAAAAAATTTCACACCTTTTTTTTTTTTTTAATACTCTCTCTCTCGTTTTCTTATTCTGGCTCGGTACAGGGATGCAACTACTGGTAGTCCAAACACAACATACTCGGGCACTTTTCTTGTCATGAATCCAATGGTAAGACTACATTTGCAAGACGCGACATTTATATATACATATAGCAGCATACTCATTCTCTTCATGCCGACACAGACAGGGACATGGAGCCCAAGTCTTGTGCAGGGTACTACTCCATTAGGCTATACACCTCGCATTGGACACACAGCAATATACAGCTTTAGTTCCATTAGTATTTTTGGTGGAGAGGAAGCGCGCTATGATTCCCTCAGCAACACCTACAAGCTAGAACCTGCAAGCTTCTCAGTGATTCCGCAATTCAACACGATCTTCCTTCAATGGAAATTGGCCAACGTTACTGGAGATATTCCCTCCCCTCGCTCTCACCATACCACAACATCCTTAAGTTCGGTTTCAATGATCCTGTACGGGGGTGCTACTCCTGGTAAGGATAAATCAGTCTACATATATATTCAGTTGCAAGATTCAAGGGTCTAATCAAGAAACTCTTTTTTTTTTGTTGTTGTAATTAGGAACGAACACACCTGTCAGCGATACTTTGTATACAGCTAGCTTGCTTACTGGGTCAGTGACATGGACTCGAGAGAGAGACACGGGAGGAGGTCCGGGACCAAGATTCGGGCACTCGGCGGTAAGCATCAACTACAGCACATTTTTGGTGATCGGTGGCGTGGACAGCATTGGCGCGATAAAACACGATGTCAATGTGTACTCCTCCTTCAGCAATATCTGGAGAACTTCGTACTCCTCATCTGGGCTCTATTCCAGTAACGACAATGCTGGCAATAGTGGAAGTGGTTCATCTGGTTCCGGTGGCTCGTCTAGCTCGTATGGCTCGTCTGACTATGGATATTCATTTGCAAATCAACAAGCTATTGCTGGTGGCATCAGTGCTGGTGGTCTCTTGGTAAGTGATGAACGTTTGATGTTTTTTTTTTTTTTAGTATGATTGTTATTAATATTGAAACATGGCTCCGTTTCATCTTCCCTTGATTTATTATTTAGTTTTTCGGTTTGATTGGTGTAGCCTTGTCCATGGTCATCAGAAAACACGACAGGACAACAGAAGCTTTGAATGGTGGCATCAATCATCACCCAATGGACGATATGGTACAGGCTAATGGGTATGCAAAGGTGGAACTAGACGCACCTACGGTGCCAGACGATCGTCCTTTACCTCCTCCTCCGCCTGGTCAACAATCTAGCCAAGTTGGTGAGGCAGCCAGCTATTTGCAACAACATCCTTCTTCTGCCCCAGCCAATGGCAATTATCACCAACCTCACCCTTATTGATCCCTTTTTACTATTCTGTCTATCTAGCGCTATTGTTCTCCTCTCTTTATTGTTTATTATTATTATTTCTACATTTTTGAATAAAGCCCATGGGCATATTTTTTTTAATTTTCATATCTGTCTTCTGTCTTTCTTTATTGGTACTGTAACATTTGATTTCTAGCTTGATGTTTGTTTTTTGTATATGGGTAGTATGCATGGGAACGATTCACTAGCTGCTATACAAAGCGATTGGTTTTTTAAATCTTTACCGTAGTCTCTCTTTTTTTTTCTTTTTTTTTTTTTTTTTTTAAAAAAAGTGAAATCAACGATTTACTGGGTGTCAAAGTGTGAGTTTTGATGGGATAGGGTTAGACACTTCGCTGGTGGAGGGTCTGTTGGGATCAAACTGACTTCAATTTGTGGCTTTATATTGTTTTTCAAACATCATATCACACGCAATGAAAATAACGAACTTTACTTATATATATATTATATCCAGTTTAGCAGAGAGGCTGTTGTATTTTATAGGCGATGATACGCTAGTGGTAAGTTCTTGGTTGAATAATACAAAAGATACGAATGATAGATCCTAAATAGGGTCACATTTAATATTTATTGACCTTGACTTGCAACCCAGTTGCTGGGGCTCTAGGGAGGGAGGGGGACACCTTTCAGAAATCAGGGGAAATAGCTTCGAGCGATGGCTACACTCAGCGGACAGCTCGGATTTATCATAATGATGGTAGTGTGGAGTAGGGCCGCGTTTGACATATCAAGTGACCCTGAACTGCTAAACAGCTACTGGGCTCTAGTGTGGGGAATAGTTATAGAGAAGTAAACTAGGAAGTATGTTTTTGATACGGTACTCACAAAATAAACACAACAAGAGCTTTATTTATAATATAATGGGTCACAGGATATGGGTAATAAAAAGGTATATTTTATTTGAAGGAATATTGAAGGTACTAAACTAAGCGCGTGAGACTCATTGTCACAAGGGAGCTAATGAAGGTAACATGTGGAAGAATAAAGTGAGTACCGAAAAATGGTCAACAGTATTATAAAAGTGCAGTTGTAAAAAGGGATATAATATATTGTTTAGTACAAAATATGAGAAAAAAGACTAAAGGGGTACGTTTTATTGGAGCACACTAATGGTCAACATTAATCTAAAGGGACGATGATAAAAAGGGATCCATTTCACAAGACATGAGACAGACTACTGGTACATTTTTTATTGAAGTATGTAAAAATATAAGTAGTTTATTCAGGTATAGATACAAACTGTGGACAAACTAACACTAAAGTAAGCTAATGAAGATTCCAAAAAGCCGACTACAGGAGGCTAAACATCCTGAATCCAAAATGGAAGGGGTTCCCCATGCATCTTGTAATCCCTGTTAAGAAAACGCTTCTAAACTAGTCCTGACACTATTCTAAGTCCAGAATAATCCCATAGAAGTTGAATGGTGAAGGAAAAAAGAAAGAAAAAAAGGAAAGAAAAGAAAGAAAGGAAAGAGAGAGCGAAAAATAAAAAAATAAAAAATACGAAGTCCATGTGAGCGGTATTTGAAATATTTTCTGTACTCTGGTGAGATTTTTGTTCCTGCCACCCTCCCCAATGAGCTTGATCCTTCGCTCAGCAGTTGACGCTAGTGGCAACGAATCAACATTTCACTTGATTGCAATGAGCATGCGTATGTACAACTAATGACTGTATCTACTGCATAATAAAGAAATTTGAGAAAACACTTTTTCATTATAAAAAATTTCTTTATTGCGAATGTAAATGACGATGTAATGGTATAAAATAAACTAAAACCAAATTAAGCTACAAACTAAGGGAAGGGAGGATATGATGCAACTACTCGGTATTTATTCTTGATTTTTCCATTTCAATTTTTTCTCAAGTAAAAGAGCAACATGGACCAGGATCAACAGTACTATAAAAATAACGTTTATATCTTAGTATATGACCTCTTTGCTTTGATGGTCGATATATATACGGATTTTTTTTTTCATCTAGTTAGTTACCTGGTACTTCAATCAAAGGACCGATGGTGGCAGCCAAAGCTTGCTCCGAGTCGATACCAAACACAGCAATAGCAATAGCAATGGCAAGTTCAAAGTTATTGCTTCCAGCAGTAAAGGACTGCGTGACAACAAGAGAGTAGTTCACACCCATGAATTTGAGTAAAAAGAAGGTCAGGAAGAACATGATGTTGAAGTAAACAAACAACGGGACAGCTACACGGAAGACAGAGCCGATATTTGCAATAATGTGATGACCTTGATTAGCAAACATGACCACAATGGTATAAATCAGGCCAATCAAAGCAAGAGGGCCGAAATGAGGTAAAAACACCGTATCGTACCAATGACCGCCCTTAAGTCGACGAAGAGCAAATCGGGTCACAAATCCTGCCACCACAGGTATACCAAGATAAATCAACACCGATTGGGCCACGGGCCAAATGGCCAGACCTTGGAGTGCTTGATCCGATGTGTTGGCGCCAAACCATGATGGTATAATGTTGATGAAGAGAATGGCATAAGGTGAGAAGAGCGCAATTTGAAGGATGGAATTGATAGCAACGAGAATAGCACAGAAATTGGCATCCCCTCCTGAGAGTTGATTCCAGATCATCACCATGGCAATACATCTACAGACATGGATAAAAAGATATATATAAAGTAAAATTAGCATCATATAACCTCCCCCCCTTCTTCACTTTTACCTAGCAATACCAACGAGAACAACCCCAGTACGAAAACCAGGAAGATCAGGAAGTGTAGCCCAAGCCAAACCAGTCATTACAATCGGGCCAATGATCCAATTTAAGACAAGCGAAATTAAAATTTGGACCCAGACAGCACGTGCGGACAGAAGAGATGGGAGTTGTTCGTATTGGACTTTACATAGGACAGGATACATCATCACCAGCAGACCGATAGCAATAGGGACACTGACAGATCCAAATTGTACCGTGGCAAATGCAGGTTGTACATTAGGCACATAGTAGCCAATCAAAACACCAACAATCATCGCTAGTAAAATCCATAGTACAAGGAACCGATCAAGGATGCCTAACTGCCGTAATAAAGCTACAAGAAGGGAAGAAAAAAAAATTGAGTTATAAGCAGAACGCCTCTCCCCCCTCATCCAACTACGGCAATTCCTTCCTTTCGTTGACTTACCTGTGGATTTTGCAGGGTCATTGGCGGAAGGATCTTCCACATCTAAGGACTGATAGTCAGGGCGCTTAACACAATAGTCAAACTTGCAGTCGGCGGTAATATAACACACTTCCTCGGTTTCGACTGGCTTTTTTTCACAGTAGTCAAAGTTACATTCCGGTGTTTTATAGCAAATTGGCCTTGCTTCTTGTTGCTGTTGTTGTTCAGTTGGTGTACAGCCACTACGACATTGGGGAGGAGTTGGAGAATTCGTCATGGTTGAGGGAAACGAAAAAAAAAGGAAGGTATCGGAATCTACAAAATGAAGATCAAACCTTTATTTTCTTTTTTTTTCAATCGCCGCTCGAGATGAACGAAGAATAAAATAGAAAAGAACAACAAAATGTTCATCTTTTTTTTCCTTTTTTTCCCTTTTTTCACACACACACACACCCTCTTTATCGAATGTCTGGCCTCGTCGTTTACCACAATCCTAGCTGTAGCAAATCTCGCAAGGCGGTCGGCTACCTTGAAGAACAACAACAACAACAAGAAAACAAGATTTATGAACTTGAAATTTGCAAATACAAGGCGGACCCTCCTTCGAAGCAAGTCTTACAACATTTGGCCGAATACCTTGGCTTGATGGAAAAGGATGATGCGACTCGACCTTGGGATGTCCTGGTACGACCAGAAGCGAAGAAAAAGGCGTCGTCTTGGGAAGAAGTATGGACGTTGTTGGAGCAAGACCCCGCGTTGTTGGAACGGCCTTTCGTGATTGATTGGGACAACAAGAAGGCTGCGCTTGGCCGCGCTGTACCTGGCCATCCTGACCTGCGTACTGTAGAAACTTTAGTTGAAGAACATATTGCCAATAAAAAATAGTGTTTTATTATGATGTTTTTTTATTATGCTTTATAATGATTTTTTTGGCGGTCGGGAAGTGGCGAGCGTGTATCTGTTTGCTGCGTGATGCGTCCCGAAAATGGGGTTGGACAAGATGAGGGGTGAGGTGGGATGATTGAAATACCGCACCTGCTTGGGGGATTCAGGGCCCGCTTTTTTTTTTTTTTGGTCCGGCGGGTGGCTTGAAAATCGTCACATGGATTGCGCTTCTGGCACAACCAGGATGTTTTTTTTTCTCCTTGCCTCTTCTTTTTTTTTATTTTTTGACCGACACATACCTTTATTTTTTATTTGACATGTTTTCTCAGTGTGTACGACAAGTACGTGGATATGCCACCAAAAGTAAAGCCACCAACAGGAAAATGACAGCACGTGTCCCTTTGGAACACACCTCATTATCTAATGGCAATGTGTTTGTGGCTCGTCAACCCGTTGTCTCTCTTGAAGTGCAAGCCACGGCTCCTGCCATTCATCGCCCTCACGAACGTAAACCCGAACTCAACGAAACCCAAATCAACGAAATCCGTCAACTTCGTCAACAAGATCCTGAAACTTGGACTCGCAAGAAATTAGCCGACAAATTCAACTGCTCCCCTCTATTCATTAGCATGGTCGCTTCTTCACCTTCGAGACAAGCTACCCCACCTGTCACCGAATCTTCCGAAAAGGGTTACCGACGACAATTGATCACCAAGAACCGACAAAAGAGACGGGAATTGTGGTAGTTCAGTTTAGTATTTGTGACGCACACAACAACACACCCCTTCCCAATCATTCTTCCTGTAGTTATATAGTTTGTTAGTTTTCTCTCTCTCTCGCCCCCCCCCCATATTTATAGTATTGTTTATTGTATCTTCCCCCCATCCTCATTGTTATCATCATCAATAGAAGACCCTCTCCCCTATTACACAATCAAACCACACACGTCCTTGCTTTATACCGTATTCTCATAATAAACTTGTCTGTTTTGCACCTACTGTACTCCTTGACTATGAGAGCGAATTTGAAAGGCCGCCATAGGTCGGAAGCACATTGGTTTTATCATTTTGGTAGCTATAGAAAAGGGGTATTCTATGATTTATTCACGTCAAGCTATGATTACTCATGATAAAAGGTAACAGTAAGCAAGTGTTGTAAAAAAAATAGATACGGTATTTGAAGTAATTTTGTGTGAAGATCATTCATAAATCAAACTTACCAAAAGTCCTTTGTTTTCTTAGGCTTTAGCATAAATTGGGATTTCAACACATGTCTTTGCTATGGCTATGGTAAAATGGAATGCCTAACCCTTATTGAATACATGGATCAAAGTACACTGGACGTCATCAATGTGTATTTTGGATAGGGGAAAACGTAAGTGAAAATCATATAACCATCATCATTGGATGAATGATTTTTGTACAGTGGTCATCTCACTAATCTTTCCTTTACTTATTCCCAGTTGTCTCCGATCTGCCGATGGGGATGATATTTATCTTTTTAGACTATAATGGATCATTGTATCATATCAAGTAAATCTGTGGACCTCAAATCTCTGTATTTATCCATCAAAAGTCACGCCATGGTAAGGAATCTGCAATCTCAATTCAGTTTATATATATATCTATGTTTCAAGGTAATTAAAGCCCACTTCTCATTTATTTGCTAGGAAATTACAAGTTGCATTGTATATTGGAGGTAATATCCATACAGGCCATGAAACTCATTTTCTACCTGGAGCTGACTATCTCGCGGGGAAAAAACTGAAACAATTTATGGACAACATTTGACGAAAAACTATGCAGATGAAATCATAAGATAATGGCTGGTTCTTATTATGGTAAGCTTTTTGACCAACCGATTACAAAACAAAACACTTGACGATTAAGCTTTACCTTTTTATTTATTTATTATCAGTAGGACCTTTTTTATTGTTCCTTCGCCCTGAACCAAAAAAGAAAAACTCTGCTTTTGCGCATCAAGACACCAGCAACAAAAAGGCAGGTGATACAAAAAAAAGGTGTGGAACAACTGATGACTGACATGATTGACCAATCCTCTGGGAAGGACTAGTTTTATTTAATGCAATGGTCAAGGGGTAAGTGAAAAAAATAAAAAATAAGATTTGGTGACAGCTGCAGTGACACGAATGTTTGATTTGGTTCTGCGACTCAACGTCTTTTCTTTTTTTGGTGATTAGTACGAAGACAGAAATCGTGACTGGAGGACGACCTTTTGGCCCTGACTTTTTTTGTGATTTTTTTTTTTGTATGATAAAGGAAGATTTGGTTCTCAAACGTCTCAATTATGGTTAGTGATGAATATGGGAACGAAAATAAAAAAAAGGCCATGCAATAGGTACATTGAATTCAGACGAAATCACAAAGGGGCAAGGTATTATTAAAAAAAAAAAAAAAAAGAATGCATGGAAGGAATATACATATCAACTAATACATCAATGAACTAAAAAACACTTTTTTTTAATCCTACATATGATAGTTGCGGGACGACGATACAATAGGGTGACTGGATCAAAGGCTGGATTGGTTTTTTAGTTATATTTATCTCGTGCTCGATTAGTTTTTATTGTTTTTGATCACTTTATTATATTTTAATAAACGAACCACATCATCATTTTTAAAATCATTCTTTTATTGTCTTTGTATGAAATGCCTTTTTGTTTTGATTGAAATTCTTCTTTTTTTGTCAGTGATTGTCTTTTAGAACGAGGTACAAGGAACCATCCTGCTTTGTGTCACTATCCTCTTTTGAGAAAAGCGACTTTCTGCAAAACCGGATCTTGAATGTTAACTTCCAAGTTGGCGTCTAGTGCTGGGTTTCTTGCTGAAAGTGAATACGAAAAAGGGATCTAAATCAATTGAGGGATATATATAAAACAAAAAAAAAAGAAGAACGAGAGACATGTAAACAGTATGCGCAATAACCGAAACAACAATAACAACAATGATGGTGATTATGCTAATCTATCAATAGGGTCAATTGTTTGGAAGGACACACCATTTCACACTATCAGGTACGACATAAAGAAAACAACAATAATCAACATTCATCAGATAGGCTAATAATAATAATAAGAGACATAAAAAAAGATCAACTGATTGTGGTGCGTAACCAACATAAGGTTTGTGTTTTTATTATAATGTTTGTTCCCCGCTCCATAATCCCATCCCTTATACCACATACATACACAAAAAACATATAAAAAAAAAATCATCATCAAGAGCCCGAAAAAAAACTATACTAAATAAAGTAGGAATCATATATATATAAAACTAAAACATCACATCAACAATAACACATGGGAATGGGGGAAGAAAGGGAATAAATATCAAACAATAGATTGACAGTAAAAAAAAAAAAAGAGAAGTTGGAGGAGAAAGAAAGACAAAAAAAAAACAAAAAAAAACGTGATATACAATAAAAAAAAAACGTGAACTTCCAATTGTCAATAAAGACAAGAAAGGAGGGGAAGGGTATGGGTGTTTTTGCAAAAAAAAAAAAAAAAAAAAAAAGTTAAAAATAAAACAATGACAAATGATAAAAAAAATGCAAATGGGGGTAGTCAAAAAGAATCAATGAAGAGCACAAAAGTTAACCAGGAGCACCAAGAAAGAGAGAAAGAGAGATCACATTTTTTTCAATTTCTTCTGGATTCTTGAAGTGTCCATGTCATTTGACAAACGAGGAAGACGGTATAAACCTTGATGAGAAGCCGCCACAGGAGGAACGGAAGACGCAGAAGGAGGCGTGGAAGGAGTCACGGAGGAGGATTGTGTCGTTACTGGCTGAGAAGGAGGAGGAGGAGCAGGAGGATGGATGGTGGCAGTGACCGTGGTGGCACGTTTAGGACAATAACGATATTCGGGGAACGCTTCCTTGTGAGCTTGTTTTTCTTGTTCCGCCAATTGATGCCATGGCCGTTTTTCATTTTCAGATAACAATGACCAGCGCCGTGATGCCCGCCTAGCGTGATAATAATAATGATAATAATAACGACAATAATAATAAAAAAAAAATATTCACATGTCAGTCATCGATGGGAAAGCAATATAGAATAATAAAAATGCAATCAATCTTTGCCCCCGCCGTCACCGCCGTCACCGTCGCTAGTGTTGCCCTCCCCCCTTTTTTTTTGATTGATTGATTGTATGGGTCACCTACTTTGAGATTTCTTCGGCTCGTAAGGTTGGGTCCTGTGTCTTCAAAGCTTGACCATAATGACATCGGAACTAATAAAAAAAAAACGAGGTTAGCTCATTTGTCACATCTTGGATAGATGAAGTTCATTTTAAATGTGTCACTTACATGAATCCAAGCATTCCGAGGGCGTTTGATGTGAGCGTTCTTGGTTAAAAACATGCTTTGATCCACTTGCTTCTTGTCATCGTCAGGTTTCCTCCGAGAATGTTCAAGATCACCACCGGAAGCCGCTTGTTGAGTGGTCGCTGGAGATGGAGAGGAAGGTGAGGACAAGGTCGATGCTGCTACAGATGAAGGCGATGTATGCAAGTTGGCGGCAGAAGCACAGGCAGCAGCCAAAGTGGGTGACGTACATGAATCTTGACCTTGAAAGGGAAATAATGGAGCGGATGATGACACAGAGTGAGTAGTGGAAATAGGTGTTGCTTGATTGTGAATTTTTCTTTTCTTGGTATTGCTGAAATGTTGTTGTTGCTGCTGGTTGGTGCTATTATTTGGTCTATGATATTGTTGATGCAAAGTGGTAGGGGATGACGATGCCGATGAGCTGGGAGTAGAAGGGTATCGTCCAATGTCAGTAATGCTGCTGCCTGTGCTTAATGTTGCCGAGGTAGTAGAAGTAACCGTAGATCGAATATAGTCCACTGATTGTGAATGAGACCGTCGAGGTAAAGGTGAATAAATGCTTGGATGCTGATGAGAATGAGTAAGGGCAGGAGCAGTAGCACGTCTCGCTGGAAAGGATACCAAAGGAGGAGACAAAAGGTGAAACAATTGAGGCCGAATTTTGGAAGTAGCATTCAATTCGTAGACTTGAGGTGTTGGTTCCAGATACGCCGGTAATGCATCCTTTTGTTTCTTTGGTGACGCTGGTGAAGGTGGACCGTCATCTAAATATTAGGAAATTCAAAATGTTTAAAAACAATTGATCGAGTCCCTTAATCTTTTTTTTTCCCGTACTGGCATATATAAAACACGTATCCTTTTCATTGTAGATACAAATAAAAGAATAATACACATACCCTCCCCCCTTCAAAAAAAACAACAAAAGAAAAAAAACAAAGAATATAAAATATGCTTACCTAAAGTGAGATGACGTCCATAGTTTGACAACTCAGGAATAGGTGGCAAATCAGCAGGTGATGCTGATGGTGGAGGTGTTGGTACAGCAGCTGGGTAATAAGGTGAGTCTGGCATCAATGGGGCTGCTACCGGGCTGATCATTGTAGTCGACGACATAAGGGCACTAGGTCGATGCATTGGTGGTGGTATAAAATGATATATTTATAAACGGGTGAATAAGTGACCAAAATAAGAGTTGAGCAGGTGGTGGGTGAGTGTAACAGTGAGATATATATATATACAAAATGAAAAATCAAATCAACAGACAAACAGAGTGGAGGGATACTAGTTTGAGTAGTTTGATAATAACAAAGAGATAATAAGGGGGGAAGAGAAGAATAGTGATGAATGAAGGTCGCAAATAAAGAGAGGGGGGAATGAATGTATTTGAGATGAAAGACACAAACAATAAAGAAAGACTGTTAATAGTTTTTTTTTTTTTTTTTGTGATCTTTTAACAAAAAATAAAAATTAAAGAGGGAAGAAAAAGAAAAGAATAGAGATTAAAAAAAAGGCACGCTAAAAAAGAATTTACAATGATTGATGGACTGGGCCTTTAGCGGCACTTGAAACTTCGACACACTACCAAGTTTGAACTATTAAAAATCGACGCACAGGTTCCACTTGCTGGCATTCAACCCAAGAATAAAATGTTGTGTAATTACCAATATTTTTCACTTCCGTTTACCGTTAATGACATTTTTTTTTGTTTACCTTATTAAATCACCCTATCAATGTAAGGAAAATAGATCAGTGGAATGGGATAAACAATTATGCTGGTTTTTACTTTTTTTTTCTTCAACTTAGTAGTGTTTTACAACGTGTATCATTTTTTATAAAAAGTGAAGAATAAAAAAAAACCAACTCGGTGCCTCCCGTTAGAGCAAAATATCTGTGCTACTCAAGATGATGATTGCAAACAATGAAAAACCTACTTTATACTATCTATCTTCCGAAAATCAATGTAACATCAGACAAGTGAGAGCCCACGAAATAAACCACCCTTTTGAGCCTCCGAATAAAAAATTTACATTGTTGGACAAAAGGAAATAATCTCGCTCTTATTCTGCCCACTCGCTCATCAACCAGAATAAAAGTGCTTTAAATAGAATCAAAGCCCTTTTCCTCCTGTAATCCAACCTTTCTTTTTCTCTTTATCTCCCCTTGAAAATCATAACTTTGTCTACTTTAATTGCCTTTCTCTTCATAAACTTGCATACTCTATTTTTTCCTCTTGGATTTGTTCTAGGTTTTCTTCGCTGCTGATTTTTTATTCTTTGGCTATTAATAATATATGCTATTCATTGTCCCTTTTTCTTTTCTGCTGTGAGAGCATGCTGCCACTGAAAGTCTTTTGAGCATGAGGCGGAGTGCATTAGTTTCATTGTATCGATAGGCCAATGGGAAGTCTTCCTTTGACTTTTCGTTACTTTATTTAATTCCCGATTATTTTTTTTTTTGGTTCACTGAATCTTTTTTTTTTTTTTTTTTTTTTTTTGCCTTTCCCCACTTTTTTCCCCGTCTCCTTTTCCCTTTTACCGAAAATATACAACAAACAATTATGCGCCTATGGTTTTTTAAAGCTCATACTGAAGAATACCAAGTGAAAACGGAACAAGCTGGCTACGAACCTCGCTTTATTACTGTTCTCGATCAAAAATATACCAGCGATGCTTTGATTCCATTACTACAACAAGGACCATCAGCTTTGGGAATCACAGGCATCATTATCACCTCACAACGATCGGTGACTACGCTCTCTCGAGCTAATTCAGTACTTACTAATCAACATCGTCAGGCATGGCAGGGGATCCCTTTGTACATTGTAGGTGAAACGACAACATCAAAACTCGTGCAAACACTGGATCAGCAACTCTTCTTTTTGCCCCATCAAGCACGACCGTCCATCACCACCACAGACTATGCCTCACAACTAGCCGATCACCTTGTACAACAACAACGCCAACAGCAAGATACCACCCCACCCCATTTGTTATTTTTGGCCGGGGATAAACGACGTGAAGCGTTACCGACACGATTATGCGAAGCAGGCTATCAATTGACGGAAATCCAAACCTATGAAACATGCCGTCATCCTGACCTGGCGCATCAACTCGATCATCAGCATCCATCATCTTTGGGTGACGACTGGTCCATCTTTTTCAGTCCTTCCGGTGTGGATTATCTTCTCTCCCTTCAACCACCACCGAGTAACGTCTGGCTCACATCCACAAAAATTGCCGCCATTGGTCACACCACCGCGACTCACTTACAATCCCTTGGTTATCAAGTTCACGCTATCGCCGCCAAACCGAGTATCGCCCATTTATTGGATGCCATTGTAGATTATGATCAGAATAGAGTTTAGAGTTTAGTATCATGTGTCCTCCCCTTTTTTTTTTTTTTTTAATAAATCATTGTTTTTACTTTTATCTATATATTGCATGTGTCACCAAAAATGAATCTTGATCTTGGTTGCTTTTTGTGCTATTGATGCTCATGTGAAAATTTTATAGAATATGCATGAAGGAAAAAAATAAATAAAATGACTATTTGCTTTATTTTTGGTAGAAGGATGATAGAAAGACTATAATGGAATAGGATTATATACCTCAATCATTTCGCATTTTGGCGGACGGTCTCTTGTGAATCCAACTGTCATGCTCTGAGCTCTGTCTAATTGGGCTTGTGTATGTGTCTGTGTATGTGTCTGTGTGCGTGTGTGTGTGTATGTGTGTGTGTGTGTGTATGTGTTAAAAAAAGTAGATGGGAGTTGGACACATCTGCCGTTCGCACAGTGGTAGGGCGGTTCCTTGGTGGCACCTGACTTTTGAGGGGGAATATTGTATTCATGTTTTTATTGTACCATATGCAATAAAACGAGTGAACTGGATATATATATATATATATACTACGTTCGGTCTATTCTAGACTATTCTTTTTATAGGGAGACTGCACTGGAGTCACTGACACGGTTGATGATTATGAACATAAAAGCGGGAACACGGTCACCATTCATATAAAGTAATCTAGTAGCGTCAACTAACCGGTGGTGCTCTAAGACGAAAATAGTCATAAAGCATGGGACGGTACGATAATGCCTCATTAATATGATTGATGGTGCTCTGAGGAAAAAAGTAGTCAACGTGGATGAGCTAAGAAAGGTGTTCAATTGTATATTCTTAATAATGGCTTTATTATTATTATTATCTTATGGGCCAAAGTATGGGTAATAAAGGGGAGATGTTATATTGAAGCATATATGGTAAATACTACGCTAAACGGTGGCTTTATTAGGATTTTATTTGTCTTGTATGGTGCATGAAGGAAACTAGTGAGGGGATCTAAAGAATGAGGAATCGGACAAATGGAAAACAATATTCTAAAGCGATGTAGTTATAAAAAAGATATTGTACTTTAAGAATGAGGGAGAGTAGGAGGGGTCATTATAGAAAGGGGATCTATTGCACAAGAAATGGAGTTCACATATTGCATATATAAAGATGGATCACTTGTACAAGACATGAAAGAAAATAATGAGACATTTTTCATTGAAGCACATAAAAAGAGATATTTTTATTCAAATATATACACAATATATGGGCAAACTAATACTAAACTAAGCTAATGAAGACACCAAAAGGCCAACTTTTGATGGTCCCAAATCCTAGATCCAAAATGAAAGGGGTTTCCCATGCATCTTGTAATCCCTTAGCTTAAACCCTTCTAAACTAGTCCTGACACTATTCTAAATTCAAAATTACCCTATAGAAGTCGAATGATGAAGAAAAAAATGAAGAAATAAAGTATATAATCAAAAAGAAAGAGAGCCGAAAAAATAAAAAAGACGGGGAGAGAGAAAGATAAATATTCCACGTGGGCGGCATTTAAAATATTTTCTCCCTTCGATTTTTTGTTCAAAGAGCACGAACACCATTCAACATCGTACAGTATTGGAGGGGGTCTCTTCTCATGATAGCAACTATCAGCATTCAACGTCAGTGGCATGATGATCCTCTCTTATTGTGACAGCATCCAGCATTTTTCAACAACAGTAACATAGTGTCATAGCTCTCCTTTTTTCTTTTACAGCAACCCTCACTACCACTCAATAGCAGTGCCATGGTAATTCTCGCTTATCATCGCAGCAACCTCCACCGCTCAACAACAGCATTTTCATTTTTTTTTTAAAAAAAAAAAGTGCGACCGCTACCATTCAGAGTTGGCAATATGACAGTTCTTTCCTCTTGAGACGCACTCTCCCCGATGCCTCGCTCAAAAAATGATCATTTTGTTTCTGTCTTACAAGTCAGACATACACCTCAGTTAGCGTAATATCCATTCCCCGTGCTAGTCAAACACCCAACGCAACCTAGCCCAATGTTTTCCGTAATATACCCGAGACAACGTCAAGAAATATAAAACTTGTACACATAGTATTTATTGTATGTTTCAAAAAAAAAAAAAGAGGAGGGAGACACCAAATTCAATATAATACAAAATAGGCTAACTACTACATAACTCTAAATAAAAAATAAGATAAAAGTAAAATCTAACACTACGAATGATATACAAAAGACCCAATCTAATCTAGTTGTCGGCAGAGGGGGCAGAAGAAGAAGCACCACCGCTTGACTTGTTAAAGTTGTTTTCAGATTCATTGACGACCAAGCCAAAGATATCGGGACGAGCATAATGGCCAATGGGGTCCAAATCCAATTTACCTTGAATGATTTCATCGAGATCCAAATCGGTCACCAACAGGCCTTCCTTTTCACGAAGGGGGCCGGCGAGGACTTGACCGAGAGGCGACACAATGGCACTTCCACCCAACGAGCGTAAAGCTTCCTTATCACCACCATCCAAATCACTACCGGCATGGCCTTCGGGGTAATCCTTTTGACGTGTGAATTGACAGGCCGACAAGACAAAGCATCGTCCTTCCATCGCCACATGTTGGATCGTCGATTGCCAGCTATCACGATGGTCCACGGTTGGCGTACAGAAGATTTGCACACCTTTGCTATACATAAAGCTACGCAACAAGGGCATGTATGTTTCCCAACAGATCGTAGCGCCAATACGATGACCATCGCGGTTCTTTACTACGGGTAAGGTAGATCCATCACCAAAGCCCCAGCAAAGTCGTTCCGTACCAGTTGGCATCACTATGTAGAAGGTAATGTTTAAAAATCATCCCGTTCTCTCCTCTCCCCCCAATCTCTCTGGGCTCTCTAACCGTTCCCCACGCCATCATTATGCTTTTTTGTTTTAACCCCACTTACCCTTTCTGTGTTTTCCAACATAACCCTGGTCGGGATCAATGTAAATAACTGAGCAATACAAGGTACCTAGCAAGAAAGAAAAAAAAAAAAAAAGGAGATTGACATTTAAGTACTTTATGCTACCCTCCTCCCCGCCCTCTCATCCTGTCGTCGTCATCATACCGGTAATTTCTTCACGTTCAATCACACCCACCACCAAGAAAATATCCTTGGATTTGGACAGGTTGGCCAACCGGTCGGTCACAGGGCCAGGGACGAGAATGGCACCTTTATGGTATCTCGCAAATTCTTCACGACCTTCAGGGGTTCTTGCACCAATCACACATCCAAAGCTTGAGTTCTTGGGATACCCGCCAATGAATGCTTCACTGTATTAAAAAAAAAAAAGTAAATACACAAAATGATCTATTGATGACAAAGAGGCGGGAGGGGGGAGATACTTGCGGGAAAACAATCAATCGGGCTTGAGCATCGCTGGCTTGATTCACATAATCTTCCAGTTTTGTCAAGGTAGCTTCCAGATCAAATTGAGGAGTACCTACTTGAGCGACAGCAACACGAAGAGAAGATGAAGACATAGAGGGGATTGTGGGGAAGGTTAGAGAAATGAGAAAAAAAAAAAAAAAAGGAATAAAAGAAGCAAAGAAAATCCCACACACCCCCAGCTTTATCTTTTTTTTTTTTTTTTTTTGGTGAATCGCACCAATCCCGAAAATCCGGGGGCGATTGAATATAGTATATTTTTTCTTTTTTATTTTCCCGACCCAAAACCCACCCAGAAAAAAAAAAGGAAAGACAAAAATGGTATAATTTTTTTTTTTTTTATTGAGGCGCAAAAGAAGCAAAGAAGGAAGTGATAATAAAAAAGAGGGGGCTGTGGACTGAATACTAAAAAAAAAAAAGAATAAAGGGAGATAAGAAAAAAAAAAAGAAATTTATGATGATGGTCGTTTGTGGTGCCGTTGCGTTGCTGCTGATTTTTGGTTGGTAAAAAGACGAGTCAGGTCGTTGATGTGGGCTGGGTTGACGATATGGTGGGTTTGGCAAAACGAGCGGGCGACCACCACAGGATCGTCCAGTTTGCGAAGCGGGATCGATGTCTTGGTACCATTTTCGCGGCATTCCAGTTGAATCGATACCACGATGGGGTTGTGTGAAGGAGGCGGCGCAGCGGTCTTGGAAGGTGCTGTCATAAACGCCGGTCTACTGATTCCATTCTGCATATAATAGTTGCGTGGTAGAGGTCGATAGATGGTGGAATACCGTTCTCTGCTCCTGTGTGCAAATCGATGCTGATGATGATTGTTGCTGTTGCTGTTGCTGTTGCTGTTGCTGTTGTTGTTGGTTAACGTTGACGACGATGATGACGGTGATGATGGTAGAATATCGTCCCAGCCTGACACCCAGTCCATTACCTTCGTGCTTCCATTTGACCCTTGTTGCTTGCTAATTTCAAGTTCCATGCTGAGTTTAATGTTGTTCCATAATACATCATCATCTTCACTTGTTCCCCATGAATGGTGTGTTGATGATGTATTGACGAACTGCGTCGACGCTAATGATGATGATGATGCTGATGATGCTGATGATGACGACGACGACGACGATGACGATGATGGGTGTATGGTGATCGGCAAGTCAGATAGGTATCCTGGAGGTTCCACAATTGTTATCGGATTGTTGCTTCGCTGTTCCAAAACACCATCGTCAGATTGGATTAGAATGTTGGGCGGTCTCGTTTTGTCGCATAATTGTTGTACATAATTACTGTCAAATCCTGCCGGAATAATGGTGTTTTTATTGCTTGATATTTCATTCACCCATGTTGCCCAAATACTGTCACAATATTCTCCAGGTTCGCTGGCTTGCTTTGATGCATTGCAATGGTGAGGATCGGGTGCTGCATAGGTGTTGTCGGCTGATGTCACTTTGTTAACTTTCTCGCTTGATGGTTCCCCAATCAATGAATAGGCATAGGTTGCATTCTCCGGCGCTTCTGATAATGGTGGTAGTTTAATAGTTGTTGTCGTCGACGTTGCTTGATATTGGTTTATGGAGGTTGGTTGAAGGGATGGAGGTTCCATTGATGTTATGCGGTAATCGGAGAGCGGCTCCTGTCCTGATTTGGGCGTACGATCGCCATATCGAGTTCGGTACTGTGGTGAGTGCGCGGCTGAATCAGTTTTTGGTGAGAGAGAGGAGGTTGAAGGCCATGGTTCATGCCTTGAACCCGTGTCATTGTTGTTGCTGTTGCTGTTGTTTCTGCGGCTGCTATTGCGACCTGTCCTGTCATTTCCAGTATTCCGATCGGCCGACGATTGAGTGGTGCCTGTCTTCAATGTCGCGGTTCCTTGGTTTCGTTGTTGTAACAGTGATTCTTCGTCAATAGGTTTGTAGTTTTTCCCAGTCCTATAAATCCCACCACTGTATTTGCACCCCTCATTGACGATGTTGTTGGGAATGGACACATTTTTCCAACCATATCTCTGACCCCAAGTTGTAAGTTGCTGTTCCTGTTGTTGCTGCTGCTGCTGATCTTGTTGGTGTTGCTCTTGCTCGCCCCAGGTATTCACAGTAAGAGGGATATTGTCATTGTCACTACCGTCACTTGGCATAAGATTGTAGAAGGTGGAAAAAAGAAAGCGTCACATAGAAAGAGAAAGAAAAAGTAAGGTTCCCGTGAAAATAGACAACTGTCTGCTTGACTGGACGGAGATTGAAATAAGGCATTGTTTTTTGTGGGCTTGAATGCCTATAGCATCAATCAGGTACATGAACGATAACCGAAATGACGATAGGCCCGGAATGACTATACGTTTCTGGAAAACATTGGCCGCGGAATACTGTAATTCGAATAATGGGGGAGGAATTTTGGATGACCTGCTAGGCACGATGCATTTTGGATGTGGGGGGGGGTGTTAGATGGCTAAACGTAACTGAGAAAACTATATTTTTCAACGACTTTTCAGGTGGTGAATCGAGGTTCAATAAGGTTAGGAAGGTGTATAGAGTCATTACTGCTCACAGTATTTAACGGAGCGATTTGTTCTGGGGGGCACGGCAAAGCGAAAATGATTGGAGGCATGCATTGCCGTCGACTGTCAGGGCGGGATTTTAAATGTTCGCGGGACAATTGATCTCACACAATTATAATCAATGGGATTGCTGTCAATGTGCTTACACCTTCCTTTTTTAACTATTCAAATTTCAATATGGGTAGGTAGCATCATCACAATATATTATATGAAAAAAGGATATATCCAATTTTCACACAACAAACGGATACAGTGAAAAATAAACGATGGGTGGATGGATGGATAGATGGATAGATAGATGGGAATCATTTCAGCAATTCGTGAAAATGGATATACCGTCATACTACACATCCACATTCTATGAATGACTTCATTTTTGACAGTTGAGGCTAACATTCCTGTTTTTCCTTTCTTTTTATCATAGGTCAACCTAGCGGTTTGAATGCTGCTCGTAAGCTTCGCAACACTCGTCGTGAACAACGATGGGCTGATAAGCAATACAAGAAGCGTGCCTTGGGTACTGCTTTCCGCTCCAACCCCTTTGGTGGTGCTTCTCACGCTAAGGGCATTGTCCTCGAAAAGATGTAAATACATAAATGATATATTTAAGTGTGTGTGTATGTATATGGGATGTCACTTATTGACTCTTCATTTTGTTTTCTTCTATATAATTTAGTGGTGTTGAAGCCAAACAACCTAACTCCGCTATTCGTAAGTGTGTCCGTGTCCAATTGATCAAGAACGGTAAGAAGGTTACTGCTTTCGTGCCCAATGATGGTTGTTTGAACTACGTTGACGAAAACGACGAAGTTTTGATTGCTGGTTTCGGTCGTAAGGGTCGTGCTATTGGTGATATTCCTGGTGTCCGTTTCAAGGTCGTCAAGGTCGCTGGTGTTGCCCTCATTGCCTTGTACAAGGAAAAGAAGGAAAAGCCTAGATCTTAGATTAGCTATTATCCCCTTACCTTACTCATGTGTTTTTTTGTTTGATCCTCTTCAATAAATATTCCTGATCTCTTACTACTCTTCTGTTTATGTGTACATCTCTTGTCCTTTTTTATATAATGATTTATTATGTATCGATCTGATCATATACCAATACCTAGCTACATTAACAATAACCATACGACCATCATGCCACAATCATCGTCCCAACACAACCCACATAATCATTTATCACAGCTCCATCATTCCTATATCATTCCCATATAACCATCATCAGGCCCTGCAATTCCTATCACCAATTGTCATGCCATTAACACTCCTATTCAGTCAATCATCATACATATATATATATATATATAATCATTATAACCCCACAGTTTATTTTTTATTTTTTGTCAACAACAAGCATATCATTCAAAGACCAGATAAAAAGACAGTGTAAAAAAAAAATAGTTTTGTATATATCAAAACGGTGTATATTTATATATATAAAAAGAAAAAAAAAAACTTGACTAAACAACTAATAAAATGAGGGAGGGGTTGGGGGAAGAACTACACTAATGTTGTCGAGTTTTGTTTTCAATTCATTTATCGTCACCATCTTCCTTCTTCTTTTTATCCTTCATGTCATCCAATGCTTTTTTGATACGTTCGTCATTTGCGTCCACACCAGGTAATGAACTCAGTACCGCCGACACCATGTCTTGATCACCTTCCCCATTGTCATCATTCATTGACATTTCCAAAGCACGTTGAAGTTCAGCATCTTCGTCCAATCCATCCATATCTACATCTTCATCCTATTTTTTTTTTAAAAAAAAAAAAAAGAATGAATAGATTTAGTATTGTTACCCTGCATAAATATCTCTTCCAGTCATTGTTTTCTAGTCCTTTTACTTTACCTCTACCTGTGAATCGTTCATTGACATGGCCAAAGCTGCCTGTAACTCCGCATCTTCTGGACTGATCTCTTCTTCTTGCTGTTGTTGTTGTTGTTGGGTTGATGAAGAATCCACAGCCATGGCAGTATCGTTTGATGCAGATGTGTTTGATGCTTCGCCTTTGCTTGTGTCCTTTCCAGATGTCGCTTCTTGACGGGCCTTTTCTTCTTCGAGTGAAATACGTAAAGCCTAGTGGAGAAAAATGATGGGTATCAATACTTCGTCCCCTATTCCTTTTGAAAGAGTACCTGTCATCCCTCTCATGGACGCCTCCTCCTCCTCCTCCTCCTCTTCTCGCTCTACTTACCAAAGCCAATTCTGGGTCAAGGTTGGGATCAATGCCAAATTCAAAGTCACCACCGCCACCACCAGCACCAGCAGCAAAGTTGCCAGGCGCACCGTCCTCACCGGCAATAATAGGTGTAGACATAAGCATATCACTCAAAATATGAGGACCAGGGGGGATCGATACCAGATGACTACATCAAAGATAGAATGTGAATATCAATAATGTCGGCGGGGGGAGGGGGGGAGGATCGTCCTGTGATAGAATGAATGGATAGTATATATGTACTTTACCTGTTATCGCTATTGTTGACATTATTGATAAAGGCTTCGAGTTTAGCGGTGTTTTCAGCTTCTTCGCCAAAGTTGATGATATCAATAGCCACGTTGTTCTTTTTCAGTTTTTTGGCGAGTCGTACGAGAGTTCGTTCATCAGCTTCTAAAGGACTTGCTACAAATACAATAATACGTTGACGTTGGTTTCTGTTTTGACGATGTTTCAAAGCGAGCTACAAAACAAAACAAAAAGGACCAATGGTCAGTACAAAAAGACGAGGATGGGCAGGGAAGGTAAAGTAAGTTTACCTGAGCAATTTGGACGCTGGTCAAAAAGTCACTTTTCCCGTTGGCCTTGATACTATGTAATGCTGAGAGGATTTTCCCTATATCCGATGTCAAAGTCACCAATACCTCAGGACTTTTGCCGGCAGTGGTCATTAATCCGACGGTGTTTTCAGGGTTGGATTGTGTTTTGGCGTTGAAGACAAGATTCACAGCTTCATTTTGAGCCACGAGTCGAGTAGGAGTATAGTCACCGTTGCGCATCCATTCCGAATTATCCACCCTATGAGTTGGGTTCGACGTGTACATAAGAAATGACAGTCAGTTCATCTATATATATGTGTGTGTGTTTGTCTATCATGGTTTGCATTTCGTTTTCACTTACACAATCATAGAAGCTTCCATCACCATTGTTGTATATAAATATTTATGTCACTGATATATGGGAATGGAAATAAGAAAGAGTAAAAAGGTTCAAAAAAAAAAAAAAAAAAAAAAGGTGTACACCTCACCGCGTAATGGATTTCAAGAAAAATCCATGACGTTCTTTTTCTATATATTCAAACGCCGCCGCACACACGATTTCAAGCAGTACAGAGTAATGCAAGTTGATTGGACTCGCAAGGTAGTCAAAATCGATAAGATTCTTTTCAAAACAAAAAACAAAACAAAAATCATATTTGAATATAAAGAGACACTAATAAGATAGAAGGACTGATGTTTAGTAACGAAGCAAGGCATGATTATTTCGTTGACCCGAAAAAAAAAACCGTGTGCTGTGTTTAAATGATCATCCCCCCACATTCGCACACGCATTGTTCATGTGAAAAGTAAAATGGACAAGACTTTTTTAATATAAATTTATATACTTTATTTTGTTATTTGGATAGAAATAAAATATATACGATATAATACTAATGGGGAGACTAAAATGAATAAAAATGGATGGAATAGGGAGGGTTGGAGGGGAGGGGAGAGAGAGAAAGAAAGAGAAAGCATGTGGTGAATACAAATGAATAGATGTATATCAACCAAGCTAATCAGTCTTGCGAATATCAGACGCAATATCGCCAACCTTTTCCTTCAGTTCATGAGCACGTTTATCAACAGTACTTTGGGCACTTAACAAGAAAGGACGCAAGAAACGACCATACAGTACTTCGGCACCCTATATATATATATAAAACAAAAAAGAATCAGTATATTCCTTCATTCTTTTTTACCGATGATAAACAAATACTTACCCGGAATTGAGGCAAAGCGAGATAAAGCACAAACAAGGTCTTGAAGAGATAGTAGAAGGGGAACCAGTATAATAAAATATCAGAGAAGTATTCCATCAATTGAACAAATCCAATCACCGTCCAGTACGTAAGCCATTGCTTATCATCAGAGTTTCCTGGACTTTCAATGGCTTTAAAAGACGCATAAGCTGTATTGAATGAAATAAAATAAAAACTCAAGATGGTAAGATTCATGGCATCTAGTTCAACCCTCCTCCAAACCCTCTTTTTTATGACTTACCAGGATAGAGCCAAGAGATAGCATTGGATAAAAGTTGACCGGCAAGATTGAAGAAGATCATAATAAAAGCAACACCACCAGCGCCAAGAGCGAAATAGCTTCTGGGCACACCAGTCCGACGCTGAACTTCATTCATATAATAAGACTTGCCAAGTTCTCTATCGAGAGAAGTTAAACATTCTTGAAATTTGGCTTGAGCACCTTGAACTGTAGACATAATAATATTGGTTTTTGTTTGAAAAAATAAAAAGAAGAAAGATAAAAAAGGGAGTGGACGAAAAAAAAAAAAAAAAAGCACTAAATGAAATAATGAAACGTCGTCCCCCCTCTGATATCCCGTGCTACTACCGGACTTTGAAAGTTTGGTGGATCTTTTTCATGCCTTTTGTTCTTATAAGTTGTATTACACCCCATCCCGTTTTTGTCACTTGATCATCATCACACAAAAAAAAAAGTGACTTGTCACCGTTTGTTTTGACGTTTTGTTTGTTTGGAAGTGAGAGTGAGTGATGATGGAGCCTTTTGACGATATGTGACAACCTTCAGTGACAGCGAACCCTTCACTTTGACAGCTCAAAAAACATGATATTGGATTTATCCCGGATTAGCATGATTGATCTTTATGTGTGTATGTGTACAAAAATGGCATTATTAGGAGACTTATATACTAGCTTTGAGATGAGGAAAAACTAGTTAGCACCTATATTTACAATTCTGCTTCATCTTTTGCCAGGGAACTTTGTTTTGCTGTGCTGTACTGTACGTTACATAGTACTTTTGTTATGTAGTTGGCGTATATGTGCATATGATATTTAGAAGAGTCAGGTCAAGAATCTAAAAAAAAATCACAGACAGTGCAATAGCCCCCCCTCTCCCGCATACTGCCAAATTCATCATCAAACAACCTTTGACAAATATCCGGCCCCACACATGTGAAGATCCAAAAAGAAGTCCGAACTATATACTATCGTATTGCTGAACATATTTCCCTTTACACAAATAAAATAGAAATACCACACATACAAAAGAAAGATATAAAGAATAAAGAAATGGATATATAGACAAAGGATGATGGCGATAACCAAGCATAAAATACTTTATTGAACAATAGGACTACACAACTTCTGAGGGGTAAGGAGTATTCTAACTATGACTATGACTACTTTACACAAGGCTCATCAGAAACATGCTTGTTGGGAGAGTATATTATTCAATAGCTTGTATGGGCTATAAAAAGAAGAAAAAGTGAGTCTACAAGTCATGCTAACATCAGGTCACCCCTGTTGATGGAATGGGCATCTACATACATCATTTTTTCTTCACCTTCATTGACCAAGCGAAAAAAAGGCCCTAAAAGTTGTTAAACTGACCCTAGTCCACTATCTATGAAAATAATTGGTGAGATTTACGTAATAGACACAAAGTCAAGGACAAAGTGATTTTTGTATTCAGGGTATCAACAGTATTCTTCCTTGTCCCTTCCCAAGTATCCACATCGCTAATCACTATTTGACAATCGTAGAAGATAAAGAGCATCAATTCCACAAAGCCTAGGTTTGATAAATAATATGAAGAGAAAAAAAAA
Organism: Absidia repens; assembly: GCA_002105175.1. Classification (NCBI taxonomy): domain Eukaryota; kingdom Fungi; phylum Mucoromycota; class Mucoromycetes; order Mucorales; family Cunninghamellaceae; genus Absidia; species Absidia repens. Next base: position 439,236 of record MCGE01000020.1, read on the forward strand.
AATAGCATCATGTGTTTTTTTACCAGATATAAATGTAACCATTTCATTGTCCAAAACAGTCAACGCGGCATTAAGGAGAAGAAAGGAAAAATAAAGTGGAGAGACAAAAAAATTCAGGGACCGAAAAATAAATCATGGGGGCTGAGGGCCGAGAGCCAGGTCTATTCCACAAGAAAAAAAAAAAAAAAAAGAACTGGGTCATAAAAAAGTCCCTTTATTATTTGTGTAATCCTAAAGGGACCAAAGAGAGGGAATATAAAAAAAGGGAATGAAGGGTTGTCATGATCGGATGACAAATAATAATAATATCTAAATAATACACTACATGGAAGGTTTTCTTGCCAAGGTAGAAGTCATGTCCCACATGGCCTGAGGTTCTTGCTGACATTCAATAGCCAATCGATTCAGGAATTCGTCGTATTCCTTATCACCTTGAATATTCAATTGTGCTGCCATGTATGGTTTGATACTTTTATAAATGTTGATCACATCCCATAAGAATTCCCGATTGATGGAATCGCTTTTTCCTATATAAAAACACGTCCAATTCAGTTCATCTCGTCATCATTCACGCCATATCCAAAAGAAGAAAAAAAAAGGCACTTACCCAGATAAATATCCTTGGTTGTTGTTTCAATGATCTCAAATCCAGCAGTTTTCAAACAACCCGGTATTTTTTGGGCAATCCAAGGATCTTGGTCACGACTTTCCATGAATGTCACGACTCGACCTGCAAGATCATCGATGAATTCCCTTCCTCTACTTAATTGCCCGCATTCCATAGATTCAATCACACCTCCAGGCTTCAATATACGATACAGTTCCTGTAGTGTTGTACTCCATTCGTTTTTTCGAAGTGCCAAAATAAAAAATCGAAGATTGATAAAGTCAAACGTGTTATCCTCGTAAGGTAATCGACTAAGCACATTGCCAATTTCAAATTGGACATTGGGTGGTCGAATGGTCTATGCATTTGTATCGTAATTTTAACAATCATCAATATCGTGTGTTCTTTGAGTGTCTTTTTTTTTTTTTTTTTTTTTTGTGTATCCTTTGTATTACCGTAGGAAAAACGTCACTGATATCGATACCTGTCAATTGACAGTTTGGATAATCGGTCGCTACATCCTAAAAAGAAATAATAATAATCAAAAGGTTAAAAATTTCCGATAGGATCGAGCGTCAGGGGTGTCATTAAAAAAAAAAAAAAAGGGCGTACCATGATCCATGTGCCTAAATTATGAAACAAGCGGGGAAAGAAAAAAAAATTCAGGGCAATGAATTGTTATTATTCTTGTTTTTGGGTCGACCACGTATAAAATATGTATAGATATTCTTGGTGAAAGAAAGTCCATTGTCATTTCTCTTACCTGGTCCACACCCACAATCAAGTACTTGAGTAGTACGATCATCCATTGACACATAATCCAAAACCTTGGTATTAAAATTCCTAATCGTCGTCGCACATCCAAAATATAAATATATTATAATAAGATCAGTTGAATGAACAGCCATCATCTATTGGTTCCTCTTTTTTTTTTGACTTACCCATTAAAGAGCGATTTCATTGCAAAGTGTTGCTATTTGTAAAGAAGAAAAAGTGAAACCAATTTAATAAATGTGTCATTTGTAAAGCTAGTTTTTCACATACCCCCACTAGACGATCGTTTTCAGCATCGTCGTTAGGTAACCAATAGATAGAATCGGTATTGTGAAATGTTCGACCATCAATAACGGTAGAAGTAGATTTTTCTTGTTGAGAAGAAGCACCTCCGCTAGATGATATATGTGTTGCTGTTGTTGAAGTTTGTTGACTGGACCGAGATAAGACCCTCTTTTTACGTATACTGGAAAGCGAGGTGCCCATAAGAAATAAAGAAAAGAAAAAAAAAAGGCAAATAAAGTATAGACGTAAGGAAAGAAGATCCAAGAAAGTAAAAGTTAAAAAAAAAAAAGCTGATATATTTATAATGAGTTGTAAATAAATTTCTGTGTAATGTTCGAGGAAAACAAGAAGGAAATGAAGAAAACTCAGGTCAAATTACCAAAAACAAAAGGTAAACGATAATTCCGCTGCTTTCATCATCACCCATCATTATGCCACAGCCATCAGTGCAAAGGAAAAAAAAAAAAAAAGATATCTTTGTTACACGTAAATCATCTTATTATCATCAGTATGTCACACACGCACATATTCCCCTATGGTATATTGATCCTATCACAAATATATATTCTTGTCAAATGAATCTTACTTGGCAAAGCAAAGGAGCAAAAAGTCAAATAAAAAAATTATGGTAAAAATAAAAATGTATTTGTTTATTAATTTAATAATATTGTAAAAAAGAAAAAAGAAAAAAAAAAGGGGTCTGTGAGGAGATAGGATAGTAAGTAAGGTAAAATAGAAACATGCGGAATATAATCACTAATAAAGCATTGACGGAAGAGTAAAAATGACGTGGAGAGAGGGGAGGGGAATGGTCGGGGATAAATGTTCAAGCTGACTCGCACCAAAGACCTAATGGATCGACCGTTTCCTTTCACACGCTTTGACACCGGTAGTTTTGACAGCATCCATATCATTTCATCAATGGTGATTCACTTTTTACCACCAAAGGCAGAAACTTGTTCACAATACCAATACCAAGGAGTGGAAAGCAGTTCAGTTTGTTCTTAGTTGTGGTAATGATGATGACGATGATGACGATTCACAATGCACAAAGTCACAAAGGCTCCAATAGTCGACACGTCCCTTGTTTGACCTAGGACCACCACCCTTCTACAAAACATATGGCTGGTTATTGTATTCAATTTGATGCTGCGATACTAAAGAAGAATGTATATATCGGTTACGCAGCCCAAGTCTGCAAGTCCCAGTCTACTTCCTACTCTACCTTAAAAAAAAATAACAGATTTAGTATACATAGTTTTCAGGAAAATAAGGATAGTCGATTTCATTGTGCGCTATCTATCTTACGTGTAGCTTTGAATTCAAGTACATGTTGCAGTTATATGGAAATCCAAAGTGGGGAGAGAGAGAAAAAAAGTCGCAAACCAAATCCTCGTCAGAGGCCAATTTTCAAATGCCGCCCACGTGGAAGTTTTATTTACTCGTTTTTTTTTCGCACTGTCTTTCTTTCTTCTTCCTTTGTTTTTTTCTTCACCATTCAATTTTATGAGGTTATGTTGGACTTATATTAGTGTCAGGACTAGTTTAGAAGGGTTTTCAACTCAGGGATTACAAGATGCATGGGGAACCCCTTTCATTTTGGATCTAGAATCTGAAGGCACCATTAGTTGGTTTTGTGAAGCCTTCATTAGCTTAGTTTGTCTACTGTTTGAATCTTCATCTGAATAAAATACGTATCTTTTTACATGCTGCAATAAAAAATGTCTTGTTTGTCTATTTATGCCTTGTCAAAGACATGACTATGTACCATCGTCTCTTTTGATTAGTAGTGACCATTATGATGCTTCAATGAAAGATATCCTTTTAGCCTTTCATCTTTTACAATAGATCTCTCTACACCATCGCCTCTTTAGATTAGTGCTGCCCATTATTATTTTTCAATAAAAGATATTCCTTTAGCCTCTCACATGCCTTGTATTACACAGTATATCAGATTTATTTTAACAATTGTCCCTTTAGATTAGTGTTGACCATTCTTCAAATATTTTTAAATCTTCCGGGAAAAAAGTATTTCCTCACAGTAGTCTTACCCACGCTTCCTCCAATAGGTCCTTAGATATCTTGTTACAATGAATCCCTCGTCTTTAACCTTACTATCTACCAATATGCTTCAATAAACCTTCAATAAAACATATACATTTTTATAAACTATTCACTGACTCATTGAATAATGACCAATGTATTCATTGTACGTGTGTTGTGAGTGTCCTACTATGCGTTTGCTATTTAGTTCACCCGCTATGATTAATTACCCTCCTCTGAAATCCAGGAAACTACTTGGCTGTCTTAGACCATTTACTGTAAAACCGATCATGTACATGAGTCTAGGTCATGCTGTGCTTGTACGGACTTTTATAAAGCGTTTTTTACTTCATTATATCTTGACGCATGGCTACTGCCTTATTCCCGTATTCGTATTCATCAACCTAGATCGTGTCGCCAGCATAACCTCCATTAGACTAGACATATTGTAGAGATCCATGTAGCGATAATAAAAGTCCACACTAAAGTCAACATGGTCCCACGGTGACCGTTTATTCATTTGCAAAATGCCGAGGGGATGAATGTCTAATTTCATTAAAAACCACGCTTTAACAACTTCGCCTCCCCCTTCCTGACACACTGGTAGATCTTTTTTCTTTTTTCCTTTTTTTTTTTTTTTAAAAAAAAATGGAAGTGTATAATACAAATGCTTTGAAATTAAATATAAAAAAGATTGCAGCGATTATGGATTACTTGACGTTCCTGCTGAACTGCACCGTGTAAAATAATAATAAACAAAGGATCTTTATTCAAAGAGTAAAGGGGATGGGGGAATATAAAAGAAACTGCTGAGAAAAGACTAAATAACACTATATACTAAACAATAAGAGTTCAAAAGCGAAACAATGGTATGAATATACAAAGAAGGGGCAGGAAAGAGAATAATATGATACAGAATGGTATGATGGTACAGACAGAGAAGCAATAAAGAAAAAAGAAGGAGGAATGGAATATTTCTTTTTGTTTAGTTCCAAGTAGCAGAAATAAGATCTTGTCGCATAAAGTCGTCAGCAGTGTTTGATCGACGGAAAGTAGTAGTTTTGATGGGATATTTTTTGAATGAGCTTTCCTCCAAGTTGGTTCGACCTTGACGAGGTACAGTCTTGGTGAATTGTTCACGTAGTCCAACGAATAATCTTGAAAACATGATTTTGAATTTAAATTTGGTGTATTTGTTGTTGTTGTTGTTGTTGTTGTTAAGTTTGGAAAAGAAAAGAAAAAAAAAAGGCTCCAGGGCGAGTAGGTGTCCTTTTATATAAAATCAGCCGATTTTTTTTTTCCATGCAGAAAAAAGTTAGGAGCGAAACGGAATATCATTTTTTCTTGACAAATCACCGCATTCACTTAAAGTTTTTTCCGTCTTCACCAATCAAATGCTTGACCATGACAGATTATCACACTACTTTTTTTGACACCACCTGTTTTTTTTATTTCCCCATACTTTTGCTCTCTTTTTCGTGATATATATTAAAAATCATTGTCACCCGTTTTATTTTCCTTTTTTCTTACCTTGGCAAAACCAATCATGACCTTTAGTTTTATTATGTCTCCAAAGCTTGGGCCATAAGCGGAATTTAAAATGTCCCTCCTTATGCCGCTCCCTACGTTATTTCCCCCCTCCCCTGCGACGTGTTGAAACCCATACACGCAAGCCTTTCCTCCCCCCTCACGATATATTTTTTAAGTTCAAACTTTCATTGACTGATCAGATATGTAGAGTATGAATTTTGGGATTAGAATGGACCCGTGTAAATATTTAATCATTCTTCTTACTTTTATCCCAACTATTAAAACATACGACGTCTTTCGGTCTTTTGAAACCCCGTAAATCGGCACACTGTGGTCATCCATCAATCAATTTTTAGATCGAAATACAGTAGTGCCAATATATGAAGCATTCCCCCATACCCTTTTTTTTTTTTTTTTTTTACTTTTCTCACTAACGTAAATTGATCTACCACATAAAGAAAAGGAAAATGCTTCTCATTCGTCTTTTTATGCATCCTCTTCTCCCTTTTTTATTATATCATTAAAGTTGCTTCTTCTGATCATTCTTTCATCGAATTCAAAAAGTACCCCTGAAAGGGGATCTCAACCGTTTTGTGTTGATGACAACACTCTTGGACCAATAACAAAAACGGTGTATCTATCTTAAATTCACATTCGAAATTAAGCAAGCGAGGCTCGTTGTCCCCGTTGTGTCGACGGGTTAGAGGCAAAAATCATGAAATTTCCAAACACTTTTGTTTTATGTGGGACAAACGGAATGATGTGATCGAATGAATGCATGATGGTTGTTTACCCTTTTTTTTTTGCTAACCTGCTCGCACAACGTAGCTAAAACACTTGTACGATATCTATGCAGTAAGAAGTTGAGTCAGTCGAAAAAACTATTGCTCACAAGAGCCACGACAGAAACTATTTCAAATCCCGACCACGTGGATTTTTATTTTCCCACTACCTCAATTTTTTTTCTTTCCCCTCTTTCTTCTCATTTTCTTTTTTCCTTTCTCCATCATTCAGCTCCTATGGTGTTATATTGAACTTAGAATAGTGCCAGGACTAGTTTAGAAGCGTTTTCAGCTCAGGGATTACAAGATGCATGGGGAAACCCTTTCATTTTGGATCTAGGATTTGGAACCACCAGTAGTTGGCTTTTTCAAGTCATCACTAGCTTAGTTTAGTGTTAGTTTATCCATAGTTTGTAAATATATCTAAATAAAATGTGTCTCTTTTTACTTACTTTAATGAAAATTTCCCATTGGTTTTTTTCATGTGTTGTGCACTAGATCCCTTTTTTATTAACCATCACAATTTTTGACCAGCGTTGATCGTTGTTGTACTGTACTTCAATAAAAGCGTCTCTAGATTCATTCCCATGCCTTATACAATATATTATACCTCAATTTACAGTTGTTCTTTTGGATTAATGTTGACGATTATTCAAATCTAAAAGTAGTCCCCCTCATGCTTCCTCCAATAGATCATTCCATGAGATCCCTTGTCACCATGAACCCCTCTGCTTTAGTGTTAGAATCTACCAATATGCTTCAATAAAATATGTTCTTTTTAATATTCACACTCTGACCCAACAAAATAATGAACAGTCCTGTCCTTTAGTTGTCCTTCAAAACATTTACTTTCTAGTTCACGCACTATGACTACTTTTCCCCTAAAGATCCAGAAACTAGGTAGTCTTAGATCAGTCACTATTAAAGATGACCATATTTCTGTTCGACCAATCATATAAATGAATCTAGTTTGTACAGTACAGTACTGTATTGTTTTTCACTACTTTCTAGACTAACCCATGACTACTTGTCCCTCACCCGCTCACCCCCCCCCGATTCCCAGTGACTTGACGGCATATCCTATGTCGTTTAATATGAGACGTGGACCTGTTCCCGCTCTACCATTCATATTTCTCAACCTAGGACGTGCTTCCAGGGTAACATCTGCCAGACAAGGTATAGTAAGCCCAAAATGGAAGTCAGTTGAACCTCAAGGGTGCTGCTAATTATGATGCAAAATGACAAGGAGCTATCTTAATTCATCAAAAATCACACTTCAACAATCTCCACATGACACCCAGTACGCTAGTGTTTTTTAAAAAGTATGAGATTAAATATAAAAAAACGCAACGCTCAAAACGTTGTTTATTTTTACGCTGTTGCTAGACAGCACCATATCCAGTATCAACGTATACACAAACACTAGTTTTCAGGTATGAAATCATCATCTACTCGCTATATAAACCAACGTCCTCACAATCCACTTGTCACAAAAAGCAAATCATACTGACAATAAGCACAATAGTGTAAGTTAAAAAAAAAAAGTCAAAGCGTGTTTATTAAAAAGCCTATAATCAGGTAAATACAATATCACTAAATAAAACTAAAAGCTAAAGCGAGCTATCCTCCGCATCATTTGTTTTTTTCCAGGAATTGTCGTTGGATATACTTTCTTCGTTCGATCAATTTGTTTTGGAACAAAGCAGGGAATCCTACATACAACATAACAAAGACAAGGAAGGGAAGGTTAGTTCTATATCGCATGGAATCACCATCACCTCCTTCGTCTCAGTACTTTTCCTGAGATAACCCGCTTTTCCTCCCCCCCCCTTCTCCTCTCTTCCATCCTCTTTGTTAAGTACCTGGTATATAGGCAAAAGCACCAAGGATCATGACAAGAGAATAGGTCTTGTTCCATTCTTTGGCAAGGGGCATGGCAAGGTAAGCCATCAAGACTTCCAAGACAACACTGATGGGGGACAAGAATCGGAACCAAGAGTAACGGGCATTGATGAGTGTGGGGCTAATGTCTTTGGGATTGGTGAACCAAGCTTGGGAGGCACCAAAGGCGTAGGCAATGAGGTTGTTGACGGACCATACCACAAGCATACATGGATAGAAGATTTTAAGAGTTTGCACGGCTGGGAAAGGAGCGGCAATACCAAACATGACAAAAAACCGGATGAGCGACTGGAGACATGCTAACCGATCCACGGCAAACGACATGAAGAGATCCAGAAGCGTACTATAGATCACCACCCCATACACAATGTTTTGAAGCCCGGTTGGTAACCCTTGCCAGTGGCCTTCATCCATCACAATCCATTGAAGAAGCACGATCAATCCCACCGCTAACCACCCCTCACAGCCGATCCCATAAGCCACGACATGGGCTCGTCGTTGTAAAGTGCGTGCTGCTGGTGTCGATGGCGTTGCTGTTGCTAATGAAACAAAAATACACACACACACAAAAAAAAAAAAAAGTGAATAACAATGTCCCCATTGTCTAAAGAGTTTTTTCTTTTGGTTGGTACCGTCTATATTGTCTAAATAATATACCTGGTTGGTTTGGCTGTGTCATCAGAAGAATAAGGTTTCTTTTATTGAGAAAAAGAAAGACAAGAAAGCTTAAAAAAATAAAAAGGAAAAAGAGGGTATAAAAAGGAAATGGAGGGTGCGGTGCTTTAAATAGTTGCGCACTTTGTCGACGTTGATTGATCGAACTCATCCCCTCATCTTTTTGGCCAATGAAAAGGAGACATTTGATGTTCTATATTTTAGCACAGTTCAGTTCAGTCATCATGTGCATAGCTATCGAAGTAGAAAAAAAACAAAACAAAAATAGTTGTCTATCGAAATATCTCGTGCCATCATGCCACAATCATACACCAACTGGTGGATGCTTTTTCCCTTTTATAAAAATAGGTAGACTATCTATCACACCATTCTCTCGCTCATATATATATATACATATATATACAAAATAAAGCCGTCATTGGAAGAAGAGATGTATGATTGATTTGTTTCATTCTTTTGCCTTTTATTCACCCGTATGATCTTTTCTATATTCTATATAAATAATATATAATGATAAAACCAATGAGAGAGAGAGAGACCCGGTTTATACTAAAGATGAACCTGGTCATCTCGTCTCGTGAGTTCCGAGACTCCATTTTTCAGGTACCTTCCAATCTTTTTTCTTTTTTCTGTAGCGGGATTTAAATGTTGGTAGGATCATGGGCATAAAGCATCCCTAGGGCGATCCACTTTATTTCGTCTTTCTTTCTTTACTTCCCCTCTCCCGTTTTTTCTTTTTTTTTTAATTTCTTTATTTATTTTTATCATAAATAGTATATACCCTCTTTTTTTTTTTTTTTTATTTGGATAACAATACATAGATTACCTGATAATGAAGCGTCTCCCCTCCTCCACCACGGAAGCAACACCCTTGCTTGACCATGCTCCTTCAACGTCCTCCTCGGCATCCATTGCCGTCTCCTGTTGTGAAAATGGTAAACATGAAAATGACAAGCAGTGCTGTACCTCCCCGTCTGAACCTTTGGAAACCGTGGATTGTCATTTATCTGACCAATCTTGGAAATACAAAACCACTGCTTTACTGTGTGCTTTATTTTTGGCAGGTAAATATGAAAAGTAAAAAAAAAAAAAGACAACGTCAAACGATTGACTTTTTTTGTTGTTGTTGTTTTTTAGTGGGAAGTCACTTTGCAGCGCATACATTGGGGGCCATGAAAAACATTATCAAAGAAGTAAAAAAAAAAAAAATGACATTTTATGTAGAAAAAAAAAACAGGGCAAACAAACAATGAGACGGAGTGAGAGAGAGTGAAAAACGACAAACAATGTATTTATTTGTTTATCGACTTTTTTTGTGTGTGTGTGTGTGTGCAGGAATTTGGTATCAACAATTCTCAATATGGGGTGTTACAATCCACTGTGGCGATTGTAAATACGATCTTACCTGTGTTTGGTGGCGTTTTCATTGATGTTTTTGGTACTGTACCTGGATCGGTGTGTGCCACGCTTCTGATCACATCAGGCAATGTCCTGGTCGCAATGTCAACCCATACCGCAAATTGGTATATCATGATTGTGGGTCGTATTTTATATGGTGTGGGCAGTGGGAGTGTGGTCATTGTACAAGAAACCATCCTCAGTCAATGGTTCCGTGGTCGTAGTTTGGCCGGTGTCGTGGCGTTGATGTTGACAGTCAGTCGCTTGGCTTCCTTTTTGGCACAGGCCACTGTGGTGCCCATAGCAAATCGATCGGGATGGTATGGTTATGGTTTTTGGGTAAAAAAAAAAAAAACATTTTTTTTTTTTTTTTTTGAATAGCATCACCACTTCCTACAGTTTTTGATCCTCATACTTTTTTTTTATAATAGTTTTCAGCCTTGCTATGTGCCTTTTCGATGGTGATCAATCTTATTTACATTTTTCTTTTGCGGAAAATCTCGGTGGTGGATAATGTCGATCAATGCAAAAAGATTCAGGTCCTCAGGCAAAAAAAGACATTTCATTGGTCCAAGCTCATGTACCTGCCTCATGCGTATTGGCTCATTGTTTCAATGGAGTTCCTTCTAGGTGGTGGTTGGGGATGCTTTTTACACATCAATAGGTATATATATAGATAGCTATTATTTACTTGAAAAAGGGCGAGCCTAACACTTTGTTTATAGTGAATTGGTGAAGTATCGTTTTGGTTATGACAACGAACACGCTTCTGCTATCGCAAGTGTCGCTCAATTGTTGCCTGTCTTTTTTATGCCTTTGCTCGGTGTTCTTGTTGACAGATATGGAAAGAGGACGGTGATGAGTAAGTTGATAGCTCTTTGTTTTATATATATAAGGGAAGAAAAAAAAAATAACAAGACTAACCTCTATTTTCTATTTATTTATTTATTTATTTTATTTGTACAAAAGTGATTGGCAGCGGAATCACTTTTACCTTGGCTATTTATTTACTGGACTTTACGCATATTCATCCTTTACTGGGCATGCTTATTTTTAGCCTGAGTCTTTCGCTAGGACCTATTGCATTGGTTTCCTCAGTGGCTATTATTCTTCCTATGTCATTTCTCAGTAGTGGCTTGGGTCTCATCAAGTCGGCCACCAACATTGGTGCGTCTCTCTTTGACATTGTGGCAGGCTGGCTGCAGGATCAAGAGGCTGACAAGGGATACAATGGTGTGATGCTCTTTTTTATGCTCATCGGCACGCTCGCCACCGTGGCTGGTGTGGTACTCTGGACCTTGGATAGCATTTTGTACGGACATCTCATCGATCAAGGACGGCAACGACGACGTGGAAAAATGGATATGGAGACGACCAATTATAAGAAGAAACAGGATGCTATGGCTGACCATCCTCTGAAAATGAATTACGTGTATGGCGCCATTCTATTTGGACTCATGGCTACTAGCTGGGGTTTGTTTCTTCGATTTATTATTTCCAATTAGCTCTTTTGTTTTATTTGATACCAGCCTTTTTTTTTTTTTAATATACATATATACAATAAATTCTCTGGCTACCATTGGAGCTTTTGAAAAATCATCAATTTATTGGGTATCAGGCGCTGTTGTAGATGTGTGGGCGAAAAAAAAAGAAAGTTGCTCGTGTCTTTCATACTCCGCCCACATGAATTTCTATTTCTATTCAACTTTTTCTCTTTTCTTCCTTTTGCCCTATAAAAAAAAAAAAAAATCTTTTCTTCCTTTTTGCAGGACTTCATCATGAATGGAATCGTGAACGACGCCATGGTCAACTTGGATTAAGAGCATTTTGAAAATGCGATACAAACATATATGGGGGGCACTCTTTCATTTTGAATTCGTGATTCTGGGGACTCCTCTTTTGACGAACTAATATTTGTTTATACGACCTTCGGAAGCATGTACATTCCTGTAAGGCTTTTTAAAAAAAAAAAGATAAGTCATTGCAACAGGTATCGATTGATAGTTCAACTCATTCTTTGATAATTCAGAAATAGAGACTTATTATGACAATTGATTCCGCAAATGGGGAACAAAAACGCCAGACCATACACATACGCGACTCAAACAATGCAATACCCACAATGTTCAACAACGCGTGAAGCGTTCGCAGCTGGTTAAAAAAAAAAAAAAAAGGTATTCTAGGCATTTTGTTCTTCTTCCATTGAACTAGTCAAACTAATATCCTATTTTTTTTTTCTTCATCGTAGCAAATAGCGGACGACAATGATTCATATCAGTGGGGGCGGTGGATTTATGAGAATTGACAAGTGCGCGACGAGAACCGATCCAAACCAAGTTTGCTTCCGTTGTCAATCCACTCATCATCAACCTATTTTTGTGTACATGAGTCTCATAGCTTACATTCCTAGATTATCTGACCTTTGAAACCAACCAAGCTTGACTAGTTTAGCGTATTAGTGATAGTGCCTGTATAGATTGTCTTTGATATTTATATTTTATTCTATTGAAATAATAAAAGAACCCCATTTTTGCTATCCTATTGAAGACATGATTTTCTTTTTGTGTACATGAATCTAAAAATTCGCCTTGCAGACTCCGGACCTTTGAGACCAACCAGGATGGAATAGTTTACCTTATAATGTAGCTTAGAATGAGTGGTAATATATATTGATTGTCGTCGATCTGTATTTGAAATAATAATAATAAAACATTTTTGCTATTAATACTGAAGACATGAATTTTTGTGTATGATATGATCATGGAGGATTTGTTTTTATTATTTCTTCAGAATAAGGGGAGGAGGGGAAAATCAAATAGCAAAATGAAATCAAAAGGCAAAGGGGAGGGTAAAAAAAACAACAACAACGACAATGAATAGATATTACAAGAAGAGGGGATGAGTATTGTCTAATAAAATAAGTATATAAAAGTATAAATGTAGCATGCAGGGAACAAAAAGAAAGAGAGGGGAGGGAGGAGGGCGAGGATACTAAACAAAATCTAGTTCAAGCGACCAGTAGGAAGTTGGAAAAACGAGGATTCATGTGTAAGCAAACCACTGAGAGCATTGTACCAAGCGATCAAGGCAGTAATGACACCAAATGCACCGCCGGCGATCAAGGTGGTTTCGCTATTGTTGAACTTAGACGCAGCCAGGAGCACAAATGTGATGAAGAGGAAGAAGAACATACTGGCAAGACCAATAGATGAACGATGAGACGCGATCAGTAAGAGTGCTGTCATGATGGCCCATGATAACAAATAAATCCCAAGCGACTGATCCAATACCGCCGTATCTTTTCCATAGCCTTCCAAAATACCAAACCCGGGTACAAAGATGGTTGCATAAGAAAGCCAGAAGCCTGAAAAAAAAATATTGATGTTAGTTTACAACAGCGTGCATTCTTCTTTCTTTCTTCTTTTCCTTCTTACCACCATAACTGGAAAAGGCAGTAGCACCAAAAGTATTACCAGTCTATCAGTGAACAAAAAAAAAAAAAAAAAAAAAAAAAAAAAAAGTCGGTGTTTTTTTAATCTATATCGATCACATTTTCTAATCGGTTTGATCGATCAACTTACCCTGAATTCCCACATACCAGCCAATAACTATCAAGAAAATGATTTATTTCTGTGAGTGCTCTATTCTTCTACCAAGGTATATGCACTATCTTTTTTGCTTACCTGAACAAGTCCACCATAGAAAAAACCAATACCAACAACGACGTTACTTGGACCAGAAGCTGAGAGACCAGCACCAGCGTTATGAAGAGATAAGACAAACGTGGTGAGAGCAAATGAGCTTAAGCCTAAAGTCAATAAAAAAAATATTCAATACCAAAAGACAAAGGCAGCAAAGACAGATAGGTAGAGAGAACTTACCCAAAGGACCAGGATTGGCAATGGTTGGAGCGGCAATGACAGGTGGGGGTGGATATGCCAGGGCAGGATGGGGGACGAATTTGTTTTCAACATCTTCACTAAGTTGTTGTTGTGGTTCTTGTTGTTGCGTAGTAGTAGACATAAGGTTTTCTTTGACAGGTGGAAAGAGATGACTAAAGAGAAAGAGAGGGAAGTTCCGGAATAAAAGTGGGAAGATAAAGAAAAAAAAAAACCTTTCCTTTCCTCTTTTTGGGCAAAAGGGAAACCTGAGAAATGGCACCACCATGAAATTCAATTCCCGATTGTTGGTCAGTGGATCCACCAGAACAGGACCTCTTGGAATGAACCCTGATGTCGGGGATACGAATTAACTAATAATGAACGATGACAAGGGAGGGAAGGGGCTAATCTTTTGTCTTTGAAAGGAGAAACATTTTGACTTTTTTCTTTTTGCAGAAAATAGTAGGAGAGATCATTATTTCTGGTGGGATCTTCACTTTATTTCTGCTTTAAAATTAATTGACAACCTTCCCCTTTTAGAGCCTTAAACACAAAACAGTATTGCTAACCAATGCACAATGTGTCAACTTATCCTATAGCATACCGTTGCAATATTCATAAACTCCTCCCCATATACCACCACTACCACAATCAAAAACATAAAATAAAAAAAAAAAAATCCACAGAAACAATTGAATAAAATAGGCTTTTTATTATATATATTTATATATATATGTATCAAAAAAGGAAAAAAAAGATTGTATATATATCTACAAGGATAAGGAATATGATGGGAAAAAAGGGGGATAAAGCAAATACGAATAACTAACTAGAGAGGAGGAGAAAAAAGTGCCACTGATCAAACTACCAACACAACCCACCACGGAATTCCAGACATTCTAGACCCATCGTCCAAGTATCAACATGTTGCAAGGCCCATTTATTTTCTTCGTTGATATACGTCTTTTCCTTTCGTTCGATTTCACCCATGTTGATGCCAGTATTGTCGGTATGTTGACCCTTGCGAGCTTCCCAAATGTTTTGATGATGCTGATGACAGGCGAAAGACTTGCCACTATAAACCACAGGGATTTCAAACGTCCATGCTGCCGTGCAAATAAATTCTATATCCATCCTATAGTCATAAAAAAAAGAAGACGTCGGTCAGTCAGTCATTCCATTCGCCCCCCGTAGCGCTAGTCCTTTCTTACCAGGCAATGCCACCAGCTTCACGATAACCCCGAGGCACTTTCCAAGTATCACGATGAGCCATTGTGAAATCTCCAGCCTGATCCGCCACCCTCAAAATGAATTCAGGAGTTTCATGAACAGTCGTGACAGTGATTGGGTCCGGTAATTTGTAATGTCCCCAATCTTGATCCTCTAAGCGACATGCGTTGAGTAAAGTAGTATCATCAGCGAAGGGTGGTAAATCAACAATGGTGGCAGGGAAGTTTTCGTGGCTATTTGAAACAATACATATTGTTTGCATATTAGTATCATCTATAATCAGAATTTCCTGTGCTTTCGTTTTTCTTACATATTATGAGGATCTTGATATTGGAGATAAATCACATTCTTTTTAAACACCTTTGATCTAATAGCATTATAAAAGTTGTGCGACCAAATATCATCTAAGAAGTCAAACATACATGTGTTAGTCGACATGATCTTTTTTTTTTCACTCTGTGCAATTGTACCCTTGGGTCCATCTTACCTTGATTTGTACAAACAACGAATTCACCGCGAGCATACCGGATGCCAACATTTTTGCCTTCAAATTCATGCAAAGGAGATCCACCACGATTCGGTAAATGTTCATGGATTTTCTTTGGTACAGTAATAATGCGGTAAGTCAAATAATCGGATTGACGGAATCTCTAATATAATTTTCAAAACGACAAAAAAAAAAAAAAAAAAAAAAGGAGGTTAGTAACAATGATATCATCATGTTGATGAGCCCCCCCCCTCCCTCTCCTTCCGCAATGATTTACAAATGAATCCACCACTCTTCGTTTATCTTCAGGAGGATTCCATTCAACGATCAATAATTCGATTTTTTCTTTGGTGTTTTCGGCTAAAAGGAATGCTGAATCAATAAAGTTTTGGAATCTGTGTTGTTGGCCACTAAAAAAATCCCAAGATATTTGTGGGTTAGTTTGGGATGTTTCGGAGTCGCCCCGCTCACCGCACCGCCATCCCTCCCCACTCCCCGCTCTGTTTCTTACCCAGCATAATCATCCATACGAGTAACAATTACAATAGAAAGGTAATAGGACGGTTCCAATCCAGGTTCCAAGCATTGTTCCCATTGTTCCTTGGTAGGTTTCAAAAGATCTCTAGTTGCTGTATTCTTGAGACACTTTGGTTGATCCTTCAAGCTGGTGACTCTATTGTTGCCGGTGTAACTACTAGCACTATAGCTCAAAGCACCATCGTCGTCCGTAATAAGGTGATTATTGTTGTGGTTCGATGAATAGGATGAATCAGAAGAAACATAATATAAAAATAAAAGGGAAAGACAGGCGGTGATAGTCCCCATTAAGATAATGGTTCGTTTTGAAAAACCAAACTTCATCATGGTGATCAAAAAAAAAAAAGTGATAGGAAAAGAAAGAAAGAGAGAAAGAAAGGAAAACTCCCTTCTTTTTTTTTTTATTGGACAACCGAAAAAAACAGAAGGTAAACTTCTTCCTGTTCGATCTCTTGTTCCTCATTTTTATTTTATTTCATTCCCCGCAGTTGTCTTTTTGGACCCCCTCTCTCCCTAAAAAAAATTGGCTGGGCAAAAAAAAAAAAAAAAAAAAAAGAGCCAGTAACTTTATTTTTTAACTTGACACAACTTTAATGTAGTCTGGATTTGTCTTGGCTTCTAACATGATATCAGAATTATAAACAGATGCTATTTTTTCATTGTCTTCAGTTTTGACTAAAAATGGGATTCTACCTTCGTTTACCGAAGGTACACATCCTCCTTGGAGATGTGAACAGCTACAACTACCACCCAAGAATGTAGGCAATGATTCACTATCAATGTATTTCAGTAAGACGTCCTTGTAATCTTTTCCCAGGATTTGTACTTTATCCAATGTCTAAATAGAGAAGAAACAAATGTGTTTCAATATATCATCTATTCACATATATATATATATATATATATATATATCAGTTTACCTTTGGATCTAACCATGGTCTAACTATTTTCCACATGACTAAGAAAGCGCTTGGTGCATTCACAACAAATAATCGACACAGCGTCTCTGGATAATAACTTTGAACATAGTCCGCCACTTGCTTCAGTTTGAATAATCCATTCATATGGAACTCTATAAATAGACCATCGTCATCAGAAATAGTAATAAGATCACTGCTATCTTTTTTTTTTTTTTTATTCTTACGCCAAAGACCCATGTGCGTACAGTCAAAGATAATGGTTTCTTTATGAATTGGTTTTCCTGCCTTTTCACTTGCTTCCACCATAATCACTCGGTTCAAAAATTCATTGCATGCTACTTGAAAATGCTTAATTTCTTCACCTGTCACATCGTTGCCAATTTCTTTTGCTTGATGGTATCCCTAGGGTAACGCAACCCGATTTAAGCACCGCCGCACAATGAACCTTTTTTTTTTTTTTTTTTTTTTTTTTTTTACCGTGCGGTCAATCAAGATTGGATGACCTTCCTTGTCAAACTTGTGAAAACAATCACCGCCCTATAAAACCCAAAATAAAAATATATAAGATCCATTCCACCTATTCAAAGTCAAATTC
Organism: Absidia repens; assembly: GCA_002105175.1. Taxonomy (NCBI): domain Eukaryota; kingdom Fungi; phylum Mucoromycota; class Mucoromycetes; order Mucorales; family Cunninghamellaceae; genus Absidia; species Absidia repens. The sequence goes on from MCGE01000020.1 coordinate 456,882, forward strand.
AAAAAAAAAAAAAATTGCGTTTACCAAATAATTCAAAATCCTGATCGCACTTTCGCTCAACTTTTTATTCGACTGGATATTGCCGTCCTCAATATATTTAAAGCCCCGTACACTGACCAAAAGTGGTAACCCATTTTTGGTGGTAGCCACTGGACAAAAATCCACTTTTTTTTCTTGTCGCCATATTAACGTTGATTCCAATTGATGTTTTGCGTGTTCCTAGTGATGATGATGATGATAAATAGGATATGTGAGTTGCATGTTTATTGGTTTTGATGGGCTGACACGTTTTTCTTACTTGATTCCAGGAATTGGCTTCGAGGAATTGAGCCAATTGCTTTGATACAGTATATAAAAATAGATTGACAAGTAAGTACAAATTGTTTATTTATGTGTTGTGTTTTTTTTTTGTTTTTTTTTTTATTTGTTTAGAATTTTTTTTTTTACTGTATAGGATAAATCATTGCCGAGACTGCCTAAGGATTCACGCAATATCTCGGCTTGTTGCTTTTTCTCCTCATCAGAAAGTTCATGCTGTTCGTTTTTATGCTGATGATCTCCATGATGTGTAACAAATTCAAATACCATAATGCAGTAATAAACAAAACAGAGAGACAGGATGGCGAAAAAAAAAGAAAGAGAGCGAGAACGTGAGTGCCGGGGGGAACCAGCAGTTTTTTCTGATATGCAAAACGAAAAAAATAGTAATATTAAAATCCCGCACTCTAAGATGGGGGCGAAAATCCCTTGTCAAACGTCTTGGCTTTTATTGGTTTGGTGTCTCTACTCTTGTGTTTTTTTTTTCATTCGATGAGGTATAACTTTAAAAAGACTGTTAACGTTTGTGAAAACAGGGAAGGGTGGTAGTACTTGTTTCAACTTTTTTTGAAAACGGTGGTGGGTGTAGTGTAGAAAAAAAAAAGGTGTTGTATTTAAACTCCGGCGGCGCTCGCATGAAGATGCGGATGCCAGCAACAATTGACACAGTCCACATAATCTTACATATTTGTTTTTTCGATCAAAGTATGGATATCAGGATGCATTTTCGTTCCTTTTATAAGGTGATATCAATTACCTTTTTCTTTGCATTTCCCTTCTTACTCTATTATTTTGGTTTGTTTTTTTTCATCATGGGATTATTACGATTATTTCCTTGCCCTCAATGTCATAAAAGTAAAACTAAAACACCGTAAAAGTACTCATATCATAGTGGAATACACTTTATTTTAATACTCTTTTTTTTTCTGTATCTTTTAGAGTTCGCCACCCATTCAAATTTGTAAGAATACGGCAAAAAAAAAAAAAAGCAACTGGCATATGGGTTAACTTTTGAGTATGTATTATTTTAATTTAGGAAACGACATACAGAAAACCCAAATATCCATAATCTACCCTATAAAAGAAGTAGAGATCAAAAGAGATGGAAGAATCATGCAAAAAAACAAGTCTCCAAAGAAGAGACGGCTCAACGGTAATCCCAGGAAAAAAAAAAAAAAAAGGTACAACTCTTTTTAACACACCTTTTTTTTTTAATAGAATGCGCAAATGGCGAGCTGCCAATAGAGATAAAAACAAACGAAACGACCTTCGATGTAGAGTTTATAAACTCGCCAGAGAAAAGTTTCAAGACGACGAATGTATAGAAAAAGAACTGTTTATCAAAGAACAAATCTCAAAGAGATTAGGGCGGCAAACTAGGGACAAGAAAAGGTGCTGGTTTTCATCACCCACATCGTCTCCAGTTTCATTATCGTCCTTTTCATCATCATCATCTTCTTCTTCTTCGTTTTCATCAAAATCATCATCACCTCTGCATTACGATCACGGCTACTATGATGCACTGCCATATCAACAACCCATTGTTTTACCGAGTTTAACATCCATCAACGAACCATCCAAGCATCATAGCAGTGCGATCCCAAAGATTCGTTTACCTCCATTACAATCATCACCATCATCAGCAGAACAAAGGGCTCATAGCTCGGCATTGACTCCTCCTTTATTATTACATCCGAACCCTATTTACCTTACATGTCCCATGATTCCAATGAGCCTTGCTTGGCAATAAATTAAAAAAATTAAATCACATTCTGTGATAAATTCCCAATTGACTCCGCTTAATTTTCTTTCTTCTTTTCTTCTTTCTCTTTTTTTTTTGAACCCTTTTTGTACCACCACCACCACTTCTTTTGACTTATGGGCGACTCTGTGGTGTATGAAGATACTCCCATTGCGGAATATTTGAAATGTAACCATCAATAAATCACAAATACTATGACTAACCGTTTTACTCTTCATACTGACAATTCCTTTTTTTCCTGTATATATATTTAGCTATTGAAAGTGATCAAGTCATGGCGAAACCTTCCCCACTTCAACTTGGTTCGCATCCATCCGATAACAATCCCATGATCTCCATTCCTAAACAACTCTCTGAATCACTGTACCGTTTCTGGCGTCAGTCTCTTTTTCATGTAAGTCTCCCTTATCTCTCTTTTTTTTCTATTTTGTCTCAACTCACACAAACGGGTTTCCCTTCCCCGGGTAGGATACTTTTTCGGTCTCTCTTCCGCTCATGGAGGAAATGGCCTTTGAAGAAAAATTCAAATACCTCATTGTCACATCCCACTTACTCAATGATACACTTTCAACACATCCGAAACAGAAAACACCCCCTCAGGCTCCACCTCCCTTCCATACAACGGCAACTGGCACCCGATCGGCCACCATTGGTACGGTGGTCACCTTGGCTGGTCTTTTGACTGCGGTCGGTTTGGAACGCTATACTCCATTTCAACTCCAACAGAATGAATACCAGCAGCAGCAACAACAACAGTATGAAGACGACACGGCGGTAACAGCATCGGCAATGAAAGGTATCACTCCTACCATTACAATGGCTTTGGCTAGTGGGGTATCACTCTTCTTTGTTTATCGTCATTTGGTAAGATTCTTTTTTTTTGGGGGGGGGAGTCCATATTTTATCTATGACCCCTATGCTCATTCGTTTTCTCTCTCTCTCTCTGTCTCTCATAGCGAAGGTCATCTATTCGGAAACTCTATCAATGTGCATTGACTCAACTACAAGACGTTCTGGAACAATCTCAATTACTAGACAGCAAGGTCCATCGGGCACTCCGTAACATTCAAGAAATCGAATTGGTGTCTCGAGGGTATCGTCTTTCAACGCCATTATCACCCATCACTCGAATTGATCAGACGACAATCAACTCTACCAAACGCTGCGCAAGGCTACGATATCAGCTGTCTCGGTTACTGCGTCGTGCGTTTATCGTGTATGAAGAAGCCATCATTGATTTGTCGGATTGGGTGAACAAGCCAACACTAGCCAGATTATTTGACATGTACAATATTCACTCCGTGGCATCTTTATCAGCGGCATCGGCAGCAGCAGCATCAGCCGCATCAGCAGCAGCATCAACTGGGAACAGCGACAACGACATGAAGGAGGAGGAGGAGGAGGAGGAGGGGGATGATGAGGGTGATGATGACTGCATCAGTCTAGATTATTTAAAATCCCTGGCTCACCTGATGCATCTGAAACGACGGGAATGCATGTTACAATTCTTGGCTTTATCTGTGATGACGGGTGATCACGATTCTATTCGAAAAGGTTATGAAACGGGATGGAAGAATATCAACTCAGTCTTGCTAATGGTGAAGGATGAAACAACAGGATTTGTCAAGGATATTAATGAAGCGATCGACAATGAATTTGGTAAAGCATCTTTCTCGAGAAAAGCAAGACAAGGGGAAGAAATAGATAGACACTTACTTTGTTTTGTTGTTGTGTGGTTAGGTCAATCACCTGCTTCGGAGAGGAAGGGAACAACAACGCCTGGAACACCAACACATACAGAATCTCGACAATTCATCCACCGCTTATCTATACTTGGTCAACATTTGCGCACGACCGAGGCTCGGGTATACCTATGTAACGATGAACTACAAAGACGCCAACGACTTTTGTCATCCAACACCACGAAGCAGAACGACGACGATGGGCAGTCATTGGCATTATTAGAACAACAGCAACAGGCATTGAAAAAGGAATATTTGGCGATGGAGAAGGATATTCAGCAATTAGCAACAGAGTGGGAAGCTGGGAAACATGCACTGGAGACATTATTAGCACCAACCCCAACCGCAACATCCTCATCATCTTCATCATCATCATCATCATCATCATCATCATCCATAGCCAAATCGTATCCACAGGAAACTCCACCATCACCTCTTCCATCACCGACAATGACACCCACCAGCAGCACTACCAAGGCCGTCGATCAAAAGGTGCCTCCTTTCAGTTGTGTTGTCACCTCCGACGAGCCGCCGGAGCTCTTCCATTTGCCCGTCCCATCCAAGGCGTCGGTATATGAATCGATGGATGACAACCACTCAACGACCACAACAACCATCCTTGGGAAACCCAAAAAATCACGACGCGAGCGCATCAATGAAATGAAGCAAAACCGGGAACAAGAGGTAACGAAAAAGAAAGTACCAAGGGGGGGGGGCTGGGATGTGTCAATGGGTTTGATAGAGAGACTTAAAAAGCCCGGGAGGGGATTTTCTTTCTATTAAAAATAGGCCAAGGAAAAGTCTAGTAGAATGGACAGTCAGACCATGGTGCATGAATTGAAAAGCGTCTTGGATCAACGCGTGCTGGATCTAGATCTGGAAGTGAACGACAACGATAACACCCCATCTCATCCGTAGTTTTAGTTTTAGCTACTTATACATATGCACATTTTATGTTTTTATATATCTATCTATTTACATATCGTATACCCCGCCCCTCCTCTTCTTCTTTTTACCCCCCCTCACTGTATTCCTTTTTTTTTTTGTGTGTACATGTATGATGAAATGATCAACTGAATAAAAAAAAAAAAATATTATATCAATTGACCTTTTTAGTATTCAATGCTATATGCCTCTCAATTATTTTTGCATGTCTGCCTCCTTTATATATATATATATTTACATAATGTACCTCTTCTCGCATGATATGCATTTTACATACACTGGGTCAAAGTACAAGTGAACTCATTTGAAAATAGGGCATCAGATTAGATATATATTGGGCTTTGTTTTTTTTTTTTTCGCCAAAAACATGGCACATTTTTCTATTTTGTTGGGTGGGTCAATCAGTTGGGCTGGTTTATTGATGTTTTTAACCGACTTGCCTGGTTAGCAGAAGAACGAAAGGCCTGGAAATACTCACCCTCCCCGATGCTGCATGGAATGTTTTTTTCTTTTTTGGTATGTATGTGTGTATGTCAAAGGTATGGATGTTGGGTTTCTATGACAGGTATTAAAAATAACCAAACCCTTTCTTTCTACTCTTTTTTTTTTTTTTTTTTTTTTTTTTTTTATCCCGTAGAATGGATGTTTCGCTTGCACCGTTTACAAAATGGCGAGTCGCTGTGAGCCATTCCAAACAGATGCAGGTGAGCATGTTACACCTTTCAACAACCTTCTACCAATGGCTATTGCCATGTTACACATGTGCCAAACCCTCTTCTCAGCATAGTGACATGGGAAGAGAAGAAAACTCCAACACCAATTATGGCTATTATCACGGAAAATCCTGTCGATATAGATGATTTTTTTTTTTTCACCGAATGCATTCTTGGAATTTATATATATATATATATATACGATGGAGGGGCTCGTTATATTGGGGACCTGCGGAAGGAACGTAAACTTTACATGGAATTCCGATGACGGACAGACTACGGTACAATACGATAAACACCATTTTGGAATATATATATATACGTGGATAGTGATTGCCAATGAAAACGAAATCAAAAGTATGGATTGACTAGAGACCACTTCCCGACCACCAAGGTCATGCAGCATGGATTTCAGCATCAAGTTATTTATTATCTTCCCCATTATCCTCCACTGTTGGCATTTTTCACACGCCTTCCGATTTATTGTTAGTTAGTTATTTATTATTATATTCTCTCAATCTCTATGATTCAATAACTATAATAAAAAAAAAAAAGTACCCTTGACTTTTGTTGGCTGCATATTTTGGTTACTGGATTTTTTTGCGATTTGGTTTGAAACTCAGCTCACCTTCCTTTTTCTATGTAAAGAATGAAATTTTTCGTTCCTTTATTTTCGCTTTTTTTTTTTTTTCTTTGTTTTTCTTCTCCACTAATACCACACTCTTTTCTTCGCCTTCTATCATGAATTCAAGTTTCAAGCTCTTCCATCACGATCAGCCGGTAGAAGTCTACGACAGCAACAACGACAAGATCTCCTTCTCTTTTGCTAATTACCTTGTGGCCAACTGTCCTTCCCTGTCAACACCTTATTCACCCACTCCATATCTCTTTAACGGCCATTTACAGACGGCGTATTCATCATATTACAACAAACAAAGTCCTCATGTCAACTTTGAAAGGTAAATCTCTCTCTCTTTTTTTTTATTTTATATATATATGTCACTTGACGAGATCGCTTGGAATGGCGAGGAACGAGGGGGGGGCGAGGGAAACCGCACTTGTGCTCTAATTCTTTTTATCATTACGTGTGTATTATATAGGGAGCTCTTGACGATGACAGACGGTGGACAGGTATCTATTGATTGGACAGTGGGGGAAAAACATCCTGGCGACGATACACAGACTCCCGTATTGATTATTCTGCATGGACTCACCGGTGGTAGCCACGAATCCTATATCCATGGTGTCCTTGAAAAGGTAAGAAATGAAAATAATATATCACACAAAAGAGCATTGCGCGGGGAGAGAATTGTGTTTACAAGGTCAATTCCATTCACACTTTTTTTTGGGGGGGGACGGGGTGTGCATCTAAGATTCTTCAATCTCCTCATCACTATCGTGGGGTGGTTTTGCATGGTCGAGGGTGCGGCCACACAGAAATCACCACACCGCAAACCATCAATGGAGCCAATACCGACGATCTTCGTGAAACTCTAGTTCATATCCAAAACAAGTTAGCTCCAGGCACTCCGTTGGTCGCACTTGGATTTTCATTAGGGTCCAACACACTTGTCAAGGTAAAACCAAACCCCCACATAAAAATGGGCAACAACCAACCTGGAGATTGATGAATTATTATTTCTTTTTTTTAGTACCTTGGTGAAGAAAAAGAAAAGACACCGTTACAAGCGGCCATCTCGGTGGGCAACCCTTATGATGTTCTGGCATGTGTCAATTATTTGGACGCGACCCTTTTCCGACGCACCATCTACTCTGGCACGATGGCAAATAGCTTGAAACGGGTGTTTACTCGTCACATGGACATGATGAAAAAGCATCCACACGTCGATCCCGACCAGGTCATGTCAGCACTGACCGTTCGAAGCTACGATTATGCATGTACACGCAAAGTCTTGGGATACAGCACCGTGAATAACTACTACCGCGATTGTAGCTCCAACCGTTATATCGAACATGTTCGCATTCCTTTGGTGTGTATCAATGCCTTGGACGATCCAGTGGCTTGCGCCGATGGCATTCCATGGGATGAAATCAAAGTCAATCCCTATGTTCTTTTGGCAACAACCACCCATGGAGGTAAAAGAAAGAAGAAGAAGAATAAAAAAAATATCATCTTCTAGTACAGAGAAAAGCCCACACCTTCCACTCAAAAAAAAAAAAAAAAAAAAAATGTTTTCCTCTATGTCATTGATTAGGTCATCTTGCTTGGTTCGAATCTTTGGTGGCTCCCTCAAGGTGGATTGATCAACGGCTTGCCGAAATTGCCTTTGCACTGTTCAAGGTAATTTATACATGTGAAGTAAGGGGGGGGGAAGGGAGGAGTGCTCAAGGAATTGAACTAATGTACTTGTGTGTGTTTTCTATGGTTTTCATAGATCAAACCAATGTCAAAAGACTTGAAACAAATCCACCTTCCCGTAGACTGACATTATTATAGGAACATTTAGATATTAGATAGATTAGACTCTCCCCAACTCCACATCTTTTTTTACTTGCGTATATTTTTTTGAATGCAATAAAATTATTCGTTGTGACAATCATATAGACTTTTTTGATTGTGTTGTGTTGGACCATCAAATTTTATTATCTTGTTATTATTGTTATGGCATTATTATTATATATATATATATATTGCGGGTAGCTATATTAGCTTTCTATGGATGTTTTCCTTTTTGTATCCACCAAGGTAATGAGAAAAAAATCTCAATCACAGAAGAAACCACTGGAATATTTTAAATCCCGCCCACGTGAAATATTTTATTTTCGCCGGCATTTTTCTTTTTTCGTTTTCTTTCTTTCTTTCTTTCTTTTTTTCTTCATCATGCAGCTTCTCTGAGGTTATCTTGGACTTAGATTAATGTCAGGACTAGTTTAGAAGGGGTTTCAGAAAAGGGATTACAAGATGCATGGGGAAACCCTTTCATTTTGGATTCAGGATTTTGGACAACCATTAACTGGCTTTTTGGGGCCTCCATTAGCTTAGTTTAGTCTTAGTTTTGCCATAGTTTTTGTCTACATCGGAATAAAATATGCCTCTCTTAATTTGCTTCAATGAAAAATGTCCCATTTGTCTCTTTCATGTCTTGTACAAGAGATCCCGTTCTTACTACCATCACCCCCCCCCCCCCTCGTTTTTGATAGTGTTGACTATTGTCATGCTTCAATAAAAAAAAATATATCTGTTTCAGTTCTCTCACACGCTTTGTATATTAGAATCCCGTTTTTTACAAACGTCCCGTTACAATAAAGCATGTGATTCTTAAGATTGACCATAAGATCCCTCTCTTCGTCTCCCTTTTCTGTCTTCATTAGCTCCCTTGTTACAATGAAAACCCTGAACCTTTAGTTGAATGTTACCAATATGGTTCAAATAAAACATGTCTCTTTTATTATTATCATCCTCTGAACTCATTAGATAGTAAACTCATTAGATAGTAAGCAATGAATGCTATTGTAGCTGATTTGTGAGTGTTCCTATGAAACCTCCTGCTTGTCCAATTCACCGTCTACGACTACTTTTGCCCCCATCCTATGCTCCGTACCTAGAGTCTCACGCTTTTCCATTCATATCAAACAACTTCATTTGTGCGTCCCTCCATCCCTTCCTTCCTCCATTCCAGTGTATCTTTTTCTATAAAATAGGATAACCTCTGTTAGACTGGACATACTTGTATATCTCCAGTTGACTGTAGTAGCGCGCTTGGGCGGCGTGGAAAAATTGAGTGGCGACGGGGTTTCAAAAAAGAATGTTTTGCCAATAAAATAGAGAAATTTGACACACCCTTTTTTTCTCAATTCCTCATCATAAAAAAATATCATCAATATAGACATGCGATCCTTTCCTTTGTCTTTATTGCTTGGGGCGACTTGGGTTGCGTTGACATCGGCGGTGAAGTTTGATTTGATGGCCGCGACTTCAGAGGACATGCAAGTCCATCAACGATGCTTTTCACAATATGTCCCTGCTGACACCAAAGTGTTGGTGACCATCAATGTGGGCGACGGCTATAACCAACGCGTGGATTGCGAAGTAAGTCATCTATTTATTTATTTATTTCTGTTTTTTTTTTACAAAAGCGAATGGTGGTGTCATGTAGGCATCCTCTTCGTTTTCGTCGATTTGCATTCTCACTTGTTTTTTTTTTTTTTTTTTTTTTTTTTCATTAGATCAAGCAAGATGGAGAGCAGTCCAATGTCTTTGGCAAAAAACGGGACATCAAGAATGATTATACCAATGCTTTTGATACGTTGCAGGATGGTGAAATTAATATTTGCCTGTCCAACACTTTGGATGATGGTAAGAGTAGATAAAATTAAAAAAAAAAAAAAGATGTATCGGTGGAGCGAGTGTGTGCGCCCAAATCCATTCCAAAGTCTCTCCATACATTGAAAACAAGGATTCTTACTTTATTTTTATTTTTTATTTTTCTATTGGTAGGATTTGTGGCCAATCCTAGCTATTTCCGTGAAATCGATTTGGAGATCAATGTTGGCCAAGAAGCGAAAACCATTGAAGAAATCACCAAAACCAACCATTTGCCAAACCTTGAAGAACAAACTCGGGTACTGGAAGCCATGGTGGATGATATTTTGAACGAAATGAGTTACTTGAAGGGCCGTGAAGCCAAGCTCCGAAACACCAACGGTAAATGAAATAGAAAAAAAATAAAAATAAAGAACATATGTATAGATATATATTGTGTGTGTGTCAAAAGAAAAATGACAGCTGAAACAGAAAAGCTGACTGGTACCTTTATTTTTTATTTTTCTTTTTGTGTGGAAATAGAATCGACCAACGACCGAGTGAAATGGTTTAGTTTACTGTCTTTGATTACATTGATTAGTTTAGGCACATGGCAAATTTTATACCTTAGATCATTCTTCCGTAGAAAAAGACTTATTGATTGAACATGTTGAAATAAAATATAGATGATGGTGTTGGTGATTTTTATTTATTTATTGTGTCAAAAAGAAAATGATGATTTTGTAAGTGTGCAGCCAATCTTGTTTGAAAGATGATGGCGGTGAGGAGAAATGGAAATGGGTAATGCTAAATGATGTATGAATAAAAAGTTATGCAATACGACTTTTGTTTTGGAAAAATGATGACTGGGTATTATTGATTTATGTTTGTGCAAAAAGGAGCATCATGATGGTAGCTAGGAATCGTATAGGCTATGAGGGGTTAACGATGATTTGTGATGCAGTATTTTTACATAGCGGAAAATGACAGGTGGGAGTGAAAAGTAAATATATAAACAATCCATAAAAAAAAAACAGCAAGTGGTTGATATAAAAAAAAATTATTTATTGGATGTGAATGATATACAATCAAATAGTCTGTATGATGTGATATAAAAAAAGGGGGGAAATATATATAAAAATCATCTATTACTACTATAGCTATAACTAACTAAGAAAAACTATACTATACTCATCAAACTCTGGTGTCAGGGACATTCAAATCGTTGATTTGTGCTGCAGTATTTTCCATCTCCGAATCACTATCAGACGAGATATCCAGGTCGTCATGTTTCCAATGATTGAGCAAAGTCATAGCAGTGACCACTGATTTAAATTTATTTTGGCTATGCATGCCTTTGCGAACACCAGGTGCCAAGTTGGTTTTGCCAGGTACTTGCTCCTCTTCGTTGGTGATCCATGGATGTTGTAATGCGTCCTTGGCTGTGATCCGTTTTTCCGGATCGAAAGCGAGCAAGTTGTCAATCATGTTTTTTGCTATATAAAAAAATAAAAGTATGTCAGTTGATGGTAATTCTATCAACTAGTAAAAGAAAAGAAAAAAGAATTCTTACCTGAATCAGAGATATCACCCCAATATTCTTCATCGAATTCATATTTACCGGACATGATGTTTTCGAAAAGTGCTGCCTGATCTATTAGAAAAATAAATTATGTGCTTTGTTAGTTATCATCATGACAATGTTTCTTTTTCTTTTTTTTCTTTTTTTTTTTTGCCGTTTTACCTTCACCATAGAATGGGGTATATCCACATAAAAGTACAAACTATAATAGTCGCAAAAATTGTCCATAAATAACGGTATAACCTGTAGATAAGGTTTCACATTGGTTTTGCGTTTTACCGTGATAACACCAACACTCCAAAGATCTACGGGTCGTCCATGTCCTTTTTGTAATAAAACTTCGGGCTAAGATATTATATATAAACGTAAGCAAATGATTGGAATCAAATCATTTATCACTATGACAGTCAGAACCTTCTTACCGCCACATAACCAGGAGTTCCACAAGCAGTTGTGAGAATATCATCATGATTTTTTAAAATCTTGGACAATCCAAAGTCTGCAAAAGAAAAAAGAATACGACAAGAGATTAGTTTTTCGCCAATGGTCGACTTTATACATACGAGACATACCTGTAATCATCAATTTTGCGTCTGCTTCTTTGGTTGCAAATAAAAGCTAATGAGCCAAAATCGAATATATAAATAGTTAGTATCATTTTGTCGTCCTTTTCTGAAACGTAAGTTGATCGAACTTACGTTTTCGGGCTTGATATCTCTACATAAACATAACAAGAATGATGAAAAAAAAAAAAGAATGTATCAGGTCGTTCGATTCATAATTGGAGTTTTCTTCATATATGTATATATATATATATTGTTTTCTTACCTATGAACAATCTAGTAAAACAATAAAAATAAAAGAAGATGATATTGTAAGTTCAAGTGGTTCCTTGACTGTTGATGGTCAGGTTCCTAGTATATTTTTAAACTTACATCACAATCATGGAGGTATACGAGACCTTCGAGCATTTGACGTACCAAATTGGCCGCATCACGTTCGGTGTAGCATCCTTGATCCAACAGCTGATTAAATAATTCGCCTCCACTTGCCAAGTCAGTTACAATATATACAGCATCCGCACTTTCATACATGGCATGCATAGACACAACATGGGGATGGTTCACCTTTGTCAATATATCTAATAAGAATACAGTGTTACAATCCTTGCTTTTTTTAGTTTGTTTGTTTTGTTCTGTACCTAGTTCACTGTCGAGCATATGTTCCTTGCCTAAAAAATTCAAAGCTTTAGTCAGTGCATACTATATCAAATATACTCTTATCCTTGTCATTACCGGCAATAACTCGTTTCAGTATAATCTTGAGAGCGTATGGTGTCTTGGTTTCACGATGGATGGCTTTGCGGACAATCGCGAAGGAACCTACGCCTAATGTCTCTTTCGTTACTTCGTAGTCAGCATTGAGTTCAGGTGGATAAGCGTTAGATTCATCATCTTTTCCGTGGGTTTTCTTGAATAGAGCCAAAAGGCGTTTCATAAGAGGAGACTTTCCCATGGTACAAAGTAAAAAAAATAAAAAATAAAAAAATAAAATAAAAGAGTAAGGAGAGAGAAAGAGAGGAAAGAAAGGAACAGTGATCTTTATTTTTTTTATTCCACCTGAAAGGATTTTGTAAACCCCGATTCATCCACAGTTCTGATTTTGATCACACTCTTCTCTACCTTACTGGTATAGATCTACTTCCCTTTACTCCCTTTAGCGTTAGTGGTTGGTTTTTTTTATCTATACTCTCTATTTTTTTTTTTGACTTGGACAATATCAATATGATTTTCTCCCTCAATTTTTTATCTTTTTTGCCAAGGGCTGCTTTGGTGCACTTGTGGTGAGAATATATACAGATCGAACGGATCACGTATTGATAATAGTATTCAGTCACTTCACAAGGAATTTCAAGACGATCATGATGGTCATATTATTGTTCACCGTGACAACGACCAATTCACCAACAACATCGCCAGTCTGCAACAGCTCCAAATTCTGGAATTCACACAGCGACTCTCAGTTTCTTTTCAACATCAGCAAGATCAACGACTGCCTGATCTTCACTGCATATCATCGACATCGACCATTCAATGAGCGCCCAGAATATATATCAGCAAAATGGAAAAATGATCAAGAATGTACACTCTCAGTGGTTCAAAAAGATGATAGATTGGTAGTTTATTATTATTTAACTTTCCACAAACCTTTAGTATTAGCATACAGTTGTATCATTTATGAACTTATATTTAACGGCAGTGTATGATATATAGATTTAGCCAATGTCAACATTTTAATAAAACCTATTTTTTGCCTCCTCTTTTTGCCTTTGTCCACAAATATTAGTGCACATGAAAGGTGGGGTGAAATGCCTATCGACCTATCTAGTTTTCTTTTTCTTTTTTTTCTTTTTTTTTTTTGTTCTCCATACAAACGTATTCTCCTTCTCTTCGTATACACTGACACATACAATAGTATGCAATAAAGAAGGTGTCTACTTCTACCCCGTCAAAACCCCACACTTTACAACCCTCTCCCAGACTTTGGTCGTCTGTTTTTTAGAAACCATATAGTGTGTGGAAAAATGAACCCCTCCCCCGATTGACAGAAAATAATCCACAACGTAATCTTCAACGTTTCTAATATTTCCCAAGTGTTGATGTAGCTACAAATGTAACACTATACCCTTATTGCTCTTCTATATAACCCACCGAAGTGTGAAATGGCAGAAGGGATAGCATCAAAATACTCTCTATCATTGGGGGTTACACACAAACACGGGCCTGTTTTTTTTTCTACACACAAATACATACCGTATGCATGAGATTGTGGAAGAAGTCACCTTGGCATCCATCCTAATTCCTTTTCACATACACGCACACGCACCACCTTTTTTATATGTGTATGTATTATACCCATTCGACAAAACAAACAATGTAAACGTATAACAGAGAGATTAATGATATAAAGAGACAAGACATATTTTATTCCGATGTAATGTATATACGAACTATGTCAAGCTAACATTAAACTAACTAATGACAGTTCCATGACTCTAAGATGAGGCTAATATAATGGTGGTCCCAAATCCTACATCCAAAATGAAAGGGTTTCCCCAAGATGTTTGTATTGCATCTTTAAAAATGCCCCTGATTCAAGTTCTAGTACTAATCCAAGATCACAATCACTTCATTGGAGCTTACTGAAGAAGAAAAAAGAAAAGAAGAAAAAAGCAAAAGGAAAAGGTGAAAATAAGTAAATACAAACCCACGTGGGCGGGGTGTGAATCTTGGCACCATCATTTTTTTCTTGCATATTCTTGTAGCGATTGATCGCTGAGGACAACGGTTGGGTTCCAAGGAATTACCCACCAAAGTTCGAAATGGTGGGATCGTCTAAAACGTAATCCGTTCAAATCTCACTTTTCAACTCCTCGTCCCCCCTCATTCTGGTATCCAGTAAACAGAAAGATTTCCTAAACGCTCCAGCGGAGCACGCGAATGTTTATTCAAATAATGATAAAAAAAGAAGACTGTATATACTAATCACTAGCAATTAAAGTAAACTATGCAATGAGATAGAGAGAGAGATAAATACAGAAGGTCCAGGGATTGAAGAAAAAATCAGACAGGGAAGGTATAATAATGCTAATTTTCAGATGGTACTGCGCATAACCACCAAACACGAACGATGGCACAGAAAACAAATTGTGAAGAATCCTATTCCAGATGCACCCCTTTGTAGCATCATAATCAGCAATTCAGTTCACGAGACTGGGCATTTGGTTTCATGATGGGTTTTTATTAACGCCAAAAAAAAAAAAAAAAAAAAAAAAAAAAAAAAAAAAAGAGCGACTTGCCTAAGCGGTAAAATATAAAAAATAAAAGTGAAATGAGAGGAATCTTTTTAAACACCGATCCTTCACCTCCACGCTAACCTTCCAAATCCAGGTAGGACCCCGACCAGGACGACCAAATAAAGGGGAGAGACTGACACCATGGAATAAGATATAATAAATCTGTATAAAAGTGATAAATATTTAATAAAAATGTGTGGATCAAGTATAAATGCTGTGGGATACCGATTCTGTAAATCAGGTGCATCCTGCCCCCTATACCCGTCCCACTCTTCACCTACCCCCATATTTTAAACTTACCAGAGCCCGACCAACAAAAAAAAAAAAAAAAGGAAAGACGAACCCAAAAAAGGTGCATCGTTGTTGTTGCTGTTTTTATCCACTTCACTATCATTATGCCCCAGTATTCTTGGAGAAAAAGATGGGTTGAGCCTCTCCAGCTATGGTTCCAAAAGACCCTGTTACGACCAACAAGCACTTGGCAACGAAAGACCACCGCCCACCAACCGTGGCACAACCAACGCCATACCAATACCTCGGGACCGAGTAAGTCCTTGCTGCTGGCACCTATGGCTTTGGCTTCGACATGGAGAAAAACACAGAAAAAGCAGAAACTGTCCGTTCGCGCATTCCCAGTGTCGTCTACGCTTCAACCATACCAAATCAATCTGCTGTTCATGGCCTTCTTTTGTTTCCTGCTAACCATTGCGTATGCGTTTTTCCAGTTTGGTCGCTTAATCGGTCTGCTGGAGATTGTTGTTTTCGGTGTAGATGATATTGTGCGAAGCTCGGTGAAATGTTTACTTTGGAAATAATCAGACAAAATCCACGAACGAGCTGATGTTGTGATAATAGTTGAAGAAACAAAGAAAGAAAGAAAAAAAAAAATCACTGTCGGAAGAAAAGAGGAGCACATCTTTTATTTTTTGGGTTGGCGTATTGATTCTACTATACCCCTCCCCACATACACACACACACACACACACTGTAGCAAATTCCACCATCTAATTTTCCTGCGTGTTCCGTCCTCGTCTTCTTCCGCATATACCTATTCCCGCACCCCACAAATATTCCACCCCTCCCCCCCCCTCAACCAACCAGCATTCATACATAAATAAAAATCATTCATTCCCACACAAGACAAAATGTGATTCGTACATATAAATCAAACATCAAAAATATATTTTATTCAAAAACATGATCAATAAATATATATATATATATATATATAAACTAAATGAATGATTGCCAGCCAGCCCACGTTCTACCAAGAATATTCGGATCGGTAGCCAAGTCAATCAAGCATTGCACTTGTTCCAGTGAATTTTGACATTTTTGGCCAGTACTTGCCCGGATATTGGTACCTTCTTCGCCTTTGATCACTTTTTGCAATCCTTTCAGATACGCTTTCCCGCTATGGCCATGTTCAAGTTCTTCCAACAATATTTCTATATACATATATATATATATATATATAAATCCACCAAATAAAAATAAATAAAAAAAAAGGTGAGTTATCATATACATTTCATTTGATCCTGTCTTCTTCCTTAATGGGGTTGTTTTGTTCTTACCTGTAGGATTAAACCCATCCAGCTTTTTTCTTGCGGTTTCGATTTTCTGTTGTGGGTACCACTCGTATTCTTCATTCGTACTTGTCGATGAGTTTGACCCGGCTAAAAAGTCGGAAGCATTTGAACCTTGATCATTGGAGATAGCGTCATTATTGCTTTCTATAATCAATAACACATAAAAAAAGTTAAGCCAATATTTTCATCAATTTTTTTTTTTCATCATGTCATCCACTTACTCTGCACTTTTGCTTGTTTGGCGGCAATCTTTTTCCAATCCAACAGTGGTTCCTTGACAAAAACGTCCATTACATTCAAGATCACTTGCTTTTCCATTTGGATTGCTAGTTTAAAAAAAGGAGGATCAGTCGATATTTAAAGCCATCTAGTTCCTTTTAATGTGTTTACCTTCTAAAGTATGCACCATAATCACTTCCAGAATACCCTTAATACCCAGCGGTTCCAATGCACCCACCAACTGCCTTGTCAAACGGAAAGGCATCATCTCAGGAACAGGAAGGAGTTCGGTGGCAGATCCAAAGGCGTGTCCAAAATCAATGGCGAGCAACGTCCCACGCTTTTTGTCGACTAAAATGTTCTCCAAATGTCGGTCCCCAATGCCCAGAAGATATCCAGCAATACAAATTGCTCCAAGGCTGTGGGCAAAATTGTTCCGCATAAAAATAAAGGCTTCGGGCGAAGCGGCAAGTTTCATAAGGTATTCCTTGAGTATATTATCCCGGAAGGATCCAGTCTGTTGAAGGAAATTTCTGACCACCGTATCTCGGGGAGCTTTGAAGAGATTATGATACCCTAATGAAAATACAACAAGATAAGTGATCGCATTTTTGGTTCATCGTCTAGTTTATTTTTCTCTTTCTTACCCATTATATCACCCTTGAATTTTGATACAAAAATACGATAGTTTTCTTGAATGCGGAGCATTAGACCTTTGTTGTTCAGTTGCTCTTCGATACAATTTCGGAGTGGTTTTGTGTCTTGTACCCATTCAATCATGCCAATATTTGTCGCCATAGGGATCACATTGTAGGTGGTAAGCGTCACATCATGTTTTGCACAATAAGGTTCCTTTCGAATAAGTTCGTTCATCACCGTAAATAGCTGTTGAATGCGCTGATCGAGGCGTAAGTCTTCGCCACCCTGTAATTCAACAAAAAAATTGGCACGTTAATCAAGATGTTTGGACGATCGTTTCCTTTTTTCCTGTATTACCTTGACCAAAAACAATGATTCATTTCCATCAGTCCCATAGATTCGTAATCTTTTCGGTTTTCGCAAAGATCCCATCACCAATAATCGTTCATCGAAGCTTGCAATCTTGACGTGAGATTCAGGATCAGGTTTAGATCGCCCATTGTACTGTCCAGGTATTTCGATTTGTTCTTTAAAGTTGGTGCTTTGGAAAGATGATAGCCATGGGGAATAAGACTTGAGTAGTTCAGGTGCACCAGGAAGCTTTTGGTTTTGGATGTTGGTTTGGTAATACTTCATAAGCTTTGTGCGTTGTCTGTCTGACATTGTTCGAATCTTCGATCCATTTTTACCTATTAAAAAAAAATAAAGACATTAGTCATTGGCCAAATTTATTGTCCGTTTGGTCCCTATTTTTCATACCAAGGATTTCACGTAGCTGACTAGCATGCTTCACAGCAAAAGCTTTGGGAATCGTTCCGAGCTTTGAGTTGGTAGGGTCTAGTAGTAGATCACAAAACTGCTGATAAGAATCATCAAGGAATGTGTTGTTCACATCAACTTTTTGTCCCAGAGACTAAAAAAATGAGAAAAAGAGAGGTGTCAGTCACTGAAACAGCCAGTAATTATTTCCCTATTCTTTTTACCATGATAAAATCGAGAAAGTCCTTGACAATGTGTTCAGGATTCGTGAGACGTCGTAATTCGCCAGTAAATGTTTCCATGAGCGGGGACTTGATAGTTTCCTTGATTTGTGCGATTGCTTCACGATTGACAGTATCCAATTGTTCCTTGTAACATTCATAATGTTCATTACTGAGTTGAAATGGATAGTATAATGCAGCAGGATATTCTTGAGCCAGTTTGAGAACCAAGGGAAACACATATTTTGCAGCAGGTTTATCCAATATGGCCACTAATTGAGGGATCCATCGAATATAGCTCCACGTAACCGACGAGTTTATAGCCTATACAAAAAGAAAAGCGTATTAGCTCAACCCTTCAATGCATAAACCATTACTATTCATAACTGCGCTTACATGTGTCTTGAAATCATCACCAGTTGATGGGTATCGTTCGATTAATTCTAGCAATCGAGGGAAGCGTTCGACAGCCTTTTGTTGACCTAGCTGTATAGCACGGAAAAAGTTGTTGACTACCACTTTGCTATATTGAATTGAATTGATTGTTATCTAAAATATAATAAAATATTAGGTCTTTCCCTTATTTTTTTTTCATCTGTTTATACTTACCGAAAAAGATTCAGACGAATTTTCATTGGCCCGAAGAGCATTGTCACAATAGTCACCGAATTTCCAGGCACATTCAGCTTCCAACGAGGACTGCATGAACAACGAATTTATGGTTAGCAATATAAATTTAACTCCGCTGCACTTTTTTTATTACCGATTGTTCGCTGGCCATAGCAGACGCACTAAGGAGATGATTGTATCCTTCCATTGTCAATTGACTGGCAAATTCATTCACACCCTTGAATTGTCTTTGGCTAAATTGCTTGTTCACTTGTTTGTTTGAGATAAAATCTTGATACGACGATGGATAATCTTGGAGGTGGAGCCACGAAGTTTCTATAACCTTACTAGCCGTCAAGTGGTAGTCAATAGTGAAGTTGGTGTCCTCCGCTTGAACAGAACCCGGTAACTATATTACAAATAAATAGTACAGTCGATGAGATCAAGAATTATATGTGTATTCATTTCTTACCTTATAACCAAACACAGAGCCAAGAGTTCTTGCCATCAGCTTTGCCCGTGTCGTGCGATTGTCTGATGCCATACACCGTTGAAGTTCAATATTAATATATGCATAGTTGCGTTGATATGCCTCCACGTTTCCAAGGTTAGCTAGGGATTGCCAGCGGCTAATTGCTACGTTGAAGTTGTTCTGTCGGCGTGCTGCTGAGATCATTTCGGTCATGAAGTGCTTTTGGCTGGTCGCAAGGAGATATTTGATGCTTTCATTACTCTATAAAATAATATAAAAAGACGTAAAGGTAAGTATTAGCTTAAATGTTTTAATTATCAGACATATTTATATTCTATAATTACCTGAGCCACTGAGGATGCTTTCGAGATAACACTTAAAAACACCGAACGAGAGTCAATCACATCATCCCAAAGGTCCATTCCGTCTAATTTTGGGTCAGGGTATCGAGACTGAAGTGTACGTATGTAATGAGATATGTCGCTGTTCTTGCTGTCGTTTCGCTGGATTTTTCCAACCATGTCCAAAAAGTCTTCAATTTCGATGTTCTAAAGGTAAACTAGAGTAAGTGCATCAACTAAAAATTAAACGCTTGCTATTTTTTTTACCTTCTGCAATAAGGACAATCTCTTCATTCGACTAGTCTTCGATAGAGGGTGTAAACTTGTCCAAGTAGAGTGGAATGATTCAAATGATTGCCGAATAAAATGGCCAGCACGCTCAAGATCATTCATGTTGATAGTAGCCATCGATATTTCTAGGGCAAATGATAAAAATAAACGTGGTGAGTCATTGTAATAAGATATTCTGAATAGAAAGAAGGAACCCTTACCTGCAGCGTGATGTTCAATCAAATATTCAAGTTTTTCCTTGGATTGAATGGAATCATTTACAAACGAATAAACTGGATTAGGGTTGGTTGTCGTCCAACGGACCAAATTGTTGTTTTCATCCAGAATGCCTTCGCGTAGCTTGGTATTGCTGCGCAAAAAGTAATGAAGATAAGGTATCTAATACACATAAAGCCAATATTGTTAGTCGTCTCGCAATTTGTCTAGAATTTTATCCCTCTTTTTCTCCTTTTTTTTTTTTTTTTTTTTTTTTTTTTTTTTTTTTTTTTTTTTTTTTTTTTTTTTTTTACCAGGTAGTTTTTGTCCCATAATTTTTTGTATTCCCCGCCCAAATCATTCGAAACATGGAAGGAGACATCATCCCATTGGGTCAATTGCTCGAAACATCGAAGTCCTTCCTTAGCCCATAAATTGTACTATTTTAAGTGTAGACGTAAAATTTTCAGTAATTTTCACGGACTCATTCATGTACTGTTCAGTTTACCTCTTCTGGAGCGGTTTCTGTGTAGTGAGTTTCCATTGCTTCTTGGAATAAGTTGCAGGACAAGGCAATATCGCCCCGTATTTCGGAATCCACAGCTCCTATAAAAATAATCATAAAAAGCAGGATTAGTCCAGCGAATAAATATTCACCTCTTTTTTCATTTACTTACTTTTCGGCAAATCCTTGCTGGCAACATGAGTTCGATATATGCTTTGAAATATTTCAGGTTCATCAATGTCTTGATATAGTGTGGCCAGATCAATCCATTCTTGTAAACTTGCGGGTAAGTTGACAGTCGATCCTTCATATCTAGTACGCTTGGTCGCTAAAAAAAAACAACATCAGTATTATGTAAAGAAAAAAAAAAGGAAGGGGTTAATTACTTACGTTTTTCCATTTGTGTAGCTGTTCCATTTTCAATCTGTTTTTCCAGCACAGCAATTCCCAAGTGGTGATTGAAGCTTCGTTCACTAACTACCTTAACCAAGTCACTGCTCATATTTTTACCACCTAGTTCAAAGAACACACGGAGGAAGGACCCAATGGTAGGAGGGAAGAACAAAATACTTGAATTGAGATTGTGATCGATTGTGGTGACAATGTCGGACTTGTAATCCTATGAAATGGTAAATAAAAGAAGGTTTGCATGAATATGATTGCATTTATTTTTGTCGCATCTGTATCAATTACCTCTTTTGATGCAGATGATTCCGCATTGTTTCCAATGGCCACAACAAGTTGAGTATAAAGGATAGAGGCAATAGTCTGATCGCTTCTACCAAGGGCTTGTAACGGTTCTATGAGTTCGCTGTACTTGATTTGAATGTCCGGAAGTTCGCCTTGAATATATAAGTTTCGTTAGCAATGATACTTGTCCATTCTTTTTTTTTCTTTTTGAATACTTACCAATACGATATTTTCGATGCATCACCACCTTTTTTTCACGTTGTTGCTTTTGTAATGCTTGAAACTTCTGAAGGTTTCTTGCCATTCTATCATGACGGCGACGGAAAAACGCAGTTGTTGATTCTACTGAAGATCTGACGTACCGACGGCGAAGATTGGTGTACTGATCTTGTCTAAAAAATCATAAATAAATAAAGTAATTGGTAAAAAGTGGAGTATAATTAATATATATGTATTTCAGGCGCATTTCTTATCTTCATATTACCTTGTCTGATCATCACTCTCACGTTGGGAAGTTGGAGATTGTGTTGTTGCCTGGCTAGTTGCCGTGAGAGTTGAGGGAATGGAAGGTCCAGCAAAGGTTGACATTAAAGAAGACCCGCCGCCTATAAGCAATCGAAAGATTGATGAATTAACTTTTTAGTACTGTCTTTTTTCCTATATCAACTTCTTCCAACTAGTTTACCTGCTTGCGTCTGGCTGAATTCCAAAGATTGCTGTGTTTGGCGCAGTTGATTTTCCAGGTAAGCGCTGGATGCATTATATTGTTCTTGTGAAGCGACAAAAAGTGGTGCCATGGATAGATTCCGTCTCCAAGATGTGTCGATATGTTGAATGTGATCATCAAAATGTGCATTGGGTAATGGGCGGCTGAACAAAGGTTTGTCGTATTCATAGCTGTCAGCTGTTGTTTGCAAAAGCATTTGGGTAGCATAGGATATATACATGTTTTCAATAGGTGGCATAAACATTTCCTTGATAATGATCTTGGTACGTTCATAAATATCGTTGGTAACGCCAAATTTGTTTCGCAGATACATGCCCACATTGTTTCGGATGTCATCACTATTGTCGACCAGGCCACGTAAAATTTCCAATTTGATTTCATCTCCAAATGGCACAATATCTTGATAATTGTCGTAAAGAAGTTGAAGCAGTTTGTAGTATTGCTCCTAAACACGTAAGAAAGAAAGAAAAGGTTAGTCGCGGGTCTTCATATTTTCTTTGCATTTTCCATTATTACCCGGCAATCTTGGCTGCTATGTCCAGTGAATGCCGCTACCAAGTCACCAAAAAAGTATTGCGCCTGCTCCACATTGATACCGGGTGCAATTTTATTCACAAGCTTCAAAATGGCCGATTGTGATCCATCATTTCTGGTTTTATAAAATATAATAAAAAAAAAAAGAGTATGTTAGTAATTGCATATGTGATTCTCTTTTTTGTTTTGAATGTTGTTTACCTAAGGTTGATAATTTTCAGTAAACCTTTTCCCTTAAGATCAATAAAGATATCGTCTGACGATTTGTCCACACATCCACTTATAACCTCGAGAGCATTTATCAATGGCTGTCCAGTCAAACGAGGTAGCATGTAGAGAATTTTGGGCAAAGAAGGGCGGCATAAATTGTCGTCGTGGAGATGCAACCGATACATGACAGATAAAAAGAGGTCGGTGTTTGTTGTGTCATATTTTGATACCTATAATAAAGATGAGAAAAATGGTAAGTACTCAGGGAGGGATTAATTTCTTCAATCTTACCAAATGCGATAGATGATTTTTAATTTCTGTCACCATACTGTCATCTCGGTTACGCTTTATCATTTCTGTAAGAGACCAACCAATCACCTACATCATCAACAAAACGATGTTAGCTTCTTGATTCATATTCATCTAGTCATTTATATTACCTCAGCCGCAGAGCAAACAACCTCAGTGTATTTATTTTTCATGTTGCCAAATAAAGCACGGTAGAATTCAGGTTCATCCAATCCAGTCATGTCCACCTCAGGCCCATCATAAAATATATCATGTCCATAAGCTAAGACCAACCCCGCAATTTGTAAGCCAGAAAGGTTTCGTTTTGTTTGAGTATCATTTGTAGAAAGTTCCAGGAAAATTGATTTCTGTAGAAAAAGGTAAAAAAAAAAAGAAAAAAAAAACATGATTCAGTTATGTATCATCATAATCCTTGTTAATATTTTATTCCATTATTCTTACAGTTGGCACAATGATAAGTTTGTTCCAGTTTTCGAATACACTTTTCAGTATTTGAATGTTGTTTCGGAGCACCTGAGTATTTGTATGATAAGAGTGGCTGACCAAGTAATTCTAAAAATAAAGTTTTGCTTCAGTTATTTGTTGGAAGTGTATTTTTTTTTTTTTTTGTTTGACTTACCACAAACTTGTATAGAAGGTAACGATCATCGTCATTGTTTTGAAGTGTTGTTGTTTTCCCCCAAGCAATGATGAGTACACAAAGATCCTATAATATATATATCAAGTCAAGTTTTGTGAGTATGGTATCTTTTGGCCAGTGTTTTCTCTATCTTGTCTACTTACCTGTACAAAATAATTGATAGGCTGACCATATTCATTTCCACGCATAGCAAGTTGAATCAAAGGGCGGAGCCAAAATTGAGCATATCGTTCGAATACCTCGGGTGAATTGATGATCACTTTTGCCAAGAAAAGTTGCTGCAATAAAGAAGAGTCTAAAAAAAAAAAAAAAAAAAAAAAAAAAAAAAAAAAAAGCAAAACATAATGAGACTAAATTTGAAATTAATCTTCAATTTTTTCTGTTTTCTTACCATGGGATGTGAAGGCCCTGTGAATTTCAACCATCCATAAGGGCATGTTCGTTGGATTTTCATCAGGAGGAGTAATAGCTGAGTGTAAACGTTGGACAACCGCTCCAAGTAATTTCATACATGGATTTAGGTTAAATTGATCTAGTTCTAGCTCGGTCAAATCTCTACGAGACGGTAGCATACAAAAATTAGTTGTTCTATCAAACAAAACATATACATAACTGCCACCATCCCATCATCTTACCGTATAGTTGTTCCAGATTCAGCTTCAGGTTCAATGCTTTCACCTTCGATATCCATTTGATCATCTGCAATAGCACGTTGGGTCGATGATTCCTTTTGGCCAAGAGTATCCAGCGCAACCTAATGGCACACAAAATATAGAAAGCAGTTAGCATTCACCCAATTATCCAACATCACCTCTTCCAAAGACCTACTTCTGACAAAGATGGTTGACTCAGACTACAGTATATATAATAATAATAATAATAATAATAAATTAGCGAGCTTTCATGCTCTTTCATGATTTCAGCCATTTTTTACCTGCTACCAATCAGTCCCACAGAAGCCATAAAAACTGGGGCAGTAGATTCGATGTCCTTCGTTCGTTGAGCAAAATTTCGACCGAATTGTTCCAATCTTGTTTTCAAAAGGGGTTGTGTCAGCTCCACCGCCAAATCTAACTTTGTAGAAGGGTCCAGAAGGTTTTCCCACAAAGGTTCAGAGGGTTTTTCTTGAAAAAGGAAGCCTACAAAAAACTTTTCACTTTTTTGGGTCCGAAGGATAGAAGCGGCGGCAGCGTTGTATGCAGCTTGTTGGTATGCTAGTCGTGCTTTGGCTAATTTTTCGCTTTCAAGAGGATGCTATAATCAAAATTGTGAATGTAAATATAGTATTATGTAGTAAGTTGGACGTCCAAGTCTCTCTTTTTTTTTTTCCTCACTGCATTACCTTTTTGCTTTTTGCTTGATGTGCTTGACTAACCAAATCAATTGTCATTTTTCTTCCTTGGCTGGGCTTGTTTTCTGACTTTTCCCACAGGCCACTAATCTTGCTTTCCGGGCTATGTACTTGTTTGGAAGGTAGGAGTTCATACAAGACGTACTATATCATAATAAAAAGGGGTTAAGGGTAACATTGATGATTTTGATATTATATAGAGCTAAAAAAAAAAAAAAAAAAAAAAAAAAAAAAAAAAAAAAACCATAATAAAAAAGGATATTTGCATCAGCCTAAAACAAGATGCCTTTTCAGACAAGTCCATCGCAATTTCATCGTCCGTGCCGCGTCGCAGTTCTTCTTGCTTGATGATTGTCATAATGTCGACGATGTTTGCTTCATAAAATGATATCACATAATCCCGGGGCACCAAAAATAGAATAGAGACCATCAATTCCATTGCTTTCATCCGATGACCACTGTATAATGTCATATCCATAAAATAACTATTTCAATCATCATTCCCCATAAAAAGAAAAAGGTCAAACCAACTAGGAGTAACAAGGGCATCATTTTTTGGATATACCTGAATGTCGTTTGTGCAATTTTCATAAAACTAGATAAGCTTAGGCCATTGGCAAAGATGCTGATGCTAGGTGCGATCACGTCTTGATATAGCTTGCCATTGTCTTGCATAAATGTGGGCATAAGAACGTTGAATATAATCACAGAGTGGAAGGTTGCCATAATATTGAGCAAGGTTTTCAGAGCCGTCATGCTTTCATTATATCTAGTAAATCAAACAGCGAAGGTCAGTAGATCTAGTAGAACGCCATCTGGAAGAATATCGTTCCCCTATTCCCCAATCCTGCCCGTACCATACTTACATAAGTGATGAAGGATTCAAGTCAGAAAATGAGAGAGGAAACTGAGTATTCATCACAGTTTTGAGTGACTTCGAGATTCTATCTGTATGTGGACCTTCGACTTGCAAAAAGAACGGCAGCAAATCAAACGCTTCATTTTTGTCGACCAGAGGGTAGGCACGGTCCAATAACTGCTCCATGATTGCAACAAAGGTTTCGCAGACTGGCGTAGGTTTCGCTTGCATAAAAATGGTACCGTTAGCGCCGAATATTCCTTTCATCACTGCTACCAAAGTCGAATAATCACCCAACGTATTCCATTGCCGTTTTCTATAAATCAATATTGAGTTAGTTCATGTTGCTCAATGGCCTTTTTTTTTTGCACCTACATTTCATCCAAAAATAAGGGCGATGCTATCAACTAAGTAAGAGAATTTCAATCAATAAAATGATACTATATTGTTTTTTATTTCCATTGGAACTCACTTGGTGACTAAAGTGCCTGATTTCCTGTACGTTCGTGTTCCTAACGAATTTCAAGTGGTCCAAAAGCCCCATGATAACTTGTTTAATGAAATCATTATCCAAATTTTTGATGAAGAATGGAATAAAGTGCTGAAAGTTCAGAGCAATGCAACTGTTGATCTAGAAAAAAGAAGAAGAAAAGAAAGGAATCAAAATTCTCGATCATAATTTACGCCCATTTTTTTATTTCGCACTCCACTTACGTCTTCAGAATGCCGCTGATAGATAGCTTGTTGGTCGATATCCGGGTTCATTTCACCATTGTCCGTATACCCCTATACATCCGGTCATAAAAATAAGCTGTTAATAAACGAGATTATTTGATACCCGTTCTCCCCATTAAACATATGCCCCTTTTTTGTTCCTTACTAGTAGTTCCAAAGCATGAGTTTCAGCAAAACCAGGTTGCCCAAAGGCGAGTTGAATCATTTTACCCGATAGGGTAATAATATTCGGATCGTCGTTATTTCGCATTTGCACAGACTGATTAAATAAGGTTGCACATAGTGAATCAGCTGAAGATGGGCCACCATAGGAATCAAGTTTATACCATGACAAGCACACTCTGTCTAACAGGTCTAGTCTTTGTAAATATTTGATACCATTCAATGCCTCGGTGACATCTTGCAAAGAGCCTATGGTAATAATAAGCGCCCAGAAAAAGTACATAAAGAAATAAAGATAAATGCAGGTAAGTTCCTTTTCCATGACAACCATACTAAGAGCGTTGGTTTTCTTACCTTGATGAATCGTTGATGAAATCGCTGTAATGTTTGCTGCTGATAGTCCTTCGGCAATGGCAGAACAAAACATTTCCAAGGCAGATCCGGCCCAATGCTGCTTCACAAATTGGAGGAGATGCACACCAGAGGAACGCACTTTCTTGGTATTGATCCATGAAGACAACGAATTATGGCCAGATTGAACGGCTGCAGACAGATGATGAGGCAAAAGTAGCATAGATGTAATCAAAGAGGCAAATACAGGCAGTGCCAATAATCCCATATTCTCCACCAGTTCGACCACTTTCGAGATGTTGTTGCCTTTTTCGTTTGACGGGAGACTTTCCAATAGGGCGTTCAAGAGACACACAATGCGGAAAGAGTTGTAAGCCTTGAATGATTTCACCTGGAGCTGCTCGTTGAGTGTTTCACTTTCATCACCGCCCATGTCCAATTGCAGAAAAGAAACACAGATATCCGCCAGTGAGAATCCTTGTTGGTTTTTCCCAAGCACAGTGCAATTGACGAGAGTCAAAGCATTCCGTTCCAATAGCCAAACATAAGCATCAAGTGTACTACCGAACTGTTTGAGCCAGTCCAATCGGGAACCAGAGTCTGTTGGTAATGATTCATTTCGACCATGAGCTGAACCAGATAGTGGCACCAGAGAAGAAGTATGATAGACACCCATCAAATAATCAGGTTCATTCGTAATCTTTTTCGCCAACCATTCTTGGGCATTATTAGTATCTATACGTAAAGTAATAATTCGCATAAAAAAAAAAAAAGATCTAATAAGTAATCACGCATTTCCATCTTTTCTGCATGTTATAAATATCATCTTACCAGGCAAAATCAGTACAAACTCACTGAAAAATTCCATGCAAATTTTTGCGTATTCACGTTCGATTCTTCCAGTTTCTTGAAAGCACCATTCCACTACAGTTTGTAAATCGGTATGATCAGCACCGGGGAACGGACGACGTACGGACGATTCGGTCAAAAAAAGGCTAGACTTCACACGGATGATGCGCTTCAAATGGGAGATGGATTCTCTAGTTTTTTGTTGTGTGCCTAATAGGAAGAATGAATAACCATCATCAGTAACTTGATATTTTCAGTTTTGTTTTGTTTTTTGTTGTTGTTTTTTGTTTGTCTTTTTTACCCTACCTAATGAAGGATGGTCATTTTCAGACAGTCGCATACTAAACATAAAATGATATAGTAACTCCAGGGTATATTCATTGACTAGAGATTGTTCTTCACGAAATAAACGATAAATGTTGTTGAAGATCATAGATGCCCCCAATCGTTTTGCTGCACTAGGGTGAGTGGTCAGATGATAGAGTCGTTTGAGGAGAGATTTGATGTTCATTGGGCTGTGAGTGGCCTGAGCACTAGTTTGCTTGATTGACCATTTGACAAATTCGTAGACACACGACGCACCGTAGTCACGAAGAGCAGCCTGTGTACTGCAAGCAGCTTCCAAGCACGTTTGGAGGAGTAGGATGGTTTCAGGGTTTTCATATTGAGCGTTGTTTGTTAGCCAATGGATAACCTGCGCCACCAAAGACTGGAACATATCGCGGGTTACTTGATCCAAATCGACTGACAGACGAATGAGTACCGGAAAGATATGTTGATATAGTTGATGGTATCGAGAGACGACAGCTCCGCGGCGGTCACGGGCTTGGAAGGCGCTATTTCCGATCATCACAAGCACCAACCCATGTAAAAATTCACCAGAAGCAACCTTGATTTTTCTATCAGGTGATGATTCAGCCAGTGCGCAAATATGCGGAAGTAATTCGTCTAGGAAGGGATGGTGAGGTAGAAAGTTAGTATAAACAAGTTCCTTCAGTTTCTTTATATATCTTTCCTTACCCATTGGTAATTGAATTCCCGCATTCGGAAAGGGCACATGGATTGTCAATTGGCGATCAGGGTCCCAAGCAAGCAGCTGATGTTGTTGCTGTCGTCCAGAAGTCCGTTCGACATGATAATCCTGAGGCACCAAATCACCTGTTGAAGAATGTAACATATACTTGTTGGCCCCACCCAAGTGTCCAAGGAATCGCATCAAACGTAGCTGTATATCACGTAGTCCAATGGCCAAATCTTCATCTTCCACATCACCCAGTTCGTCTCTGTTAAGTTTTCTGTGCACCTTTTCCCTGAGCCTTGTTGTTCTAGTCGCCGCTCGAAACGTTTTGTCGCTGGCATTTTGCTGTTTTGTATCATCTTCTGAGACTAAGTCCATCATGAGGTATTCGTTGAATAAAGGCAGTATCGATTGTAAAAAGGTAGGGTGGTCTTGTATCGCCTTGTATGTTGGTGAATCTACATCCACTAGCTGTTCCAGTGTGTCAAGCGCCAAAGTTGCCATAGGATAATAAGACAAACCATATCGTACTGCAATTTGTAAAGGCGGAACCAGTTCTCCAATATCAAAAAAGTCCAACGGGCAAGCCAGTATCAATCGCAGACAAGAGACCAGTAATTCATCTTTGAACTGCTTCATTTTATGCCAAACTTGATGCATGTAATCATAGAATACAATATATGCTTCATCAACAGGAGTCTATTGAAAAATAAAAATAAAAAATTTAATTTCCAAAAAAAAAAAATGAAGAATACCGTTTTCTCTTGCGCTGTACCTTGATAGCTGGACCCTTGATTGATGTTATATTTCTTTCCTTGCAGCCATCGAAGAGTCGCATTTTTTTGGTAATAGCCAGTGTAGTCGCCAGCATTCGGTAAAATCCACTAACAAGAGGGTTCTGAAGACTTGCTTCGATAAGTGCAGTGCCGGCAATACCAATCCATTCAGGCAAGCGTTGATTGTCCAGTCGAGGAAGAAGAGTACACCAAACCCCAACCAAGTTTTGATACAGTATAAAGTCCTTTTGATTAACAGGTGCCAAATTTGAAAAGTAGCCAATTTCTTGGTTTTTGTCCGTCGTCATAGGAGTCAGTGATGTGTCATCGTTTTCATTGTCATCGTCATCGTCATCGGTTGCTTTCACATTGAGATCCAAAGCCTTGACCATTCGAAGCACAGAAGAAAGCAGTTCATCGTAAAGGACTGCTTGTATTTGTTGATTTTTCTTGTCCCCTTCGTCACCATCGTCTTCATTATGAGTAGTAGTGTTGGAAAAGTATCGATTGGTGAGTAATGATGACCAAAAATAGATCAATTCTTTGTAGCCGGACATAAATTCGTCATTCAGTACACCCTGAGTAGTTCCTTTGGCATTGCAAGTAGAGATCAGAGAAGTGTAAACTATTATATATGAATGTATAGTAAGTCAGTTAGTCCGCCACTCTGATGATCATACGTCCATTATAAAGAAAAGGGTCTAACTTACAGAAGCTGGCCAAGTACTGACGCAAAAATCCTTCCCCTTTGATAAACAGGATTTTGATGAGGTATTGGATGGCAAATATTCCAGGCGTTCGTCCATACATACTGGCATCTCCATAGTGAAGAATAAAAGCATCGGTCATTTTGCAGATGATTGACATGAGGGCTGGTTGGATAACAGTACATTGCTGGATAAATTGAGAGTACGCTTGAATAAAGGATGGTAGGTGTGTGACCAGTTTCACTTCATCAGAGCTTATTCTAATAATAATAAAAAGTAAGGGAACGGCACATTAGTTTCAGAGCGCATTTCACCAATAATCAGCTACCATCCAACTTTTAGTACTTACTCAGAGCAAAGCCAGTTCCCTTTCTTTATCAGCTGTTCTTGCAACGATTCTAATTCATCATTTCCCATGAAGAGCTTGGCGGCCTGTGCAAAATATCCAATGCCACGAACAGAGATGGAGAAGGTTTGGAAGTCCAGTTCGTCAAGTTCTTGATTTAATCCATTTACAAAGATCGCCATGAAGTACTACAATGAAAACAAAAATTAGCATAATCGACATGGGAGGTTATTATTCATATCCGTTCTTTACCTTGAAGACCTCCTTTTCTTGCACACTGTCGTTTTTGGCAACTGCCGCTCCAATCTATAAAGGGGAAAAAAGAAAGTTTGTTTAATGACACATAAATCTAACATATATGTCATGTTTTACTTACTTTTTTGAAGAATGATTCCAAAACACGATAACCCATTTTACTAAGGTCTCGATTGTTGTGCGCGCACATTTTTTTGATTGTGGCATATATATCAGCATAATCTTGGATAAAGTATACGTCAAAGAGTTGAGCATGATCAATAAGCAGTGACATGGCAGCTATATACATATATGGGACAAGCAATAGTTACATTAGAATGACATCTTTGTTATCTGCAATCTATACTTCTTTTCATATCACTTACCCAGTGGAAGCGCGTATCTTGACAATTTTTCGGTATTTTTGAGAATCGCCATCAAATGTATGTATAAATTTTTGGTTTCGATGGCCACTATCGTTGATAAAGACGGTATAAATATGATGGGTAGCTCTAATATGTGGATTGTCTATGGAAGACTGTCGCTATTACTTACGTTGATTGGTATTATATCTTTTGTTCGATAATAAGCTTGAGAGTCCATTGAGTACACCAACAATAGAGGAGTGTTCCAGTTTTTGCTTGTCTTCTAGTAGTTTGTCCAACATCATAGCACAGTTTCTTGCCAGCATTTTCGTTTGGATTAGTTCTATCTTGTCAGCATGGTATTGTGTAATTGTTCCCAAAAGCTCGATAATGGAGCCCTTGACAGTTGTCGGTACAGCGGAAATTGGAAGTTTGAATTCATACGAGAACCTATGCATAGAAAAAAATTTAAATCAGTCAGTGATAAGATCATTTGATTACATTTCTAATTGAACACTAGTGCGTTTCACTTACTTTTCGTACACCTCTTTTACATTCATAGAGGTATTATCCGATGAAGAAAAATACTTCACAAGTTCTATTAGCATTTCAAGAGCTTTGACGCGCACCGCTGAAGAAGAGCCGCCAGAAGCAAGTGCGATACAGGTTTGCTAATAAAGGAAGAAAGTATAAATTGTAAATGATATTGGAGGAAAAAAGGAATATCTTTTTTGGGGGCGTGGCTCTTACTTCAATTGACTTGAAATATGGCTGTAGGGCGGATTGGGTTTGTAGGAAGAAGGTGAGAATGAACTCCAATACGGTTGCTTGACCACTTCTGATTGCGGGATCTTTTGTGTAAAGGTTGGATCGTAGAAAGTTCAGCACGCCAGTTTCAGGTTGGAATAGCAAAGACGCCACATATTCTATTGATTGCATTATAAAGTAATAAATGTCAGTCAAAGTAGGACTTCTAGGCGTGTATCGTTCCTTTTTTTTTTTTTTTTTTTTTGGTATAGCTTTTTACCGTAGTCAGTTTGAAGGATGTCGTTTGTAACTGTTGAGGCAAGATCAAGTGATAATGTTTTCGGGTCGAGTAATTCCGCAATGTTGTTGTTTTCGTAGCTTTGCGGTGTGTATCTGTTCAAATCTTCCAATAACGAGGTTAGATGCGGTATACCTGTCATAGAGATTGGGTTGGTGTTGTGGTTTTTGAGGGGAAGAAAAGCAAAAAAATTGGAAAAAATTCCATTGCTTGATTTTTATTTTAACACTCCGCCATTCAAGGACTTCATATAACATAGACAAAAGATCAAGAAACTAAAAATAAAGCAATGATGTCAAAAGTAGATATAATGGTAGAAATACTATATATTTTATTGGATGCAATAATATAACTAACTACATAAAAAACGATATAAAGACGGGGAAGGTGAAGGGAGGGAAGGGGGGATAAAGACTAATCAATCCTTCTGCGTGAACGATTATAGCGTATCATTTATTATTCTTGAGGATGTGTTGGTGCTGAATCGGCCGCCTGCATAGCAATTTCAATATCAGACGGTACATGAGCAGGTTTCATTACTGGGCGATCGTTTTTGGATATGGAATCAAGTAATGAATCTAGTATATTACTGTTTGTCTTGGTGGTAGTGGTGGCCGATGATGGATTGTTGCTTTTACTATTGTCCGATACTACTGATGATGATTTTGACATTGTCGCGCTTGCTGTTCCATGTAAATTCAATGGCCGCTGCTGTTGCTGGTGGTGGGGGTGCTGATGGGTGGGTTGCATATTAGATGGCTTTGAAATGGATGATGACGATGTGGGTGGTTCAAGCGATAAAGCAAGTCCCGGTTTGTTCTTTTTGGCCATAGAGTCTATAGTTGCCATAAGATTATCATGGGAGTATGCATCGTAGGCTTCGTCGGTGATAAAAAATTTGTTAGAGAATGGTTGTCGTACGGCAGAAGACCTGTCAGGAGGTGATAGACCAGGATGATGCTTTTTGTTTGCCTGCGGTTTAGTTGTTGTTGCGTCTAAAGTTGTCGGTACGCCAGATACGGAATCGGTGTTTGCTGATGTTGCAGTTGTATCCCTTTCTATCAATGTTGTTGGCAAAGGCTTACTCGGTCGATTTCCTTCACCGGATGATTCAAATTGTGTGTATTCTTCCGTTTCTTTCGGTGCTGTGGTACCTGTTGATTCTGCTGGTTCTGGCGTCGGTGTCTCTGCTGGTTTAGTTGCTTTTGGTGCTGAAGTTTCAGTCTGTCCGCTTGCTTCGTCTGTTGCCGAATTTGGTATCATTGGTTCTAGTGCTGTTACTGTAGTAGTGGTAGTAGCAGTCGTCATCGTCGTCATGTCTGTTGAAGCGTCGAAGAATTCAATATCAATTTCTTGTCCTAAACAAAGATAGAGCGAAAAAATGAGTATCAGTAAGACAAGTCGAACTGGATCAACGTATCAACGTACCAGAATCTGCTGTATCTTGAGTGGCACTTTTTCCATCGACTTCTTCGAATATTTCTGTCACGTCCATTGGTATATCATTGTTGGTATTCGAAACTTCGGGTAGCGTAGTATTGGCACCTTCAGTTTTTAAATCGCTGCTTGTCATTTCGTCCATGGCGATGTTCGTCTCTAAAGCAGATCGTTTCTTTGTATTGGATGAATTGGTATCTGGACTACGGCTCCTTTTCCTATCCACCATTTGAGATCGTGTTGTAATATTGAGCGATCTTTCTTCGTCTTTTGAAGCCATGTGTAATTAAAAATAAAAATAAAAAATAAAAATAAAAAATGTTTTTTTGGGCGTGGTTTTAAATGTCCGATATCTACCCACAGGTGAATGAGGATTACCACTAATGACTTGCTCGAAATAAATCAACACAGTAAACTAATCACACCCCAACGAAAAAACGTTACCGTGCATGACCAATTTTGAAGATGAAGTAATTGTGGTTGAGCACATCCTATAACTAAAAAGGCTCGTTTTATAAAAACAACCTTCCTGAAAAAAGCTGTTCCACTTCAAAAAGAAAAAAAAAATTATGGGCGAATTTCGCCTCATCCACACTTCTGACCAAGATTAGAAATAAAAGTTTGCCTCAGGAACCATTTACCTACAATGACATATACTCCTTCTACTCATGCTATCCTGGAGTTCGCGAATAAAAAACATATTTAAAGTCAAACTTTGATCATGCTAATGAAAATAAATATGCTACTGCTTCCTAATAATAAAATTAAGCGGTAACATATCAATGAGCAAAATACCCAAAATATCAACTAACTATCAAGGAGAAAAAAAGCTCCAGACAGACTAGACCCCATTTTACACATGATTTGTTGTAAAAAAATAGAGGATGAGACTACCAGGGGTCGAACCTGGAATCTCCTGATTCGTAGTCAGACGCCTTGTCCAATTGGGCCATAGTCCCTCAACTGATGGGAGAAGTGTCCTGTTCTATAAGAGTCTAAACTGTTAAAAGCCACACGTGATTTCTCGATACGCCTTTTGATTGGTTTAAAAAAGGGGTGTCGGAAATAATTGAGTGAATTGGGCGACTCGTTGTATTTGAGAAATTTACCTTGTAAACGTGCAGCGACTCACTAAAGGTTGAAAAGCCATATAAACCTTTTTTGGGCATACCTATTCGACAACACATATTAAACGTATTATAGCTTGATAATAAAATGGCAATATACATTTTATTTTAAGATATAAAAGATAAACTATGACTACTAACACGAAGCTAAACTAATGGCAGTATCGTGACACATGTTATAAGATGAGGCTACTAAGGATGTGTGGAAGGTAAACTATCCTATAATGAGTGATAAATTAAAAAACCGCCATAATTGCAATGTTGAACGGTGGCAGTTTCTGTAAAAAGAAGAGAAGGAATGTCACAATGCTGCCGCTATTGAATGTCGCTGACTACTGCAAAAATAGAGAGTGTATGCGTGTGCCACTGCTAAACGGTTATAGTTGCTGTAAAACAGAGAATCATTTGGTTGTTAATGTTGCAATGTGTTGATATTGCAAAAAAAGAAACAGGGGCTTTCATTTTCATATCCACCAACAAAATTATTCAAACGCCGCCCACGTGAATATTTATTTATTTACTCCCAAATTTTTTTTTTTTTTTTTTTTTTTTTTACTATTCAACTTCTTTCAGGTTATTTTGGACTTATATTAGTGTCAGGACTGGATTGAAAGGGTTTTCTGCTCAGGCATTACAAGTTGCATTGGGAAACCCTTTCATTTTGGATTCAGGATTTTGGACCTCCATTAGCTGGCTTTTTGAAGTCTTCATTAGCTTGGTTTAGTGTTAGTTTGTCAATAGTTTGTATATATATATCTGAATAAAGTATGTTTCTTTTTTTTTTTTTTTTTACTTGCTTTAATAAAAAGTGTCCCATTGTTCTCTCTCATATTTGCGCAATGTATCCCTTTTTCTTTTATCATCGGTACTGATTCATGCTGACCGCTGTTACGTTTCAATAGATGAGCCTTTCGTATTTCTCATCCCTAGTAAGGTGTATTAGTTCCTATTTTACAATTGTGCCTTAGATTAGTGTTGATCATTCATCAGATCCCCTACCATTCACCCTCATGCTATCTTCGTTAGACCTTTTGTCACAATCAACCCCACGCTCTTAGCTTAGTAGTTACGATTTTCCTCCAAATAAACTACATTCCTTTTATTGCCCATTCTCTGACCGATTATGTGATAAGCGAGACTGTTATTGCGGCTATTTTTGGTGTGTCATATTAAAGACTTGCCTTCTGGTTCACCTACTATGACTATTTTCCTTCAAGAACGACGGTGATTAATTTGCTGTTCCAGGTCGTTTGAAATTAGCAAGTTGCACTATTTAGACTACATACGGTTCATATAAATAGACCTTAAATGATGCCATGTGTATCCACCGTTATAGAGAATTTGTCCCTGTTTTCTGACTTGCAATCGCTATCACCTATACACTCATACATATACGAACACATACACACAGTATACTCAATCAGTGCGCTTATAATACCAACCATGCGCCATCATAGCAATAAAATACATTGTAAACATCGTTTTCTACTTTATTTTTTATTCAATGTAATATACTATAAAAAACAAAGGGATAGGTATCTATATATACTAATCTAAACACATCACACCTCTACTATATACCAGTTTTGTCTAATGCTAATTCCAACTTCTCCAATGTGGTCGCGCGGATGCTATAGTAAAGAAAAACAAAATTAAAACATGGAGAGAGCGAGAGAAAGAAACAGAGAGAGAGAGAGTATGGTTAGTACTGAGTTTGTTTTGATCCGCGTTCTGTTCGCGCGTTTTTTTTTTTTCCTACCTACTGTATCATTATGTTGGGTATTGTCGTGGGAGTACTAAGATTGACAATGGCTTGGTTGTTGTTGATATTTTTGTGATTTGACCAATTGTTCGTCGCTAAAAGCATAGTATTTTATGTTGTTGCGAAACTATTGTACAAAAAAGAGGACATCATCATTGCCAGTCTCTTTGATCAGAAGGGGTGAGGTTGGTGTGTTCTGCTATTCAAGGGGAGTCGGTATACTGCATAGGGTTGTCAAAATGGCGGCCGCCTGGCTGAGTCCACTCGTGTTTCTGTTGATATATGCATAAAAAGGGGAAAAAAAGTGATGGAATGGTGGTGAGGTAATCCATCCAATGTCTCAATGAGCTGATTGAAAGATATTGGTGTCGGCAAATGAGGTCCCACGGGCTTGCACATAGTATCGTTGTCGCAATATATATATTATACAACCTACAAAGAATAAAGGAAATACAGTCAATGTTGAGTACATAGATGATTATCATTTCTTGTTTTCACTTACCTTTTGTTTGCACCCGTCGATGAATTCAAAGGATGTGTCAGTAAGGGATAGGAGCAAAAAAGAAAAAGAAAAAATAGGGGTAGACGAAGTAAAAAAAAAAAAGACGGTGTTCGAAATAATGCTTGGTGGCATTTTTTATTTGAGCGTACTATAATTTTTCGTAAAAATGGGTGATGATGATATATAACAGAGAATAAGAAAAGTAAAAAATAAAATAAAAAGGACTATACAAAATATATAAAACATGCAGGGAATAAGAGTGGAGAGAAAGGGGGAGGAGGAGTGTGCAATTATTGAGGGTTCATGATGGATTTCAAAGTTTCATAAGTTGGGAAGAAAATACCGCAAATACCAAACCACCAGGCACTTCGTGGCAGAGCACCGGAAAAGAAGGAGCGACAAATACCAATGGATTGATTGAAAGTTCCTTGTCTCGTAGCCTTGACACGATCGACCATGCCTTTAGCAATATCCACGACAGTGACTTGACGAACACCAGCACCAGTACCGGTGGAAGCAATGGCTTTCTTTTGTGTAATCATCTTTGTACGCAAGACATCCATAGGTGTTGTGAAATACCCGGCCAAAAATCCACTGACACCACCATACATGATACTTCGAAGGGTAGGGATATCAGCTTCCAGTTCTTCAAAGGCAGCGCCGGCCACGACTTGTTGTTCATAAGCAGCGATACGAGCAGCGTCGCCGGTAGACTTCATTCGCTTGTAAAAATCGTCCCGTACTGAGCGATGGTGGAACGCCTTGAAGTTTTCATAGGATACCAGCAGGATGATCATAAAGGGCAGATCACGAGCAGCGATGGGCCAGAATCCCTTGAATAGGCCACGAGGTCCTTCTTCTTGGAGAGTTTGTCGTATGACGTGGGTAGCGGTGGCACGTCCAGCACCATAATGATCAGTTTGTAATTTCGCTGTAATCACTTCTCGAGGAACCTTGATCACACTGGAGGCCAGATCGCCAAGGACAGCAGAAAGCGCGGTGACGGGAATCGCCCATGATTTGTTCTTGTCCGCTACTGAAGGTAACATTTTGCCTTTACAAGCTTCGTATACACTAAATCGAGC
This sequence comes from Absidia repens, assembly GCA_002105175.1. Classification (NCBI taxonomy): domain Eukaryota; kingdom Fungi; phylum Mucoromycota; class Mucoromycetes; order Mucorales; family Cunninghamellaceae; genus Absidia; species Absidia repens. The sequence goes on from MCGE01000020.1 coordinate 495,725, forward strand.
ACCACCCTATCAAAAAAAAAAAAAAAAAAAAAAAAAAAAGTGGGTGTCAGTCAAGTAGAAATGATACTATTTCGGTGATAGATAAAGTGGAATGGCTATTTACCTGGCCAGCAGCGCCCATGGCAGAGACAAAGAATCCTTTTCCAAGACTACGGGCGGTTTCTCTTGAAAAAATGGCTTTCCAATTGCTAGCAATATTGGCTTGGATCCGAGTCTTGATTGTATCAAGAGGATGCATACAGGAATAAGCCAGCGACAATGCTGTACCACCAGCAATGAAGTGATCTACCAAAGAAAAATAATGTATAAGTATCTCACATGATATCGATTATTTTTGTTCCTAATAGTACCTTTAAAGAGTTGTGTTTGGGTTGGTACTGATACTGAAGTGGGTACTACTACTGACATGATGTGTGTATGTGTGTATATGTATTAATATATGTGGAGGTGTGGTGGTGGTATTCAGCTGTCTTCGGTAAAGTGCAAAAAATGGACAAGCGGATCAATAGGAATATAAGAGTTATGAGGCTCAAATAAAAAAAAAGGAAGAGAGAGATAAAAAGATGGAAAAGAGAATGAAAGAAAAAATGGAAAAAAAGGGGGGGGGATTTAAAAAAAACCCTTTTTTTAAACCAGCCATTGATATGCAGAAAAATAAAAACCAATAGTGAGTCAAATTGATCGACCAATCAAATGCCATAAAACCCTTACGACCACCATCTCCCAGCGTCCATTCATGATAAACTAGTCAAAAAGTCAAACTTGGTCACTGCCTTTTCGCCATTTTCATTGGCTGATAACCATAACCCGTCTGTTATCTTAGAATCAAACACATTCCCAATCATTACACAAAATAATCAACCTTTAGATAACTACAAAGAATTATCCTTCCCTCATTTTTGTTTTTCTCTGCATGTCCATACAATGATACACCCTATACTAGCATCACAATAATAAACAACCAGTGGGCGGTTATGTCAATCCCGTAGAGTAGTAATCACAAATACTCCCAACATTACAAAAGACACATACACCTACTGAATCCCCGACCGTCCGTCCCCAGACACTAAACTGTAAAAGATGTACAATGATTTGATTTCAAAAAAGTCAATTTTATTTTTTATTTGTATAATAATATAATATATACCGAAGCAAAAGTGCCCCATCAACTATTACTACAAACTATATCTAAATCACCAGTCAAATAAAATATCCTTGAAGAAACCTATCCAGCCAGTCGTCTGAGGAATCGAAGCACGGTTGGAAGTCGCCACGGTAGGTCCGCCTGCTACACTAACGCCTGCTTTCCCGGTACCCGCTGTCGTCGTTGTTGTTGTTGATGGTGATGATGGTTTCTTACTACTGCGATTTGCAAACACGCCATCGGTGACAGGGTGGATCGATTTATAAACATGGTGATCATGTGGCTGTTCTTGGTGGTGATGGTCAGTGGGCTTGCGGGCCAAGAGTGATTTGGAGGGTATAGGCTTGAGATTTGTTGTTGCCAACGTCACACCAATCATAAACGTGTCGGCAATGACCATACGATTGCTTTTCGCTACGGCGGTTGTCGCGGACGTCGGGGATGCATACAGGATACTAAGCCAGTTGCCAGGTGAATGTTGCGATGCTTCGATGCGGCCGTATTTTTCAAAATGGGTTCGTAACGTGTCGCTCAGGTTGGGCGGGAAGCCGAAGATCCGGATCGTACGAATTTCATCGTCCATGGTGTGATTTATGCTAATCAAAAAAAAAAAAAAAGAGAAGTATGTTGAGTTTTTACTATATCAATACATCATTATAAGGCTGGCTGAATTAATTCGTTGTGGAGGAGAGGATAGGTAGAGGGACATTACCTGGGTTCTTCTGTTTCCTCTTTTGAAGCAGACTCGGTGTTCGTTGATCTATTTTGAACACAAATATAAAAGAGTATGTTAGTATATGATCATTTTGGTCAGATCAAATGTGAACAAGGTGACGTTACTTACACCGTACTTGGTCCGTCGTCTTTTTGAGTTGTCAACTATAAGTAGATAGATAAAATAAAAGTGAGGAGGAAGCAATAACCATATGTTTTGATCTTACATCAGGTGCTTGCATGGAAGGTAGTTTTCCAGAAGAAGTATCCAGTTCATGATCTTCGGCTAGTTGTTCTTCTTCTTGTTGTCGTTCAGGGAGATGTGCACCAGCAAAGAATATAGGTAAAGCATTATCGTGAGAGGCTTTTGTGATTCGTCCTTCCGCGGGTATCAGAACGTTAGGGGCAGTTGCGGGTGCTGCTGACGAGGGTGCTGGCTTCTCCAAGTCGACTTCCTTGGCAGGAAGAGAGGAAGTATTTTGGGAAGGAAGGGGATCGTTGGCTGAAAGAAACAATCTACCACCAGTGGAAGCTGGAGAGGGCGGAAATAAAGAAAAAGGTTTAGCTTCAGAAGGTGCTGTCTGTAGTTTGTCGTTTCGTAATATGTCTAGATGCGCGGACGTTTGTGTGGGTGTGATGCTGTGTTGGCCAAACATGACGAAGGTGGTGGAGGAGGACGTAGATCAATGATATAAAGCGGAAAGGAAAAAAAAAAAAAAAAAAAGATCATAGAAAAACACTCTCTGAAAAAAAAAGCGGTATTTCAATATGGTCCTTTTTTTCGGATTCTTTATTTTGTCACCCACTCTTTTCTCTCTCTCTTTTTTTTAATACTGCAAATCGATGAACCGTAAACTGCGTATACTTTGCTTACATGGCTTGGCGCAAAATGCCACCGTATTCAAAAAAAAGACAACATCTATTCATAAAAAACTGAACAAGGTGGCTGACGTAGGTAAATTTTTCTCCTCCTCACTACAACACTGAATTGACCTGACTTTTCCTGACCTGACCTATTTTTTTTATAGTTTTCGTTACTGGTCCCCATTTAAGTGTCCATCCGGATCACACTTCTGAGGCTTTACGTGAAGTTGCTGTCGACCCTACTGCTCCTGAAGGTAAATATATTTATCATTTAGTGTGATGACACTTGTAATTAACATTGTTCTGTCTTTAACAAAAAATCATCAACAACAATAGAAGCCAAGCCTTTTGGTTGGTGGATTTATACCGATGATCAGCCACCAGACGATGATCGCCTCATTGGTTTCGAAGAGTCCATTAATTCTGTCAAGGATGTTTTACTCAAACAGGTACGAAACCAATATCGGAATGGAAAATGTGAGAATGGAACATAACCGGTGCCTTTCTTCCTTTTTTAGGGCCCTTTTGATGGTGTATTTGGATTTTCACAAGGTATATTATTAACCTTTTGTGGGGATGGGACTTTTTTCTCACCATATTCTTCAATCTAACTAGGGGCTTCATTTGCATCCATGCTCACAGCCATGATGGAAAACCGCAGCTTAAGGCCTGACCTGATTTCATCCGACTTTGCACACCCGCCATTCCGATTTATGATGGTAGCAGCAAGTTTCATCCCCCCACAACCGTCGGCTACCAAACTCTTTGCTTTGAAAATCAAGACACCCAGTCTTCATATGATCGGTGAAAGGGATGTGTTGGTGACACCTGATGAAATGGAAGCTTTGGCTGCCGGTTTTGAAAATCCTCACTTTGTAAGACATCCTCAAGGGTAAGTAAATGAAGATGGGGTCACGTTGATTACTATTTAAAAAAAGCCCAAAATTCTGACAATTGATATTTCTTTTTTTAGACATGTGGTTCCAAGTAACGCTGCTAGCCGAAATGAAATAGTTGCCTTTGTGTCCAAGTTTTGCTTTGATGCTTGCTCTTCCCCTGGTGGAGAATGAATCCAAGTCCAAGCAGATTAGTTAGATTCCCCGATCCCCTCATTTATTTTATTTTACTTTACCTTCTTTTTATAGCACGCATATACTTTTTGTTTTTATTATATAGTTTAGACATTTTAGTAATAGAGATAGCACTATATTATTATTATTTTTTATTATTATTATTACTGATGATGATGATAATGATGAAATTGGGGGCTTATTTTGGGGTACTTTTTTTTTGGTATTTTTATTTGTATTTGTATGGAAAAAGTAATAAAAATATTCAATTCCTTTATTAGCCTTTTATATATTGCGCTGATGATAACACTGTTGTTGTTGTTTCTTATACTACTAATATAGATGTGCTTTTTTGTCACAAAGTGTCCTATGATATTGAAATAATTATAGTATATTTATGTGTGCTCTGTTGAAATTTCATGTCCGCCCCCCTCGAGAAAATTTTTTTACCATTTGATATAGTTTGGCGCTCCGATGATATAAAAAGAAAAAGACTTGTTTTCCTTTTTTTTTCTTCCTTTCTTCTTTTTTTATATTTTGTTTTTTCTTTTCGGTACTTTCGCTTTTACTTTTCCGACTCCCTTGTTACCTTTTGGTTTATTTTACCCGTAAACCTCTATTCTTTCTCTTATAATATATATATATATTGTGGCACCCGCTTCGTGAACTGTCATAGACATCAACAACAGCCTCTTATCTTATACTATCAAACCACTTTGATCCTTTCCATCATCCAACAACGCTCTCTTATCAAGACTAGCCAAGCCTTCATTTCATTCTTCTACTTCTCAATTCCTCTCCTTTGCTACTTCTAACTCCTTGTAAGTGAATTCTTTATATTTTATATCTGCCCTTCTCCATTATTTCACTAGTCTTTCTACACTGTTATTTTTGTAACGGCTACTGAACTTTATCGGTGGTTGTAAATTTTGTATGGAAAGACAGGCAGGGTCCTCACCATATATATATTCTATTTATTTATTCTATTAGATCATGCAATACGCTCCTCCTTACTATTATGCTGGTGCCGGCCAAGCCTCTCCAAATGGTCAACAACCTCAACAACAGCAACAACAGCAACAACAACAGCAACAACAACAACCTCAATTGCAACACCCTTCGCAACTTCATCCTTCTCAGCTTCAACATCCTAGTCAGCTACAAATGCCTGAGCATCAAATATATCCTCATGGTATGCCTACTTATCCTATGGCCATGCCTCCTCATCAACCACACCCTGCCTTGGGTCATCCTGGTGGTGACTTCAATATGCTGACTAAACCCAAAAGAAAACAAGTCAAGAATGCCTGTGGTAAGTGAAAGGTTTTATAGCGCTTTTCCCCCTTACAATTGTCTCATTCATTTTTTTTTAATAGTCAACTGTCAAAAGGCTTGCAAAAAATGTGATGATGGTCGTCCTTGTCAACGTTGTATCAAGTACGGTTTGACTGAAACTTGCACCAACTCCGTTCGCAAGGAACGCAAGAAGGGTGTGAAAAGAGGTCCGTACAAACGCAGAAATCAAGGTAAGGCTTACCTTTATTATGAGTATTATTTGACAGTCATTGGATATTCATACAAATTTTTACAAACATAGCCAATGGGGATTCAGCTAGCCCTTCCAGCACTTCTACTTACCCAACTCCCACTGCTAGTGCTGTACCTACACCTTATCAAGCATACGGTGGCTATGATGCTTATGGTTCCGCCAACCCCAATGCACCTGGCGTCACCGCTTACAGCAACCCAATGCAACAATATGTGATGGCCATGCAACAACAACAAGCCATGTATCAGAACCTTCCATACCAACAACCAATGACGACAACAACCGCCACTCCTTCACCTTCTTTGTCCCATCATCAGCCTCCGCCTCTTCCTCCTTCCGCTCCAATCTCGGCTCAACCTTCTCCTGTCATCACCAATGCCACCACTACTGCTACTAATACACCTGTTGACTCGACCGAACCCGTCACCACTTCTTCTACCACTACCACTGCCACCAACAACACCTCTAATACTCCTTCCACTGATGCTGCGACTGCTTCTGGTGACAATGCCAAAGCTAACGATGATGAAGATGGATCCAAATTGAACATTCTTTCTCAACTTTGCAGTGATGTATTGGACCGTTCACCAAAACAAGAACATGCCACCATGACCCCTCCCCCTGCTAATGCTACTGCCGCTGTCGCTACCACTACCGGTGCCCCCGCTGATGCCGCTGCTGCTGCTGCCCAGGATCAACGTACACCCATCTTATCTACTCCAGTGTCATCATCACCCTCCTCTGCTAATGGTTCTCCAATTTTGTACAAACAAGAACCTGCTCAAGCAGTGTACCCTCAAGGTCAACAACAACAGCAACAACAACAACAATCTCAAGGTCAAGCTAACTGGCAAGGCCAATGGTAATTCCTTTTATATATATATATATATCTATATTCACCCCGAATGACAAGACTTTACACAAATCACAACAAAAAAAAAAAACAAAAACCTCTCTCTATCTCTCTTTAGTAGTTAGTTTATTCTAGTTATACATTTCCTCTCCTCCCCTCCTCTTTTTTATTCTTCTTCTTTTTTATTATTATTGTTATTTCACTTCCATTATGCATAGAATTTGTCTCTTTTTTACGTTACTGTATCCTTGTTTTACTTTTTTTTCGTTTACACATATTTCATGATGTATTATATATAAGTCTTCTGCCATTTCCCTCTTTTTTTTTTTTTATCTGACTGTATACACAAAAAAAAACACATAATAAAAAATATATAAATCCTCAACCTTTTCATGCCTTTTATGTTTTTTTGTGTGGTGTGTCTGTGTGTTTGGGAATGTGATTTTGCATTATCTGCGTGACATGTGTGTGTTGTGTCTGTGTACCAGTACGATCATGCCGCTGGATTTATATAAATTGGGCAACTCTCCCGCCCCACCCCACCCTACTCTAGCCCTTTTTTTTTATTTATTCACAGAAATTCTATACCCCGGCGTGTTCCCCAGTACCTGGTTTTTTTTTAATTGTTACCTGGGGATCACATTGCTTGTCAAAAGTCATAAACTCAGATGAACCTTATCGACCTTTTTTTTTGTTTTACTTCCATAAAAGGCATGTGTCATTTTTCTTTTGCTAAATGCAACTTTTTTTGTTTGGTTTTTTGGACACCAATCTGTATATTTTGACTACAACCGTCTTTATTTAATGGATTGTAAATAATGAAAAGATTACCTGCATTACAGTCCCCAAAAAAAAATCACAAAACACACATACAATAAAATCAATAGCTGTATTTTAGGAAAAGAAAAAATACAAGATAAATGATATAACATCAAAAATAACAAATGGATTATCATATGCTATTTTTGCTTTTGCTTTTGATATGTGTCATGTGTATGATACATCAGATGGAAATTTCAAAGAGATCCTATATCTTTTAGAGGTCCTTTTTTTTTTTTTTTTTTTTTTTTTCCCTTTTTCCACTTGGTGATTTTAAAAGACTATCATACTCAAAAACGATAAAACACTTGCCAAAATCGCAAAAGGCAGCAAAAACATATTCACCCTGTATTTCTGAATCACTGACTCATCTCAAACCGGACTTTCAAACCAACCTTCTACCTTCTGTTCCTCTACAAAAGAATGAAATCTAACCAAATTCTGGTGTCAGCGATGACTTCAGTCTAGAAAAATTATTTGATATCGATGAATTGCTCAACTGGGCTCAAAATTAAGGATTGTTTTGTGACTCTGCTGGGTCGTTTATTTTTGTTTTTTGACCCCTTCTTTTTCTCCGTTGTTTTTTGCAACTTTTTTTATTCTTTTTTCATCTTTTTTTTAGCTTTTTTTTAGCTTCTTTTTTTATCCTTTTTTTAACGTTTTTTTATCATTTTTTAACTTCTTTTTCGTCCTTTTTTTTATCGTTTTTTAGTTCTTTTTATTGTTTTTTAACTGGGAATTCATTCCCAGTTGTTTAAAGAAAAGGTATAAATAGGAAGAAATTCCTATTTGTACTCTTCTTCTTCAGTTAATTTTTATTTATAAATTCTCTCAATAAAAGGTTTTTTTTAAAACCAATCTCAAGTCTTAGTACTTTTATTTTGTTTGGCAGTGCTATATATCTTCATATATACACTATTGATTTACTATATTGAACCCTACTGGTCAATATCTTTTATTTTTTTTCAAGTTTATTTCTTATAAACTTCTTTCAAGTTGGACTTTATCTATAAAAGTTCTGGTGCTCACTACTTACTACCAACAACATATCTGGTACTTTTTACTTATATCAAATAAAACATTTGGTGCTCTCTATTTTTCAAGACTACAAGTCAAGTAAACAAAAAAGTACATTTCAAATTCCGATTCAGGGGAAACATTTTTTGACCCTCACTACCAAATCCATTCAAGCAACAACTAGCAAACACTTATACACTACCCATTTGGTGTAAAATATAACTGAAATTCAACAAAAGGTTAACTTTTCTTCGTTGCGGTTCATATAAACTAAACAAACCACTGTCAGCGATGACTTCAGTCTAGAAAATTATTTGATATCGATGAATTGCTCAACTGGGCTCAAATTAAGGATTGTTTTGTGACTCTGCTGGGTCGTTTATTTTTGTTTTTTGACCCCTTCTTTTTCTCCGTTGTTTTTTGCAACTTTTTTTATTCTTTTTTCATCTTTTTTAGCTTTTTTTAGCTTCTTTTTATCCTTTTTTTAACGTTTTTTATCATTTTTTTAACTTCTTTTTCGTCCTTTTTTTTATCGTTTTTTAGTTCTTTTTATTGTTTATTAACTGGGAATTCATTCCCAGTTGTTTAAAGAAAAGGTATAAATAGGAAGAAATTCCTATTTGTACTCTTCTTCTTCAGTTAATTTTTATTTATAAATTCTCTCAATAAAAGGTTTTTTTTAAAACCAATCTCAAGTCTTAGTACTTTATTTTGTTTGGCAGTGCTATATATCTTCATATATACACTATTGATTTACTATATTGAACCCTACTGGTCAATATCTTTTATTTTTTTTCAAGTTATTTCTTATAAACTTCTTTCAAGTTGGACTTTATCTATAAAAGTTCTGGTGCTCACTACTTACTACCAACAACATATCTGGTACTTTTTACTTATATCAAATAAACATTTGGTGCTCTCTATTTTTCAAGACTACAAGTCAAGTAAACAAAAAAGTACATTTCAAATTCCGATTCAGGGGAAAACATTTTTTGACCCTCACTACCAAATCCATTCAAGCAACAACTAGCAAACACTTATACACTACCCATTTGGTGTAAAATATAACTGAAATTCAACAAAAGGTTAACTTTTCTTCGTTGCGGTTCATATAAACTAAACAAACCACTGTCAGCGATGACTTCAGTCTAGAAAAATTATTTGATATCGATGAATTGCTCAACTGGGCTCAAAATTAAGGATTGTTTTGTGACTCTGCTGGGTCGTTTATTTTTGTTTTTTGACCCCTTCTTTTTCTCCGTTGTTTTTTGCAACTTTTTTTTATTCTTTTTTCATCTTTTTTAGCTTTTTTTAGCTTCTTTTTTATCCTTTTTTTTAACGTTTTTTTATCATTTTTTTAACTTCTTTTTCGTCCTTTTTTTTATCGTTTTTTAGTTCTTTTTTATTGTTTATTAACTGGGAATTCATTCCCAGTTGTTTAAAGAAAATGTATAAATAGGAAGAAATTCCTATTTGTACTCTTCTTCTTCAGTTAATTTTTATTTATAAATTCTCTCAATAAAAGGTTTTTTTTAAAACCAATCTCAAGTCTTAGTACTTTTATTTTGTTTGGCAGTGCTATATATCTTCATATATACACTATTGATTTACTATATTGAACCCTACTGGTCAATATCTTTTATTTTTTTCAAGTTTATTTCTTATAAACTTCTTTCAAGTTGGACTTTATCTATAAAAGTTCTGGTGCTCACTACTTACTACCAATAACATATCTGGTACTTTTTACTTATATCAAATAAAACATTTGGTGCTCTCTATTTTTCAAGACTACAAGTCAAGTAAACAAAAAAGTACATTTCAAATTCCGATTCAGGGGAAAACATTTTTTGACCCTCACTACCAAATCCATTCAAGCAACAACTAGCAAACACTTATACACTACCCATTTGGTGTAAAATATAACTGAAATTCAACAAAAAGGTTAACTTTTCTTCGTTGCGGTTCATATAAACTAAACAAACCACATATATTTGGTACACACTTTTATTTTATTTACTCAAAAATAGCCGTAACACCACATATATTTGGTACTGTCAACGACGAGCTGGATTTAGCTAACCTTTTTGGTCTCCGAGAACTGATGAACTGGGCCACTGGTGAATGAATACGCCACAGCTTGTCATCTTCGTCAACTTCATATACTCCGCTTTCATCAACTATCATCATACTCCGCTTTTCAAATTAGTATAAAAGGGCGAACTTTTTGTTATAAATTATTTTTTCCTTAGTTTTCTCTTACTTTACTCAGTTATCAATAAAAAGTTTAGTCTAAAGTTTTTTTATAAAAACATCAAGTTATCAAGTCATTTCTATTTTGCTATAGAAATCTTTATTTATTTTATTTTCAGAGTCAGCTATACTCTTTTTTATTTTTATTGAACCAGCTAAGGTCAATACTTCTACTTTATTTTATTTTATCAAGTTTTCTTCTTAAAACTTCTTTTATTTCAAGTTGGACTTTATCTACAAAGGTTCTGGTGCTCACTACTTATTACCAATAACATATCTGGTACTTTCTACTTATATCAAATAATTTATTTGGGTATTTGGTACTCTCTATTTTTCAAGACTACAAGTCAAGTAAACAAAAAAGGACATTTCAAATTCCGATTCAGGGGAAAAATAAATTTTGGTCCTCGCTGCAAATCCGTTCAAGCAAGAACAAGAAAATACTTATACACTATCTATTTGGTGTAAAATACAATTTGAACTTAACTAAAAGGTTATTTTCATACCGTTACGGCTCTTATTACTCTAACAAACCATACATATTTGGTACATCACTTTATTTATTAACTCAAAAATACCCGTAACAGTACACACTTTTATTTTATTAACTCAAAAATAGCCGTAACACTGGTGCTCTTTTACAACAAAAAAGTCATTAACGCTAAAAGAATCGTTTTAGATGTAAAAAATAGATAACCAGAAGCAAAAGGAATGCCCGCTATCAGAATCGAACTGATGACCTTCTGCTTACTAGGCAGACGCTCTGCCAACTGAGCCAAGAGGGCTTGATATGAAAATTTTTTTGACTGGTTCTATAAAAGAAGTCTTACAAACGGAGCGTAAACTATTTAGCCGGTGGTCCTCCGATGATTCCTAACGAATCAAATTTATCCGGTCGTTCTACTTTGTGTTTATGGCACCTGAGAAACAAAAAAAAAAAAAAAAAGGAAAGGGGTTTAGGGGACAGAAGATCATGCCAGAAGGCTACAATCATGTTGCTCATATTGTTTCCAAGTCGATGGAAGAAAAAAAATTCACAGAAAAAAATTTAAAACCCGCCCACGTGGGTATTTTATTTCCCCCCTATTGCCATTTTCTCTCTCTCTCTCTCTCTTTCCTTTCTTTTTTTTTTTTCCATTCTTCGTAATTGTGGCTCCTATGGGGTTCTGGTGGACTTAGATTAGTGTCAGGTTTAGTTAGAAGGGGTTTCAGCTCAGGGATTACAAGATGCATGGGGAAACCCTTTGATTTTGGCTTTAGGATCTGAAGGTACCATTAGTTGGCTCTTTGGAGTCTCCACTAGCTCAACTTAGTATTAGTTTGACCATATTTTGTATGCGCATATGAATAAAGCATATCTCTTTTTACATCCTTCAATGAAAACCATGTCCCATTAGTCTCTTTTATGTACAAGAGATCCCTTTTTACCATCTCCCCGTTAGATTAATGTAGACAATTATTATACTTCAATAAAAAGTATCTCTTTTTAGTCTATCTCCTGCTTTGTACAGTATACTAGTTCCCTTTTTGAAACTATCCTTTTCGATTGGTGTTGACCATTCTCCGGAACTTCCATTAGTCTCCCTCATGCTAGGTCTATTTATATCCCTTGATTGTTGTCGACTTTTGCAGTTTATGTTCATGCTTCACTAAAGCACATCCTTCCCTCTCTTTTTTTTTTTTTTCAACCATCAATTTCTATTATCATACTCATCGGGTATTGTACAATCCATTTTGTTCTCTTTTCTGTGTGTATGATATGATATAAAATGCATATTATGATATATATACGATGATGATGATTTCGGTAACGATTGGCGGAGTGGAGGGAATCTCTGAACAGACCAGCATCGCTTCAATAGTGTGCATTCATTGATAGTGTGTCTTCAGATGATATGTCTGTTTAACTTTTTTATTCGACTATCAAATGTGATATAGATGATGCAGCAGTTTTTAGACCATTTTACAGACCCGATCAACTTTCCATGCTTATAACTGTTCCTTTCTTTTTTTTTTTTTTTTAAAGACGGGGGGAGGGTCGTCTATGACGATCATATTCTTTTCAACCATGACAAAATATGCATATATAGGCATAAACAAAGACAGCAATCATAAACAAAGACAAGAGCGCATGAGTGATAGATATAAAACGGTTTTTATTCGTAACCAAAAAAAAAAAAAGGAATTGTATGTATGTCATAATAATTTCTATAACTACAAATAAAGTCCATTTCAAACGATTCTGAATGACCTCTATTTACGACCGTTCCATTCTAGGTTGCGGCACAACCAGAAAGTGACATTGTGGCGAATATATATAAAAAAAGAGATAATTTTTATTAAAGAATAGCAATGGCTATCAAATAAAAGATAAAAAAAAAAAAACAAGGGATACACATGATGAAAAGGGGGAGGGAGGGAATGATCAATGACAAAACCATCATCACCAGAATATTACCAAACTAAACTACACACCAGAGGCATTCATACACCAAATACCCGTACACATACACACACATTATATAAATGCGCATGCTCTATTGATTGTCGTCGATCTCATCAGAGGGTTCTTCATCAGAGGGTAACAAGTGACGAACTGGTGCGAGTTCTTCGGCATAAAAGTGATGGATCATATGTCGAGCTTTCTTGACGGTGATATTGTGGATGGGATGTGTTGGTGCCTACAAGAGATGAGGAGGAAAGGTGTTAATATGCATAGTGTTAAGTATAGTTCGTTCCTCCTCAAATAAACAATCTTCTCGCCGCACGAAAAACTTACTAGTAAATTGTCCACATCGCCAACCACCACAAAGTCATTCGAATATTTCCACATAAGAGAGCCCAAACCACCAACAAAGGGATTCAGTCCGAGTGCCATGATTGCTTCTGCCTTTTCTTCATCCCTATCGACCAAATGCTGTGATGTTGACAACCCAGATAAACAATAACAAGTGTGGTAATGATCCGCCCCTCTACAAAAAAAAAAAAAAAAAAAAAAAAAAGAACGGTCAGAAAGAGAGGAAGAGAAGAGGGGCGACAGGTATAGAATGCACTTACTTTCCAGGTTTATCTATCAATCCTCCATTTTCCGATTGACAACACAATAAAATGTATTCTTGTAATGCTTCCCTATCAAACAAATAGTCCACTAGAGGTAACCCAAATAAAGTAAATAAATAATCATTACATCAGTTCTTTTATGAGGAAATAGGAGGCATACTTTCTTGCGTCTGATTTCCATTGGCTTGTTGTCGTCGAGTCAGTTCAGCACTCAAGAGAGGAAAGTCCCCAGCGCCCCAGAATGAATAGCATCCGTCCACCAGTTTATTCGTTCGACCTTGAAACCCGCCTTCCAATTGCATTTGTCTGTCCACACACCATTTCTAATATACCCCCCCAAAAAAAATAAACGGAATATGCATGAGAGTGAGTTGTAACCTTCATAAGTATATATTTCACACTTGCAACTTACCGTTAACTTGTCCACATCTAATTTCCCCATTTCACCCAATATTTCGATGGCTGCCACACCACAAAAAGTATATCCGTTATGTGCTTCCTTCCCAGGATACGGTCCAATGCCACCTTCATATGTTTGTGCTCTTTTTCCCATAAAACCGAAAACAAATGATCCGTTAGTCTATCTTATCTCAATCCTATTTTCTTTTTTTTTACCTTGCTATAAAATCTCCACAGTTTTCCATTAATTCAGGAGTCAATAGATTGGTCAAAGCAGCCACCGATAATGCACAATACGACCCACTAGATGTGTATAAAAAATAGTTGTTATCTCAGTTAATACCACATGCATTCTATTTTTCTCTGTCCATGATGATGATGGTTGGCTTACCGTATATCTATTTCCCCACCATCATGCATTGTAAAAGATCCATCAGGTTGTTTCATTTCGAGCAAGAATTGATATAAAGCAGTTCTACAACACAATGTACATTTCAAAAAATAGATGAGAACCAAAGATCAGGCTTCATTGCGTGGGTATTTTTTTTTTTTTACCTGTCAATCGAATCAAATGCTTCCTTTGTACCCAAGATGGCAAGAGCATTGACAGCTGCATAGGTGGTTGCCAAATGTGCCAATTGATTCGGTCCACCACCAAACCCGCCAGATGGATGTTGACATACTCCTAAAGTGGCTACCCCTCTAATAAAAACCATGTCAATAATATATAGATACATTATATGAATATGCTCGTATCACTATTTCGAGATTGATTGGGGGGGGGTTGTTTACCTGGTCCGAATATCGGCTGATAAAGGTGCTTCCAAAAGGTCCAAAGCATGAAGCATCCAATACATCAACCAAGGCCGACTTGCATCCAAAGCCACCATCCAACGTCCAAGATGTTGTAGGCCACGATTGATATAACTTGTATGAGTGTCGCGTTCAAGTCGAACACTGTTATCATAAAACAAGAGTGGGTGAGCAAGTGATGGGGTTCATTGAAGTCGGAAAACAGTTTCTCCTTACGTTTCTAAGCTTTGTCGATTAGCATTGTTGGGAGCATAGGGTACAAATGCATCTAATACTAAATCTTCGGTTCGTTTCTGGTGACGCATAAACAAAAAAAAAAAAAAAAAGTAGTAAAGGATGAGTGGGAGTTCCAGTCGCTTCGTTTATCAGTACACTTATAGAAGATGGAGTATATAAAGGTAGTACTTGCCTGTTCAAAAGATGTTTCGGTAGGAAGACCGTCGTCTTTCACACGTAGTGTATGTAAAGATACAGTTTCGTTAAGGATTCCCATGGTATAAGTTGTTTGTTGAAAAGCAGAAAAAAGAAAAAGAAAAAAAAAAAAAGAGTGAGGAAAAAGCAGCCAATGAAAGAAAGCGGTAATTCAACAATTCAAACCTCATGAGGTTTTTGATTTTTTTGTCGCGGCCCCATTTTCGCGAATTCTCTCTCTCTCTTGTTTTTTCACCCGCACACTATACCAATGGACTACAGTAAGAGTAAACCAAGAATACAACGTAGAAAACAGAAAAAAATCAACGGTACTCACCTATCCCATTTCTGTTGTTGATTCATACTAGCACTCGACAACCCAATACAAGAACGTGAAAAACTCATTAACGAAGAATACAAACTATGGAAGAAGAACACCCCTTTTTTATATGATCTTGTTATTACGAAAGCACTCGACTGGCCGAGTTTAACCTGTCAATGGCTACCAGACGTTGAAGTGTAAAGAAGAAGAAAAACAGTTAGGTAACATAGCATATTGGGGAAAAACTGACCACCGTTTTTTATTTATTTATTTATTTAGGCGATCTGACAAAAACTATCAAATTCAACGGCTCATACTTGGTACCCATACAAATGATGAAGAACCCAACTACCTGCAAATAGCCGAAGTTCAAATGCCTACCAATGACCATGATCTTGATACAAGGAAATATGAGGAATCAACTAACGGTAAACGAAAAAAAATCCCTCTTGTAAGCAACGTGACCATAGTGAACTCATATATATATAATATCATTATTTAGAAATTGGTGGATATGGTGGATACAACGATGCACATATCAAGATCACACAAAAAATTGTCCATGACGGGGAAATCAATCGGGCGAGATACCAATACGACAATCCAAACATCATTGCTACCAAATCACGAACCGGCGATGTGTATGTGTTTGATCGGACTTCGCATGAATCTTTTCCACGAGAAAACGAACCATTCCGTCCTGAATTGGTGCTCAAAGGTCATTCTAAGGAAGGGTAAGTCAGCATTCTCCTTTTTTTTTGTTTTTTTGTTTTATTCTGGTGCTCAAGAATTCTTTTTTATTTTTATTTTTTATGATTAGTTATGGGTTGGCCTGGAATCCTCACAAAACCTCCTCCAATCATATTCTGAGTGCCGGGTTTGATACATACATTTGTCAATGGTAACACTTTGATGGGCCAAAAAAAAAAAAGGGAGCAAGGATGGTAAATAAGAAGTCTGAACATTTACTCGACTTTTTGTCTGTTTACAGGGATATAGCAGGTGCATCGAAACAATGTCGAGAATTGCTTCCATTAAGAACTTATCAAGGTCATACAGCTCCGGTAGAGGTAAAAAGAAAAGAAACAACAACAAAAAACATCATCGATGCACGGTTTTCATTTTTTTTTTTTAAATAAACATGTCTATGATTATTTTAGGATGTGGCGTGGCATATGGGTCAAGATACACTGTTTGCATCGGTTGGTGATGATATGAAACTCATGATGTAAGAAATAAATAAGCAACGAAGATCAATATTGATAATCTCTTTATGCCATATATTACATATAGTTGGGACTCACGCAATGACAAGAACTCACCTGTACATCGTATTCATGCACATGACGCAGAAATCAACTGTGTGGAATTCAATGGTGGAAATGAATGGATATTAGCGACTGGATCTGGTGATAAGGTGAGATCATCTCCCCCCCCCAAAAAAAAGGGAGCCCATAGCATCATTGACTGACCCTGATTTTTTTTTTTTTTTTGAATAAATAGACAGCAGCTTTATGGGATTTACGAAATCTGAATCACAAATTACATACCTTGAAAGGCCATGATCAAGAAGTGTTCCAATTATCATGGTCACCTCATTATGAAACGATCCTAGCCACAGCTGGAAGCGATCGACGTATTCTGGTGTGGGATATTGCAAGAATTCATGATACACAAACAGCAAATGGTGGTGATGATGAAGATGGACCTCCTGAACTCTTGGTAAGAAACATTGCATAAACAAATAACCCACAAGAAGAGAGGGCACTGATGGTTGGGGTATATTATTTTCAATGTAGTTTATGCATGGTGGACATACAAACAAGGTCTCTGATTTTAGTTGGAATCCAGCCAATCCATGGGTCATGGCAAGTACAGCAGAAGATAATGTGGTACAAGTCTGGCAAATGGCAAGCAATATCTATGGTCAAGAACATGACGATGATGACGATGAAGATACTGGGATGATGCAAGAATAGATATTTCTTCTTAGTAGAATTAGCATTTTGATTTAGTATAGACCTTATAATAGTTTTATAGCACTTGTATATTGAATAAATAAATAAGAATACATTGTTGACAATGGATTAGATATAATGTGACCTTAGTGGGATGAGTTTTTTTTTTTTTTTTTGACTTTTAGGTTTAGCAATAAGGTGCCAAGAAAGTTATACTTTTTATTGGCATAAACATCGGGGGGGGGGTAATCAAACTGTATTGGAGGGGAAATAAGATATTATATATTATTTATTAGGAAAATCATGTTGTCTGTTGTATTAGGGGGAGGGCTAAAAGGATGTGTTGTAATTCTTAATGAGCAAAATATGTGCGTCTCCACTAGAAAGGACTATCATGTGATATAACAGTTGTCAAATTGGGGTTCGTACTTCAAATGCAATGAGGCAAATATTATAGAAAGGTTTGCCAATTTTATTTTTCTGGCGACGCATGTAAACAAAGAAATAGAAAGCTCGTCTATGATCATAAAAATAAAAAAATGAAACGTCCATTACGAGCAATTGTAAGCAACCAAAAACAACATCAGCCCCACATCTTTTTTTAAAAAAATCTTGGCCTGATAACTCTAAAAAAGGAGATGTGATCCAATGAAAATCGACCCCTGGATTATTCAATCATACAGGTTCTTCTGTCATGGTTATTATCAGGAAAGAGGGTAGCGAATGAATCGGGGTGTCAGTCAAGTACACTGCATTCCTAACTGAGAAAAAGTAGCTTTAGGGTTCATTTTTCTTATTATTATTTTGCGGGTGTGATAAGCGCACGGTGGTGAGTGGAAAAAAAAGTAACCGCGTTCTTTGATTGGTGGTATTAATAAAGCATAAAAGACTCAAACATCCCGACCATTCGCTTTTTTTTTTCTTTCTTTCTTTTTCTTTTTCCTCTCATTCTCACTCCTCTCCCTTTCCATTACTCAATCTTATGTCTTCTTTATCATGAGTGATCTCTTCTGGTGTACCCATTGTGACAGTGCAATTAGTCAATCTTCAGTAAGTCTTTCGATTTTTTTTTTAAAAGCTGGAATACATATCTGACACTTTTTCCTTTTCTTTCTATAAATATAGAAATCATTGTATTGTAGTGAACAGTGTTTACGTGCGGATGCGTTAAAAAATCATCCTTTACTCGGCTACACTTACCCAGAATTTGTAGACTTCCCCAGACCTTACTCAAAACGAACGACATACTCACCTGAATCTTTACTATCAACAACGACATCATCATCGTCTGCATCCAATAAAGATTCAGCAGCTTCGATCCATACTGTACCTACTCTGTCCACTTGTCATTCCAGTTGTCAATCATCACCGACTCTATCTGCGTTAAACTTTACTGGTACTACCATCCCATCACCACCACCACTCCTTCACTTACCACCTACACTATCAACAACAGCAACAACGACAACAACAACAACAACATCATCATCATCATCAACCCCAAGCAAACATTCTATGCCTTCATTTTTATTGATGGGTGCTTCAAATGCTACTACTGCTTTAAGCCGTCCGTCGATCCTAGATTATCGTCCAAGTCACTGATGCTCTGTTTGGAATATTTATTATTACTTATTATTACTTCCCTTTTATTGTATATAGAATTGATCCCCCCCCTTTTTTTATCTCCTTCCTATCATCAATGCTCGCTTATTCACCTACCCGCCCCTTTTTTTTCTTTTTTATTTTTACTTGACTCTAGTTAGTCTATATTACTATATCATACTCGTGCTTATCTTTTATTCCCCTCTCCCCCCCTCTCTCTCTCTTGTCCATCCATTGATTTCATTATACGCACGATTTATTTTTATTTTTATTTATTTTCCGTCTCACATACCCGCCAGCATCACCGCTATACCCTCTTTTCTCCTCCCCCCTTATCTCTTTCATTCATTATACACCAATCATTGTCTCTTATTTTGTATTCCCTTGCCAAAACAATAAAAAACCTATCATACCCGTATCAATTATGTCTTTTTTTTTTTTTTTTTTTTTGAGGGGTCATTTGAAAGTGGAGGGTATGGGGGATTTTTTTTTTTTTTTTGCAAACGAGTCATTTTTTTGCACTCGTTATGGAAATAGAACAAAAAAAGAATATCACATTCTTTTTTTTTTTTTTTTTTTTTTTTTTTTTTTTGCGTTTGGTACCCTTCCCTTATCTTCGCATATCTTTTCCTTACGCTTCAAATACATCCAAAATACCAATACATACAATTAAGAACAAGTCCACACAAATAAAAAAACAAAACAGTACACACACACACACACACACCATTACATCATTTTTTTTTTTTTTTTTTTTTTTTTCCTTTTACCACATCTCCCTCCCTTTTTTTATTTTTATTTTTATTTCCCCTCTCTCTCTTCCAAAAAAAATCGCACCAATAAGATAAGTTCCTTTGATCAATTTGATAACCGTAACACAAATCGGTATATCTGAAGACCCAGCTTTTTTTTTTTTTTTAATACACAACCATTTTTTTATTTTATTTTATTTCATCATTCAACCACAAACCAACGAGACCCAAGATAATCTTTAAACCAATGTTCCACAAAACAGACTACTCTATAACTAGCACTAAAACTATCATTATCACCATCACTACTAATACTACTATTGCTACTGCTTGATGAGTCCAGTAGATTGGTGGTGGTGGTGGTGGTAGTGGTGTCCTGAGCCACATCCCATGCTTGCCCAATATGTATAATGTGTGTCCATCCACCTTCCAATCCATTTGACAATGGCGCGTCGTCCATGGGAGCCTGGTCCAGTACCACATGTGCATGAGGAGTCGTCTCATTAAGCGGTTGTGTGGGCAGTTCCCAATCCAATAATAAATCTTGAAGCACCGAAGGATGTAATTTCACACCGTGCGTGGGGCGTTTGGGGATGGTGTGGCGGGGTAGAGCGCGGCGTGATGGTGATCCTGTGCCAGACGATTCTTCATCGGAGGTGGAAGACGAAGACGATGAGGAGGTGGGTGTTGATAATGGTACTTGATCATCTTGACCTTGGTGTTCGTTTTCATCGGCAAGTGTGATAGAGAGGGAGGGTAGAGCGCTGCTATCGTGGGAGCCGTGTTTCCTTAATCGATGGCGGTGTTGTTGTCGTCGTCGTCGTCGTCGTTGGCGTCCATGGTAATAATGATGTGGTGGGGCCGTGAGTGGTTCGAAGCTTTTGGTGCTGCTGGCGCCAGATTCGATCGATGATAGTAGCGAGAGCCGATCGATTTCGGATGCGGGGGATGAGATGTCTGGTAAGTGAAGGGAGGATGTTTGTGATAGATGTAAAGACGATGGTTTTGATGAAGGTGGAGAAAGGCCGCCGGGAATGGGAGACAGTGATGATGCTGTTCTTGCTGCTGCAGATGACGATGGCGACGGCGTTGCCGAGAACGCTGTTGGTGTTGTTGATTGTTCAGGTGGGTTGCTATTTTCACGGCGATGGTGGAGTATGGCGGCACGGAATTTCCTCGACCGTCGAGCAAGCCGTAGGCTGGAGAGTGGACTACTTGAAAGGGTGCCTCGACGACCGCTGCTGAATGATTTGTCTTCTTCGTCCGACGATCTGATAGCGCTGGTAGGTGTTCCATCTGTGTAATCAGGTGAAGACGACGATGACAGCGACATTGACTTTGCCGCCGACGCTGCTGGTGGTGGTGATGGTGATGGTGATGATGATGATGATCGTCTTGTTGCATTTGTTGAGGTTTTGTCCGGTATCATCAAATGTTGTGAAGTACTGTTGGCCGTTGGGTGAATCGGTAATGAATCTACCGGTATCCCGTCTTTCCCCTGTCGATCCTTTTCATACTTGGTGTCATTATCCCCCTTTCTGTTTTTGCCGCCCTTGTTGCCATTTCTTTCTTTTTCAACGTCGACTTTGTTTTTGCTGTGTTTGTTGATGTCTCTAGTAGCATTCGTCACTTTTCTTTCCCCATCATCATCGCCATCGATAGATAATTGCCGCTGCTGCTGCTGCTGCTGGGTATGGTTTTCGGTTATAATAATAGGTAAGCTGTTATTGCTGGCCATGGCATATGATTCATAGGAGAGCGTAGAAGATGATTCATTGAATGGGAGCGGTTTGAGTCGGCATAGCTTTGTCAACAACCAATGCATCATCTTCGCCAGGCACCGATTGTAATACGGATCCCAAGGAGAATTGGAGTAGCTTTTGCCCCACAACTGTGCCGATGATCGTCGTCGTTGATGTCGATGATTGTTGTTATTGTCATTGGTGATGTTGTTGT
Source organism: Absidia repens (assembly GCA_002105175.1). NCBI lineage: Eukaryota > Fungi > Mucoromycota > Mucoromycetes > Mucorales > Cunninghamellaceae > Absidia > Absidia repens. The sequence continues at coordinate 517,278 of MCGE01000020.1, forward strand.
TGTTGTTGTTGTTGTTGTTATGACTGCCTCCACCGTCACTGCGGAATCGATAATCTTCCAAAGTATCGGTTGCGATCATGTCATGGTGAATAGGCGTGAGTTGAATAGCAGTACCCCAGTTTTCGTCTTCCAACCCCGCATTGTCGAAATCGTATCGATCTCTCATTCTCTCTTCAAAGGAGTCCGGAGGTGATGGTGAAAAGTCCAACGGTTTATTTGGCCGTAGGCGATAGTCATCCACATACACCACGCGCAAAAAATGACAAAATCGCTTCACAGTATATACCACAGCAGGATCACTAAAGTAGAGAATGCTGATGAGGAGTCCTACAAGAGAAACAATGGTGGGAATTAAGTTATTGATTAGTCGGAACAGTTAAGATCTCCATTTCCCTGTTCTTTGGTGCTTTTTACCTTTCTATAAAGTATATTTACCTTGTACATTTGTAAGTACATTACCAGCAATGAGACTTTTGTAATTTACAGGACGGCTAAGTAAGCTTTCGAATCCAGCGACAATGTTAGACATTTTTGAGAGGAGAGGAACTAAAAAAAAAAAGGAACGAGAAAAAAATAAATACATGATGGATTTTGGATCAGCGGCGGTGTTTTAAAGCCCCAACCTGTCAAAAAACGCATATAACTTACTCAATGCATAAAACGCAGATCGAATGATGACATCGCGAAATATTTTGATAGGATTAACGTGTCGGAACCGATTTGATAAAACGGGCACTGCAGACGCTGTACTGCTCCGAGCATAACGCACCGAGGTTTCCGCAAAATTGTAGCGCTCCATCTTATATCTTATAAGGAGGATCAAGACACATACTACAGCCACTGCAATTGGGATCATTTGTGCCGTAAAATACCATGTCTAATCATGTTGAAAACAACGACAACAACAGAACCCTGTTATTTCATGACTATTTTCGCTTTTATATTTTTCACTTACCCATTTGAATTCATTGAGGTTTTTTTTTCCGAAGTAATACCGAATCCTAAAATAAAGACTCAAATCCGGTGAGTATATATAATACATGATAATGATTGATCTTTCTATACCAACAATGAAAGCGGGCAAGGTAATCAGCCGGGCCATGACGAGTCGCCACAGCAGACACAAAGACGCTGTAAATAAAAATAGTCGCATAGTAATATTTCTCCAGCCGCAAGGGATGATTGACGTTAAGCACCAAAACGCATACCGTATGCACAGCCACCAAAGCCAAACATAATGGAGATGCAATGTCAGCCCAGCTTACAAAAAACGCATCAGCAGAGCATGCGGCACCGTCCGCCGGGACAATCATGGCTATACGAAACACTGCACGCAGCACTTCAAAAAAGCAAGCGAGTACAGTAAGTCGAAGAGAGATTCGATTGAGTTCCATCACCTTGTAAAACGTCAAACAGCCATGGAAAAGACAGACTATGAGATTGGTTACCAAGGAAAGTGCTGTCGTAGTATAAAATAAAGCAGACAAGCTTTCATAATATTGAAGTGTATTACCAACGTCATCTGTGGCACCCTCCTCAGTATTTGACATGACCAAAAAACAAAAGCGATAATTTATATAATATCTGCAGTATCAACGTAGAAATCGGAAAGAAAACAAAAACAACAGCAACAGAAGATCCTAGCTTCCCCGATTCCCCCGCCACTCTTTTAAGAAAACATTCCACAAAAAACTAGAAAAAAAGAAGAAGACCCAAATATGGTAAATCGAATTCGCACTGTCAATTTTCTATTTTATTTCAAGATTGATACAATAAAAATCAAAAAAAAAGAAAAAAAAAAAAGGAATCGCAACTAAGACTAAACTTTAATAAAAAGGGATAACTAACTAACTACACGAAGCACACTACATACAATACAATCTATCCCGATTTTTTTTGTTCAAAGACCATACTACAGTTGGATCCAGAGAATGTCGGCGGTTTGGCGAGTTTGTAGATATCGAGTTGTTGTTTCACCTGGGCAATGACTTCCTGTTGTGTTTCCTTGTCGACCCGCTTCTGACCCCGTTTATACACGACATCGACTTTGACCTTGTTGCCCTTGTCCAAAAATTGCACGGCTTTCCCCAGTTTGTGGCCCATATCATGCGGACTGACATTCCACCCAAACACAATTTCCTTGGTCACTTGGTCTGAGCTCACCGTCTTCTTTTTCTTGTTGGCCTTGTGTTTATCAAACAAATGCTTCTTCTCAAGTAATCGACACACCGGTGGGCGAGAGGTAGGGTCCACTTCCACAAGAAAATACAGCGACCGATCAAACGATTGTAATACACTGTCTAATCGTTTCCGTTCCGGATGCATTTGACCTTGTTCATCCACAAATGTAATCCATCGGCTGGTGATTTCTTCATCGCGCCTTGATCGGCCGCTTTTGTCTGCTGCTGCTGCTGCTGTTGATGATGCCTGGGACATTGATGAGACTTTGCCCTTGGTCGATGATGGTGAGGACAATGACGATCTGATTCTTGTGTTGCTGCTGGTGGTCGATCCTACAGAGTCCCGTAAGATTTGTTTCACGGCTTCCAAGCGACTGGCATCGGGCACCTGTGATTTGTTCTTGTTGCTCATGAGTTTGCTGGGACTGGGTCGGAAGAGGTGCGCCGTGCTGTATTCACATACCGAGGTCATGGGTGTCCTTCGTGCCAGACCAAGTCTGCTATAGCCACACAATGTTTGGAGAGCGGAGCGTTGCATAAGTCAGAGTATATGTTGAATGTGTATAGTATTAAAAAAAAAGAAAGGCAAGAGCGGATTTGAAAAAATAAATAAAAAAAATAATATAATTTCAAGGCCATGAAAAATAAACAGCGGTCACTGAAAATGAGAAAAAGTAAATAGAAAAAAAAAGGCTCGCCATAAAAAAAACCTGGTAGGCTAAAATTAGTGTTCAATGAAAATCGATGATTGGCATACCCACCATGATGTTTAATTAGGGCACATGAGTGAGATGATAAGAACCCTTCAGACCAGGGTTTACCCCCCCAAAAAAAATGGAAGCCTGTCAAATGTTCATATTGTAGGAAAACCAGTGTTGACAGTACTACAAAGCATGATATATATATATATTTACTTTATTGTGACTCTTGTAAAAACCACTATGATTAAACTAAACTACATATTTTTGACATATGGAACGTTTGCATATAGTTTTGCTCGCCTCCTTATTCGAACATTTGTAACTCAGCGTCGCAGGTGTGTACCTCTCAACGGAATTTTAATAGCCCTTTTAGGCTTCAAAACCAGTGAAAAATGATAGCCTGACAGGCTAAAATGGTACAAAATGGCGCTGGGACGCCGCAAAACGGCCTCACCTATATTTTGATCACTATAATTTTCATGAATTTCTTGATAAATTTTTTTTTAAACTTGACAAAATTTACAGAGCTTGTACTATTAAGCTCTCGGTGTATGTAAACTGATACCTTCCCGCAAAAGTACACACACACACACACACACACACACACACACACACACACACTCCACTTTGAGTTGCAGTAGTCTGTATGATCAAGTGGCCAAAGCATAGCTGAGACCGTTCTGCGTCGTCCAGTGATATTTTGTGCCATTTCAGTCTGTCAGGCTATCATTTTTCACTGGTTTTGAGGTCTAAGAGGGCTATTAAAATCCTGTCTGCGGAACAAAAAAAAAAAAATTAAATAAAACATATAACGGGGGATACCTTTACATTTTATGTGATCTACATCTAACAAGCAGTCGGTGGGACTCATTGAAGGAAAAAAAAAAAAAAGAGCTAGTTATAAAGCAGAGGAGGAAAAATTGATCCGAAGCAGCGGCTACATTCAACCGTATAAGCCTTGGCTCATCCATATAAGTGATATAAATAAACAACAAGAGTTATATTGAGACCTAGAACTATCAAGCCTATCCCCGCTGAGACAATAAGAAAAGAAATGTAGATACTACTATGCTAGGAAGCTGGTGTTTGATAAGTCACTCACAAATCTGCTATAATAATAACGTTGGTACTGTTTTAGGGGTATTAATAATACTATGTATTTTATTGAAGCATAAGTGAAGGTTAACACTAGATTAAGGGTATGAGGTTCGTTGTAATAAAGAATTTATTCGAGGTAGTGTGAGGGAGACTAATGTAAAGACTGCAGAATGGTCAACACTAATATAAAGGAAAGGCTGCAAAATGGAAGCTAATATATTGTAAAGGAATGAGAAAGACTAAAGGAACATCTGTCATTGAAGCACAACAACGGCTAATATTAATCAAACGAGATGATGGTGGGAGAAAGGGAATCAAATGTAAAAGACATGAAGAAAACTAGTAAGACATTCTTGGATTAAAGCATGTAAAAAGAGACATATTTTATTCAGTTGTAGATACAAACTATGGGCAAACTGGCACTAAACTAAGTTAATGAAGACCAAAAAGCTAGCTAATGGACGTCCAAAATCCTGAATCCAAAATGAAAGGGGGTTCCCATGCATCTTTGTAATCCCTGAGCGGAAAACGCTTCTAAACTAGTCCTGACACTATTCTAAGTCTAATATAACCTGAAAGAAGTTGAATGATGAAGAAAAAAAAAGAAGAATGAAGAAGAAAATGAAAAGAAAGAGAGGCGGAGAAAATTTTGGGAGAAACTAAAAATTCACGTGGGCGGGATATAAAATATTTTTTGTCAGCCATTCTTTTTTCCATTTCCTTGTTGGAAGCCCTCTATTTTCATTTTTTATATTTCGCTTCCTTTCTTTTTTACGACAATCAATTAGATATAATATGGTAGCTGTATTTTTATTTGGTATTATGAAATAGGGTAGTTTACCCCCCGTCACAAAAAAAGTGTTCCATGTTACTGTGATTAGCCTAGCTTCATGTCCACGGTCATAATTATATGTATACCTGAATAAATACCTGTCCCGTGTTTTTAAATTATTCTCTCATATGTCTAATTTTATCTAGTTGAATGATTATAAAGTGCCGGATTTCAAGTACGTGCGGAAAAAAAGAAAAAAGAGCAAGAGAGGCTTCTTCAATGGGTTTAAATCGTGGCCGTGACGGACGCATAAAACAAGTAAGCGGTGATGGGGCGCATGAAAATATGATGATTGAAGCTCCTTGTTAAGTTTTGAAAAGAGAGCCTTTGTGAAATCGCAATCGGAACATATTGGGTGTTCTCATATATATTGTATTACATATACTTGATTTTTTTTTTTTGTTGTTGTTGTTGTCAATCTGTTGTTCAATATCAATGGGCAAATATGGGTCTTATGCTATATATGATTGAGTCCAGTGGAAGTTCTGTGACGAATTAAAAAAAAAAAAGAATCGACAAGAAGATAGACATTATGAGATGATGAATATAATGAAAAGGAAAAAAAATATAAATAGAGTGACATCTATTTCATAACATAATACCGGTAAAAAAAAAAGTAACAAAACGACATGCGCAACTATCTTTATTTCATGTATAAATTTGGGTGGATCACTTATTCACGTAACTAACAAATGTATCTGCCAATAAAATCAAAAGACCTGGAGTTTGGGTTTTCCTGTCCGTAGCCCTACCCGATGCAAAGGCACACGTTTCTGCCATTCTCCTCCATTTCCTTATCCGAGCATTCAATATTTCAAAGTCTACCATAATCATTTCAATGAGAATAATAATGTCCACTTTATTTTATTAGTGAGAAAAAGAAAAATGAGATGATAATAAACTAGTGAGATCATGTGTTGGGATAAATGAGAATGTAGTATAAACGAGTTAAAATAAAATAAAAAAGGGGGGAAGATATGTATAAAAATAATGAGAATAAACTAGAAATAACATTCTAAACTATATATATGTTTCTAATCTAATCCAATCAACCAGTGAGTGTCTGAGTGTGTGTGTGAGTGTGTGTATGAAAGAGAGCGGGACAACCAAGGAAACAAATCACCATCCATGGGCAGCATTTTGAGTCTTGAGGTAATCGTAGATCTTGTTCCCAGTCTGTTCATCTTTGAGTTGAAGCAAGTACACCATACTGGACTTATCTTGGTCATTGGTCAACAAAAAGGTGATCCGTTTGCTTGTCAGACGTTCGACATTACCACTGCGCACAATCGAGCTGATCAGCTTGTTCTTGTCGTCTTCAATATAGATATGCATCTTTTGACTAGGCAGTTGCTGTGATATCCGCATCGCCGTACTACCCATCTGGTTCCATTTCGACGTTTCGCTTTGCACAAATAACTTACACTTGCACTGGAAGACCGGCTTGAGTGTTTGAGGCACATCTTCGACTGAAGGCGTATCATCCCGGAGTTCGACGGCGGTTGTTTCCTGTCGTGCAAGACGTGGCTTCTGTTGGTGTTGCCCCATAGATGATGGTGGTGGGGACGATGAGGGTGGTTGGGTGGTGGATTCATGATGCATGCGGTGTAAGATGGCCAAGAGATTCGATGCGTCTGCAGGATGTCTGAAATGAATAAGGTAGTTTTCTTGTTGCGCCATCATGGTCACGGACACGCTGACATCGGTAGGCGAAGGTTGGGTAATCGCCATACTAGGCAAAATCCACGCATTCAGATAAAGTTGGTTGGAAGGTTGGAGCTGCACCGCCAAACAGGATCGGCCGCCATGTGTCAATCGCACCTGGAGTGTACATTGTCCGTCAACCGCATACCAAGATTGAGCTTTCCAATGGAAGACTTCGCACTGATTGCTGCTATAGAGGACCTGACGTACACTGTTGTGTTGATCGTCTGTAGGTGGAGGCGTACGTGGCTGTTGATAGGCAGGTGAATGCATAGGAGGTCGGGCACCCATTTGTTGTGGAGGCAGAGGAGGTCGTTGTTGATAAACAGGCGTAGCAGTTCCAGTAGATCGACTAGGCATAGGCTGGGGTCCATTGGAGTTCATGCGAGGTGGCTGAGGATGGGAGGGCATTCCATAGCCTTGCTGTTGTTGTTCCATCGAATTATGAGACGATGAGCGCAATAGAGGAGGTGGTTGCATTTGACGCTGTTGTGGTTGTTGCTGATGATGATGTGGAACTGGGGCACCAGCAGGAGCTTGATTATACATATTGTTCATTGGACGAGGTTGCTGAGGCTGTTGTTGTTGTTGACCTGGCGCATACATGGGTGATTTGGGTGGCTGCATAGGAGGGCCAGCGTTGTTGTTCATCGCTCTAGGGTTCGTGTTAGACACGGGAGAATAAGGTCGAGTGAGGGTCGGAGGTTGGCTATTCAATGGTTTGGCAGAAGGTGTATTTTGTTGTACAGATCGAGCTGTTGGATCCACATTCTGAGCAGTTCCCCGTTTCGATGATGTGCGCGGTAATGCAGCACCGCCATTGGGCCGTTCAGATGGAGAAGCACCAGTGCCAGGGGATTGATCCTTGGGTGAGGGAAGAGGTTTGCCACTCGCGTTGTTGGAAGGAATAGAGAAGTAATCATGAGTTTTTTGAGGCACAGCTTGCATTGCGGCTACCGGAGTCACAGCTTGTTGTACTTGTACAGCACGGGGCGAGACAGGTCGAGGAGAATCACCAGGAACAGGAGATAGAGTTCTTTGCGATGGCGGAGTAGCTAAAGCAGCACGGACTGTGTCGACGTGACTAGTTGTAGTAGGAGCAGTAGGTGTCGTTGCTGTGGTTGTTGTCTTTGTTGCGTTGTCGTCCAGCTTGTGTACCTTCGCAGTAGTAGGTTGAATATAGGTCATTTGCACTTGGGCTGAGGTATCCTTCTTGGGCACTGAAGTTGGAGGAGCATTAGTGGAAGCAGACGTCTTGGCCACCTTGGGATCAGCAGGAAGAGCATCCAGCATTTTGACTGTACGAGGCTGAATAGTAGAGAGATCATCGTCACCGCCAGCGGAAGTCTTTTTCTTATCCATTCCATCCTTGTCGCCGCGTCCATTCGTCATCGTTGTCGTCGCATCATATCCATCAAAGTCATCATCATCATCAGAGCTTTCAAGAGGAGACACCTCACCTGTTTCCGTGTAATAGGCAAAAAAATCTTGTTGGACAAAACTTTTCTTCTTCTTGGGAACCTTGTGCGACGATGCAGAGTTGTCGGGCTGTGTACGGATAGGTGGAGGTAAGACAGGCAATCCAGACTTGGAAGTTGAAGGCTTTTGTGAGAGGGCAAGAATCGTTTCAAGACAGCGAGTCGCATCAGTGAGGTGTTTAAAGTCAGGACGTCCAGGATCAGCAGAATCCAAAAGTCTCTAATATGTCCGAAAATAAGAAGAAAAAAAAAAGAATGTCAGATTTTCTATTTTGTATTCCATGAAAAACGTGAGTTATTTATTGACTTACAGCATAGAGACCATAATAGTATTTCAATTGCTGAATGGGAGCGTTGAAGAGCGATTCGAGTGAGATATCATATGAGGCCGAGCGTGATAAATCCTATATAGATATAATCGCGTACAAAATTTAGTTTAATGATTTCATTCCTTGCATGTGAGACCAGCTGGTATTTTCTTTATTCACAAACCTTCAATAATTGGTCAATGGATCTGTTGGCGAGAATGTCGGTGCGCTGGTTGAGGTTTGGGATGTAGCACCGAGAATAATTGGCATAAGGGGATTCTAAATCTTTCACCTAATGAATAAAAACGATTAAGTAAAAAGATCATTTTGATTGCTAATAATAATTCGTTACCCATTGCATAAGTGTGTTGCCAAGTTCTTGAGCAGCTTGAGCATTACCAGCAAACTTCGTTAATTTCTATTCAATCCAAGCAAAAACAAAATCAAAAATGAATATGGGTCATCATAACATCAGTTTAATCGCAATTTTCATTGTTCTTACCGCACTAAATTGCTTGTTTACAGCCACAATATTATGAACATGTTTGATCAATTCGGTAAAATCAGGAGCAGCTTGAGAGGTCTGTTTCATCCAAAGAGGTGCGATTTGCTATGATGTAAAAAAAAAGGTAACAATATGTGAGTATTACAGTTAAAAAAAAGGTGCTAAAATTAATAAAAAAAGGAGAAAGACAGCAAAGGAGGGTAGGGGATATCGATAGCAACAACAATATCAAGTATATCAGTAAACTTACAGAATCAATAATCCTCAAGGTATCAAGATAGGTAGTTTCTGCTTCAAGCAAATCAGTCAAAGGATTTCTAGATGGTTTCATACCAGATCCAGCGGAATATTGAGAAGATGGGGTAGAGGAGGCAGGGCTAAGGCTAAAAGCACTGGAGGAAGAAGAAGTAATGGTAGATGCCGATAACATATCACTGTAAAATATAAAAAGAAGCAGCATGTCAAGATGTTAGTTGTCCATGTAATACATCGTTTTCAAACAAAACAGCACTTACGGTATTCAGTTGTTTGAGGGTAAAAAATAAAGTAGAGCGAGCGTTAACGAAAAGAAGGGGAGAGAAGGAGAAGCGTTGTATAAAAATTATATAGAGGTAAAAGGATTGAATTGGATAACAGTTCTAAAAGGAAAGGAGAGAGGGAATGATTGTATTGTGATGTAAGGAGCGTAGAGAAACAATCTAAATTGTCATGAATATAAACGATGGAGTTATTATGTTGAGAGAAAAGAAAAATAAGAAAAAAAGATGTGTGAGTAAAAAAGTTCTCTCTCTTTTTTTTTTTATGAGAGTTACACCGTATAAAAGTTCAATCACCGATTTACACCGCCCTTTTTTTTTTTTACCAATGCATTTGACAGATACTGCTTGCCGCGAGGTTAGCTCTAGTCAGGGTTCTTAGCTAAGTTCCTACTTTATGCAAAGAAAACATTGAGCCAATGCTATTGATGAATTTACTCTACAATATGTCGACAAAGGAAACTTGAACGGCACTATAAATGGGTACTTTTTTCTTCAAAAGCTTACACGGATTTGCTTTTCCGCTCAATAGTCACACAAGTGAAAAAAAAATACATACACACTTGAGCAAAAACTAAAAAAAGAATAAAGTTTATTATATGGGAGATCTTTATATTAAACCGTGTGTTTTTCTTTATCATTGATTGAATGGCTTCTTGTCCATATGTTATGGTAACATCACTCTGATGGAAATTCTATCCACGTTGTCATTTATGCACTGACCTTTTTTTTTTTTTTTCTAACAAACTCGTTTAAAGATAATTTTGTGGCAACTCGCTGACAACAATACTGCTGCTAATAATAAGAGTGATCGAAAGATACCGATTGCGGTGATAATACCATAATCATAACGAAACATGTGTCAAAAGAATCCAAGTTTAGGCCAGGGACCACCATACACTTTAATCTCGGAGGGAAAAATATTCATACTCCTACTTGATTGGATAAAGAAAAAATGAAGCAGGATGGACTGTTCGACCAGAAATCTCAAAAAGTCAATGCCACATATGAGGCACTGTCAATTGGGTATATTATATATATCATCCTTGGAAAAGTCCATCACGTGGGATATAAATGCCTGCACAAGGTTTAGGTACAAAGTTAGCCACGCAGAAGAAAAAAATTGTGGAAACCGGGGAGCAGGCAGCTGAACATGAAAAAAGAGAAACCTTTTTTAAGATATTTAAAATATGAATTTCGATGGTTGTAGTAAGCGAATGATCAAGTTAGTCTCGCCTTTCTGGTTTGATAGTACAGTAACTAGTATTGTAATTATCTCATTGAATATGGTGGGTGATTCATATATGTATGTGTAAATTTTGCAAGTGTTCAATACTATTTTAAACACCGCATCAGGCACAAAGGGCACCAGCATAAATTTTGCTCGCCACTTTTTTTTTTTTTTTTTTTCACTCCTCCCATCTATGCGATATTATTTGTAACAGCTAGTGTTTTGTGATGGGTGACAGACTATTCATTGCGAATGAGCGCGCTGATATTATTTGATCAGAACTATTCTACATCTGGTGTAGGTTGAATTACTCATTCCGTTACGACATTTCTTCTTCTTCCACATTAACTTTTTTTTTTTTTTTTTTTTGTATTGGCTTCAGTAAAAGCCAGCTTTCTGTCGACTATATTACAGATCGTTTTTTAACAATGGCCTAGATGAAATTCATATAGCCTTTGTATTTGCTGTCCCTTCCCCAATTTTTTTATCGAAACTTCTAGGCCAGAAACCATACTGTGTCCAAGCGGCAAGTGCTTGCTTTTTTCTTGGTTTGGCTTGCCGTTATTTTTCTCCTGGTTGTTTGCCCTGAGATCGGTAAGTCACGCATATTTTCTATACTATACCCGCCTCACTGATGTAGATTTTGTCTTCCTCTAAAAAATTACACATGCCCAATCAAATCACTGGGTTCCATTTTTACGCTAGTTTTACATCATTCGACGATCACACACTCTAGTACCATTGTTACCGTCAAATACGGTCGATCGCTATTTGGTACTATACTTTACATGTAAAGGTAAAATAAGACCAAGCATGCAAAATAATAATGTTGCTATTGAACTTCCATTTTTCTTAATCCTTATCTCTGCTATTTACAAGGTCTATTAACGTCATGCTTTCGTATAGATTGCCGATTAGTGACGCTCCCTGCTTGTGCTTGGTTTAATTCACCCAAAAAAAGAAAGGCGATGATTGGTAAGGAAGCATGTCTTTTATTACTGGATGGGATGCAAAAGAGGAGAGTGGTCAAGGAAGAAGGAAAATCACATTGGTGCTAAAAAAAACCTTGTTTAGTATAGATACCCAACGCTCAAATGGATCGTAACCAATATCCGGCTTCCTCTGAAGTTTATTATCAAATTTTGTTCGGTAAGTTTTAAGACACAGGGAGAGATTTGTTGATGACGACTATTTCCGCTGACTAAATTCGACGTTTTCGTACTGGGAATTTTAATGGTAGGCCCTTTGGCTGACTACTGAACCAAATAGTCTCTTCAAATATTAAATGGTATTGACTATTACATTGGTGCATCTCTTGATTCTACTTCAATCTTGGCATACATACCCTTATTATTGGTTAGAAAAACATTTATTAGTCGAATTAGATCTTCTTCGTCCCCTCCCTTCCCCTTAGTTTTAGATTAATATTTTTTGTGGAATTTGCCAAATAAAAATGTTTGGAAGAACTTTTATCAGCTCATGGTTTGCAATGATTCAGTTTACTATACATATTTTAAGGTACCCGTTATTTATTGGATGATCCAAATAGCATTTATGGATGCTTCAACGTTATAGTTCGACATGTTCGACATGTCTGTACTCTAAAGGATAGTCTCTTTTCCCCTCCTTTTTTTAAAGCAAAGGCTCAACATATATCAAATTTAGCATAGTTTAGAAATGACTCATGATACCGTATACCAAGAAGTCGAAACCAATCCAGTGACACAAAGAAGATCCCCAATGCTCTAAATTTTTTAGTCTATGATCTAACGTTACGAATGATAGCCATGCGTCATTGCTGAAATAAGAATTAAAGTGAAACAAGAACAAAAAAAGATTGCTATATTTGAAATTAAATGGTTTTTATTTGACAGGTGTTGTAATCATATCCGCGTCCTCTCAGGGATTTTTTTCGGGCAATTAAAAAAAGCAAAAAAAAAAGGGGCCCGAAAACCTATTCGTCAAGTTTGGCGAAAATCAGTGTTGGGCTTCAAAAACAGCGATCCCGGTAAAAGATTATAAAAAGGGGCCCCCTTTTATTTTTATTTTTACAATTCATCTTTTCTTATCCATATTAATTAATCATCATCATCATGCTTTATTCTACTCTTCTCTCTTTTGCTGCTTTGGCTGGTTTCACGGTGGCTTCTTCTGGTGGTGGTATGCAAATTGTCGTCAAGAATCAATGTGATTATGATCTCACTGTTTCCAAGCTCACAAACAAAGAATCTACTGGTACAAGTGATAAGGTCTCTCAAGGTAGCTCCAAAACTTATGATTTACCTGAAAATTGGCAAGGTCGCTTCTTTGGCCGTAATGGTTGTTCTGGTAACGACTGCAAAGTAGCAGGTGGTGATAGCCCTGCATCCCTCGCTGAGTTCACATTCCGCGGGGCTGGTGGCAATGACTTTTATGACCTTAGCTTTGTTGACGGGTTCAACTTGCCTATTGAAATCGTCCCCATTAATGGAAAAGGTGGTGCTTCCGGTTCTGACAAATACAACTGTGGTAAACCTTCTTGCCCCACTGTTCCCTCTTGCCCTGATGATATGAAGTTAACTTCCAACGGCAAGTTTGTTGGCTGTCAAAGTGCTTGTTCCAAATATGGTACCGATGAATATTGCTGTAAGTAATTTAAAATAGTAAGCTATGAACTTAAGGTCGGTTTTATTTATTCTTTTTTTTTTTTTTTTTTGTTTTTTCCCTTCTTAGGCACTGGCTCTCATAACACCCCTGATAAGTGTTCCCCTAACTCTTATTCCAAGGCTGTGAAGGATGATTGCCCCTCTGCTTACTCCTATGCTTATGATGACTCGACTTCCACTTACTCTTGTGTTGCAGAAGGATACAATGTTGTGTTCTGTCCTTAGATTAACTGTCTAGTCTTTTGTTTATAGTTCTCCCCCTCCCCCTCCTCCTTATATATATAGAATAGAAATCGTTTATTTGAAATAAATGACTAAATTGTACCTTTTTCTCTCAATATAAGCATACATTGTCTATTGCTGTTGTCTTTTATTTTGTTTTGTTCGTGTAAATTAAAAATGGGTATTGACCTATTTGAACGCCCGCTCCCTGCAAAAAATTCTCACTGTCATGGCGAGGACAGAATTTTATTTAAAACGCCGATGTATTTATTTTGTTTTCTTTCCTCTTTTTTTTTCTTTTTTCTCTTCATACTTCATTATTTGTCTCTTGAAGACTCTTTCTGCTATCATTGAATCCTCGCAAAGATGATACAGGAAGAAGTAGAACTAGCTCGCCAATATGCTGGACAGTGGACACTTCACAGCATCAACAATCCTTTACGTCAATTGATCTCACGGACTACCTATCGTACCTACATCGGTGAACGTACCATTGATGATTTTATCGACTTTTTTAAAATCTTGACAGCAGATGAAACGGGGGATTTTGCAAACAAGAACATTGACGTACGTCTTTACTTTATCAACTCTATGAAAACTCAAGATGTCAACCTTGAATGCATGGAAGAAGCAAAACGGCAAGATGAAGAAACCAAGATTGCCTCCCGAAAAGCCAACCTCATTGCTATGATCAAGGGTGCTATGGTAAGTACAGTGGAATGAATGACTTTTTATACGTTTTAACAAATGCCTGGTACTAATTATTGTTGCGGTCTCTCTCTCTCTCTCTTTTTTTTTTTTTTTTTTTTTTTTTTTTTTTTTTTTTTGATTCATAGAACGCAACTATTTTAACGGAAGCAGATTGCAAGCTGCACTTCTCAAGTCAACTTTTGGAAAATGCGAAGGTGATCCCTAGTAAACTTATGTTTGACCGTCGACTAATTCGCATGAATACTGCCATGTTGTAAGTTGATCAAAAAAATAAATAAAACTCACGTAGGATCACAAATAGAAACTCACCGCTCGAACTTTTTTCTTTTCTTTTAACGATGTAGGTACAAGCAAAACAAATTCAACTTGCTTCGTGAAGATGCTGTGGGATATTCGGCGCTCATCAATGACATTCTTATCGGAAGCATCGATTTGGAACGCGACGCATTTGAACGATTACCACCCACACCTATGGATCGAGTACCTCGGTTTTTGGATATCATCTCTTCACATATCGGTAAGTTTTGCATCAGGAAGAGCTCATAAAGAGTGGTCGTATACTCTGTATACTGATATTTCAAACATATCATATAGGCAACTTCCACCTCGACCCCAATCGTGTTTTGGATATCCTTCTCGATTTCTTTATAAAGGAGGTCATGCTCAACTATGCTTTCTGGATCGAACTCTTCAAGAAATCGGTGTGGATACGACAGCTGACATTATCTCATTTGGCAGACGACAATGACAACGACAACACGTCCTCAACAACTCCTAATCACAGTACCGTCATGGCTCATCTACTTGGCTTCAAATTCGAAAACTATCATCAGTTAGAAGTATCTCAAGCGCCTGAGGAATTATTCTACTCTTCTGCTTTGCTGATAAACAGTGGCCTGATTCGACTTTGTGATTTGCTCCCTTACCTGGCACCAAATGAAGAAGCAATGGAAAAATTGAAGGTGGAATATATGGAAAATATGAACAAGGAAATCAAAAACAACAGTGGTGGATTATTGGCTCAATATGGTGCGTTGGGCGAAGACGGAACAACCAAAAAGGCTGCGAAATCGGCGACGGATGTTGAAGAAGGGGAAGATCGGGTGGAACCTGCACGTACTTACGACGCGAACGATGTGGTGGAATTGACCAAAGCATTGCTGTCCATCGGTGATATCGTCCACTCGGAAGAAATATTGTCGAAATACAACAAACTATGCGACATGTATCCTGTTTTGGCGCACTATATTTATCGACTCAGCGGTGTCATCTTGGAACCATCTTATCAACTTTATGTGCCAGACGATATCAAGGCTAGATCAACATATTTTTTGGAATGTGCGCAACAGTCTGAACTCAAGTCGGTACTCCCTTCTTCTGACAAAGGCAAGATTCCAAAACCACCCAAACTCACTACCTATTTTGTGCTGGATTGTCTCAAGGATGGTACCCATGATTTGAAAAAAAAGCAAATATATCGGTTCTTTTATACTCGGTGGGCGGAACAACTGGAACCAGCTACCTCTTATGACCAACTTTTGACTCACCTCATGCCTATTATGCGTCTTGCTGGATATCACGCCTACCTTGCTCCGTACCTGATACACAAATTGATACAAACTCTCTTGGCTCTTTTTGAACGTGGGGAAGCGACTCCTGATTCGGAACAACGGAAAATGTGTATTACTTTGGCTCGCGAATTCCTTCTTCCAGCCATCGCATTTAGTGGAGGTAATCCTGGACTCATGGCGAACGTATGGGAACTCCTTGATCTATTGACCTTCCAAGAACGGTGCCGTCTGTATGGTGAATGGGGGAACGATTTTTACAAGAAATCCATTGAAACGAAGCTTCTCAAAGCAAGAGTGGAAAGGAATGTCAAGTCGGTGATGCGACGTGTCTCCAAAAACGATGTCCGTCAATGTGGTCGTGATCTTGGCAAACTTGCTCATTCCAATCCTACTATTGTATTTTCGGTGATGTTGGATCAGATTCAATCTTTCGACAACTTGGCACCTTACATGGCGGATGCTTGTAGATACATGAGCAACTTCTCTTACGACGTTTTGGGGTACTTCATGACTGAAAAATGGACTGGATCTCAAGGTGCTGGACGGATGAAGAAGATCAAACTGAAGGAAGATGGTATTACATCATCTTGGCTACGTGCTTTATCTGTTTTTGCTGGTATGCTCTACAAGAAACAAGGGATCGACCCAACACCTCTTATTCGATACATGGTGCTCCGCTTGCAATATGATGATTCAGTGGCTGACTTGGTCCTCTTCAACGAATTTATCACCAAGCTTTGTGGAATTGAAATTATCGGAAGCACTTTGACCGACGACCAAATTACTTCTGCTGGATGTAGCGATGCTCTCAAAGCGGAAGCCTTCATACCAATTTCTCAGGACAACAAAAAGGCAACAAAGCGGGTGATCACCAGGTTGAAGGATACATTGAAAAAGGATGACGCTGCTCTGGAACTGTTGGTCCTTCTCTACCGCCTCTACGAAAGCTGCTCTTCTCAACAAGATATTAGTACACGTGAACGAGTGAAACGATTGAATCAGGTGCACCAAACCATTCTTCAATATACTGAACTGTTGATCACGGTGTTTGACGAAGCAGAGTACAGTGCATTGATCCCAAGCATGGATGTCCTTTACAGCGACTATGGCCTTCCTTACACAGCGGTGATGCAAATATTACGGCCCAAAACACGGTATCTCTTGAAGAACAGCATGGATACAGACGCCAGTGATGACAACTTACCACCCCTTGTGCTCCAACCACTGATCCAAGCGACTCCTTCCATGATGCAAAACGACGTTATCTTCGAAATCATGTCTCCAGAATTTTTTATCGTCTTTTGGCAGCTCAATTTGTATGATATTCACTGTCCTGTCAAGCATTATGAAACAGCAATTAAGCGACACACTGATCTTATTGCCCAATGCCGCGATCCTCGCTCCTCTGTATGCCAAGCGAACAGACCATCGGCAGTGTCAAAGTTGGAACGTCAAGCTCAAGCCAGTTTGGATGCTCTGCAAGTGGATCTCCCGAAACACAAACAAGATGTCGAAAATACTATGAAAATGCTCAAGGCTTCTCATTCTCGATGGTTTGTGGACAAGGTGGACAGAGTCATTCTGATTAGATGCATTCTCCAATACTGTCTTTACCCTCGCAGTGTCATATCGGAAGTGGATGCTGTCTACTGCTACAAGTTTGCAATGATTATGCACCAATTGAATGTCAGCAACTTCTCTAGTTTGACTCTTGTTGATCAAATCCTTTGCGATAGTTTACCTGCTACGTTGATGACCTTCACTGATTACGAAACTACAATTCACGCTCGATTTATCTTCAAGACCTTCGCCAAAATGTCTCGATGGTACAACGATGAAAAATTATATAGTGATGAAGCTCATGGTCCGGGTCTTATTGGATTCCAAAGAAGCTGGTCTGTTCAATCCTCATCTGAAGTGCCCAAGAAGGATCTGTTATCTTACGACGATTTCAAAAAGGTGATGCATAAATGGCACCTTTCAGCAAACCAATTCTTTGAACAAGCTCTACAATCAGGTGATTCTCATCAAATCCGCAATACATTTTTGATTTTACGCCAGTTTATTCCTCATTTCCCCTCTATCCGTGAACATGGCAACATCTTGGTGGCGGCAACGAAAGCACTGGCAACGAACGAAAAGCGGGACGATCTCAAGGTATTGGCACGAAGTTATCTTGGATTGATTGAAAAGAACAAGTCTCGATGGGTCAGCAGAAATAAATTTATGGGATTACCCGAACCTGAACCGGTAAAGCCATCGACTCCTCCACCAACTCATACTTCATCATCAAAACCAGCAACGCCACGACATCACCATCAAGACGATCGTGATCGACCATCAGAAAAATCTTCAAGCTCATCTACCCACAACACCACAACATCCTCAGCAACAACAGCTACAAACGAGAAGTTATCATCATCGGCGGCAGCCGATCGGAAACGACCCAGCAAGGAAGAAAGCAGCACGTCATTATCAAATCGATCGTCTTCCTTTACAGGAACTGGTGGCACCAAACGACTCCGTAGCGAAACGATGCAGACGTCTTCTCCTCGACGTGACACACCAAGCGATCTTCGTAGCAGCATCAGCAGTAGCCGACATTATCGATCTGAACAACCACCATTATCGTCGTCAACAGACCGTTACTCTTCCAGTCGAGGATCGGAAATGGCACCTCCACAATCATCATCATCATCAACACCAAGGGAAGGAGGAATGCGCATTCGTGATCAAGCCAGGGACGCTATTCGTGAAGCAGCACGGGACTCTCGCCTTTCTCAACCTTCCATATCCCTGTCACAGCCCACCACACCACTACATAGCAGCAGCACCAGCAGCAGTAGCAGCTCACCGGCATCGATAAAGGACAGCAGTCCTCGTGGGGAATCAAGACGATCAGCCAAAGAGGAACGATCCAGTAGCTCACGTAGCAATAGCCATCACCATCACCGTGATACGGAAGAAGTGTCCAGTCGAAGAAGCAGTGGCGCCAACCCAAGCTCAAGATCCGTGGAACTCGTACCAGCATCCCCATCTTCTGATCGCAAACGAACCATGGACGAAAGCAAATCGAAGCACAGGGAACCTAGTGGAAGTGGTAGCAGTAGCAGTCATTACAAATCAGATAAGCGATACAAAGTGGACCGATCGTCAAGGGATCAACGCAAGGAAAAAGACCGTAGCAGTAAAGACCACCGAGACAAAAAACGAAGCAGGCGTTAGTTTTAGTTTTAGTTTTAGTTTTAGTTTTTTCTATATTTAATATTAGTATGGAACTCCCCACCGCTTTTTAATTTTTTATCATTCTCATTTATATTTGTGTTATTTTGTAATTTAGATTATCTCTCCACATTTATACATCTTTTGATTTATCAGAAATAAAATTGAATTTTTTTTTTCGGTGTCTATGTTTGACCATTCTTGACTTCTTTTTTTATGATTGATTGAGCGTTTTTGACGGTTTCGATGGAACCTTTAAAATTTGAAAATGCCCGGTAAACTGTGGCGTCGTTTGACATGTCACTATTTTATTTTACATACTCACGGTTGGCTATCTTGGTTTTTGAATATCTATTTATTTTGAATAAACATTGTCTTTTACCTAACCTTTTCTTCTTACCTCCAAAATTGCTCAATACCAGCGAAATGATTTCGCACCCCGTGCACGTGAAATTTTATTTTCGCCTTTTTTTTTTCCCGCTCTTACTTTTTCTTTCCTTTGTATTTTTTTTTCCCTTCATTTTTTGTTCACCATTCAACTTCTATGGGGTTATATTGGACTTAGAATAGTATCAGGGCTAGTTTAGAAGTGATTTCAGCTTAGGGATAAATAGATGCATGGGGAAGCCCTTCCATTTTGGATTCAGGATTTGGAATAGCCATTAGTTGGTTCTTTGGAACCTACACTTGCTTAGCTTAGTTTTAGCTTGTCCCTAATCTGAATCTATATTTGAATAAAAATATGTCTCTTTTTACATTCAACCATGAAAAAAAAGTCTTAATTAATCTTTCCCATGCCTTGTGCAATAGATCCCTCATTTACTACAATCACCCCGTTTGATTAGTGCGGGTCGCTGTTGTGATTCAAGAACAGATACCCTTTCAATTTTTATCATATTTTGTACATTGTGATAGTTCCCATTTTACAATAACCCCATTGCATTAGTGTTACCCATTCGTCAGATCTCACTTTAGCCTCACTCATGCTTCCTTCCACTAAATCCCTTGTTACAATGAACCCTATGCCTTTAGTTTAGTGCACACCAGTTATGCTCCAATAAAATATACTCTTTTTATTAACCATCCTCTGTACCATTATATAAAGAGCAGTGCTGTTATTGTGACATCATTGCTAGTGTACTATCTAGCAGTTGGTATCTAGTTCACCCAATACGATTACTTTTCCCCATTGACCCACAGCGACTAATTTGCAATTTCAGGTCACTCAGTATGAATCATGACCCTATTCCTGCTCTACTGTTTATACTAATTGACCTAGACCATGCCGCCAGCGTAGACTTCCATATAAAATATGGTGTCACCTACTAGGTAGGATATACTCTGTATATCTAGTTTCTTCCTTTTTTTTTTTTTTTTTTCATATGTCATAATAAAAAAAAGTTGAACCCTGAGCGACTGCCTACCGAAGTGTGAAAAGGCGGAGGCATCTAATCCCTATCCCATCAAAATCTACGTATCAACATTTAAGTCCCCCCCCCATACTCTTTTTTTCAGTTTAAGAATGCGAAGTAGGAGTGTCCCGAACTTTGCCCCAACAGATGGCACATGACTGAGATTGAGAGAACTCGGAATTATTTTATATTTACAGTGACAAGGAATTGCAACAGGGTGTAAATCAGTGACAATAAAAAATAATAATAAAAAGATATTGTATATACTAAACGCTAAGTGCTTTAAAAGACAGGGAGAACAAAGTATGTATTTTCGTGGGTATACATCATGGCCGCCATCATATACCAAGCAGTTACGCCAAGAGTAATAGAGAACCAACCACCAACTGCTATAACTGTTGAAGATGCAACGGCATTTCCAATCCCACTGCAAAAAAAGGCCACAGTCACTTGAAACATCAATATTCGGATTAGCCAAGGCTCTTTGAGTGTTGCGAGAAAAAATAATAACGCAGGCACCGCATAAACCATCGAAAATAGCGCTGCACATATTTGCATTTCTCGTACTCCGTCTTCTTGATCCGCCAAAGAAGTGAATCCAGTACTTGGGATGAACAATATACCATAGGCAACATAAAATCCGGCAAAAACACCCATTACATTTCCAGAAAAAAGTTCCCCTAAAAAAAAAAAAAAAAAAAAAAAAAAAAAAACCATCAGGAGATGAATTTTCTTTTTTTTAAAAAAAAGAAAGTAATAATTACCTTTAAACAGCTCACTGATTGATCCGACGCCCAAACCAAAGCCCGCAGAGGCAATGCAACTCCCCACAGTGACAGCATTGACATTAGTAACCAACCCAGTATTCACAAAACCTAAAAGAATACTACCGATACTGAAGCCACAAAAAGCAAGAGGCATGGCATTGAATCTTTGCGCTGTGGAAGAGGCTGGTATTGTTGATGGGGACACTACTGGCATATCCTTTTTGTCATTTTCCACTTGAATGTCAATATGTTCCACTTCATTGATTTTGGTACTCATGATAATTTATATAATAATGAAATGATGTATGTGCTTTGTTAATTAAATACTGTAAATCAAAAGAAAAGACGATGCTTTTTTTTTATGATCTCTATTTATACTTGTGTTTTGAAAATGATTGACCAGGGAAAAAAAAATATGCGTTGAATATTGAATGTTACGCCCGTTCTTTTTCTGGAATTTGAGTTTGTTTTCCTGACCCTTTCTATGGGATCATTTATCAAATGATAGCTGTCTTTTGAGTTATTGTTCAGAGTGGGAAAAAAAAGTGCGCTATGATGTGTTTGGTTATTTTTCTTTTTATGGTTGTTTTCCATCAATAAGATTCGTTTATCATATTCTTTCCAAATTCCTACCAAACGTAAAAAAAAAAAAAAGGCTTGTTCGTCTCATATAAAGAATATATTCGTATAATAGAGGCTCAATCTGTAGAGATGAAACGAAAAAGAAAAATACCGAGCATTGTACACTATTGGCTCGTTTGAAAGCACCTGAAATTTTGTTGTAAATTAAATCGTTGTCAAAAAGCCGGCATTTCAACCCAACAAACGTTCACTTTCATTTTTTTCAGTACTAACCGGCATTTCATTTTTTCACACTTAGTAAGAAATTATACCCATGGGCCTTATAGGAGAAGGTCTTTTATCCTGAATACAGCTGCATCTGGTATTTGCGATAAAAAAAAAAAAAAACAACTCCACATAATACTTTGACGGGATACATAAAAAGGATGATTGTCATTATGATGGATATTGATAATGACAGATCAATACACTCTTCTACTGTTGATAGTAGTCATACTAAGTAATCATAAACAAATCTCCAGTGATTATGACTGCTTGGCACTACCTTTTAATCTATTGTTTTAGGAAAAAAAAAAGGTACCACGTGAAATCTGGAATGTGGCACGATGATCCATTCAATTATTTTATTCTCCAATCAGCGTCACCCTCTAAGGAAGTAATGTCGCGCACCATGAGCAACTTTATAAACCCTAACCCCCCCGCTCAGGCAAATACTCCAAGAACCACCAAAACTAATAAAAAAATATAAATAAAGAAGTGTCCTGTCAGCATGCGATATGCGCTCCATACTAGCCAAAAAAAAAGGAGGGTAGCACGATTGTTAGGACTGGTCATGACTTTTATCAAGTTCTATAATATAATTGGGAAGGTGCCTTATTTTGAAGGCGTCTCTGATAATAAATGATCTAAGACTGTCAACCAATTAACAGTACTCCGGGAAAAAAATAGACAGTGGGTAAATAAGAGAGAAGTATTTTGTAGGACACTTGCAAAACAACATTTTTTTTTCACTATCCGATACGTCAGAGGATGGTAAATAGAAACGCATATTTTATTAAAGCATATTGATAAATACGAAAACTAAATGGAGGGGTTCATGGTAGCAAGGGATTTAGTGGGCGGAAGCATGGAGGAGACTAAAGTGAGATCTGACAAATGGGTCAATACTAATGTCAAGGGGCATTTGTAACAAAGGGATCTAGTATATTGTGCAAGGCATGAGAAAGACATTGAGACAACTTTGATTGAAGCACAACAACGGTCAACACTAATCCAAAGGGATCTTTTGTACAAGACATGACAGAGATTAATGGGACATTTTTTTTTTCATTGAGCGACGTAAACAAGAGGCACATTTTATTCAATTTTTGATACAGACTACGGACAAACTAATACTAAACTAAGCTAATGAAGGCTTCACAAAGCCAGCTAATGGTGCCTTCAGATCCTAGATCCAAAATGAAAGGGTTTCCCCATGCATCTTGTAATCCCTGAGCTGAAATCCCTTCTAAACTAGTCCTGACACTATTCTAGGTTCAACATAACGGCATAGAATTTGAATGCTGAAAAAAAAAGAAAGGAAAAAAGAAGAAAGAGAGAGAAAATAAAAAAATTGGGAAAAATAAATATTCACGTGGGCGGGATTTCAATCCTTGTTTATGGTCTCTGTGTTTGCGACCCCCCCTACCATACCACATTCAACCACACATCTAATCGCCTCATATTTAGATATATGTCATAGTTATACCAGTTTATGTAGTTTAGTTGCCATAGATTATATTTACATCTGAATAAAATATATTTTTTACACCGTGTCACATACGTTTTGCTTTGTCTTGTTGAATGGGGAGAGGTTATACCCACACTGCAGAGTGCATGTGCCTTTTGAAAAACAAAAGTTGATACGTGCGTGCAAAAAAGTGTTGTCAGAGAGTATGAGGCGATGTTGATCAACCGTCGTGCTCAGCACTGCTTCTATTGTATGTACTGAGCTTCCAAGATAGTGGTCTCCACACTGCAACAGCCTCGCATCCTTATTTCTTTTCATCGTTACTTTCATATTACATTAGCAAAGTGTTTATTGTCAAGTGAAACACACACACACACACACCTATATATATATATATATACACATTCTTAGCATTTTCTGTGGGATCCAATTTTTTATTTTATTTTACCATCTGACTAAACTGCACTATAAAAATTGGCTGATCGGAGTATCATTTTTTGCGGGACATAATTTGCTAATAATATGGTGTTTAGATTAAAGTGGACAGATGGGGCATAGTCTAGACCTGAATTCTGGAAAAAAAAAGACTGGGTGGGTGATGTTAAACGCGATCGTGTAAGACGGTCTTTTCTGACTGGATGATACATATATTGTGAAAAACGGATATATACGTATATTAAAATCACATTTGAAAATGATCAGTTTTTGATTGTGAATACGTAAACAAACAGTAAAACGAGATGGACTATGATGCTTTCGGGGCACTTTAATAAGGTAAAGTAAGTCCGTTGGCTGAAAAAAAGACAAAACATTGATTCATCACTCTGAAAATTTGACTGCATGAATTGGTTTTTAAAATGAGGATTTTATTCGATAATGAATATATATGTGATAATAAATAAACTATAAACAAGAAAAATAAACTACAATAAGGGATGAGACGGAGCACGGGGGGAAGCAGGGAGACTTGAATACTATGTGAAAGAGGGATAAAAATAAAATGAGGATGATGATAATAATAATACAGGTAAATTAACTAAAAAAAAAGGGGGAGGGAGGGAGGGAGGGAGGGAGTGAAAGACGCCTTGATCCAACGTGTTTCAAAATCAAATCTTCAAGGCATCCAAGGCGGCAACGATGGTGTCAGGGTGATGCTCATCTGACACGGTGGCGCTCTTGCTATTGGAGGGTGATTGAGGAGGTGTGGCGATATTCAACGAAGAAGACAGCTGGGGATCCGCTTTATCATTGGGAGTGGTGGTCGTGGAGGAAGAAGGAGGCGTGGGAGAGATGGTGGCAGAAGCGGCAGCAGAGTTCCCGGATCCGGAAGAGGAGGATGATTGTCGTCGTTTGCCCCCACCGGCGTCCACTATTGATTGAGCCTGTTCCCTGAATGTCAATTTTTCACTAAAGATGCCATACACTGTGCCAGTAGGTTTGTGCTTGATATTATCCAAGGACCCGACTTTGGCCGACGCATTAAACTTGAGCGGTTCGTCGTATATCTTGGTGGTGGATTGCTTTGGTTTGTGCTTGATATTGTCCAATGACCCGACTTTGGCTGATGCATTAATCTTGAGTGGCTCGTCGTAAATCTTGGTGGTGGATTCCTTCGGCTTGTGCTTGATGTTGTCCAATGACCCAACTTTCGCTGATGCATTAATCTTGAGCGGCTCGTCGTAAATCTTGGTGGTAGATTCCTTCGGTTTGTGTTTGATGTTATCCAATGACCCGACCTTGGAGGTGGCTTCAAACTTGAGAGGATCATGAAAAATCTTGGTAGTCGATTGCTTGGGTTTGTGTTTGATGTTGTCCAGGGACCCAACTTTGGAGGAGGCGTTGATTTTGAGAGGCTCATGGTAAATCTTGGTGGTGGATTGCTTAGGTTTGTGTTTGATGTTATCCAGGGACCCGACTTTGGACGTTGCTTCGAATTTGAGGGGATCGTGAAATATCTTGGTGGTGGATTGTTTGGGTTTGTGTTTGATATTGTCCAGCGACCCAACTTTGGAGGTGGCGTTGATTTTCAATGGTTCATGATAGATCTTGGTGGTGGATTGTTTGGGTTTGTGCTTGATATTATCGAGGGAGCCGACTTTGGAGGTTGCTTCAATCTTGAGAGGATCATGAAAAATCTTGGTGGTGGATTGTTTGGGTTTGTGTTTGATATTGTCCAGGGAGCCGACTTTTGATTGCGCATTGATCTTGAGTGGTTCATGAAATATCTTGGTGGTGGATTGCTTGGGTTTGTGTTTGATGTTGTCCAATGACCCTACTTTTGATCGGGTTGTTGTACTAGAGCTGTTTGACCCACTAGAATGATCGGCACCATTTTCCACTATAATGATAATAATAATAATAATAATAATAATAATAAAAGGGAGGTGTGTTAATATTTATATTCCAACCCCCCCCCTACCGCCTCCTATTTTCATTTGCCACACAACACGCTTTTTTTTTTTTTTTGTACCTGAGCTGATTGAGTCAGTGCGTTGTTTTAATTTATCAGAGGAAGCGGATCCTTTCTTGATAGTTGTAGGGGAGCGCATACCAGTAGGAGAAAGCATTCTAGTGGGAGATCTTACACCAGTAGGGGACCGCATTCCAGTAGGGGAGGGTATACCAGTTGGAGAGCGCATACCAGAAGAAGACGTAGAGCTTTGGCTCGAAGAAGTGGTTGTAGTCATGCTTTTGCTGGACTTGGCGCTACTGCCAGTGGTATCGGAAGGGGTGTTTTTTTTCTTGTTGCGGTTGTTGTCAAACTGGGCCTGTAACGCTTGAACTTGAGCTGCAGTCAAGCTTGTTGGCCTTTGTGGCTTACCATTAGCAGAAGAGGAAATGGGCATGTTGTTGGGTTGGAGTCCAGGACAGAAAAAAAAAGAAAACGAAGCGGTGATATAATAATAATAGTAATGATAATAAAAAGTGTGAGAGAATGAGGGAAGGAAAAGAGGGAAATTAAATTCGGCAGAGTGTTTTTTTTTATAATTTTTTTGTAATTTGTGAGACACAATATTTGTACAACAAAAAAAGGAAGACTGATAGTATATTTTTGTTTTATTTTTCAACAACAATAACATAACGACAACTAAATAATAACTACTAACTAACTAACTACAATAAAAAATCTACCCTACTTAAAAATAAATAAATTTCCACCTATTGATCGTCGGCTTCTTCTTCTTCAGCAGTAGTATCGAACACGCCCTTGGATCGTTGCTTGGACTTTGAGCGATCACGTTGATAGAATTCAGCCAAGATATTTTGAGGGATACGGTTTAACAATTCCTTGGGGAAGATACGGAGTAAAGACCATGCCAAATCCAAAGAGTCATAAATAGAACGAGATTCATAAGGTCCTTGAGCAATAAAGGTCTTTTCAAACTTCTCCAAAAATTCCAATGATAATTTGTCTTCTTGATTCAAGGCTTCTTCACCAACAACTGCCTTCATTGCGGCAGCGTCACGACCAATAGCGTATTTGGCATACTAATAAATATAAATAAATACAAAAAGTCAATGATCTTCCTTTTTACCCCGATCCCCACCTCCATAAATACGCCTACACGCCCATCACCGTTGTCTCCCCCCCTTTTTTTTCCAACTCACTTACCAATTGATTTGAAACGTCACCGTGATCCTTTCTTGTCATACCTTCACCAATAGCAGACTTCATAAGACGAGACAGAGAAGGAAGTACATTGATAGGAGGATAAATCAAACGATTGTCCAATTGGCGATCCACAAAGATTTGTCCTTCCGTAATATAACCAGTCAAATCAGGAATGGGGTGAGTAATATCTACAAGTACAAAAAAAAAATTGAGAATTGTTAGCATAATATTTAATATTTTCCATCATCTACCCCCTTCCCTTTCTTCATTCCTTGTCTCCCCCATCCACTCCCTTCCTCTTTCTCTCTCTCTGTCTCCTTCCGTATCATATCTCTTACCATCGTTGGGCATAGTCAAAATAGGAATTTGAGTAATGGAACCATTTCGGCCTTCCACACGACCGGCACGTTCATAAATTGTAGACAAATCAGTGTACATATAACCAGGATAACCACGACGACCAGGCACTTCTTCACGGGCAGCAGAGACTTCACGAAGAGCATCCGCATATGAACTCATATCAGTCAAAATGACCAACACGTGCTTTTCCAATTGATATGCATAGTATTCAGCGGTGGTCAAGGCCAAACGAGGAGTAATAATACGTTCAATCCTATTTAATAATAATAATAATAATAAATCAAGGGTGAATACCCAAGTGATGATATCATTATTTGTATTGTATATTTTATCTTACGTAGGATCATTTGCCAAATTCAAAAAGAGAGTGACACGTTCCATGGATCCATTTTCCTCAAAGTCTTGTTTGAAAAAGCGAGCCGTTTCCATGTTCACACCCATAGCACCAAACACAATGGAGAAGTTGTCTTCGTGACCGTCATGAACATCCTTGGTAGGTGCAAGTTTTTGAACGAGACCAGCTTGACGACAAATTTGAGCAGCAATCTAAACGAAAAAAGAAAGACAAACATGTTTAGTAGTGATATCTAGTGTGTATGTTGCCGTTCCATTTTAGTAACTTACTTCGTTGTGAGGTAAACCGGCAGCAGAGAAAATAGGAATCTTTTGACCACGAGCAATGGAGTTCATCGTATCGATAGCAGAAATACCAGTTTGAATCATTTCTTCAGGATAAATACGAGAGAAGGGATTGATAGGTGAACCTGCAGAAAAAGAACAGAGGCAAAACGTTAATATTTTTATGCACATACACACACACACTTGCTAGCCATATGTATATATTCAGTCATCCGCTCTTTACCATTCACATCCAAGTAATCGTCAGCAAACACCTTGGGACCCTTGTCGATGGGTTTACCGGATCCGTTGAATACACGACCCAACATATCTTCAGACACAGGAATTTGTAAAGTGTTGCCAGTAAACTTGACATGTGTTTGTTTGGCATCAATACCAGACGTTCCTTCAAAGACCTACATAAGAGGAAGGAGAAGAAAAAGAAAAAAAAATGAATACCTTGTGTGAATGGAAAATAAAAAGTAACTATTTTTACCTGAACAACAGCTTTGTTGCCTTGAACTTCAAGTACTTGACCAGCCCGGACAGAACCATCAGGAAGAGTCAAGTCCACGATTTCAGAGAACTTGGGGAACTATTTGTAAAAAAGAATAAGTGTTTCAGTATAAAACGCCAAGGAACGCCCACGGCCAATCATCAGCTTTACCTTCACATTGTCGAGAATAACCAAAGGACCATTCACACCAGTCACCGTACGGTAATCTAATAAATACAAAACGATGAAACAATAAAATGTGAGCAAAAATATATATGTATATATACATATATCTTGGCCGTCTCCTTCTTCAATAGTCAGCCGTGTTTGATAATGGATAAAAAAAAAACCTACCTAACCGTGGTTTGGCGATAAAGTCTCTGGTGATAGCAGACTTGTGTAATTCAAAGGCTTCACGTGCAGAGATGGGTTTCGCCATTTATATGTAATAAGATGATGGTATAGACAAAAAAAAAAAGGGGGATGAAGTGGTAAAAGATGTAAAAAAGAAAAAAGAAAACAAAAAAAGAAAAGGAAACAGTAAAAGTTATCAAAAAAGGCGGAATTTAAAATAGTTGGCTGCACCATCAGTAGCGGTTAGATCCCATCAGACACACCCAACAACATCCATGACTAGCACTATAATGACATTTTTATTTCAAAAGCAAGTAATACCAGAAAAAAAAAAAGAAAGAAAAAAAAAAGGTAAAATATAAAAAGGGGGGTAGAGGAAGGACAGCAATAAAAAAAAAAGTAAAACATCAAAGTAAAAAATAAAAAAGCAATATGTAATAATAATAAAAACATAAATTGTATATGAATAAAAGCAAATACGTCCATGTAGTAGTCATACCCCGTAATAAGCCATCCTTTTTACAGCTTGTCATAATACTTGTCCAATGCAGGGATTTCTTCCGCCAATCCTTTTCTCTTGCGAACATTTCGGACAATGTCGTACACTATCCCGACAAAAAAAAAAAAAAAAAAAAGAGCAGGTGAGCAATCCATCATTCGGTTCCTTTTTCCTCCCCTCCTTCTTGAATCCTGTGTTCAACATATATATATAACTATATATTTATATATAATATTATTTACCTTTGTTTCCACCTTCCAATGGGTCACCAGGCATGGGTTGCCAATGATCAAACACACATTGAGGGAATGCTTGACCGGAGGTAGCGGCACGCAAGTCGGGAGTGAAACCAAACGATTCGTTCACGGGTAAATAGGCCTTGATGTTCATCATGGGCGTACCAGGGCGTTGTTCTTCAGAGATCACCACACCACGTCGTCGATTCATCACGCTGTAAATGCCACCAATAGCAGATTCAGGACATTGCACTTCTACAAGATACATGGGTTCTTGAAGACCAGGCTTGGCGGTAAGGACGGACGCATAGATCACACGACGGCAGGTTGGGATGATTTGTCCGCCACCACGATGGATCGCATCTGCATGTAAAGCCACATCCAGAATGTTGAAACGGCACCCACGGAGATTTTCTTCGGCCAAAGGTCCTTCCTTGGTTGCCCATTGGAATGCTGCTACACAGGAGTCCTTGATTTCGTTCAGGTACTGGACAGCCTTGGTCGTGTCCACCAGCTAGGGATAAAAATAACGAAAGAGTGGTTTAAGTAAACAGTACAGATTTTTTTTTTTTTTTTTTTTTTTTTTTTTTTTTTGTGATGAGGGCTTACCAAGTTAGCGCCTGTTGCTTCAGGACCAAAGCACCAGATTTTTCGAGCATCGTTCACATCCCAACCATACTTGTCAGCCAATTCACGGGCCCGAACCTTGAAGTCATCCCGGGGAGCAATCTCACCTTTTTCAATAGCCAGTGATAAATCATCATTGAGGGTGGTAGCCCGCATGAAGATACGGTTGTGCTTGTTGGGCGATTTGGACAGGCAAGTGATAGAGGATTCGCTAGTGACGGTTTCACGGTATTGGACCACAGGATCACCCTTCTTCAGTTCAACTTGAGCGTGATCTTCTTCCAAATCCTTCAGACAGATTTCCAAATGCAGTTCACCAGCACCCGCCACGATGTGTTCACCAGAATCAGAGGTATACGTCAACACACAAGGGTCGGA
This sequence comes from Absidia repens, assembly GCA_002105175.1. Classification (NCBI taxonomy): domain Eukaryota; kingdom Fungi; phylum Mucoromycota; class Mucoromycetes; order Mucorales; family Cunninghamellaceae; genus Absidia; species Absidia repens. The sequence goes on from MCGE01000020.1 coordinate 547,893, forward strand.
CTTGGCCAATCGTTTCAATCCTTCAACGAGCTTTGGAAGATCATTGGCGTTCTTGACATCCACCGCGACTTCAACCACTGGGGATACTGAGAATTTCATCACCTTCATGTTATGCGCAACCTCGGACGTGGAGATAGTACCAGACTTGACCAAGAATTGATCCACACCAACGAGACCCACAATGTTACCAGCAGGACAGTCATCGATAGCTTCAATATAACGACCCATCATCAGCACAGTGCGTTGGATTGACTTGATGGACAGATCGGTCTTGGTACCAGGACGGTAGTTGGGACCCATGATACGCACCTTGAGCCCAGCACGGACTGTACCCGAGAACACCCGACCAAACGCATAGAAGCGACCTTTGTCAGAAGTAGGCACCATCTTGGAGACGTAAAGCATCAAGGGGGCATTGGGGTCACAGTTTCGGATACCGACGGCACATTCATCGTCAGCAGGACCTTCGTACAGGTTGGGTACACGGTAGGCTTGAGCAGTGACAGGAGACGGTAAGTGGATACAGATCATTTCCAAGAGAGCATCACCACAGGGCAAGAATTTGCGCATGACTACCTTGAGGAGAGGCTTGCCTTCCAAATCCTTTTCTTCAGGTTTGAGAACGATACCAAGTTTGTCGAGTAAGGTTGTGGTTTGTTCCTTCTTGAAGTTCATTACACTGTCAAAGATCTTGAAGATGGGATCCAAAACAAACATGTTGAAGGCACGTTCCAGTTGATTGCCATCGGCATCGGTACCACGACTGGTCCATTTCTTGGTCTTTGGATTGAAGTAGTTTTCACCCCACAGTTTTTCCATCATACGTTGCTTGTCGACCCCGAATTTCTTGGAATACCGGATGGCAAATTGGCGAAGCGTGAATCCCCACCCATGCAAGCCAGAGGCAAAGGCAACAGTACCACGATCAGGATATACTTGCACATCACCAAGAGAATCATCCAAGTAGGTAGAGATAATCACATTGACGGATTCAATAGTACGAGAGAAGGTCTAATTCAAAAAAAAAAAAAAAAAAAGTCAGCTCTTTTTTTTTCAAAATCAATTTTAAGGGGGAAAAGGAAAAGTGGACTCACGCTATACAGTTCTTCTTTTCCAAGTTGTAATTCCAGTAAGGCACGATCCATCTTGTTGATGACCAGAATAGGCTTGATACGTTCAGTCAGGGCCTGCCTTAAGACAGTTTCAGTTTGGACACATACACCTTCAATACAATCCACCACGACAAGAGCACCATCAGTAACGCGAAGGGCAGCTGTGACTTCAGAAGAGAAATCCACATGACCAGGGGAGTCGATCAGGTTGATTAAGAAAGAATGACCATCCGTTTTTTGGTTTTTGATTTCCTTGATATCTTCTGGGGTTTCAAGAGCAAAGTACATTGAGATAGCAGTTGACTTGATGGTAATGCCACGGTCTTGTTCATCTTGACGAGTATCAGTAAATCGCATGTCACCAGCACGGCCAGCAGAGATAATACCGGCTTTGGATACCAGAGAGTCGGTCAAAGTAGACTTGCCATGGTCAACGTGGGCAATCACAGACATGTTACGGACATTGGTGGTACGGTTCTGATATCAAAATAAAAAAAAAGAGGCCAAAAAAGGTGTTGTTAGTATAAAAAAAAAAAAAATAGGGTAAATGTTTTGTAAAACATTAAGTGTGGGAGAAGTATTTGTTTACCATTAAACCGCGAATTTCATCAATTGTAAAGTTCTAATAACAATAACAAAAAATAATAATAACAAAAAAATAAGAGGTGAGTATGATCTGTTTCATCTGCTAAGAGTACATGCCCTTATTCACACACATCCTCCCTCCTTTTCATGCATTCCCACGCGCGCCTGTTTTCCCCACCCCAATATTTCAAAAATGACTTACCACTAACAAGCGTAATATTGCCAGTGAAAAGAGAAAAAGGACACCAATGAGGAATCAAATGGGAACAATGTCAACCAAGCATCATTGTACATCAAAAAACAAAGTATAAGAGGAAGAAAGAAAAAAGAAATAGGTGAGTTTGAAATATTTTTCAAATAAACGTTTGTCAGTGCGTAGTTTATAGTTTTTTTATGCGAGCCCTATTTTTTTTTAAACCCCCACCAGCCACTTACCCATTTTATGCTATGCTGAAGTAGGGAAGAACCAGAGATGTAAAAAAAGAGAGAAATAATATGAAGGGGAGATTTTTTTTATTAAAAGGAGAAAAAAATGGTAAAGAAGAAAAAAAAAAAAAAAAGAAAAGAAAAGAGAACGAAAGCGATTTTTTTTCTCATGGGCCATTTATAATTTTTTTCTTTTTTTGGGCCTTGCAGTTGTTTTTTTTTGGGTGAGATGACTGCCCTAACGGACTCTGTCACTGCCCCCAACCCATAGGCATGATTGACTGTCGCAGCAGGCTAATACTAACCAGATGATCATTAAACAGGTGGTTGATATATTCCGTTCATCTACCGCAGTTAAAAAAAAAGAGACAATATCAGTGGTAAAAAAGAGGGAAGGGGGATATATTCTATTCCGTTTGCCATCTTAACGTGTCCAGGAAGAATTGTTTACGAACACGGTACTGAATCAGGCTTCACTATGGAAATTGTTCTCACCTGATCTTTTTTTTTTTTTTTATGTGGACGAAAAAAAACTCTCACACACATATAAAATGTCACAGTTCAAACGTAAACAATTGTACAGTCAATCATCCAATTGTAAAAAAAAGGAAATAAGTATATAAAAGTTGTCAGTAACAAGTCGACCAAGTAAATATTTTGTAGGCGAACTGGTTTTTTTATTGAAGGGTAAAAATAGATAATTATAAGAATAGTTATAAAGGTAGTAAAGGACAAAGAAATAAATTATAAAAAACGAATGACGATGCTATAGTGTTCTAATATAATAATTGGTGTGACGGATAGAGGTTAGAGTGTGAGAGAGAATGTGTGAGGGTAAAATAAAAATAAAAATAAAAATAAAAATAAAATGTGTGGAGGGGGAGCGGGAGGGGTGGAATAAAACTATAGCTAACCAATACGAGTATAGTTGCTCTTGCAGGACCAAACTAGCTACGGCATAATAATGGAACTATAACTTGCTTGGAGTACTACTTACAACTGTTTATCGGACGTGATTCGGGTCAACGAGAACCAGCATACAATATATGCGATTCAGTTTTTGCTTCTTCTTTCATGTCCGTCGACAATTAGCCAAAGTACATCACTGTTGCTTGAATGACTACACGCTTGCCATTGAGTCTGCTAAGATAGCCTATATCAAGTATAAGTATTGTTGCTTATTTTTCAATGGTCATGGTCCCTGTGGAAATAAGAATAAAAGAAAGTTGCAGTTATATATTAGAATATAGATCGGCATTTCAATTCCACAAGCCAACACCCACCACACGTGCTTCATGCTGGGATCCTTAATTTAGTACTACCGTAAAGCAAAAAAAAAAAAAAAAAAAAAAAAAAAAGAGTAAGTCAGCCATAATAAATGTCTTGCTTAGTGGGCAAGTTCATTGATTATTTAGTCATGAGCTAAGACAAGGATTTTATAAGTAGAAGATAAAGAGCAACAACAAAAAAAAAGAAAAAAAAAAGAAAAAAAGCGTATATTTACTAAACGAGTACAAAATAATCCAAATACTGGCTACATCATCCATGTACCTCTCCATGCCAATACATAAAACATGAAGAAAATCTAGTACATTTATTTGAATATGGCTATTGTTTATTGATGAAGTCTTATAAAACAATATATAAAGGAGAATAGGGACTAGTCTACTACAGATGGCTAAGGGGTGCTAGGTCTAATTTTAAGGAAATGAATGGGATACTGTAACTAATGCTATATGTAATTGAAGGGGTTAGCTGAATCAAGCGTATACCATGTTATTCAACTGAACGAGACATTTTCTATTCAAATAAATAACACATAATGAATCAGTAATCTGTCTTCATCATTTTCTATTTCCATCAGCTTCCCGTCAACTGCTATTGAACATTCATCGCGCCTAAAATTCATGCATTGTCAAAAGCCCATTGTCACTACCCACGTCCATAAAACTAGTCAGTTCATAATCAATAAGGAAATAAAATAAAAATGATATAAAGATATATTTGGGAAAAATCCATGTAAAATAATGACAATAAACTATATATACATCTATCCTACTGTGTATTCATCCGTGGTGAGAAGAATTTCCTTGGAGAAGATCGAAGGAGCCTGTGATTCCAAATTCTGTACGTCCAAAACATCCACACCACAGATCAGTTTATCAGCCACAAAGGTTGTCATCACAGGGAAGAAGCCGCTTGCATCCGACCCAGGGAGTGTGCATTCCAGTAAACCGTTCTTGTTGTTGTTGTTGATCACCGGTAATTGCCATTCGAGAACACGTCGCTGACGATCCACAAAGTAGGATCCATCCACTTGGTGTACAGTCGCACTAGGTTCTCCACTATGATTCATAAGGGACAGGTGAGCCAAAGGCAATCATACATTTTTTTTTCTTTTTAAAAGGTAAACTTACGGAAGAGGAATAGCAATGACCACATCACGTAATTCCAAATGATCAGCTTCTAATACATATTCTATATTGACATCGCATGTTCCATTGTCAGCGGGGGATGGCCAGCAAGTAACTACATATAAAACACAGGGAGACAAATCAGTCTCGTGTACAGCTTCTATTGAAACCATCAAAACAAAAACTTACTTGATAGTGGAACGGCAGTTTCATCTTGAGAAGAGAATTTCCATCTTACCACTTCCAGATTTTGATTTACAGGGAAAGCCCGACTTGTGTCCCGCATTTGCACTGCCTTTTCGTTCTTGAATACGTTCTTATCTACATTTGGATGAGTCTTTGATAAACAAAATCAATCGGAAAAAAAAAAGCGGATCAGTAAGAGAAAAAGTCTATTGAGTTGACTCTGCTTACCTTGAATTGAATGGCAGGGTCATCAGCAGCGTCAAGTGTCAATCGGATTCGACCCATTGCAGGATCAGCTACCTTCAATGTAAGGACACCCTTGACTTCCAGTTGTTCTAATTCACCTTCTTGATTGGCCACCATGGATACACGTTCCTCAATGGACACATGAACACTATAAATACCCCATCCCCCACAAAAAAAAGAAAAGAAAAAGAAAAAAGAAAAAGTAGTTAATACATAGATCCAATAATACCCCATCCGGCAGCCCTTGTCATCCCACCACATTTACCTTTCATGATTAGGGTTGGCTTTTGGTTGGCTACCAGAACGTGCCATTGCTGAACCGGATCGTAAAAGAGGTTCCTCCACTTCAGTCTTGATAGCTTCAAACAAATCAGCCGTCTTTGGTTTACGACCCAGTTGCATACCTTTGGCTTTTGATGACGAGGCAGGTGGTGTGGAAGACCGTCTATACACATTAGAAAAAAAATAAAAAAATATACAGGTTAAATATGCCGATTTTTTCTTATATTGATGTATTGTCATATTTTTACCCGCTGTAAGAAGGTGTTTGCATCATGGATTGAGAAGAGGGTTCCAAAGAAGGAGAAAATCGACCACCCATGCTGTTGCTGCCGCCGCTGAAGTTGCCTTGCATAAATCCTTGACCCCGTTTTGATGCTTCCTTTCGTTGAAGATCGAATTGCTTTGCCCGTCGTTTAAGTTCTTCCTTGGCTTCACGTTCCTTATTCTAAAAATATACGTATATCATATATAATAATAAAAAAAAAAATCATTGAGACCGTCATCATCACAATGTCACTTCGATGTTGTTTTCGTTTTACCTTGGCAATGATCTCTTGCAGTTTTTCTTCATGACTTTCCATATCGATATTGTTCTTGACTTGAGAGAGGTTCACGTTTTCCCGATGTCCTTCCGAGATGATTTCGTCAAACGCAAACAAAAGTTCAAAAGAGTTGTTGAGGATATCGCGTTCATCACAGGAACGACACGTATCTGTCACCACTCGAGCAAATAGATGAAGCGATTCAATGTCTTGCAAAATATTGGACTAAAAACACAAAGAGAAGAAATGCATTTATGTCTAAGTATTCATGTATTGTACTACATTTTTTTTTTTTTTTTTTACTATTGACAACTGGACTTACTTGGCGGTTTGTGATGAGGACCATAAAAAGATCTTCAAGAGGTTGATAGACATATCGGACGTGTTCAGTTTCGACGGTGGTGTGTTGATGACCAGTGCTGGTGAGTTTGGGGAACGATGCAAGAAGGCCTTCGATACGAGACCGTTGTATTTCACGGAATTGGCGAGAGATAACAACTAAGGACAGGATAAAAAAAAAAAAAAGATGGTACAAAGTCAACGTGTTGGATTCTTCGTCCAGATGAAAAAAAAAAAAAAAAAAAGAGCAATTGGGTGATAGTGCTTACCTTTGCCACTTTTGGACACAATAGATGCAGCTAAAACAACCTATAATAAGATACGTAATGTGTTAGCCATCATAATATAATACAAACAAAGTCGATTAGGTGCTGTAGGGAAAGTTACCATGATTTGAGGTGTATTAAAGAAGATTTAGAAGTGAGAGAGAGATAGACGGGAAAGGGGTGGAGTAACACCTGGACCCAATTTTTTTTTTTTTGATTTTAAGCGGACGGACTTTGAACGCTCCAACACTGCCAAATGAACACCCTACAAGTTGCAAGGACGCGGTAAGTAGCTTGACATGTGCCAACAAAATAAAAAAATAAAAAAGGGAGATGGGGCTAAAAAATAATAAAAATAGGAATGTTGTGTCAAATCGAGTCAAGTCTCAGTTGAAGCATATAATTTATTTGACATTGAAACACGATAAATTGTCAGTGGCATTTTGGCAAAATGGTGTGACTTGATCTACAGTCGGGGTGTAAAAATATAAACTTGGTGAGAGAGAGAGAGTGTGTGGTGTGAAGCGTGTGTGTGGTAGTGCTTCAACCCAAGGGACACAATATTTTTTTTTTAAGAAAGACCGTTTTTTTCTTATTTCTTTTTTTTTTTTTCTGCCAACTTACATTATGGACTCATCTGACAAGTCAGTCGATGGGGATAACCCAGTGACGATTCAAGCTACCACCACGACAATAAAACGCTGTACTGAAGATGATTACACCCATGACACTAACGAATCAGTCAATGGCCAACACAACACCGATTGTCTGAATGATCGCTCTTTGAAACGCACTAAATTGGATCAGGACACACAAGGTAACCCATTAGAAAAAACAGAATAATAATGGGGGATTGCTTTGGTGGATTAGGGGTGTATATATGTGAAAAAAGAATATTGTAGTAATCAATAGGTGGGGTGGGCAAAAAGCGGGGAGAACTGGGCAGACATGTCATCTATAAGTTTGTGTGATCTAACCAGATCATATATATTTTTTTAAATAGAACACGATAATGATCAACTGCATAATACAACAACTTCTGCATCAGATGTCACTGTCCCGCCTTCAACAAACAGCATCACTATGGGCGATCCTTTCTTTGTCGATGCTAATTACAACGAGGAATCTGACCATGACTGGGCATCTGGAGGTGAAGACGACACAGGAAGCGAAGGAAGCGAATCACCAGAACTAATGCATGCGGCACTACGATTGGATGATGATGTGGACGTCGAAGAGTCAGACGAAGAGTCTCAATATGCGATACGTAAGTTGTGTGTTGTTGATGGAAAGGGTTTATGCGATATGAATGAGTATGATTGGGCTTTGGCATGAAGGCATATTTCATGCAGTTTGGTTTGACTGACTGGTATTTATTATTATAATGTATTTAGCATGGACTAGTTTTACTGAAGACGAAATGGAGGCCATACAAGAAGATGCAAGGGAAATTGGTATGTTTGCAAAACACGAATAAGGAAATATCTAGGGTACTTAGTCTTTTTTTCTTTCATAACTTCGATAGGTCTCATGAAATTTATAGAAAAATATGTCATTCAAGAATGTGTACCTGTGGCCAAGCTATTGGAAGTCTTTGGATTTGTTATGGTAAAACGCAATTTTCGTTAGAAGTGATATTTGATACAGTGATCTGATCTTTTGTTTTTTGTATAGCATCCAAGAGCCATTTTATTAGCCTCAGATCTTGATCTTGCTCCTATTTTACGAACAGCTGTGAACCGCTTTTTGCGCAAAAGACGTCGACTGGATCACGTGAATACTTTGGAAGATGTGGTGGCGCTGATGGCAAAGGCTCAAAACATCATGATTGTTACTGGGGCGGGTGTATCTGTATCATGTGGTATCCCTGATTTCCGATCTGAAACTGGCATCTACTCTAGACTACAAGAATATCAACTTGATGACCCGCAACAAATGTTTGACATTGAATACTTCCGTGATAGCCCTGAAATATTCTACTCTTTTGCGAAGGAATTGTACCCCAGCAATTATGTTCCTAGCCCAAGTCATCAATTCGTGAAGATGGTCGAAGAACAAGGGAAGTTGTTACGGAATTATACTCAAAATATCGATACGCTTGAACACAAAGCCAACATCAAGAATGTCGTTAATTGCCATGGAAGCTTTGCAACCGCCAGCTGCGTGACTTGTGGATTTAAATGTGATGGCAAGGATATTGAAGAATTCATATTTGCTCAGGTAAAAACCGAAAATAAAGGGTCAAGTCAAGATAAGTGAACTGACTTTTTTTTTTTTTAGACTGTACCGCCATGCCCAAAATGCGCGCAATCTAAGACTTTGAAAAAACGGAATAACGGCACTGGTAATGATGACGATGACGATGATGATGACAATGGGCTTTCATCTAGAGGTGTTTCTATTATGAAACCTGTAAGTACAGAGAAAAAAAAGGAAGAAAGCGTCGTCTCATTTATTATTTGGAACTTTTTTTTTTAAAAAAAAAACGTAGGATATTACATTTTTTGGGGAAAAATTACCAGATGAATTCGACAATCTACTTGCCATTGATACGGAAAAGGTGGATTTACTGATTGCCATGGGCTCGTCACTCAAGGTATCACCGGTTTCTGAAATCATGACACAAGTGCCTCACCGTGTACCTCAAATCCTGATCAACCGAACACCTATCACCCATATGACATTTGATGTGCAGCTATTGGGAAACTCGGACGACATTGTACCTGAACTGTGCCGCATGCTGGGCTGGGATCTCCGCCATGAAAAACTACCGGGTGGAAGTGCTCTCTCTGATGAAAGTCAGCTGGTTTGCAAACAAGGCGATGGGGACCCATTCATCAACAACAATACTGCGGAGACAGAAGTTACCAATATCAGTCCAAATGACAATGAGACTGCGGAACGACACATTTGGAAACAGTTGGCGGATGGTTTGTATACTTTCCCGGGCGCCGTGCTGGATGAACGCTACTTTGATGCACAAAGGTAAAATATACACGGACAAGAGATGATCATTCGTATTAGCTAGGCTGATGCTCTTTTTTTCTTAATTCTAGATGTGACGAACGTGGCTCCATTAATGATAGTGAAGAAAGTGATGAAGAACAATTGGAAAATTCTAGTCTTGGTGAAGTTGTGGAACCTGCCGGAAGTGTAGAACATGATGCAAGTGTGGCACCGGATGCAAATGTGGAACCCATTATTGAATTTGGCGCACCTCTTTTAGATCAGCCTTAGTTTAGTTTACCCTTGCCCTTCCCATCTTCACCTAGCTTAGCCTTTCTTATTCTATCTTTTTTTTTACTTCAACACTTTACCGCTTGTAAATAAACTTACTTTTCTCATTTTTTATTATGAATCGAAGATTTTTATGAATGTTCAGTCCCATTTGTTTAGAGATACCTGTTGTTTGCAAGCAGGTGTTGTCTTTGTCCCTTTACATTTTATTCTCAGTCACTCTTATTAGCAAATGAAGGCATTCAAATAAAAACCAACTCATTTTTGATGGTCTTAATGGACCGTTTTTATCTCTCATGAAAATAGATAAATAACAAAGTTAGTCAGCTTATTGTATAGTGGTATATTTTGATCCTATCGTACTGGGTGTCTTGAGTATTGGGACGCTATTTTGAATGCAACACAGGTTATTTTTATTATGTCACCATTGGAAAATTGTCTTGAAACGGTCTGTTTCCGCTCTTCCACTTTAAACACCCTCACATACACACAGAAGTTACGGGAATTAAACAACGCAGTACGCTGCTTCCTGTACTATACAATAAGGACCCACAATAATGATATCAACGGGAAAACGAAATTGTATCGTCGTCATGGGTGATGCTTTATTTTGATGTGTGTAGCCATGTCATATCTAGCAAGACAGTGCTCTTCTGGAATCCTGCTTTGTATATTTTCCTCTCATTGAAAAAAAAATCAGTGAATGGTTTACCACTGCAGGACAGTGAATGACCGAAGAAATCATTTTAAATCCCGCCCACGTGGAGTTTATTTACTTCCACTTTTATTTTTTTCCCTCTCTCTCTCTTTCTTTTCATTTTCTTTTTTTCCTTCGTTTTTTTCTTCGCCATTCAACTTTTTTGAGGTTTTAGTGATCTTAGATTAGCGTTAGGATTGGTTTAGAGGGGGTTTCAGATCAGGGATTACAAGATGCATGGTGGTACCCTTTCAATTCGGATCCAGTATTTGGAACCACCATTAGTTGGCCCTTTGAAGCCTTCATTAGCTTAGTTTAGTATTAGTTTGTCCATAGTTTGCGCTTGATGTAAATAAAAAATGTCGCTTTTTACAAGCTTCAATGAAAAATGTCCAATTAGTCTTTCTCATGTCTTGTGCAGCAGATCCCTTGTTTACTACAATCACCCCTTCTGATTAATGTTGACGGTTGTTGTGCTTCGACAGCAAATGTGCCTTCGGCTTTTTCATGCTATATACACTATACTAGCTCCTATTTTACAATTGTCTCTTTAGATTAATGTTGCCCATTCTTCAAATCTCAAAATGAACTCCCTTATTCTTCCTCCAATAGATCCTTCCTTTGTTACAATGAATCCCTCGCCTTTAGTTTTAGTATCCACCAATTTGCTTCAATAAAGTATGTCTATTTATTAACCGCTCTCTCGTCCATTTGTTAATAAATTATTGGGGCTACTATAATTGTTTCATGAGTGACATATCAGACACTTGCTCTTTAGTCCACCGATATGACTACTCTATCCCCCTAAAGATCCCGAGACTGGTCGGCACTCATAAATCACTTTCTATCAAAGTTCGCGATATTCCTGCTCGATCAACCGTATACACGGATCCAGGTCATGCACTGCCTCTATCTGCGGCTATAGAGCATTTTGCACTATTTTCTAGCTTAATTCTACAAAAACCCCACTTCGACAACCTCCCTTAATACCCAGTAGATCAATTTCTTGCAACTCTGAGCTGAACACCACGATAGTCTTCGCATTGGCGTCAGTCCACACTCGCTCATCCCAAGTATCCCCTGCTCATCTTTCATTTAAAAATGATAATCAGGTGGTAACACATCACCACATGTATGTACATTCCCCATCGTCATTATATAAATTCTTCCACATTGAAGCCTTTTTTTTTTTTTTTTTTTTGTCATGATTTTATTTCCCATTGATATAAACAATATATTAAAAAAAATACATACTACACTACAGCTAAACTAGACTATTCTAAACAAAAAACAAAAATCTAAACTACTTAAAATTCTACACCTTCCACCTTGAGTTCCTTTTCAATCACGTCAATCACCAATTGGGGATCGGCGCGTTCCACATGTACGACGGAGCGTTCCTTGTCCAAAAGTCCAATGAATTCCTTGGGGAGGACTTGGGCTTGGAAATCAAATCCTTGCTCTTCCTTCAAGGCCATTTCGACGGCTTCGGAGAACTTGGCAGGATGAGCGGTGGCCAAACAGATCATGGCGTGGGAACCTTGGGGCAATAAGGAGAGGCTATCGCGTTCAGCAAGACGATCGGCAGCAACCACACCGACCGAAGTGTGAGGATCCAATACATAGTTGTGCTTTTGGTGATAGTCACGGATGCCGTTGATTGTATCCTTGTCAGTGACCATGGCCGAATCGAAGATCTTGCGAGCATTCAACACCACGCTATCAGAGACGCGGAACACACCGTCGGTTTTGAGTTCGTCCATCCATTGCGCCACCGTGCGACCAGCCTTATCGCTCAATTCTTCGTTCAAAGCAGTATCTTTGTCCGCCACTTCGGTGCGTCCACCATCCTTTTCATCATCACGAGCCAAGTACCACAAGAGACGTTCAAAGTTGGAAGACACCAAAATATCCATGGCAGGTGAGAGGGTTTCCTTGGATTTGCCACCGACGGTTTGCTTTTCGTAGGCGTTGGTTTCAAAGAATCGGTACAAGATGTCGTTTTCGTTGGTGGCGACAATCAATTTGTTGGTGGGGAGACCCATACGGTAAGAGTAGTAACCGGCAAGAATATCACCAAAGTTACCGGTGGGGACAGAGAAATCAAACTTGATCTTGTCAGCTTCAGCAGAGGCAGCATCAATGTTCAAGGAGCGTAAAAGCAAAAAGTAAGCATGGAAGTAGTACACGGTTTGTGCCAAAATACGAGCCCAGTTGATTGAGTTGACAGCACCAAGACGATGTTTATCGTTGAAAGCACGGTTGCTGAAAAGATTCTTGACGATATCCTGACAATCATCAAAAGTACCTTCCACCGAGAGGTTGTGTACATTCTTGTCGAGCACAGTGGTCATTTGAGCTTCTTGAATAGGACTAACACGACCATTGGGATGAAGGATAAACACAGACACATTCTTCTTGTTACGAAGACCATAGATAGCAGCACTAGTATAAATTAAAAAAAATAAAAGAAGAAATAATTTTTTTTAGTAAGAGAAATTTGGGATCCCCAGATAGTTTGACAAGAGCATAAGAGGTGACCTTGTCAAAAGAACCGCCCCCCACTTACCTTCCAGTATCACCAGAAGTAGCACCCACCACAGTTAAACGATGTACTTTTCCACCTTCAGGTTCAGCCTTGTTGCGACGTTCCAAGAAGTATTCAAAGAGATTACCCACAAATTGAAGAGCTACATCCTTGAAAGCAAAGGTAGGGCCATGGAACAATTCCAACACATACAAACCATCCTTGACCTTGGCCAAAGGAGTGACATCAGGATGACGGAAGGTAGCATAAGATCGTTCCACCAAACCTTCAAGATCAGATCGTGGGATTTGAGATTCGTCGATGTATAAGGAGAGCACTTGGACAGCTAATTCTTGGAAAGAGAGTTGAGACCAAGCTTGACGCCAGTTGTCAGGTAAAGTGGGAATATGGTGAGGAATGAAAAGACCACCGTCAGGAGATAATCCCGCCATGACAGCTTCTTCAAAAGTATAGTCTTTTACTTGACCGCGAGTAGATCTATATTTCATTGTTGTATATAAGTATTTATGAAAAAAACAAGAAGAGGAGAAGAAAATCCAAAAAATTGTAGATTTATTCCAAGTGAGTCATTGGCAACAAGAAATGTCGGAGATAAAAAATATTTTTTTTTTTTCTGTTTTTGAAGGGAACATTGATGAGAGAGAGATAGATAGACATAGACAGAGAGGTCTGCAAAAACGGATAATATCATAGCGGTGAATAGAAAATAAAGGAAATAAAATGCTATCATAAGCTAAGCTTAGGCCTAGATTATCTAGTAAAAGGGAAACAAAACAAAGTAAAAGTGAACCAGCACAAAAATGCCACCCCCAATAAAAAAAAAAAAATAGAGTTGGATCACCCATGATAAATATATAAAAATACTAAAAGACAAGAACGGAAATGAGACAATAATTGATGAATGCCATGTTGTTTTTGGGTGTGTTTTTTATTGATCAAATAATATTAAAAAATTATAAAGACTACAGTACGGTGTTGTTCTAAGACAGACAAATGTAGAAAAAGTAAATATTAGTAAAAGCATAAATATATAATGTACAGTATATTGCAGTAGCTTACTTGGATCGGACATGGGAATGTAGATTGGGACATAATGGTAGGATGGACAGAGACAAAAAGGACACGTGCAGTAACTTGAATAGTATATGCAATGGTCAAATCTTGAGGCTCAGAACCTGTCAAACCACATTTGTCTGCCAGATCATTGAGAATGATTTGATCAGGGTCGGTCATTGGATCATAAACAATAGAAAAGGGGAATATAAAACTAAAATCGCTGTATTTCGGCAGTTCTTGATAAGGTAAGAAACCACCACCAACTGGGTATGCATTAGCAGTTCCTAAAGGATCGGGGTAGTAAGCCTAATAAAAAAAATTAAAAAAAAAAAGATCTCCCTCAGCGGGATGAATAAAAAAAATAAATAAATCACGGTTCCTGAAATCCTCATTGTATTTGTTTGTGTATGTGGGGGGAGGGGGGTAAAAGAGTAGATCGATCTTTACCGTTGCATTCATATCAGACACATAGATTGGTAACAAATTTGGATTTTTTGCCAAGACAGTTAAACCGAAGTTAAGTTGTAACTTGTCCCCGTTGAATGATAAAGGTTTGCTGCCATTACCAGTACTATTCGTAACACCACCCACTTCAATCGTAGGCATGACAAACTTGCTCATAATGGCACCCAAAACAATCACCACAATGATAATAGAGATGATGATAAACCAAACAATATAGGTGGCCCACTTTGGTAAGCAACAGGCGCAACAGAGGCACCGCAAGCAGCAATTTCTATCATCCATTCGTTTTCTTTTCTTTCTTTTTGCCCGACCAGAACCTTCTTCAATACCTTCATCAATAGCCGCTACAGCATGTAGATCGTTTGAATCTATCAAGATGATGATGATGACGGCAACAGAAACAAAGTTAGGACCGCAGATAGAGAGAAATAAATTAAGGTAATATTTTTCGACTGATTTTTACGGAACTTACGGTTTGGTTTTTCCGCTGCCATATGGTTGTGTGGCAGGGTGGTATTCGTATCATTGACTGTATGTGATAGTGAGGACGATATTGACGATGAGTTGCTTCTATTCGTTCGTGATTCCATATCGTACAAAAAAAAAAAAAGTGGTTTCAAAAAGAAACAGAAAAATAAAACGAAAAAAAAGAAGGCATTTTGAGATATTACTATGGAAACTCCGAAAAGAGAGCCTAAAATAGTATCAATTTTCGACCTTCCCATGTTTATGATTCACTCAACAAACTTCTTTACTATACCATACTTTACTACTCATCCGAAGGAGTAATTGACCGTCTTTGTATAACATACGCTATAGCTGCAGATGAACCTCCCCCCGCCTCTTTCTCCGCCATCGATTTGTTCCATTCTTCTTGATGTACGTTCAATCTTTTACCTTTCAATGTGATTTATTTTATTTGCACTTGATGTGCACTTTTTATGTATGACATGTCACAAGGGGCAAACCTTCATCTCATTGTGATCAGCATGCAGAAAAATGCAGAATTTTTATTATAATTATTACATAGACCATAAAAATTTAAACCACCTTTTTTTTTGTTGTTGTGTTAAACAGAGAGATCATCTCGCTGTAATTAATACACGAAACTTTTCTTTAACCACTACGCAGACGTGTTGGTTCATACTTTTTGATCCAGCAGCACCTTTTTTTTTTTGATCCACCAAGTGTCAATGAACTCAGGTCGAGATTTGAGCATTTCAATGACCGCTGTGGCTTGGCATGATTTTTTTTTTTCTTCCTTTCTTTTCTCAAAAAAAAAAAAATTCTCTTGCTGTCTTTTCTCCACCCTTTTTTTTTTTTTGACACATATAAAAGCCATGGCTGACGAATCGGTGATCAAACCTACAGCAACCACTCCTGCTATCAACACCTCCAACTGGCCTCTTTTGTTGAAGGTACAAACAATAGATACACATATTTTCTCCATTAACATTTTACTTCATGTCAATGTTAACCGGATTTTTTTTTTCTTCATTTGTTTTATAGAACTACGATCAACTCAACGTTCGTACCGGTCATTACACTCCTATTCCTAGTGGCTGTTCTCCCTTGAAACGTCCTCTCGATGAATATCTCCGTTATGGTGTGATCAACTTGGATAAGGTACAAGAAATGACATTAATACGAAGAAAACAATGGATGCTTGCATGCATCATGATTTTGTGGGTGGTAGGGATTCTCATTCATTCATTTTTTTTTTATATTTTATTTATACGCTATCTAGCCTGCCAATCCTTCTTCTCACGAAGTTGTCGCTTGGGTCCGTCGTATCTTACGTATTGATAAAACCGGTCATAGTGGAACTCTTGACCCTAAAGTGACAGGTGTACTTATTGTTTGTTTGTCCCGTGCCACACGTTTGGTCAAATCTCAACAAGGTGCTGGTAAAGAATACGTCTGTATCTTGCGTCTTCATGATGCTCTTGAAAGCGAAAAGAAGCTTTCTCAGGTAATTAAGTGATATTCAGTCATTATTCTCATGTGTGTGTATGTCATATGGAACTTGCCCACTCACTGTTTTTTTTTGGTTGTGGTGGGTTATAGTCTATCGAAACTTTGACTGGTGCCTTGTTCCAACGTCCTCCTCTTATCTCTGCTGTCAAGCGTCAATTGCGTGTGCGAACCATTCACGAAAGCAAATTGTACGAATTTGATAACGACCGTCATTTGGCTGTATTCTGGGCTAGCTGTGAAGCCGGTACTTATATGCGTACCTTGTGTGTGCACTTGGGTCTTTTGTTGGGTGTGGGTGGCCATATGCAAGAACTTCGCCGTGTGCGTTCCGGAGCCATGTCTGAAAACGACGATATCGTGACCATGCACGATGTGATGGATGCTCAATGGGTGTATGACAACAACAAGGATGAAAACTACTTGCGTCGTGTGGTGCGTCCTTTGGAAACCTTGTTGACTGGCTACAAGCGTGTGGTAGTGAAGGATAGTGCTGTCAATGCTGTCTGTTACGGTGCCAAATTGATGATTCCCGGTCTGTTGCGTTACGAAAGCGGTATTGAAGTCAACGAAGAAGTCGTGCTCATGACCACCAAGGGTGAAGCGATTGCTTTGGCTTATGCTCAAATGACCACCGCTGTGATGGCTACCTGTGATCACGGTGTTGTTGCTAAAATCAAGCGTGTTATCATGGAAAGAGATTTGTATCCTCGTCGTTGGGGTATGGGTCCTGTTGCTGCTGCCAAGAAGAAGCTCAAGACGGAAGGCAAGTTGGACAAGTTTGGCCGTGTGACTGACGAAACCCCCGAAATCTGGAAGTCAAACTATGTCGATTTCTGCAACAACCCTACTGGAAATGAACCCGAACCTGTCTTTGGCAAGCCCGCAAGCGCTGTCGTTGCTGCTGCTGGTGTCCAACCCAAGATCACTGCTGTCGGTGTCGCTGCCAAGGATGCTATGGATACTACTACTTCCGATGCTTCCGCCAACAAGAAACGTGCTGCTGAAGCTGACGAAGAAAAGGCTGATGCCAAGAAGGCCAAGAAGGAAAAGAAGGAAAAGAAGGAAAAGAAAGAAAAGAAGAAGAGCAAGGATTGAAGACGTTTAGTTTAGTTTATATTTAGTTACTAGTTTTACTCTACACACAATTTTTTTTACATGTTTTACATTTGACCTTCCCCATTCTGCTGTTCCATCCTACTTCCACATCACATTTTGATCTTCTCTTTTTTTATTTGTCATATACATCATTACCCTTTGTCATTCTTTACATACAAACATCCTTTTCTCTCAAATTTGAAAAAATTGATTCTCTTTGCTTTATATGTTTATTTTTTTTATATATCTTTTAATAATAAAAAACGAATCATCAATTTATTTGTCTACAAATTTTCATCTCCTTTTTATGTCATGTGCGTGTATGACTGTGTATATTATGTAGTGTGAATGGTGCTGAGGGGATGGTTTTAGCATTCGCGCATATCATAGAATTTGTGTATTTTTATTTTTATTTTTATTTTCATTCCTGTCATAACGAAATTTATACTATTATTTTATTAAACAGCTCATATCCGATCTACAAAACTAAAACAGTATCCTACCGTCAATTCATCATGATCATGATTGCGAGTAGACACATTCATGCAAAAACATCTTTTGAAGCCCGCTATTTGCCAGTCAGTTTCAGTAAAAAAAATTTTTTTATTCATTTTAACAGTTTGTACTACAAAAATAATATGGGGAAGTGTGCGGGTGGGGGGATACTAATAAAATAATTGTGGGGGGGGGAAGAGGCAGTGGAAACTAAATATATAAATAAAGAGGAACAAGACCAAATGAGGGGATTGGTGACTACGCACCACCAGCAAACTTAGTGATGGGATACCAGATTTGCAAAAGTTTGTTCCAGGCGATACGTTTAAGATGATGATGATGATGATGATCCAGAGAGTTGATCCTTTCCATCCACTTTGATGAAGCCGTCATCTGTGTTGATTGAGAACGGAGACGAGGATGAAGATGAATCATGCTTTGCAGATTTTGGTATATTTATGCGGGGAGCGAAAGACAATCCATGAGTGGGCACCGCCGTTTTCAATCCAGTATCAGGAACAATCGTTGCGGTATAGCAAGGAGGATTATTCACCGTGATAATACACAAAAGTGCTTCTCCAAAAGCAGTACCGTCAGGAGTGACCATAAAGAAGAGTCCAGATTTCGGACCAGGCACCTTGTCAGCAGTCAAGTCGACGGATACGTCCACTTCTTCGCCGGGCAACACTTGAGGTAATTTCGTTTCATGTTGATAGCTAAATAGTTTAGAGGGCCGCACACTACCACCAATGAATTTCAATGTGGACTCAGAAGGCCAGGCAGTAAATCCGGTGTTTTTGACACGCCATGTTTTCAGAAAGGGCAGAGAAGGGTCGATCCGATGTCCATCAGGAATATTGGTATGGTTAACAAACGTTGCCGAGAACACGGTATCCAGATGAGAAGCAACATTGTCGGCTATTGTGTTGTTGTTGTTGTTGCTGTTGCTGTTGCTGTTGTTGTTGTCAGTGATGGCAGAGGCTTCGTGTTCAGGATTCATTTCAGACCTTTCCAGAGTTTCGCAGTCAGTGGATTTGCGGGCATAATTCAATTCCGGTAATAAGATGGTATCCATGCTCGTAAGAGGTACAAGTGGTTGCCGGATCTTCAAAAAGACATGATCCCGGTTGTGTAAAAGGAGCGGTTCGCATGTTTCACAAAGGTCATAGTCAGGACAATGGCCACACTATCCAAAAAAAAAAAAAAAAAAAAAAAAAAAAAAGCCAGATTAGAATTGTTCTCGTTAGTTTTTGGTCATTTCTTGTGCTGAATATTACCTTGTATCGGACACCGACGATATCAGAATTACAATGGTCACAGATAACATTGTTATGCTTGATACCAGGGTTCTTCTTCTGTGAGTCGTCGGACGCCTTGGATGGCATGTCTTGAGAGGCGATGGTGGGTTTGGCGTCAGTATACCTTATCAAATGAGTCGCGTCGTGAGGAATACATTTTTGATATTGGCACAAAAAACAAGCATGATAATCATCGCATTGATCGCAAGCAAAATGATGGCTACAAACGAAAAAAAAAAGAATTAAGTACCATTCGTATGATTCCCATCGTTATTGCTTTGTTTTGACTTACCCAGGAAGAGGTTTCTTGCATCCACCACATGACACGGAAGAAGGAGGGATCAGTGCTTTGTTATCAGTCTGGTTGGGGACATCGACTACATTGGAAGAATTGCCGCCGGGTTTTTGTTGTTGCTGTTGCTGTTGCTGTTCCAGACGGTCCTGCTTTTGGTCCATGCGATCTTGCTTTTGTTCCAGACGGTCTTGCCTTTGTTCCAAGCGACTTTGCTGTTGTTGCTGTTGAGATACCAACTGAGTAATTTTGGAAGCATTTTCGGAGGTTTCCACTAGCAGTTTTTCCATACGTCGATAGAAGTCAAGTTGGAAGGTTGAGTGGTCGGATGGCGGTGTTGTTTCTGTTGCCGACTTTGTTTCAGGTTGCTGTGGTTGTAGTGATGGCAATAAACTATTTCCTTTTTGATTGGCAAATAAAGGAAATGTGGGTGTGTTTGATGTTCCGAAGGTCAGTTTTGGCGTTGATGCTGTTTCAGTAGCTGCTGCGGGCGCGTTAGATGACGCGTTTGGTTCTTCCTTGGGATCAGTGGATTTCTTGCCTTTCACTCGAACCCAACATTTATTCCATTCTGTTGAAGCATATCCATAGCGCTGTTCAATCAAACTGATGGGGTCTTCCGAACCAAGTATCATAGAGTTATTAGAGGACGTTTCAGTATATATAATTTCAAAGCGATTGTTTTCCAATTCGAAGGCCTTTTCTACCTATGAACGACGAGAAATATGAGTGAGTGAAATTAACTTGACAATTGTGAGCAATATAAATTACCTTCTTATAGAATGCTTCTGTATCAGGTACGTCTACTATGCGACGGTACTCTTTTGTATTTTCAAGCCTGACTTTGAATGTTGCCATGAAGAAAAAATAAAATAAAAAAGTAAAAGGAAAAAGCAACCAGAAAAAAGGTCGACACATAAAAATAAGTGCGGTGTTTAAACATAGATCAGAAATTTGCACAGTGCTACTGTGACAATAAAATCTGTCTGTGGTGTTTAGTTCATGATAAAAATATTGTAAGTATATAATATTTTGAATAGTGTTTAGTGTTTGTGGATTGCGTACGTGACAAATGCTTTTGACTGAGGGCTAAAAAGTGGATACTAGTAATACAGTACCGACACAATAATTTATAATACTCGATCCATCATCATCTGACTTTATTTTAATAAAGTATGTAGGCCTCACTTCTAATATTATGCCATCCCTTTTAAATCTGCAAATAACAATAATGATATATAAACACACAATCCATGCAAAGAAACTCTGATCTAGGTTGGTTGTGATTGAACAAGTGCTTTCTCAAAATTTTCCAATGGTCTTCAACTATTACATTTTTATGCTCCCGTCACTATTTTTTTTTTTTTTTTTTTTTTTTTCAATGTGTTCATCCTTTCTTATTCGATATATATCCACCAATAGCCATTTCACGACCCAAACTCCAAAAACCCCACAAAACTTTGAAATGCCGCCCACGTGAAAAATTTATTTACTCCGAATTTTATTTTTTTCGCTTTCTTTCTTTTTTTCTTCCTTCATTCTTCACAACTGTGGCTCCTATGGGGCTATGGTGGACTTAGATTAGTGTCAGGACTAGTTTAGAAGCGTTTTCAGCTCAGGGATTACACGATGCATGGGGAACCCCTTTCACTTTGGGTCTAGGATCTGATGGCACCATTAGTCGGCTTTTTAGAGTCTTTCATTAGCTCAGTTTAGTGTCAGTTTGTCCATCGTTTGAATCTATATCTGGAATAAAAATGTTTCCGTGTATTTTATCTCAACGAAATACGTACCATTTGTCTCTCATGTTTTTCACAATAGATCCCTCTTTTACTACCATCGCGTTTTTTGTTTAGTATAGACCGATGTTATGCTTTAAAGACAAATGTCCGTCCTTACTGTCTTTATTACGCCTTTGGCAGTATATTAGATATCGTTTTGCGATTGCGCAATTAGATTGATCTCACTGTTAGTCTTCCATTAGATCCTTCCATCAGATCTCTTGTGACAATGAACCTCTCATCTTTAATTTAGTACATATTAATATACAGCGCTTCAATAAAATATGCCCTTTTTATTAGTTAACCATACTATGACTCATATGATAGTGGAAAATGTTCGTTATTGTTGATTTTTTATGAGTGTCGTATTCAGTACCTGCTTTCTAGTTTACCCACCTTGTCCACTTTTACTCATTCCTCCCTCCTCCCCTCCCCTTCAAATTTCAAACCACTGGTTGACAGTCTTGGATCATTTCACATGAAATGTAGGCATATTGTTGCTCTATCAATCAGTACTAATGAACCTAGGCCGTGCTGCCAGTGTACTCTTCTGTATAAAATGGTATAGCTTTCGCTTGACTAGACTACTGTATATATCAGGACATTGTTTTTTTTATTACGTATGGCATAAGAATAATAGTAACCCCCCTGCCTATAAAAACCCAAACGAAAATCAGTGAAGCTTTGAGGAGATGCCCACCAAAGTGTAAAATATAGCGAGTGACGAATCCCCATCCTGTCAAAAGCCATACTTCAACAATAACTACAACAATAACCCCTCTGGAACCCAATAGATTCTTCATTCTTTGCAAGTGTTAAAATGATTAAATCTCGTATGATCTTTTTTTTTTTTTTTGAATTTGAGAGTGTAACAAAATAGAAGTGCGTCCCGATCCGAAGAACTTCTCGTTTTCTAAAATGTGGACAAAGAAGACAAAAAATAAATCACAATTCAGTCACCATCGGTAATCAATAATCATAGTCTTGGTTTTTTTTTTATAAAAAGCATTTTATTCATTTCCGTCACTTGCAATAATAAAAAAAGAAGCGGTGGGGTGGGGAAATGGATGGGGAATAAAAAACTACCAAAAAGATAATTCTAAACAAAAGAAAAAGAATTGGGGGATGGGGAAAAAAAAAGAGAGTATAATAAACTAGTTGGTAAATTGTAAAGAGAGAAAGAGAGAGAGAGAGAGAGGGAGGGAGGAAATAGGTACTACGAACTAGATTGTGGGATAACAAGTTTCCAAGAGCTCGGGCCAGACGAGATTCAGATCACCATCATGTGCGATCAGTAACTTCTTGGTTTCTTCTTCACAATAAACAACGTTCTTGAATAAGAATAAAAACAAAATTAGAGATGAAATCAATGACTGGTACGTTTTTTTTTAAGGGGAAGGAAGGTCTTACCATTTCATGAAGCTGCGCCAGTTGTTGGGAATACTTAAACTCATCGCTAGTCTTTTGTTGTTGTTTTTCCGGTACCTTCAACCAACTAGTAATTTCAGTTTGAGCATTACCGGTGACATTTTCTGCGGTTGGATATTTTTCGTTTGGTGAGGCAAGATGAATGGACGATGATGGTGGTGTAGTAAGTTGACTAGCAGAATCGTTTCTGACGAAAACAAAATCGGTTGGGGATGAGGATGATGCAGATGATGGTGATGGCGACGACGGCGCTTGATAATCTTGCTGCATGGCTGGGATTTCCGTCGTGTTGGTACTAACCGTGACGCCCTTGGTTTGCAAATCAGACCTATGCAATGATGTAGTTGCTGATCCAGAATTGTCAAAATCATGAGGAACTTGCTGTTGATTGTCATCAAGATCTGAACGTCCATTGCTGCTGTCATTTTGAGAAGTAATGATGCTGCCTAAAGGTACCGTCGCCACTGGACTTGAGACAAAAGGCGATGATATAGAATAGTCCGTGGAAGTTGGTGTTGATACTGACGCCAAGTCGCCGGTGGTAACACAAGCTCTTGCAATAGGTTTCGTCACCGAATCCAAGCCAATGTCAGCAGGAATTGTTGTTCCAAAGGAGTAAGGAGCCTTTACCATAATATCGCAATAAAGTCGGTCACCAAAGTAAGTACCTTGTGGAGTGACCATCATAAAGAAGCCAACATAGTGTCCAAAACACACGGGGGCGGTCAAATAGAGGGATACGTTCACTTCTTCACCAGGCATAACGGCAGATAATTTGGCGTCACCTTGATATCCAAATGGTTTGGTGGGCTGGATACTACCCGCAGTGAATTTCAGTGTGGATCCAGGAGGCCAGGGAGTACTACCATCGTTCCTGAGTCGCCATGATTTCAAGAAGGTTTGAGAAGGTTCCACTTCGTGTCCGCTGGGAATATTAACATGATCCACAAACGTTGCTGACAATGCAGTAGCCGGTTGAGAAACAACATCGTCGGCTGCTGTGCTGTTGCTGCTGTTGCTGCTGTTGTTGTTGTTCTTGTTGCTGTTGTTAGTAGTAGTGGTGGCAGGGACTTCATGTTCCGGGTTCACTTCAGGCTTTTCCAGTGTTTTGCAGTCAGTCGATTTGTAGACGTAATTAAATTCGGGCAAAAAGGTAGTCGCCATACTCGTAAGAGGGACGAGTTGTTGCCGGATCTTCAAAAAGACATGATCTTGATTGTGTAAACGGAGAGGCTCGCATGCTTCACAGAGGTCATAATCGGGACAATGGCCACACTAACAAAAAATAAATAATAATAAATTCACGATAAAGAAGAAATGGTCAGTCGTAAGATTTCATTAATTTCCTTGTTGCTAAATTTACCTTGTATCGAACACCAACGATATCAGCATTACAATGGTCACAAATAACATTGTTATGCTTGACACCAGATTTCTTCTTCGGGTCGGAATTGTTGTATAAAGATTTGTCTTGAGAAGACGCTGTGGCCGAGGATCCAATATACCCCGCGTACCGTATTAAATGAGTGGAGTCGTGAGGGATACAGTTTTGATGATGACATGATAGACAAGCGTGATAATCAATGCATTGGTCGCAGGTAAAATGATAGCTATAATAGAAAAAAAAAAAAGAAGTGAGTATCACAAGTATGATCACGGTCACTGTTCGTCATTTGTTTTGATTTACTCAATAATGGGCTTTTTGCACCCACCACATAACACGGAAGACGGAGAGATAAACGCATTCTTGTCAGTCTGAATGGCGGCGTCTGCTGAATAGGAAGAAATATCGATGGGTTGCTGCGGTTTCTGCTGCTGTTGTTGCTGTCCCACATGAATTTGCTGCTGTTGCTGCTGAGATATCAATTCCATTAATTTGATGACCATTTCGTTAGTTTTCATCAATAGGTTTTCGTTACGTCGATTAAAGTCACGTTCGAAGGCTACGAGGTCGAATTGAGTTGCTGCTGGTGATAATAATGATGGTGATGCTGTTGCTGCAGTAGCCGGTGCGGTGACGTGTGGTAACGCGTGAGTTTCTTCATGATAACCGGCATGCTTGCTGCTTCTGACCCGAACCTGACATTTAGGCGCAATAGACTTTTCCGAGACGATCTCGCGAGGTATGTGACTAATCTCGTCTTCCAAGCCCAGTATAATAGAATCACCTGAAGGACCAATATATATAATATCAAAATCATTGCTATCCAGGTTGAAAAGGGTTTGAATCTATTGAAGGAAGAATACTTAGTAAAAAAGATCAAATGACTTGCGGAGAGCAATATAAAATTACCTTTGTGCGGAAGTCTGTTATATCAGATACTTGTGTCACAATATTGTACGCGTCTGTATGTTCAAGTCTGACTTTGATGGATACCATGATGTAAAAAACAGAGAATGGTGAGAAAAAGAAAGGAAGCAAAAACAAATCATTTGATGCGGATTTTTTCCGTCTTGTGTGCGGTGGTTAAAAATAGATCAAAGGTTTTGCATGGAAAAGGCAGTATAAGAGGGAGGAGGAATCAAATATGTGTTTTATTATAACCCATTTTAAGAATGAGTAATATAAATAAATAAATATGATAAAATGCATGTACAATTTGGGATGGGGCATATAAATCTAACTAAAAGTAATAATGATAATAATAAAGAGATCTAAATAACTAGTAATAACGATAAGGGAGAGGGAGAGATCATTCAAAATTAGAAACTAGTCTTTGAATGAAAAAAGGTATTTGGGAAACTTGGACCAGAATTGCTTCCACCAGAGTTGGTTGTTTGAGAAACCACAGTATTGCGACGTCGGAAGGCATTTTCTTCTACTTCACGTTCCTCCAATTGATCAGAAGGCAACATCACAGCACGGTCAATGGATGCAGGCAATCCACGATGTCGTCCTTTGTACATGAGTAAAATAAGAACCAATTTGCTGATGGTGCGATATTCCCCTGCTTGCGATACTGAAACATCCGGATAGCCTATTGGTAAAAAAATAAAAATAACCAATTACAATTAAAATTTCCATATCGATCACAAAATAGAAGCACGCAAAAATTTCCTATATCTTACCTTGACTTGCACCGACATTACCAAATCCAGAAACGGATTCATAGATAATTGTCCAAACAGTAATGGGTGAAGGGTCCATAATCCTTTGAGCTTCAGCCACAACAATGATGAATAACGCCACAAGTAGCCACGAGATATCACTTGACAATTGTCGTTGTACTTGAGTCACCACGAAAAAGTCAGGTCGTCGCAATACCTTTTTTCCTGTTGTCATAACACTGGTCACCGTTGGATGTCGTTTCAATTTCAACAATAAGGAGGGGCCAGTGGTTGGTAAATTCCCGTCATAGCCGTCTTCATCATCATCCACGCCACGATAAATTCCCAATGCTCGTTCCTAAAACAAAGCGGGGAGGGGGAGAGTGGGAAGGGGGTAAATATCCATATATGAGTTCCTTCATGTCTCAAATATCACTTTTCACCGGTTTTTCTTCTTCTTCTTTACCTGATACACGTTACTGTTTCGCATAGAGATGGCCACAGGATAAACACTGATATACATGGCCACAATATACACCAATTGGGTGCCGGGATTCAAATCCATCAAACTAATCACAGCAAATCCAGCTAAAAAAAATAGAACAAAAATAAAAATAAAAATAAGACTAATGTCATTAAATAGGTAAAATAGTTGCTCCTTACCGTTTCGTGTAGATATGGATTGGAAAAGACCATCAATAATGCGCGACCCCCAATTCAATCCATCCAGCACAGGAAGCCAGTAATTCAGGGCCAAAAAAGACACCCATTCAACAAGAGTGATCACCACCAAAGTCAGTAGCAACCAACGGGTTTGGGTAGAAGGGAAAAGTGTGGTGTAACAGCGCCGAGGATGGTCCAACATGTAGCGCAAGGTTTCCCTACGCATGGGGCGCGAGAGAGGGGTCAATTTGTACATGGACCAGATGATGAATCGCAGGTTGATAGCGTACGCTGTGTTGCCAAAAAGAATCAACAGCATGGTGAAGATCAGGGGTGCAGGGGCGTTCTGAAAGGGTACCATACTCGCGTCACACAACATAATCCCCAAATTGTTGAAGGCTGACAAGGATTGGAAAAACGAGAAGAACCAAGGATCGATAGGCCCAGTGGCGTTCGTGGTTCGTAGCACGTCTTGAGCATAAGTCGAGCAAGCAATATATATTCTGAAAAAAAACGCAAACAAAATGACATTGCCAAGGTAGTACGCCGGCACGAGTTTCACCAAAATGTCCAACGCTCGGTATTCCGCTCCACCAATACGATACCGTTGTTCACGTGTCAGCTGACTTTTGTCGATCGGTTCCCGCATGATCCTGTCAATTTCATCTTCTTGTTGGCTGTCTTCGTTGAGCAGTAAATCGTCGGAAGTTTGTGGTTCTTGATTGTGCGTAAGTTTGTCCAAGACTTCCCGGAATCGTCGATCTTGTTCCAACCGTTGTCGTGCCATTTCCCGTTGTTGTTCAATATTGTCCGCAAATGCAATACCCGTCGCTTCATTGCCAATACTGTCATGAGTTTGCGTATTCGTATCATCATCATCATCATCGTCGTCGTCGTCAGCGTCATTCAATGAAGCAATTGCCGTAGGATGAATACTGTCAGAAGGTAATTGTTTCTTCATTTTCTTCCTGGTCTTGTTGATACCACGTTTATGATGATTTTCGACGGATGGAGGACATGTGTTGACCCGCCGTAAACCCATATCACCTTCTTCGTCAGTTGGATAACAAGTCGTCATGTCATCATCAGTACTCCACATGTCGATTTTTGAGTAGTTCGGAGAGGTTGGAGGAGATTTTGTCAAGCTGTTGTGAGTGTCATTGTCGTTGTTGCTAAGAATCGAGGTATCACAGGCATATTTTTGTTGTCGTGCAGAGGAAGTATCATCATTGTCGGCAAAAGAGGATCGTCGTATGCGTCGAAGATGGATTGGTGCTGAGGGTCGTGCAGTTGTTATTCCCTTGCTGGAGCGTCGTTTCCTACGGTGTTCTTCACGCATGCGTCGAGCTTTGTTGAAGAGAAGCACATCTTCGAACCGTTTGGAGAAGTAATGTCGTCGAATCAAAACCACTATCAAAGAGACACCGATATGAGAGCCGAAGAAGGAAGAGAAGAAGAGGACAAGAACTTGGTATGTACTCATGGTAGAGATAGCTATAGTGTTGAGTCCAGTATTGGTACTTCCAGTGGTGGCCATGAAGAGGGCATCGATATAATTCCAGTTGGTTCCAGGTTCACAATAATATAGGGCAGAGAAAAAGAAGATGATAAAAAATATGTACAAGTAATGAAGTTGAAGAAAGTGAATGTGATTTGACCAAAAGCGCTTCCCCCAATCCACTATCGGAGTGAAACGTCTATGTAGCAGCATGAGAATGCTACCCGATGATATACAAAGTGGAAGAAGTTGGAAATATATATAAAAAAGAAGAAACAAATTAAGGAAAAGAAAATAAGAGGTAAAAAAAAGAAAGAAATAACTGGGAATAAAACAAAAATTTTTCTGTGCCCGAAACCTTGTTATTCAACCTGACAGGATATTTTTACAGTCAGCCCTGCTAAACATCGACCATTCAGGTAATGGTCATCATCGAAACCAAAGCAGCGTTTCGACATTTTTTATGAACCAGAGTTTTATTTATTATAGTCATGTCTTTCTTTCTTGTAGTGATTATAGAATAATCACATTTTAGGCTTCTCTTAGTTTTCCTCGTCCATCAAAGTAAAAGTCTAGACAAATATTATACTGATTATATTCAACCCCGTCCCAACAATTTATGCCTTAAATCATTTTCAAAATTGCACAAGACCCTGAAACGAGGACTAAGGGCGACTCTGTGTGCATGGTGCGCTTATTTTAAAATGATGGGTCTCATCAGTTGACCTAGTCACTGAAAATAAGGACAACCTCATAATTAGTCTTGGTTCCCATTAGAAAGTAAAAACTATATATAGCCTCCATCTTTAAGGAAGAATGGTCAATTTCACCTATTCAAAATATAATACATGCAGTACTATATTCTACATATCAAAATATATTTTGTATGATACGTGAAGTTAATAGTAAATGTGTATTTATATAATAGTGATTAAAATAAAATTTTATGATAGGCTGATCAGTTTATGTTCAAAAAAGGAAATGGAGACTAACAGCTATAAAAAAAACCCACTACTAGAACCAAATCATAGCGGCCACTGTAAAAAATAAAAAATACCACCCAAAGCATAGGTTGTTTATTTATTTCTAAACCCCTTTTTTTTTTCTTCTCTTCTTCCCTTTCTATCTTATTCACACACACACACACATACAATTTCCAATATGAATATGGGTAAGAATATTGATACCATGAAAGACTCAATGCACTTTATCTCCTGACAACTCATATACCTCTTCTGATACTCAATAGATGACGACCATAAGGAAAAATATACAAAGTTGAAGAAACGTATTCGAGATATTGAAAGAGTAGGCACAAACCCACCCACCCATTCCCACTAGGCTTTATTAAACTCAGGTTTTTTTGTAACTAGGAAAACGACTTTCTTCATATTCGTATACATAAAGCACGAAAAAATGTTCGACGATTACGATTAGAACGGACGTAAGTACGATATAGTCAAACTGGAGGCAACATGCAATTAACATGAGTTTTATGGTATGTATCGTAGTTTTTTATTGGATCGTATTGAAAAGATCAACCACAACTACTCTGTCGATGAATCTGAAGATGAAGGACTTTCTGACCAAGAGCGCACTGTCATACCGGTAAATTATCAACTAGACCTCTTACTATGCACACACACACACACACACACACACACACATACGCACACACACAATACACTCACACTCACTCTTTTATACTTTATAGGTCAGTCATAAAGCAACAGTATCAGCAGCAGCCAAACCCAAAAAGAAAAAGGATCCCAATGCGCCCAAAGGACCTGGCAATGTATTCTTTCTCTTTTGTCGATTGCAACGGGACAAGATCAAAGACGAGCATCCTGATGAACGAAGTCTAGGTGAAGTGACCAAATTACTCAGCGCCAAATGGAAGAGTCTGGCCTCAGATGAAAAGAAGGTAAGGAAGTCTATCATAGAACCAATAAGTTACCAATGTGTTCTTCTGAACGGCTGTAACCTTGATATTAATAAAAAAATGTTTTGTAGGTATATCAAGACATGTATCAAAAGGAATTGGAAGAATACGAAGCGGCGATGAAATCATACAACAACAATGGCGGCGCAGGTGGTGTTAGTGTTGGTGTCAGTGGAAGCGGCGGCAGTAGCAGTAACATCTCTCATCAGCAACAACATAGTGGTATGGAAGAAGATATGTTATTAAGCAGTGCAGCGCCATCTCCTGCTCCATGAATCTTCACCCTCCCCTCCCATCTTATTGCTATCTTTTTTCCTCTTTAGTTAGTCTTACTTCTTTTTTAATGTAGATTTTTATGATGTATCTAGTGGTTATTTCTATTTTTTTTTACTCTTTTGACTTCCCTACCGCACCTTCTTCACAAAAACTCCCATATTATATATTAATATATATATATATATATATATATATCCTGTATGAATAATCCCTTCTCTCCCACTTCAATTTTTATTTCTGATATCTTTGTATAAAAAAAACACCCTTTCTCTCCCCACCAAATGAATTAATAAAAAAAAAAAACAATCGTCCTTATTTTTACTATATTCTAGATATCACTTTTATTTCCGTCTCTTCTTATTCAATTTAGATACCCTCCAGCTTCATTGACTCTTCACTGAATTTGCCTTCGAGTGTTTGATCACAAATTGTCATTGATAGTATTTTTGATGGCTGGATCCGTAAGAATGTAGATTAGATATTGCTATAGTTATTATTAGACTTTAGTATTCCTCTCCTCATTTTTTACAATAAAGAATACAGTCATTTGAACATCTTATTCTGGAATTTATCTATTTTGGATTTGTACGACTCAATAGACTATTTTTATATTGACGAGTATTGGTTTTTAGCGAAATGTGACTCGATTTGAAGATGTGATGATGATATGCGTTTTGGTTGGTAAAAAGAAATATAGAAAGGTGAGCGGCGTTGACAAATGATACAGTATGTGCAACGGGTAAATGGAGAGGACTGTCAAGCTTTTAGGGAATGTTAATAGATCAGGGTAAAGGTTCTTTTTTTTTTTTTTTTGGTTTGCCATGGTGAATCCTAACCTGCCTATCCATATGCTTTCTTATATTTTGTCGCTAATTTGTCTATTACTGTATTCTTTACCCACGCACTGGTTTTCCCCCATCAGTTCACATTATATACCCTACATTCATAATACCCTTACTTCCATAACAGGAGCATATACTATAAACGCCACAAAAAAGAAAAAAAAAGGATGTTGGAATTGAGCTGTCGCCAAGGAGCCGTTATATTATCCAAACGCTCAATACAAAGTATAATGGACAACGAAAAAATCAGCAACAAGATCAAAAAAAAAAAAAAGAAACAGTTTATTGGTTATAATGCAATAGAAACAAATTTACTATAATCAATTCAAACCATCTAATCGGCAAGTAACGGATTTGTAAAGTAACTATAAAACTGACCCAGGCACATACAAGGTACCAAACAGGTCCGTTGGAGCGATACGTCGTCAAGGATACGCTTGCGCACAGACCAGATTCCTCAACTACAAAGTAACGGATGACTGAGAGCTAGTAACCGGCATGAAAAAAAAAGGTTGTATGAATTAAAAAAAAATGGCTACCTGATTTCCTGTCCCTGCCTTCTAATATAGCCATGATTCCTTTCTTCTTATCCATATTCCACACTCCGCAACGTCGATTTTATTGATTGGATAGCTAAAGTGCAAATTAAAGATTGTTGTAAAAAAAAGGAACCGGGATCAAAAAAATGGTAGATAAACAGAGGGTTGACTATGGGGAGCGAGAAAGGTGGGTTCATTCTGGGGTTATCGAATGGGAGCAATATTCATACCCCGCTTCACATAAATATTTATTTCCTCCTTTTCTTTTTTTTTTTTTTGCCTTCCAGATCATCTACAATGAAGTGATTGTGATCTTGAATTAGTATTAGATCTTGAATCAGGGGCATTTTGAAAAATGCAATACAAACATCATGGGGAAACCCTTTCATTTTCAATTCGTGATTTGGGGGACCACTACCATTAGGTTTAGAAGAGTACTTTTTGGAAACTTTTATTAGTTTAGCTTGGTGTTAGTTTATCATAGTTTATATATGCAATTGAATAAAATATGTCTTGCGTTTTTACCATTAGAGCTCTCTCATGCAATTGACTTGTCTTCTACATCAGATCGCTTTTACAATAGTCTTCGTTTCCCGCCCGTCCTTTTATATTAGTACTGACCATCCAACCTTTTGCTTGAATAAAAATGTCTTCTTTTTCAGCTAATAACATGTAGTCCATACCTTATGCATCAGATCCATCCTTTTTTTTTTCTTTTTTTTTTTTTACTCTTCCTTTATACAATGTACCCGCAAATAGATTGTCTAACCTGTCAAGAACCCTTTCCGTCCCCTCACCGCATTCAAAATTAAAATGACCCATGATATTTTTTTTTCTGAAGAAAACTCATCAGGGTTCAATAGGGATAAGCGTGAGAATTTAAAAGAACGAGAGCTTTTTTATTCCGCATATCATTACTCTTTGTCACTGTTCATATTCATGCTGAGGCGTAGATCAGTTCCTTGGCTTAGATTTTTTTTTTTTTTTTTTTTGCTAAGTAAAAAGCCATCTTGATACATATATGAGAAAACAGGGCATGATTGAACTTTGTGTCATTTGATTCCTTTAGTTATTATTTATTACATAGCTGCTGCATCATTCAAATGGAGCGTATATACTGGCATCATCTTCGGGGTCTCTTCATGTTACTGTGATGCAGCAGCCCAAGGATATGCAATCGCTCAAAGAGAGAGAGAGAGAGAGAGGAAAGGCAGAAAAGTATCACAAACTATTAGATCATGCATATGATTCTGAGCCCAAGATAGTAATTTGAATACTGTGTTACTTCGCAAACGTCGTGATTGTGATGTTTATGGGCATAAACTGTGTCATCTTTTTCGTTCCAAAATCGTACGCCAAAACTGCTTTTTCTTTGCTTTGCATTTCAAATCAAGAATAAAGTGGAAGCTATACAGTTATCTATCATACATCACGACTATATACCACAGTGGTACAAACTATGAGTTATCATCATCCATCTTTTTTTTCTTTCCCTCTTTTTGGTGTCCTGGGAATTTTGTTTTTTGGTGATCGATCACACAGAATATACAAAATGGTGGAGAATCATTTTTTTAGGCTGAGTTTTTGGTTTTTGTACCACCGAATCAAAGAATGTAATGAAACCGCCCTTTTTCCCCTTTTTTCTTGCTGTCGATGGAAAACCATGACGACTTGCCAAATCAAGTATATTGAATTTTTCTCTCTTTTTCCTCCCTTTTACAAAGTGAGTAGGAAGTGGTATTAGTATTAGTAAAAGTAAGGATATCAGTGACAGTGAGAACATGATGTAAATTGACAGTCCATCGACTGTGATTTAATGGAGGATCAATGGAATCCAAGAAAGTTTAAATTTTTGGGAAAAGATTTGCCCAATCGAAAATTTTCATTTTTTTCAAAAACAGCAACTCAATTCGAACAAGAGAAAAGGAACCATAACAGATGATCATGAGTTTTTTTCTTTTAGGAACTAAATATTTCCAAATTGTTGAAAAAAATAAATAAAATAGCCAATAGTCATTAAAATTATGATCTCATGATGTACAAACAGAGAATGGGATTGATTGAACTATGATGGTAATACTATTTGATTTAGGTATTTCATTTGGTATTTTTTTCTATTGATCTCCTCCTTCCCCAAACTCGTTCCCCCATAGGCTACGAAGTGTTTGAAACACCGCCCCTAGCGTCTTAGCGTGCTGCTGTCAAAGGGTCCGACAAATTAAAATTTTATCAGGTCGACATTTTCCTTCTTTCTTTCTTTTCCCCCAGCCATTTTTCTTTTCGTCTTCTTCTTTTTCCTTTTCTTTTTTTTTATTTATTTATTATTGTACATCAAGTATAAAGGATCCTCGTCTCCCCTTTTTATTTCTTGTTGTCTATTCTACTACTTGTTATAATTTACCCACCCCTCTCTTTTTCTTTTTTCTTTTTGTTGTCCTTTTCCATTGTTATACCGTTGTTACCCCAATGGAGATCGCTTCCAACATACGTCGTCATTCACAATCAGTAGCAGTGACCACTGTGACTGAATCCACTCCACACATGACCGTCCCTTTACATCGAGCACGATCGCACTCTACGACAGGGATACTTCCACCTCCTCCTCCCACCGCTATCGCCAGCGGTGTTCACCCTTCAGGCAACGGCAATAATGGCGGCGTTTGTCCTCCACCCTTAGCAGCCCATTTACTTGCCTCGGCTAAGTTGAAAATTAAGGAAATCGAAGACAAAGATAGCACTGGCTTCTTACACTATGTGGACGATCAGGTGCAAGACACTTGGACTGGCGCGAAATCAGTAGTGGATGATGCTCGACGACTCTTGTACCTTCATGAACTTCCTATTGAATGGCAAGAAAACGAATATGTCTTATCAGGGTAAGTTTGCTCAAGTGTAGGAGGAAAAAAAATATTTAGTTGTCTTTTTTTTTTTTTGGTCTCCTTGATTTCGATCATCGCCTGTCTCCTTTGACGATCGTTT
Organism: Absidia repens; assembly: GCA_002105175.1. Taxonomy (NCBI): domain Eukaryota; kingdom Fungi; phylum Mucoromycota; class Mucoromycetes; order Mucorales; family Cunninghamellaceae; genus Absidia; species Absidia repens. The sequence goes on from MCGE01000020.1 coordinate 582,447, forward strand.
TTTTTTTTAATAACATGTTTTTTCTGTTATTTTTTTTTTCCAGATACCGATTTTATCATCACCACCACGACTGTTTGAAATCCATTTTTATGCTCCATAATGAAACGTTGAACATTCATAGTCATTTGATTGGATTTATCTTCTTTCTTGTTTTATCTATTTATATGGTCAATGTAAGTCCTCACAAACACACAGATAGTGACACAAAATGATGATGATCTGACCCTTTTTTTTTTATTTGTCAATCAATAGTACCAATTCCCTGAAGCTAGTACAGGCGATCGGGCTGTGTTTGTCACCTTTTGTCTTGCTGCCTTGAATTGCCTGTTCTGCTCCTCCATCTATCATACATTCATCTGTCATTCTCATCATACGATCAAATCATTCACTGCTACTTTGGATTATATCGGCATTGCCTTTTTGATCACAGCAAGTGTGTTGGTCACTGAACATTTTGGATTCTATTGCCAACCTGAAGCTGGGCTTCGCTACATGGTGTTTACTGGTTTGATGGGTAGTATTGGTACCATTTCTCCTTTCTTCAAGTGTTGGGATACAAAGAAATATCGTCCTTTGCGTATCGCTGTCTTTGTCGCCATGGCCGTCTCAAGTGCCGTGCCTGTCCTTCATCTCTTCCGTCTCAATGGTTTCGCTGCGTCATTGAAGTTTTTTGAAATGGCCAGTGTCAGTGTTTTGATGTATATTTGTGGTGTCTTTATTTGTAAGTAGCTTCCTTCGCCTACCCCTTGTTTTTTTTCGTGATAAATGATTGACCTTTTATTTATTTAATCATAGATGCCAAACGATTCCCTGAAAAAATGTATCCTGGTCGATTTGATTTTGCTGGTATGACGAGTCATGCAATCTGGCATATTTTTGTTGTTTTTGGGATCTACGTAAGTTCCTTTATTTACATGTTTGAATGTATCAACATTTATCACTCAACTGCATTTGTTTTATATGTAGTTCCATTACCTGGCTTCCCTGCAATTTTATGAAAACAGACATACCTATAGCTGTGCCCTGCAACAATGATTTTGCCCCTTCCCCGTCCCTACTGTCATATATCAAATCCATTCATCACTACTGATATATACAGGTAGTGTCAATTTTTTTCTCAGAACCCACCCCCCTTATCTCTCTCTACTAAAAAAAAAGAAAAGGTGTGAATAAGCCGGGCTCTTTTACACCTTTTTTTAGTCAATATTACCCCCTTTAGTATTTATCACTTTTCCCACTCTCATCACATATAATCTACCCGCATATGTCTGATACAACTCACTCACTCACACCTTAGAATCTAGTAACACAACCTCCACTCTTTTATTAGAATAGTCTCCCCTATCAACGTTATCATTTTATACCAATAAAAAAATCACTTCATCATCTTGTATATTAAAAAATCAACATTTTTTTTTGGTTTCCCATATCAAATATCAATATACCGGCTTTATCATTCTATACCAAAAAGAAAAAGCACTTTACCATTTTGTATATTTAAAGAATACGTATTTTCTATTGCCTATATCAAATATCAATATTATCAAACAAACAAACAGAAAGCGCTTCGTTATTTTGTATATAGAAGAAAATACCATATCAAATATCAATAAAATACACACATATACAAGATCATCGTTCATCATTCATACATATTTTTCAAAAACATTTTTTTTATTATTCCTGTAACAAATATATAAAAATATCAATATCAAAAAATAAATGAAGAATCATAAATATAAACTACCATAGAAACTAAAGGAACGAGGAAGAAGGGAAACTGGTGGGGGGATAAATAATAATAATAAAAAAAAATAAAAAAAATAAAAAGATAAGGGATATAGAAAACTATCATGCGGAGCACGACTGGGCGGCGGCAAAAGCAGGACCATGATCGACCAAATCATCAATATGAGTCAAAAACAAATGAATGCCTTGAAAATAATCGGGGCCAAGCGGAACCAAGGGTTCGTCCACAAGGATCGATTCTTCTTCCAGTGTCACCCACGCCAAAAAGTCGTCTTCCCCGTCTTGTTGAGGAGGGGCCGTCTTGCCATTCTTGGTTTTGAGATCTTCCAGCCATGCCAACGCTTGGTCATGTCGTGTGACTTGTTTGGGAAAGTAAAGACGCAATGCTGCTCCTCCTCCCCCTTCGGAAACCCATTGAATTCGATAGCCTTGATCCAAACATGGTTGCAGCCACGCCAGTAATTGATCGTAGTAATCTTGTTGTCGTTCTTTCCATTTCACTAACATGGGCCACACATCCTTCGTCCAAGGTGTCTCCGATGATGCCAAAAAAGACGACGAGTCCGAAGTGCTGGTGCTGGTGCTGGTGCTGGTGGTGAGTGAAGTAGGGGCAAGCTCCAAAGTGATGTAAAAACAGGTTCGTGTGGTTGATACGGTGGTGGTTGTATGCATGTCTTTTATCAAGTCATCTTCAGTGCATAACATGGGAGCGGCTTTAACTGTAGCTGGTACCATATCGCTAACAATGCTGGCAGTGGTGGCAGTGGTGGTGGTCGTCGACTTTTGAGCTGCGGGTGGGGCAATGGTCATGGGCTCAGTGTTGTATTTCTTGGAAGCACCCATTGCTTGGGAGCATTGACATTCATCCTTTTGTTGTTGAAGAGCTGATCGCTGACAGGTAGATGGTGAAGTTGTTGTTTTGGTGTGGTTCTTTGTCGCCGTCATGTTGTTTGCCATTGGAGCAAAGACGCCAGATGAGAGATGAGAAAATACCGTCGAGTGTGATGACGAGGTGGCGGCTTTGAAAAATGGTGTTGCGGTAGAACTTGAATAAGATCGGAATGCGCCCAATCCTTGATATCCACCATGAATACCAAGTGAGATTCCACGATGCCAAGCCGATGCGGCAGGAGCCACTGCTGGACGCCAAGACGACAATGGGCCACAACCGCCGCCGGTGATAAGAGAAAAGCATGCTTTGTTGTTCATTTGACGTGTAAGACCATTCGTCAATGGCTTTGTTTGATGAGCCCATGGACTAAGCGTATTTGTTGCTGCTGCTGTGGGATTGGTGGTTGGGAGTAAAAACGGAGGTGCATGTTGCGCTACCACCAGCTCGGTCACTTTGGTTTGAACATAGTGCCGCAGCTGATGGAATGAATGAAAGAGTTTCGCTGGTCGTAACATGAAACCCTTTCTGTATCAAAAAACACTGACAAATAAATAAGGAGTTGGGTGATATGAGAAAAAAAAAAAAATAATTAAGAGAAAAAGGGATAAACAATGCCGAGGAATCGTATTTATATTTTTTGCGCGTCGGACTTTTTATAAAAATCATCCAATTGGCTGCGATTTAGAATGAGTGAGTGAAATTGAAATGCAAAGGTCATATGTGCAGTATATACCACAGCACCATCTATGTATGGGATTTTGCTTTTTAACTTGTGGAGAGGATGCTGCACTGTCAAAATTTTGGTTTAGTGATAACATAAGAAACAAAATATTTATACAATTTCTTCGCTGTATTAGTCAAAGAATTGAATCCAACCATCGAAACCAGAAGGATAACAGACAAAATATGGTTCAGTTCAGGAAAAAGGTGAAAAAAAAGTTTGCACCTCGCGGAAAGGGGGCTAGAGACCTTTTTGCAACAAAGCTTTAAGTCATGCAATATGACACTGAAGAGGAAAAGGAACAAAGTTTGCGGTAGAGGGGGAGGGGTATCAAAAAAAAAAAAAAAGAGAGAGAGCCTTTGCCATTCGAAATTGGTCAATTTTAGATGGGAAGGACGCGAAATTGCAACACCACAGCGTTTACCAAAAAGAGGAAATGTCACACGGATAAACTAAATACATTCCAGAGCTTCAATACCTTTTCTCTGCACTTAATGTGGCTTATTTTTTTATGCGTCCACCATGGCCGTCGTTTTAAATGCTATTCCAGAAACTTCTTTCAACTTTTTTTGTGTTGATCCCCAATGTACTGTACATACAGCAATCGAAGTGCTCAGCACTTCGATTGATCGATGTCGTCTCATACCTAACTCTTTTTTTTTTTTTTTTTTTTTTTTTTTGCACAAATACATTAGATAAACACACACACACAGAATGTACAGTGCAGTGTGAGTATACCTATTTGACATGACAAACCAAACAAATTTTAGAGGGTGTAAAAGCAAGAAGACACGACTTATTTTATTCAGTTGTAAATTTAAGCGATGACAACTGCACTAAACTGGACTAATAATAATGCTATGACGCACTGTTAAATGTGAGACTATTGGGAATCTGTGTGTGTTTGTGTGGGGTTGTCGGAAGAGTATGGGAATACTCTTTCTGTAAAATAAACAAGACGTACGATAAACTAGTCCAATCAAAGAGGGTGAGCTGTTCTATGGTGAGCGGTAAACTATTTTACAGTGAAAGGGGGATAAAAATAAATTGGACCAGTCTGTTCCATCCTGAATTCGAATTCATCATGGGAAGATAACAACCATTATAATAATGCTGTATGGTATTGCTTGTTGTAAAAAGAGGAAAATCGAAAATAGTCAACCAAAGATTCAACGAGAAGTATATTTCAAATCCCGCCCACGTGAACATTTATTTACTCCCATTTTCCCCACCCTCTCTCGCTCTCTTTCTTTTCGCTTTCTTTTTCTTTCCTGCGTTTTTTCCTTCACCATTCAACTTCCATGGGATTATGTTGGACTTAGAATAGTATCAGGACTAGTTTAGAAGGGGTTTCAGCTCAGGGATTACAACATGCATGGGGAAACCCTTTCATTTTGGATTCAGGATCTGAGTGCACCATTAGTTGACTTTTTGGAGTCCTCATGAGCTTAGCTTAGTCTCAGTAGTCTTAGTTTTTCCATAGTTTGTATCTATATATGAATAAAATATGTCTCTTCATACTTATTTCATTGAAAAAGTCCCATTAGTTTTTCTCATGTCTCGTACGGTAGATCCGTTTTTTACTACCATTCCTTTTGGATTAGTGTTGATCGCTTTTTACGTTTCAGTCAAAGATATCCCTTTTGTCTTTCTCATGCGTTGTACTGCATACTAGATCTCTTTTTACAATTGTCCCTTTAAATTAGTGTTGACCTTTCTTCAAATCTTACGTCAGCCTCCATCCTTCTTCCTCCAGTAGATCCTTCCAGTAATACTTTGTTGCAAGGAACATTACCAAACCTCGCTTTTAGTCTTCGCTATCCCAATATGTTTCAATACAATATATCTCTTTATAAACCATCCTCTGACCCATTATATAGAGTACACTATTGCAATTATAGACTATTTATCCTCCGATCAAAGAGCTTGATACGTAGATCCCTTGCAAATAATAGTCATATTCTTGTTTGACCAATTCATATAGATAAATATAGGTCCAAGATTTGCGTGTGATCGTCGCTATATAACATTTTGCATAGTTTTCTAACCTTTTTTTTTTAAAAAACCCCTCCCACCTTGGTGATGCAATTTCTTATTCTCTCAGCCAGAAAACTACCAACTTCAAAAGCGCAAGACGCCTTTCTAAAATCCCATCAACCATACGCTTTTATTCCTTCTACCACATGACTCGGTCAAACGTTTTATTATCAAGTTAAATAAAAATAATCTTAGCATTCACCCTGAGACTTATATTATTTATACGTTCTTCTTGAATTGCACATATGAATAAGGAGTGCACTATGGGGATTTGATAAACACTTCAAAGCATATATATATATATATATATCCGCTTAATATACCCAACGAGGTTCTTGAAATTGACAAGATTGTTTTTTTTTTTTTTTCACACAACAACAACTCACTCCCCAGATGATAAAAGTGAATATGATACAAAGAGCATTTTATAAAGGCAAAATAATATATAAGGATGGGCTTTCCATGATGACAAAAAGACCCTTTCATTTATCGCTGACAAGCGATATCACTGCCATCCGATATAAATAATGGCTCCTATAAACACACACACACATATATACATATATATAATATCACTATATCATTCAGTATCATTTTATTACAGTATCACAAATGCACGAATAAGTCGATGGGTCATAAATGAATTGTTTTTTATTGGACAATATTATATGATGTAAAAATACTAATTGAATATGGAATGATAATAATACTACAATGGAATATATTATGAGGCAACGGGAAGGACGGGGAGAGATGGGCGGTGGAGGAATATGTTATCAACTAAACTGAAGGAGGAGAGGGAGAAAGAGAAGGGATCACTATTCAATGTTTCTTTATATTTGCGTCACAGATGCGCCCCCCCCCCTCCCCACTATCTAATCGTCGTGAGGTCGTTTTCGTTGCTGATATTTCTGTGAAAGTTCACTTGGAGAAGGGCGTAATTCTTCGCACTGTTTGCAAGAGAGCCGTTGTCGAAAGTTGTAGTATTCACAATGGGGACAGATCCAATCGCCACGTTGGGCTTGTCGTAGAGAAGAATCTGCCTTTGTTGCACATTCACCACACTTAGATCGATGAGCATGATTGTGGAAATGACATTGAGGACAAATCCAATCACCTGGTCGGAAGCGAGGTTTGATGACCTTGGTTTGTGATGTGTTGGAAGGCGTTGAGTGCTGTGGTTGATTCAGTCGCATAGGATTCTTTTGATATAACACAGACGTGGCGGTGGTGTACCGACGTATAGAGTGGCCAATCTATTTTTTTGGGAGGGGTTGTTAGTGTCAAAGTGATAAAAAGGACAAAACGGTCGATTGTTGTCATACATTGTTACCAGAGGCAAGACATGTATTAATAGTGTGCTGTAAAGGTCGGTATAATATTGGGCAACGGTATATTGACATTTGGATAGAATCTACAGAATAAAAGAAAAAACAAAGCAAACAGGCCAAAAAAAAAAAATCCAACGTTGATGACATTTAAACACCGCATTTTTCTGTTGTGTTTTATGGTAGTGCCCACCTGGACACCCACAGCCAGTGCACCATCAGCCTCCATCCCCTCGGAAGACATAAACCGCACTTGAACCTATTACATTTCCAAGTATCATGAGTATTTAATATATAAAAAGCAGAGTGTGTATGTTTATTGATTGATATATAAATAATAAGAATACATAGGAATAATACAAAACTATCAACTGTGAAATAGTAAAACTAAACTACAATCGAGCTTTGACAGGAACAACCAAAAACGCCGTCAGAGGGAAGTGGACGTAAACATCACCGGTACGGTCGTCTCTGGTACGAATAGTGACACGTTGAGGCGTCAAAGCGACCAATTCACCAATGGCGGGGGTTTTACCAGTATCCATGGGCGTGACAGACACTTGTTGGCCAATACGAAGCAAGTCTTGCGCACCGACGGATTGAATGGCAGGCACGGATTGTTGATCCTTGGCAATTTGTAAAGCGTCTTCGGCGGAGATGTCGGCCATATCGTAGGTACGGTCAGGTTGAGCGAAGGGTTGCATGCGTTCAAAATGGTCGGTCAAGATGGGGTAGTGTTCGGTCACCCAAGGTTCGCCAATCACCATGTTCATGAAAAACGTGATCATGTACAGACTAAAATCGGTATCCGAGGGAGTTGCTGTGTTCAAGATCCACCCTTTACCATGTTGCATGCCTTGTGTCAATCGTCCCAGTTGAGCTTGGAGTTCCAATCGAAGGAAGGGCTGTAAGGCTTTTTGTGCGGCAGGGTCAAAGGAACGACCAGCCATCTTGGCACGATCTTCAAGTAAAGCCTTAGGTAAGAGCTCAAGATCGAACTGTGTAGGGATCGCCATAAATACCGAGGTATCCAATAAATGCGTCACGCCAAATGCCAAGGTCTTGCTAGAGTGGCCGCTGCTTGTCACTGGATACAGACTGGGTTCCGGGTACCGCGCTTCTAATTCCGAGATAATCGACTTGGAATCGCAAAACACTTGATTGCCGATTTGAAGAATGGGTGTCTTGGTGTAGCCGCCATCCAAAGGTCGTCGAAGAGGTCGAGGTTCCATGACACTGATTTCCACCGTCTTGTACTGTAATTTCTTGTAGTTAAGAATGGACGCAATCTTTTGTGCATAAGGCGATTGAGGATACCAGTGCTAAAATTTTGAATCGTACCATTGAGAAAGAAAAAAAAAAACAGAAGTCGATAAGAATACATAATATAATATCAACACTATCTTTCAAGTCAAACTCACGAGAACAATATCTTGTTGGCTAGCCATAGTGAATGAGTTTTGTAGTTGGGAGGTATGGGATCAAGAGAAGATGAGATGGGAAAAGAAAAAGAAAAAGAAGAAAAAATGAATGACTGAGATATAAATACCAAAAAGGTAAAAAACGTTTCGCTTTGCGGGAATCAAGCGAGCGAGACTTGATTTCACCATCCGACTAGGCAGACATTTCCACTTAGTAACAATAAATAAGATAAAAAGAGACAAGTGATGCTTTAGAGCTATGAATCACAGCATGTTTATTGAAGATATAATCTATATACAATAACATATATGCTAATTGAGTAGGATAAACAGGTGAAGAATAACAGTGATTCTATACAAAAAAAATTATTAGTCTAATCTAAAGAGGGTAAAACTAATCACCAAAACATCAATCGACGTAGAGCCAACCAGCATTGATATGTGATACTACCATGGTATTAAGATATCCTTGGAGATCGAACAAAAATAAATGAGTGAAGTGCAGAATTCATCACTACCATCAAAACAGCATTCCAAGCCGCCTAAAATAATGGCTGATACTAAGATCATGATGATATTGATAACGATTAATTCTGCCTACAAACAAATACATGATTAGTAAAACATATGATGAGTAATCATTTTTTTTTTTTCTCTTGAGATGTACCTCCTTCTATTTAACTCTTGTTGGGTGTATGTGCTGATATGTGTGAATTGCTGATATAAGAGCGTGAGATGGTTTTATGGTCCAAAACGGTAGTGTTGATTGTTCGTCCATGATATAATTCACGTTCGACAGTCCGATCCGTGTCCGTCATTTTCATACTCATTCATGCCGTTGCCGCCCTGGATTTCTCAACTACTTTTTAGCACAAAAAAAAAAAAAAAAAAAAAAAGGAATGAGACGAGTATTATTATCATACAGTTCTCTTTATGGGACTTACCTAGCATTATTAGTAATATATTGGGTCTATATAAAAGCTTAGATGAGACGACATTACCAAAGGTATTTAAATCAACAACAATGGGTCGATTTTATTGGTGGAGGGTTTTCATTGAAGCATGATAAAGACCAGAGCACATCGTACTACTGCTTGCATGGCCTGATACTATCATTGCACAAATATGTGCTGTTCATTTTCCAAATCTCCTTTGAAAAGCAAAAGCTCGATCTGCGGCATGCATGGTTCCCGAGTGTGTTTCCGTACAGGTATACCAATCAATTCATTCCTTCAAAGTCGCTGTAGATACTTGACCTGCTCAAAAATAATCGTCTTTAGTATAATACCGAACAATTCATACTCCTTGCCAAAAGTGCAAAATATATACCAACAATTCCCATTTTGCATTATATCGCCGTCATTGGAAAAGCCCTAAATACTGGCAAGATACAATAAAACAATGAAATCCACTAACGAAATACCGCAAGCTTAACCCATGCCAGCCACAGACATCAAAAACACACTACAAAAGACCTATAGGAGGTATCATGTGGTAGGGTAATGGAGGATTTGAAGAATGTTCAACATTAATATAAGGGACAAATGTAAAAAGGAGCCTAACATATGTACAAGACAGATACGACATAAAAAAAGACTTCAAATGGATATATTTTATTGAAGGGCAACAGTAGGTCAACATTAATCTAAAGAAGGGATGGTATAAAGGGATCTCTTGTACAAGGCATGAGGGAGACTAATAATACGTTTTTATAGAATGATATAAAAAGAGACATATTTTATTCAATATAGAGACAAACTGTGGACAAACTAACACTAAACCAAGCCAATGAAAGCTTCAAAAAGCTAACTAATGGTGGTTGTAGATCCTGAATCCAAAATGAAAGTGTTTCCCCATGCATCTTGTCATCCCTGAGCTGAAAACCCTTCTAAACTAGTCCTGACACTAATCCAAGTCCATCCAAACCTCAATGAAGTTGACTGAGAAAGAAAAAAAAAAAAAAAAGGAAGGGGAAAAAAAAAAAAAACGAAAATGAAAAGAAAGAGGGAAATAAAAGTTCACGTGTGCTGAATTTGAAATCGTTTCTGTCGCCTCTCGCTGACTGCAGGTCGATCATTTTCCTATTTTTTTTTTTCTATAACCGTTTTCATTTCAATGAAAATATATATATATATATATAAAAAAAAAAGTAAGTTCCAGAAGGCCACTACTGTCTTACTAGATATAGAATGACTACATATATCTGAATAAAGATATTACCCACATTAAGGACACAATTTCGTTTCCCTTTGATACATATCATTGCTGTGGATCGGTATGATACTGTAGATACTATGATGTTCAAATAAACATATATATATAATATAAATATATAGGTACTTTGCCTCTCATTTCGCCTACGTATGTAATACAAAAAAAAAGAAACGGGCTCCATAATGGACTGCCAGGATGATGTTTATTGGGGTTTTTTGAATACTGTGAAATGGAAATGATGAGGTTTATGATATTACTACATGGGAATGTGTTTAAGTCTTCATATTTTTTGCTATGCATCTACTATCAATAATCTTCATTTGCATATGCCACTCTTGTAGCATAGGGTCTATATATAAAAAAATAAAGCTTATTAGGCATCCGGGGAAATATGAAATAACATGATCATTTACTTACACTGCAGTTTTTCGGACAACTTCCCAGTGGGTAACGATTTTGGGTCCTCTATGAGGGTCTCTGTGGTATGCGGGTCTTCCATTCTTGTAATGATGCTTGTATTGTTGACCACGATACTGTTGCTTCTTTTTGTTAGGGTAGGTGGAGGCATCTCTGTGTTCGAAATGTTTACCGCCCGAGCTCTTTTTTTCAGGAACATTTTTTTCCAATTGTCATGATCACTCTTTTTCTTTTGCACAGTGGTATCTTCCTTTTCTTCCTCCTCCTCTTCTTCTTCTTCCTTTTCCTCTTCTTCCACTTCTTCTTCTTCTTCCTTTTCATCTTGTTTTTCAACGTTGGCCTTCTTCTCTTCTTCTTGTTCCTTGGGCTGTTTCTCTTGTTCACCCTTTGCCAATACCAGATTGGTACGTTGCACCAGCCGGACAGCAGCACTGCCAGCGTCGTATGGACCATGGGCCAAGATGGTAATGTTATGTTGACCCTTATCCAAATTAAATGAGCCTTTGCTAAAGTGGTCATCGGTCAATGCTTCTTGAGGGGTGGCCGCATAGGTTTCTACATCTTCATCATACACCACCTTGGATGAGCTACCGATTTGCTTGCCATTGTCGTACACATCGAACATATCTCCATGATGCTTAAAATCCACAACTTGCAGCATTGTAGGCTCATTTAATTGAAATTCAAAAGATTCTTGTGCAAAGGTGTTGTTGTTTTCCCACCGGAAAACTACATATTTCTCGAGCATTTCTTGTGCCATCTTATCCCCAACAACGGTGGGGGCCGCCGCTGCAGAATCGAGTGGACTACTATTACTACTACTACTTGGGTTTTCTGCTGTTGCTGATGCGGTGGATGCCGCTGAGATGGTTTGTAAAAGCAATGCAATGGAAAAGGCAAGAATGGTTTTCATATTAATAATGGTAATAATGGTATATGAAAGCAAGGAAATTTTTTATACCGAATTTATTGATCTTGGGAGCTTTTTATACACTTTTTTTTGACAGTAATTAATCTTCCTAAGGTTCATATTAATACGCAGAAATATTGTCACGCTTAAATATAAAGTTTTAAATGCAACCTGCATCCTTATTTTATTTCTTTTGGTTAATCTCCCCGTTTGTCTCGAATCATCTAATTACTACAATTTGCAAAAAAGATTTATAGTATTCGGATAATTAAATGGCCGACAGCCGATGTTTTCTCATTGTGGGCGGAGTGTGGAAAAAAAAGAAGTCCACCCCTTCCCTCTCTAATTTTTTTTTTAAAAAAAAAAAAAACCTGGAAAACATAGATCCAACCTATCACCTTTCTTCTATTCTTTTCTGTTCTACGACAAACTATTGGTTGGTTATTTTGCCCGTTTCGAATAAAGCAACCAAACAGTGAACACCCTCCCCATTGACAGTTTTTTTATGGTAAGTCCTTACTCTAGTCAGATCATTGTAGAAAAATAATGCGTCATTCTTACGATTTTTATTTTTGGTTTGTGTAGATACAAAATGAATACTTATCAAAACACAAGTAGCCCTATGGATCAAACTCAAGCTTCCGTGGTAAGTGGGAGGGTTTTTTTTTTCCCTTCTTGACACGAGAACAAAGAAAACATTGAAGTACTTATACTTTGTTGAATGCCTTTAGTCGGATGCCAGTCGGTCACCTATCACTTATGATCCCAATCGTCATCTGAATTACTCTCATTCTATGGTAATACGTTGTGTTTTTCTTGAAATGGGGCTCATATACTGACACTTTTTTTTTCAACTAGCCTTCAAGTATGATCACCGCGCCTCAAGTAGTAGATCCTTCGTTATATCGTGGACCTAACGGTGAACTAGTTACTGGTGCTCCAACTGCAGCGCCACCACTTCCACCAACACAAGAAGAAGAACCATTGTATGTCAACGCGAAACAATACCATCGAATTCTGAAACGACGTGCGGCTCGGTTCAAGTTGGAAGAAATGAACAAGGCGGCCAAGGCAAGGAAACCTTATCTCCATGAAAGTCGGCATCGTCATGCAATGAGACGCCCAAGAGGACCTGGTGGGCGATTTTTAAGTATGAAACACAAAAACACAATGAAAATCCAATCTATTAAGTTGAAATATACCAAACTAACCCTATCCATCTCCTTTTTTCTGTTGTTATATTTAGCTGCCTCGGAAATCGCTGAACTAGAAAAAAGTGGTAAATTACCTATGGATGATGAAAGACATGATGTCAAGGCTGAGCCCTCCTCCACTACCACGAACACTACCGCATCACCCAGTAACACTAGTGCAACTTCGGATGACCAACAACAACAGCAGCAACAGCCAGCCAACAAGGAAAATCATGGAAATCACCTAGTCAATCTTCAATCATAGTTCTATACTTCCTCCTCCTCCTTTTTCCCTATCTTCTTATCTGTGTATTATACTTTTATATATATATCAAAAAATCCATCTTCAATCTATCATCTCTTTATTATTACTATACTTTATCCAAACGCACACACGTCCCCTTTTCCCTTACACCCACCACCGCTAGTGTTTGACCAATAAAAAGTCTTCTTTTGCCTTATTCATTCTCCGCCTTGAAAATAAATATTTTATTTTTTTGGGCCTTTTCTCACACCTCTTTTTTTTTTTATTTTCTTTTTTTTTGCTCTTAATAAACATATTCATTTTCTATTTTTACGTGCATTTTTTATATACCCATCCCTCACTTTTGATTTCTATACCATCACCGGATAAACTTTACTTTTTTTTTTCTTTTTGTGGTGTGAATTGGCCACATGGTGACTTTATATATATATATATCTATACCCCATTCCTGCAACAAAACTTTCTTTTTCTTAAATCGGTCTTCTAATCTATCATGGTGAACGATCAACTCCTACTATGTCTTGAATTGGTGTGTCTTTTTATCATCCAACCATGGGTTTATCTTCAACGTCAGCTTAAAAAATGGTCAAGGGATCCTTTTTGGTCAACCGTGATGTTTTTGGTTTTATTTCCTGTTTTCATTTTGGCAACTCTGATATCCAATCTTCTTGGCTTGTTTATCAATCACATGGTACAACACAGGGCCTCTCACACATCATCATCATCATCATCGTCGTCCTCGTCGTCAAATACCGATTCTTACTTTCGGCTTTCTTCTTCTTCTTCTCTTTTATCTTCTGCCGGTGCTTCCTCTTCTTCTGTTATCAACAAAAAAAAATCAAGAATGGATTCATCTTCGTCATCATCATCTTCTTCTGCCTCCCCTTCACCTCAAGATGACTTATCTTACTGGATTGAACGGTGTTCCATTTGTTTTGATGCACGATTGGACTTGTGTTTGGATTATTGTCGTGATCAATATTGTCTTGGTTGCTTTCAAAGGTAAAAAGAAAAAAAAATTGGATAAACGATGATGATGATCAAGTAGGAGTGGGTTTGATTCGGAACTTTTTTTTTAAAAAAAAAAATGGTTTTATTTATGTATGACATTTTTTATATGTGTATTCACAGATATGTCACAGAAGTGGTGACTTCTTCATGGGGATTGTCTGTCAAAAAAATCAAATGCCCTGTTTGTCTTGTACCTATTTCTCAACGTGAATGGAGCAAGTATGTGCCCAATTCGATTGTGGATCTTTACAACAAATTCAACCGGCCGTTCCGAAGTTTTACAAGGTGCTGTCCTCATTGCGAAACCGAAGTGGTGGCCTGTGAATATTCAAAAAACAAACCATCATTTCATCATAGGTAATGAAATTGTTTTGGATTTTCATTCTTATGTAAACAAAAAAAAGAAACTTAACTCTTTTTTTTTTTTTGAATGTGTGTAGTGACAGTCATCGGTCCAATTTGATTCTTGAGATGATAATGGATTTATTATCTTCATGCAAACAACAACAGCAACATCATACATATACAGCCGACGTACAGTCTTTACTAAAAGTGTATGAAAATCAAGAATGGCAAAATTCCACCCTATTAGCACTTCATCAACGAACGATCACCTCCTTGCTTTCCTTGGTTACGGCGCATGACCCTACATTGATGCCCAAAGTCTATGCTATTTCTCGTCACATCTTATTATTGGATATGAAATCAGAAACCTGGAAGCGTTTACAATTCTCCCACATTTCATTTTTTCCAAACGTGGAATGGTAAGAAAGGGGTAGGGCGGCGGATGATGGTGGGCGGTGATACAAAAACAGGGGATCAGAGATAAACATACACACACACTTACACATATTATTCTATATCATTGATCCTTCTTCCATCTTTTTTTTTTTTTTTTAATAGCACAAACACTTTGTGTCGGGCTAGTTTTTGCTTGCAATGCGGATATGATGCTCATCAAGGTCGGACATGTGAAGAAAATATGCAACAGATGATTCAAGGAAAAAAGTCAAACGATAAGGATCCGATCAGGTGGAAATTGGAACACAGGTAACCAAAAGAAACCCCATCATATTGCATATATAGATCTCCCCTTGGGTAGCTCACACACTCTTTTTTTTTTTTACAAAAAAAAAAATAGTAAACAATGTCCAAGTTGCTCGATATTGATCTCACGCGAAGAAGGATGTAATAAAGTGGACTGCTCACTTTGTGGATATTGCTTTTGTTGGGCATGTCGATCCTCTTGGTCAGATGTAAGTTTTACAGTCGAGGAGAAGAGGGGAGGAGGAGGAAATGAACCAATGGACTCATCTCGTTGTTGGATTTCTCTGTTTGATGATGATAGAAATGTGGATTCTATAGGTGTGCTGTCACTGGATTAACGGAAAAACAAGACAAGACCTCGGAAATCAAGGTAATAATAAAATAGTTATGATGCCCCCGGGTTTTTTCTTGGACAACTATTTATTCAACCTTCTTTTTTTTCTTTTTCCTTTTTGGTAGACTGAACTGGGTGTTCCTGATATGACTTTTATTGAATCAAGAATCTCTCCTCATGTGAATTAGTTAATACTGTAGCATAGTTTGACCCTTTTAGTGTATATATCCATTATATATATAAATATACAGTTTATTTGTGTGTGTATGTTTTTGCATAATTCTATTCCTTATCTTACTTTTTTTTTTGACGATACAATATATATATATTTATTATTTTAGCTTTGTGTATACAATAAACTTACCCTTTTGTTTCTTTTTACTATAATTATTGTCCTTGTAAATCTGCCTTTTTTTGTTTTATTTTGTGTCTGAACTGTTATCCTTTTTTTTTTTTTTTTTTTTTTTTTGATCTACTGTTGTATAAATGACGGTATCACTGTCACAATTGTCTTGTAAAGATCATCACGTTTTCTAATGGCAAAACAATCTGCCATAATAACATTGATACTTTATCCGCATATATGATAATCCAGAGAAAAAAAAAACAAAAAAAAAAAACAGACATCATATCAAATGAGCATCCAATGATTCTATGTTTGTTTGGAGTAAAAGTGGGGGGAAAAAGTCATGGGGCATTGATGCTTTGATTGGGTATAATAATATGTAGTCTTTATTAAGCAAATCAAGAATAAAATAATAAATGAAACTATTCTTCACATGATACATAGGATATATATACTAATACTAAACTAAAACACTAAACTACTATATGCCTTGCCAATGTGTAGAGAGGCGATGTATCCATATGCAGCATTCAAATAAATGATCCCAATGAGACTGGATTTCAGAGGAGAAAGTGATCAGTGAGCAGCATTTGTGTGTGATGGCACGGTGAGATGTTGATGATACAAGGAGGAAGAGGAAGGATCCAGAGGAGGAGGTGTTGTTGAGACACCGACTTGATCATCTGTCGTAAAAGTGTCATCCAACTTGAAGGAACTCGATGGTGAAACGGAATACTGTCCATCATCGCTCAATCCATCATCTCCATTGTCTTCATAGCGTAGATTGTCCTTATTGTTGTTGTTGTCATTAATAGTACCGCTGGGAATGGGAGACGACGCATTCGAAGGGATAAAGTAGGGTTGATGAGATGAGCTATTTCCCTCCACGTCATCATGCTGGAGAATCAATGGAATAGAAGGTGTTTTTCCATTGCATGTTGGTATGGTTGTAATGGTAATTGGTAGTGAAAGCGGATTGGTTGTGGATGTCGACAAGGAGGATGAACTTGTTGTATTGCTGTAAAACGTTCCAAATGAGAAAAATCGCGATGATGATGATGATGATGATGATGATGAAGTTGGTGATGCAGCAGCGTCGGCCGTGGAGGTGCTAGATGGCTGTTGTTGCTCTTGCTGGTGATGGGAAGATGTCAATCCTATGACAATGTGGTGATCTACATGCATGGTGATACCAAGTTGGTGATGGTGATAGTCAAAAGTGGGTAGACAACTTTGTGCGATGGGGATAGACACATAGGACACATGATTCTTTGTTTGCTTGGGGACAGAAATGGAAACGGCCTGGTGATAACTAATATGCTGGGATGGATGTTGTTGCTGTTGGTCAGGGTAATCATGATAAAGTCGAGTCATAAATGTAACATAGACTTGGTTGATTTTGTCGTTCATTGGATTGTCAGTTGTCAGTTGGATAGTACATTGTTCACCTATGTATATACACCAAAAAGATAATCATCAGCCATTTTAGATCTCTTTATCTATGTATAATATCATAATACCTAGGCAATAAGCAGATTGCATCATCCGAGCTTGGATTCGGACACTGACGCCGCCTGATTTGGGTTGCATTGTGAGGGAATGTTGTTGTTGTCTGCTTGCCGTCTCATGGTCATTCATCTGCGCTACAATGAGTGGAAGGTAGGTAAGAGGAATTCTATCGGAGAAAAGAGTGGGTAATTCAGGGCGATCCAAGAAGGCCTGTAAAGTATAGTCAATATGACACACACCGGGGAAGGTTGCTTCGGCAATGCTTGGAGGGTAGTTCACCAAAGGGAGTTGAATCGCAAAAAGATGCATATGTGTCCCTGCTGATACCACTGTAGTTGTATGGTCATAAGCTATAGCTTAACATTTAAAACAAAACCATTAGTGTGGATAAAGAACTATCGCCATATTTGTATATATATTCACGTACCTGTGTTTTGTTCATTGAGCTGGATGCGTTCCGTGACAGAAAAAAGTACGGTTGATTGCTGCTGCTGTTTTGATTTTTGATGTTGATGGACTTGGCATTCAAATACAATATATAATTTTTGGGCCTGAATTGGGTGACTTGACTTCAAGAAAACGGTTCCTAGGTTGTTTCAAGAGAAAACCATGTTAAAGCATATACTACTCCTTTTTTTTTCTTTTCTTACCATTAATGACTGAACCTGGTCCATAAGCTATGGAACCACCAAGACCTTGAGAACTAATGGAGAGTTGAAGCGTAGTACTGGGTACCGCCGATTTGAAAAACATTAATGAATGAGAGAGAGAAAGAAACGTGAGAGAAAGATGAAGGCGATCTTTTTTTTACTAGTCGGTATTTAAATTTAGCAGCATAAACAATTATGAGCCTGAGCAGTCAAAAAAAAAAAAAGACTGTAAGCCTGTCGAATTAATAAAAAAAAAGACTGGGAATAAAATTACCTGGATCCAGGATTTGCATTCTCCAGTGCATTAAAAGGAAATTATATTTGTTTTCATAGAATAAATTCTACGCATACTGTACCATTGTTAAGTACAATACAACATACAATATATTTCATATATAAAGTAGTTGAACGATCATAACATACAGGGCATTACAGAAAATGGTGCCCTCGGTTGCAGAAGCATACATTTTACATTGTGCTTCCAAGTATGCACATTACGAAGGCTCGGTAGGTTGACCCTGATTTTCAACAATCAAAAATAGCGGGGATTAAATGCTTGACGTGAAAAACAAGGGGAATTGCGGGAAGAAAAAGGGAGAATCCACATGAAAGAGGACTTGACAGCATGCCATAATCATGAGCGATGGCTCAAGCATGGTCAAGTTCTAATTTGGTGCCTCGTTTTTGGAAATAGAACCTCGCTATTAGTCATAAAGTGGGTTCCGAGGAAGGCGGAAGTGACAATTTAGTGTTGCCTGAGCTGGCGGAGTTGTGTAGGTGCACCTCAGAACCTAAGGAATCGTTCCTGACTCATTTTGTGTCTGGATTAAAAAAAAAAAAAAAAACCATATAAAAAGGAATTGATTTCTTGAATATCTTTTTTTTTCATTATCGTCTTTATATTACATCCAAAAGAATCTTTTACTACAACCATGTTCTCTCGTATCATTACTCGTATGTCTGGTCTTCCTACCACTGTCCCTGCTAAAAAGTTGGCTGTTGCTACCGCTGGTGTCTCTGTGGCCGTTATCTATGCCCAACAATGCAAGAACGACGTTCTCTACTTTAACAAGGCCTAATCAATTCATTCCTCAAACCCGTTCTACTTTAATTATTGCATTCTCTCATCCAAAATCATGATCATTCTCTCTTGGACATGTTTCTCTCTTCATTCTGCTTTTTCTCTAAAGCCACTTTATACACATATATCATATCATACACATTACATTATAAATAAACATTGATCTTTTCAATTATGACCAACTAAAACCAAAACCCTTTTGACTTTTTTTTTTTTTTTGTGAATTATCATATCAGTTTGACTTCCTAAACAAGGTTTCTTCCGAAGATTATCATGTTGGGCAGAAGGGAAACTTGATTGGCTCTAAAATTAGTAATCCTACTCAAAAAAAAAAAATCATTTCCCCGCCAAAACCCGCCGAGAAACCTTTTCACTGAATGTTGAAAGACATGTGGGGTTAAATCAGACTCCGCTTTCTGCCGGATATTCCCCCCTTTCCCCTCTTTTTTCTTTTTCAAAAAAAGTGGATCTACCTAAAAAAAATTATTCCGCGCGAATCCATTCGGGCTATGAATCAACGGCAATAGTGAACGGTATTACCATACCATATGATGTCTTTTATGATCATTCGATCAATGATACCATTTCGATGACATATATAGAGAACCCTCCCTCCCCGATAGCCGCGACAAACTACGGTTGGATGAGGAGTATGATCTGAATTTTGTTGCCACGGATCTCAACCGTTACACGACAAAGATACATACAATCTCCTTGTCATCAAATATAATACATGAATTTTTTTGTTTTCCATTTCCTCATTCTCGTTTTACTACTGTGATGCAGTCATGTTTTTATTAAACAGCAAGTTTGAAAGGTGATATATGTGAAATCCAAGCTAAAAAAAAAAAAAAAAAAAGAAAAAAAAAACGGTCATATGCATTCTACCGAAGGCCGCTTTATTTGTTTTTATTTTTGTCTATAAAGCCAAATTTTTACATTAAATACATATGGTGTTATAAGTCAACACTGGATATAAGCATTTGATATAAAATGTAATTACAAAACATAGGGGAACCTCTCATTTATGACAAAAAGAAAATGACTCTCAATACGGGGCTTAAATGAAGGCGGTATAGTTGTGTACCTGAAGCATAAACAAAATAAATAAATTAGGAGACTTATATGCTCTCGGCCGATGAGGATCAGAAAAAAAAATATGCCGTTCAACACAAAGAAGAGATATACCTTGAAATTTTTTTGTAAAGTTGTTATACTAATCAGATGACGAATTAATTGTGAATAGAATCATCTTTTACCGAAGGGTGAGGCCACTGGTTCTCCGAAGGAATAAGGAGCTTACTTTCTTGCTCTTCGAATTACCGTGTCGATTTATCATACTCTTCCCACTCCCCCCTTTTTTAGTCAAAGGAGCTTCTAAATTGTGTGATAAGAGTTGCATTACAGCTGACCTTTCATATTAAGGGCGCCTATACCAAAAACTCACACTCTATCATTTTTGCGAAGATAGCATTCTTTCTTATTTCTTTTACTTTTATATATATATTGAACCAAGTGAGTATCAACGTGTATATTGGCTAAAGCACCGAAATTATTTTTTTTAGTCTATGGAAAACAGGTACAGTATAGATAGATATATACAAATCAACAAAATATCGAGCACCCCCCTTCCCCAGAGGAAAGAGTTGGAAGCATCATTGTCATCATTTAAAAAAAAAAAAAGTTCCCCTCGCCATCCCTTTGATCATCATTGGTTATTTGGAGTGTGTATGTTTATATTATATATATGCCGGTAGAGTGAGTAAAAAAAAAAAGTGTGTGTGTGTTTTATTGTATGTCTACTTTCAAGAGCTAAACCCCTTCCCACTCTTTTTCTTGGAATTTACTTTTATTTTCATTTTCTCATATTTTTTATTTCTTCCCTTTTCTTTTCTCTTTTATCTCTATTCTACTGTAAGGACTCTTTAAAAGGTAACATAAAAAAAAGTTCACTATTTCAAACTCCTACAGCATCACTAACAACTTCCTTTTCTTTCTCTTTCTCTTTTATTCTTTCCTATTCCTTTTCTTTGCTTTTTTTTCTGACATTGTACAATGATATACTTCATGACGTTCCCAACAGAGTTGTCAATTTTGATTTTATTCGTACTGCCAATTTTAGATCGGTAAGACATTCAAGTCAAAAAAAAAAAACCAACCAAGATTACTCGTTCTTACTCGCGTTTTCTTTCGATAGTTTCTCTGATGTATTCGTCGTCACCACAACCAGCCCACTACTGTGATACCCACGGAAAACATGATCCTTCAACACATACGTCTCTTGGACGATACGGTCATGACGCCTCCAACCCTAATCAAACGGGTGAAAACCATCATATGACTACTGACGCCCCTGGTCCTCCTTCTTCCTGGCATAACGACTACTCTCTTGAATCACCAACGTCGGCTACTTCTCCTCCATTTTCGATGCAACACAACTATCCATCCATGTTGACTCCTCCACCATCCACCTCCACTCCATATGTTTTATCTCATTCAACTGATAATGGAGCTGCTGCTTCTACTATGGACTCCGGTCCTCATGGTCCAGGAAATCTATCCTACGGGTATGGTTTATCTCACCGTGGCTTCTTCCCAAGACCCAAATTGACCACCACTTTATGGGAAGACGAAAGGACAATTTGCTTTCAGGTAGATGCCAATGGTATCTGTGTGGCAAGAAGAGAAGGTAAGGTCCTATTTTTAACAGTTAGAGACACAATGCATAGGTCATAAAACCTACCTCTTCTTTTTCTTACAGACAATGACATGATCAATGGAACCAAATTGTTGAATGTTGCTGGCATGTCAAGAGGAAAACGTGATGGAATACTCAAGAATGAAAAAGGTCGTGTGGTGGTCAAAGTGGGTGCTATGCATTTGAAAGGTGTTTGGTAAGGCGGATCAGAGGAGTGACTTTTTTCTTAGTCTACTGAGAAGCATTACTCATATTTGATTTTGATAGGGTTACTTTTGATCGTGCCAAAGCACTTGCGGCACAATTCAAGATTCAAACCACTCTTTATCCGTTATTTGTGGACAATCCTCAGTCCTTTTTATATAGTCATCCAATCACAAGTCCCATCTCTCGTCTTGGCTCATTTCGTCCATTTTACCCTTCTTCTTATGACCATGTTTTATCATCATCTTCATCAGCTTCATCAACCACGGTCGTTCCTCCAGTAGAGCATCACCATGGTGGTGTTGATCATTCCTCTCCCTCCAATGCAGCTACACCTGCATCTTTTGGTAAATATTTATATATATGTGTCCTAGGTTTCATTTATTTACTTAATCTATTCCCTTATGTATTTATAGGCTATCGCCCTGGAAGCACTCCTGGTCCCCCTGCTCTTCCTCCTCAATCTACTTCATCTTATGGAGGTATCCAAACTTACACAAATGATATGAACAGTGGTGGTAGTGGTGGTAGTGACGGTAACAATGATCTTTTGGCAATGGAGTATCGTTCTGGTGGATCCACTTTGGATAGCTTGACAAACCCACAAGGAGGCCCTACTACTCCAACCCATGAATCTCCTTATTACAATCATCTCTTGGATTCCACTCCCCGCTCTTCAAATGAAATGCCCTTCCATGATGCAAACAATAAAGGTAAAGAAAAAGTTAAAAAAATAGAGGTTATATACATATATATTATGCACGACTTGGATCTCTGATCTTGCGTATCTTTTTTCTACCTACCCTTACATGACAAACAGACAAGATGATGATATCTACTGCATTATCTGGCCCTTCAGACAACAACAACAACAATAACAACAACAGCCATTCTTCTTTTCTTGAGAATCAACATGGCAGGGACATATCAAAGCGATCTTCAAGTAGCGGTGTACCTTTACCTTCATCATCAGCTTTCCAACCATTGGACACCACTCTACCTCCAGCTTTCCACCATCCACAACCTATTTACACAGGGACCAACAGCAGAGATCATCATCATTATTATCATCATCAGCAGATGCAGCCATCACCTACCTCCGCATCCTCCACACAGCATTATTTCGCCAACCCTTTATCTGCCGGAAGTAGCAGTAGTAGTAGCAGCACCAGTATCCTGAACAATCATCCTTGCACCACCGCCACCACCGCCACCGATCTCCCTCCTGACAACAACAACAACAACAACAACAAGGATCATCGTAGAGACAGTCTTGTCATGACTAGAAATAATGCCCATCAACGCCACCATCATCCGTATGCCAATCCACTTTCCCCACCACCACCAAAACTCCCTCCTCATCATCATCATCCTTATTTGAACAACTCGGTGACGCTGAAAAAACCACCCAGTGGTGGTGCTCGACATGTCTCTTCCCAAAATTTGGTCAAGGAAATGGATCCTCTTTCTGTCAAGACGGAACCTGATTATCTTGGTCGTCCATGGTAAACAACAACAACAACAACAACAACAACAAAATCGATCAATGATAGTGGGCCAATCTTACATTACATATGCTCGATTCCCTCCCCTCCCCTCCCCTCCTCCTCTTCTTCTTCTTCCTTCCCCTCTCTTTCTTCCTTTTTTCTCCCTCCCCCCCTTACTTTCTAGTTTAGTTTAGTTTTCTTTTCTTTTTTTTTTGAGTTTTTATATATTATGTCACTTTAATTTAGTCAAAAAGATAAAAATAAATAAATCGATTATATATTTTATTTATCGTGCCTTTTGCTTTTTTTTTTTGTTTATATTTGTTATTGCATGTTTGGGAAAAAGAAGGGCAAAAAAATATTAAGGGGCGCAGGAGGAAAGAAAAGGATCGGGGAAGTTGCAAGGAAGAAAAGGGAAAATATGAGTGGGATTGGATAGATACAAAAGTAATGTGTGTGTATTTTTTTTTTTTTTTTTGTCCTTGGTATGATGTGGATGATGATGTGATGTAAAGGTGGGTGAAACTTTTTTTTGGGTCATGCAGCGGCAAGCGACGGGGTTCTAAACGTGGCATTGTATTTTTTTTGATTTTTGGGTGGTGATGGGAACTTTCCTTAAAAAATAATCATCAGACACTGACGTTTTATTTATCACTCTCTCTTTTTTTTCTTTCCACTCTTTGTTTCTCACTCTCTCTTTTTATATATATATATATATATTATTTATAAATTTTCTCACTGCAACAATGTCAAAGGCTCAATCCTACCGACCTGGATCACCTGCAGGTCATCCAGGCTCTCGACCCAATTCACGTCCCAACACCCCACACACCAAAGTGGAGGAAGAACTTCATAATATGGCTGGGATTGACTACGACAAGGTATATATTATTCAAAAATAATAATAAAAAGGGATGATAGTAACTTATTTCATTTATATTAGGTTACCATCAAACACAATCCGTCTGTCCCTGTACTATATGAAGAAGCCTTGACGCATGAAATCGGTTCGGTCATCTCCTCTACTGGTGCACTTTGTAGTTACTCAGGCAAGAAAACTGGTCGTAGTCCTCAAGACAAACGTATTGTGGAAGAAGAAACCTCGAAGAATGATATCTGGGCAAGTATTTGGGGAGGGGATTCATGCCAACAACAATAACAAAAAAATATCCCCATCGCTGACTGCCTTTCTTTTTATTATTATTATTATTATTATAGTGGGGTCCAGTCAATACCAAGATGAGCGAAAGGGTGTTTTTGATCAACCGTGAACGAGCCATTGATTACCTGAACACGCATCCTCGACTCTATGTCTTTGACGGCTTTGCTGGCTGGGATCCTAAACATAGGATTAAAGTGAGGTAATTGTATTTACATTATATGATCATCCCCATCTGTGTCTGCATTGACATACGAACTTTTTTTTTTGCCTTGATTAGGGTGATTGCCTCTCGCGCTTATCATATCCTGTTTATGCGCAACATGTTGATTCGACCTACGGATGAAGAACTGGAAAACTTTGGTACGCCAGATTTCACCATCTTCAATGCTGGCGAATTCCCTGCCAATCGCTACACCACTGGCATGACCTCGACCACATCTGTTGCCACCAATTTCAAACGACGCGAATTGGTGATCCTTGGTACTGAATATGCTGGTGAAATGAAAAAGGGGGTATGTGATTTGTGAAGGAAGGTGGGAGGGAGGAGGGAATAATACCAAAGCAGAATAGCTGACTGACCTTCACCTTCTTTTTTTTTTTTTTTTGCCCCTAAAATGGATGATGATCATGACAAAAAAAATGTAGATCTTCACGGTGATGCATTATTTGATGCCGAAGGCTGGCATTCTTTCACTTCACAGTTCTGCCAATGAAGGAAACAACGGGGACGTATCGTTATTCTTTGGACTTTCTGGAACTGGAAAAACCACGTTATCTGCTGACCCCAAACGCCACCTGATTGGAGATGACGAACACTGCTGGTCCGATTCCGGGATTTTCAATATCGAAGGTGGTTGCTACGCTAAATGTATCGACTTGTCAAGTGAAAAGGAACCTGAAATCTTCAATGCTATCCGGTTTGGCTCGGTGTTGGAAAACGTTGTATTGAATGAAGAATCTCGGGAAGTCGATTATGCTGATGACTTTTTGACTGAAAACACTCGATGCGCATATCCCATTGGTAAGAAAACATCCCTCTGTCCCCCCCAACTTTTTTTATAGTTTTTGACCCTTTTCCATTTCTTGCTGTGTACATGTGTACGTGCGTGTGTGTGATTAGATTACATTCCCAATGCCAAGATCCCTTGTATTGGTGGCCATCCCAAGAACCTCGTCCTATTGACCTGTGATGCCTTTGGTGTGCTTCCTCCTGTCTCGAAACTGACCCCCAGTCAAGTCATGTATCACTTTATTTCTGGATATACCACCAAGGTGGCAGGAACCGAAGATGGCATTGTCGAGGTATATTACCCACACAGAGAAGGGAGAAAAAAAAAAAAGATACTAATCGCCACTTTTCCCGTTATTAGCCTACACCGACATTTAGTGCTTGTTTCGGATCACCCTTCTTGGTCCTTCATCCTCAAAAGTATGCATCAATGTTAGCGGAAAAGATGTCGCATCATGCAGCGGACGCATGGCTCATTAACACTGGTTGGACTGGCGGCTCTGCATCGTCAGGTGCGAAACGATGCCCATTGAAGTACACACGAATGATTTTGGATGCGATCCATGATGGGTCCTTGAAAACGGCCGAGTATGAATCCCTGGATGTGTTTGGTCTTGCTGTCCCCAAAAAGGTCGCTGGTGTGCCCGACAATCTCTTACATCCCGGAAAGGCTTGGCAAGGCTCCGCCGAATCGTTCCAATCATCCCTCGCTCAGGTCGCCACCATGTTCAAGGAAAACTTTGAAAAGTACAAGGATCAAGCTGCTCCTGAAACCTTGGCTGCTGGACCTAGTATCTAACCACGCTATATATATATATATATACAATTTAGTGTTAGCTTTTTATTGTCATTGATATTCTATTTTATTGCTTTATGTGTCTTATCAATAAAAAAAAAATAACCATTTTGGTACTTTTTGTCAATTTTGACAATGTGAGCCTATTATATGTTGTGTCATTGGCACACACACACACTTTGATGAGTGGGAAGATTTAAATCCCGCCCACGTGAAATTGTTTTCTTTTATTTTTGCCCTATTTTATTTTTTTCGTCTCCCTTTCCTTCTTTTTTTTTTTTTTTTCACTTAACCATTCAACTTCTTAGAGGTCATATTGGACTTGGATTAGTACCAGGACTAGTTTAAATGGGGTTTCAGCTCAGGGATTACAAGATGCATGGGGAAACCCTTTCATGTTGGATTCAGGATTTGGGTCCACCATTAGTTGGCATTTTGGAGGCTCCATTAGCTTAGTTTAGTATTAGTTTGTCCATAGTTTGTATCAATATCTGAATAAAATGTGTCTCATTTTACTTGCTTTAATGAAAAATGTCCCATTAGGTCTCTTCAATGTATTGCACGAAGCGGTCCTTTTTTTTTTTTACCTTTGTCCGTTTAAGATTGGGTTGACGATGGCATACGTCAATAAAAGACAACCCTTTAGCCTTTCTTCCGGCATGTATACTATTATAATGTTCAGTATATTAACTCTATTTTTATAGTTGTCCATTTAGATCAGTGCCGGCTAATCTTCACATCTTCCAGTAGTGCCTGCCCCTCATGCTAATAGTTAATAGTTCCTTCTTCACAATGAACATCCTCCCCACTCTTAGTTTAGTATATACCATATTCCTTCAAATAAAATATATATTTTTATTATAAATTATTGGTCCCATTATATAATAGAAAATACCGCTGTTGTCATTACTTTGTGAGTATCCCATTAAGCATCAGCTTTCTACCTCATCCCACTACGACTACTTTCTCTCTTAAAGCCCAAGAGGCAGGTCTGTGGTTTTAGGTCACACTTAATATGAAATATGAACCTATTATTGCCCTACGGTTCATATTAATCAGCCTAAGCTGTTCTGCAAATATAACTTTCTGCATAGCATCTTCTGTCATTCTATAAGGAGGATAAAGTCTGTAAATATCGTATCTATCCAGTTCTTTATTTTCATTGCGCATGGTGTCATAATAAAACTAATACACCCAGGTAAATGACAAGGAGCCTTCTACCAATATGATATATGGTGTATGGTTTATTCCCCTCCCACCAAAATACATGCTTTAATAACTTTTCCCCCTTTCACCCAGGATGTTTAAATCCCGCAAGAGCTTTGCTCGTGGATCATGGAAAAAGTGAATAACCCAGATCAAAAAGCATTTTTCCGAAGAGAGAAAAAAAAAAAAAAAGTGGATGGATCATACAGGTAGATCATTCAATTTGATCGATATAACCCTTCTACATGTTCCATGGTGAAAAAATAAAGGAGTTAAAATTTTCAGGTTTCAAGAGACGCCTTCTCCCTGCATTTATTTCACAATAGAAAGGGATACATTGATGAGACGGTGGCAAATACAAATTACACAATATACATAAAAAAAAAAAAAAGAAGGTTCGCTTGATTATTTAATACTCAAAAAAAAAAAGGCAAAACATTCCACAAATGATGATAAAAATAATATATGAAGAGACCGTTTGTTTTATTAAAAAAAAATATCATAATATCATAATTGATAAAAATAATTGAATCGTAAGAATAAGTAAAAGGGATGGCTTTATGCATATACATGTCTTGTATATATAAAAAAAAGTAGGAGAAGTATAGGCACAAAATAAACGGTAAAGGGGAGCGGGGGGAGGGAATAAGTAAAATATCTAACTAAGCAAGAGCTTGACCATTCACCTTGGAGGGAGTCTGAAAGAAGAAGAAAAAACGTTAATGCATACGATCACTCCTATTTTATTACACACGCACACACATACACACACACAATTTTTAACTTTGTGTATTCTTACCATAATTTTAAGGAATTCTTCGTAGTTGACCATGCCATCCCCATCAACATCAGCTGACAAGATCATTTCTTTCAATTCATCGGGGGTCACCGTTTCACCTACAACACAAATAGGATTAGTGATTGATCCAAACATAAAAGTATAGTTTTTCTTTTTACCGAATTCAACAATAGCACGTTCCAAATCTTGAGAGGTAATTAATCCATCATCATCGGCATCCAACATAGCAAAGACCTTTGAGATACCTTCTTCTGGGTTTGTTTCATATTGCTTTTAAAAACAAAAGGAAGTATACTATGGTATTAGTAGAAGATCATAAGAATCATCATTAATCAACTTACACGAGTCATCACAGTTAAAAAGTCATCAAAGTCCAACTTTCCATTTCCTTTAGAGCTGGCTCTGGCAATCTATGTATACAGAAAGAAAGTAAGATAAACAAACAATAGAAGCAATTGCTGATATGATGATGATGATCCAATTGCTTTCCCTTCCCGATTGCCAGCGTCACAACTCTCATTTTCCGCCCCATTTTCCCTTACCTGACGATCCAATTCTTCTTGAGTCACAGGTACCTTGGCTTTACGATAGATCTCTGCCAAAGTCGAGGCATTCATACCATGGCCATGAGTGTATGAGTCGTAGCATTCTTTAAGTTGGGCAACTTCAATGTCAGAAATAGCAACAGTCTAATACACAAATTAAAAAAAAAAGTGGGTACATTGTGGGCATTGCTTGAACGATGTGTGTTCTTACCATTGTAAAAGAAGAAGAGTAATAATAATAAAAGATATAGAAGAAAAAGAAAGAAAGAAAATAATAATAATAATTGAAAACGCCCACACTTTATTACTTTTTCCCGCGCGTTGCTTTTTCAATTGTTCGGATTTCGTCCCTCGTCCACTCCCCTCCCCCCATTCCCCTTAAAAAAAAAGGAGCCATCGACTCCTACAAAAATAGAACATCAAAAGGAGCATTTCTTTGTATTGTACTTGGATCATCACTTTCTATCCATATCACTACATATCCATCACCATCCCTCAATGTCTATCAACCTTTATATAAATATATTTGTATCTTCATAAAATATTCAATATTGAAACAAGACTGGATTCATGTAATACGGATTCCCACACACACACACAAATAAAATATCATTCAACAATCCTCCCCCCCCCTCCCCCAAAGCCAACAACACGAGATCAAAAAGTAAAGAGGTCGCATAGATTTTTATTCAAACGCCGAGTATCACAAGTAAAATAATAAAATAAACTTTTTTGTGTATGTCTAATCCAAACCAGTCGATGGACGCTATTCTAACCAAAAGCCACTACTAAACTATATGAATTTGACATATTCATCCTTTACTTGAATCATCCATATCAATGATGTCACTATAAAAAAAGTAATAAGTATACACATATATATTTATCTTCCCTTCTGGTTCTTTTTACTATGTACCTGCAACACAAAAAGGGGAGAGAACAGGTCCATTCAATTTACATCCGCCAAAAACAAAAACTTCACCAGCATAATGGGTCAGTGCAATAACATACGTCCAAAGACCAAGATCATACATGCTATAAAATAATAAAAATGATGAGATTTCGCCTTCTTTTTTTTTTTGTGAGGGAGGAGGGGGAGGGTCTACATATTTATCAAAAAATACATAGCATACACGGTCACTTACAAACGATGTTGAAGGTGGAACGCAGCATATATACGTATCATACTAACAGACCATGTCCAAGTGGCAAACAGTCGAGCACTAAGAGGAGTCACTAGAGGAGAAAAAAAAAAGAAAGTTGGCTCATCATGGTCATTCAGGGGTGTGTGTGTGTTTTGAAGGGCTAGCCAATGTACCTTGTTCAGGGTGGCCAGAATAGACACGCTTCGTCAAAGACATGGTGCAAAAGTTTTGAATGCTGTTGAAGATGCCAAGCGCAGAGGTAAACAGTAACCATTTAGGAAGGTATCCTACTGGCAAAGTCGAGAAAATATCAGTCACTGGTCCAACAATGAAATCCATCGTTTTTTTTTTTAATAAAGATACAAAAAAAAACTCCCGGCACCGAATTCCAACCCATGGATTTTTTTTGGGTCCTATTGTCTTTTCATACCCCGCCCTCTCCATCCATCGTCCCAAATGTTTTCCCCCTCATTTTTTTTTTTCTCTTCTTCTTCTTCTTTCAACCATGATTGTTTTATCTCACAGTATACGAACGATACCTGTGGTGAATGGCTCATGCCGTCATTTTTATTCCAAGGCAGCGCGTGTGGTGCCGATCATTACCAAACCATCCCATATGCCGGTATCTGGATTGAAAT
This sequence comes from Absidia repens, assembly GCA_002105175.1. NCBI lineage: Eukaryota > Fungi > Mucoromycota > Mucoromycetes > Mucorales > Cunninghamellaceae > Absidia > Absidia repens. Next base: position 613,261 of record MCGE01000020.1, read on the forward strand.
GGACTTGGTCATCGGCCATGGCCATACGGCCTAAAATCCATTCCTCCCACGGCCATGCTCATTCAAAAGCAATCGTCCCCTGGTTTCAGCAACAACACTGGATGACGAGTCGCTCGCAAAAGCAGCAACAAGACGACCCCGAGGACTTGAAACAAGCCTCCACCAACAACACAACCGCCACCGTGCCTATCAAATACAACAACTTCATCGATCGCCTTCCAGCGTCTTGGGCCCCCTATGCTTTTTTGACAAGAATTGATAAACCTATTGGCACATGGCTTCTTTACTGGCCTTGTGGTAAGTGCTTGATGAGGGAGTACGGGTATATATATATATATATATATATATATATATATGTCACTGATTCCATTCCTCATTTCTTTCTTTTTTTTTTTTTTTTGAATAGCTTGGAGTATCACCATGGCCGCCACACAACAACAGGCACCGTTATCAACGACATTGGGCATGCTGACGCTTTTTGGCATTGGGGCCATTACGATGCGTGGAGCGGGATGTACGATCAATGATCTTTGGGACCGAGACATCGATGATAAAGTGGAACGCACCAAAATCCGCCCGATTGCGTCTGGTGCCGTGACCCCTCGTCAAGCCATCACCTTCCTTGCTGGTCAGTTAACTGTTGGCTTGGCTGTTTTGACTCAATTGAACAATTACAGGTAAAGAAGAAAAAAAAAAAACAGTAGGTCCTGCAACGGGCGGTCTGTGTATGTGTGTGTGTATACTCATGTCCCTCCTTTTTTTTTTTTTTTCTTCCGATCTATCTCGATTTATAAAAGTATTCTACTTGGTGCATCCTCACTGTCGTTGGTTGTCACGTATCCATTGATGAAACGAATCACGTATTGGCCACAAGTGGTATTGGGTCTGGCGTTCAACTGGGGTGCGTTATTAGGATGGTCGGCGATGACGGGGGGATTGGATTTGAGTGTGGCGGGACCTTTATATGCCGGTGGTGTGGCATGGACGTTAGTGTATGATACCATTTATGCACATCAAGATAAAAAAGACGATATCAAGATTGGGGTGAAATCCACCGCTTTACGGTTTGGTGAAAAGACACCCCAATGGTTGGGTGGATTTGCGACAACGTTTGTATCCATGACAGCTTTGGCGGGGTATATGAATGACCAGGGCGCTCCCTTTTACTTGATCAGTGTGCTTGGTACCGCCGCTCATCTCGCTTGGCAACTGCGTACGGTCGACTATAATTCCCCTGCGGATTGTTGGTCGAAATTCAAGAGCAATACGTGGGCTGGTGGGATTCTTTGGTCCGGGATTGTGGTGGATGCTTTAGTCAAGGCTTCTCCTATCATGTCATAATGATGATTGCGGTGGAAGTATAGATTTTTGATTCTTAGATTTTATATAATTTTTTAGTTTTTTGATTCTTCTGTAGTTTTATATATTCTTGTAATAAACATATATCTTTTTTTTTTTTTCCAATGAATCAAACGACTTTTTTTTTGTTGTTGTTGCGGAAAACAAGGGTAGTGTATGGTTGTACATGCTGAAAGCGGTGTAATGATTATATATGATAGTGCGATCAGATGGGTTATATTGTATGTCGGCAAAACTATATTCTTCCATCATTTCTTTCCGTATGGTTCCATCGGCATTTTGAGTTAGTATGGGAAGAAGTAGGAAGAAGAGTGATCTGAAACACTAAAGATGATGATGATACTGCTGCTGTTATGTATAGATGGCGATTTCTTTTTATTAGGGAAGGTGACAGGGCTTATTGTGCGTGAATGTCTCTGAACCAATGTCCTTTTTGTTTTTGTTTTACCAGTGGAACTTCTTTTCTTTCCATTTTCGGTGAGCAGAGTCTAAAAAAAAGGTTAAAATTACTACTTTTGCAACCTTTCTGACACTCTATTGGGTGGCACCCGGCACTCTGGGAAAATATATCAAAGGACAGGCTTATCTTCAAAAAAAAAATGCAAACTCATTCCTCCCCTCTCATCATTATGATCTAATGAACTCGTCGGTTGTTTTCATCCTACAAATACTATCATATTACATAAATGTGGAGTAAAAAAAAAAAAAAAAAAAAAAATAACAGTATGGAGATATTGACCGATTTAACAGCGTAAAAGTAAGTCCGTTGAATTTTACTCCTGCAAAAACGCCTCTTTTTTTTAATATAATACCAACTCCGCTTTTGGTAAGCTTGGCAAACAGAAATTCATCTTATTCTTTTCAATCCGTGACCCATGTGCCTGTTGTAGTTCGAAAAAAGAAAATAGGGTCTCATTCTATATTTAAAAGTACACGAATGACAATGGATGATTCAATTATGGCCTACCCTAGGAAGAGGATTCTGTCAAGTACTCTATTACCATATGTATTTCAGCACAGTATATCGACGATAAGGATGATGTGTATATTTTCTTTTACAGCAGTTTGTCAGCAACACACACATCTTCTATAAAGTTTACGGTTTGACGAAAAAAAAAAAAATAGCCTTTTTATTCTGTTCGTGCATTATTCTCTCTTTTGAGCTATTTTTGGTCAGATTTTAAAAATAAGAATGGAAGAAGATATTGCTGAGTTTTAAAAAGAGTATATAATATGAACCTTCTTTTTTTTTTCCTTCGTCTCTTTCACTCTCTACTCTTCATTTATTTTTTAATATATAATCAGTATGCGTTCCATTTTCTTTGCCATTGCTGCTCTCGGTGCTTCTATCGTGTCCGCTGACAACATTGTTAGTATTACTTCTCCTCTCACAGGTACCGTCTATACTGCTGGTCAACCTGCTCTGATTTCTTGGTAAGCGAAAACAAAAAAGGAAAAAATCAGACAACTACTTTTATCAGTACTGATCAGTTGAACGGACCGCGGCGATAATGATATGACTATATAGGATTGATGCTACCGTTTCCACCATCCCTGCCATTGTTATTGCTCAAGGTGATCCTAATGCTCTTCAGCCCGTCTCTACCATTGCTTCCAACGTGGACGCTTCTGCTGGTTCTTACACTTGGAATATCCCCGCTGATTTCGCCCCGGGCACAGATTGTAAGTATATTGGTTACAGGCATCATGTGATAACAAAAAAAAAATAAAAATGCTTTTCCCATCATTATGATATACTGATGATATGGTTATATTATTGTGTGTGACATTAGACGCCTTGGAATTGGGTACTTCTCCCAACATATCCTTTACTGGTTTATTCACTATTCAAGCTGGGGATGGTTCTAGTGCCTCATCATCAGCGAGTGGTAACTAATAAATACAAACACACAAATGGACATAGGACACCCGATTAACTCGTTTTTTTTTTTTTTTTTTTTTTTTTTTTTTTGTTATCAGCTTCTAGCGCTGTTTCCTCTGTGGCTTCTAGCTCCGCGGTTCCTTCCGCCTCATCCTCGGCCGTCGTCACCTCCTCTTCCGTCGCTGCCTCTTCTACTGTAGCTTCCTCCTCAGCCTCTGTTGCTTCATCCTCATCTTCTACTAGTCCTTCTGCTAGCACTACACCAAATGCCGCTAACAAAAAGACCACTGCTTTAGCTGGTATTATGGTGGGTTCGGTCGCTGTGGCCATGTTATTAGTCTAAGGTATTACTTCTGACACAATCACCTTCCCCTCTTCCCCATCCTTTCTACCTTTTTACCCTTTATATGAATACTAGTAATATTTTTTAGCACTTTTATATTTTATTTTTATTTTATCAAACAATCAATAAAAAGTTTGTATAGTCTTATCTCTTGTTAAATATGAGTGCATGAATTTGCGCCTTCCGATTCAAGCGACCGGCGTTTAAAAAAAGAATCAAATTGTCAGTCACCAGGCCATCATCCCCACACCTCTTTTCTTTTCTTCGTTTAATTCGACGAACTTATGCTTATTTTACCAACTCATATCATTTTGAACCAATGTCTGCAAGTGAATTGGAATGGAAAACATACCTTTTAGAAAATGGCATCATTGAAGGGTATACTGGTGTTAAAAAACGGCAAGTGAAAAAAAAACAAAACAAAAAAAAAATGTTCGTACAGGACATGAGACTCATTTCTTGATTATTAATGAACATAGTGCGAATATATTATCGTTTCTTCGCTCATTGATTCCCTCTTTTATTCGACTTTGTGTAAAAGAAAACAATACCAAACGCGATGACTTTCAATGCCAACTTCTACCTTTTGGATCTTATGGCCTTGGAGGACAGACGAAGGGTGGTGATATGGACGTCGTATTATTGGCGCCTATAGCCATACATCGACGTGATTTTCTCGTATTATTTTCAAAACTACTGAAAATACAACCGATCATTTGTGATATGGAGGTAGGTTTTGGGTGCTTTTCTTCCCGTTGACTATATTGCGACTCTACTAACCAGCTTGGCTACTTATTATAGGTGATACCTCATGCTGGGGTACCCATTATCAAATGTAGGGTTGATTCTATTGACGTAAGTTTTTGATCTCTTACTCTTCACGTATTTATAATATTAATATCACCTTTTTTTTTATTTTTTATACAAAAAGATTGACATCTCGTTTATTCGATTACAAATGCCAACAGTACCGTTTGACATTGATTTTTTGGATGATACTTTTGTGCATGATTTGGAAAACACATGTCTAGCCAGTGCTGATGGTAAGTGCGGTGCAACAAAAAAAATCGTGTGCATGATATTCACGCATGTATTGCACAAAAATAGGTCCACGTGTGAATCAATTCATTTTGAAACACATCTATCCAAATGATATGCCGGTCTTCCGTCTGGCATTGCAAACCATCAAACACTGGGCCAACCAGCGCTGTATTTACAATAAGCCAATGGGATACTTGAACGGTGGTTCTTGGACTCTATTATTGGTCAAAACATACTTTGATAAACGATCTCAAATCGCCACGGTGGGACTCATTGATGATGATGAACAACAACAGCAGCACTCGCGATCAGCATCTGAGCACTCAGATCAATCACCATCCTCTTCGATTTTATCTACACCGGAATCTTTTTCACGATCACCGTCGCCATTACTATCGCCATCACCATATCCTTATGAAGTAAGTACCAATACTACCAGCACCTCCAACAGCAGCTCCGCCAACACCTCCAACACTTCCAACACTACCGCTACCGGTGATACTTCTTTCGCTTCTTCAACCTCCTCCTCCTCCTCTGCCTCCTCCTCCGTCTCCTCTAATGAGTCTTCACCAACCGTCACTGCAGCGTCCTTATTTTCTCCTCCACAAACCATCTCATTTATAGCTTTACTGAAAGCTTTCTTCAGTATGTGGTCGACTTGGCCTTGGCCTGAGCCCGTCATGCTTACGAAATCTATACCTATCATTCCCGAACAGCATGCCAACGGCGTCACTAGCATCAAAACTATCGTAAGTTACCTCTGTTTGAAAAATAATAATAATAATAGTAATCAAACATTTAACCTTTCTTTTTTTTTGGGGGGGGGGGTTACGAACCTAGGATGCGTTCAAGAATTCTGTCTTACCTATTATCACACCATGTTATCCTGTGGGTAATGCAGCACCGTTTGTTACTCAATCCACACTCTCAGTCATGACCAAGGAATTACACCGGGCACATAAAATCCTTCAACATGAACATTTTGATGACCCAAACGACATGAAAGACAAACTCTTCAAACCTCTCAATATTGTCAAGGAATACAAGCATTTTATCAAGGTCACTGTCAGTTGTGAAACAAGTAGAAGTCATGATATTTGGTAAGCGGTCTGGAAAGGGTGACAAAAAAAAAAAAAAAAGGCTGTCTATTTGTTTGATTGACCTCCCCCTTTATTTCCACGTCAAGGTCAAGGAAAATGGCTACCCATTTACCAAAACTGGTGCAGCTACTGGAATCGCTTCATGAAATCAAATTAGCTCGTCCATTTACTCAATCGTATTCCGAAGTGATCTCATACCGTACGCAACATGACAAATATTTATTACAAAATGGATACGGCGTGGACGCTTTTGACGCGCTGGCACCCTTGAATCCAGGCACACTGTTTATGAAATATTATCTGGTTGGATTGGAATTCAATGATTGTAAGTGGGATGATGATGAGGATGATGATTCGCTCAACACGCACAAAAAAAAGTCATTGACCCTATTTTTTTTTTTTTTTTTTTTTATATAAACACATAGCTTATAAACATACATTAGTGGATATGTCTGATATCAGTCAAGCGTTTGCAACGGATATGGATGGTCGAAAGAATAATCGGGACAATGATGTACATGTACATCTCGCTGCAATCAAAAGGTACACCTCCCCTCCCCGAAGATTATATTACATGCTGGTCTTTTATTTACTCACCACCTTTTTTTCTTCTTTTAATGTAGACGTCAAGTCGCCATGATGATTGACAAACCAAGCTTTTAGAATAATGCAGTATATTAGGTTTAGCTTTACAATCCCGGATATTTTTTATATATGTTTTTGTTTACTCGAATAAAAAGATTATATTTATCATGTATTTTTTTTTTTTTTTTTTTTTTTTTTTTTTGTGTTCGTATTCCTGATGATTGATTGTATGGGTAATACAGTGGATTGAAAGAATGGAGTCTGTGGTGCTGGGGCTTGCCTGGTTTCGAGAATGATTGTTATGAGGCATTGTTTGTGAAACTCGACTCTACAAAACAGATCAAGGGAGGATTTTTGGCATCAACACTGAAGTAACAACAACAACAACAACAACAACAACAAACATGTATATTTTTGAGAATCATATCATAATGAATAGTTTGATTTTATTGGTATTTTGAAAAAAGATGGATATTTGAAACGAAAGGAATTTGTTTCCATGGGAAACTGATATAATAAAATACATGATTGCGGGCAAGAGAGAAAGAAAGAATGGCTAAAACTGCATGTGCGGGCGGAAGGAGGAATCATGACAATATTTACAAAACAAAGGCGCTATGGTTGAGGAATACAATGGATAAATAATATAATTGATTGTTTTATTGATTTGAAGAAGAGGAATATATAAAACTAAAGGAATGTGTCTGTGTACGAGCGCGTATATGTATGTACGAGTGATAAACTAATACGAACAATAGATGTGTGTGTGTGTAGCAAAAGGGTGTCTAGCTACTTTGCACAGCTTGAATCAACGTGATATTGTCGCCGCGTAACATAATACGACCTATAGATACATATGAAATACATCAGGATGAGTTCACCGTATTGATTAGATACACATCAACGTTTCGCTTTGTATGATACTTACCAACAGGACGTCTTGTCTTTTCCTTTGTTAATACTTCTTCAGCTTGATCAAGCACCAAGTTCATGAATTCATCAAAACCCTAAGTAAAGCAGAAAGTCGCGTTAAAATATTATCGAAAGAAACAGTTTTTCCTTTTCGCTGCCAAAGACTCTGTGATCTTCTTCCTGCTACGCCCATGATATAAACGACTATCATCCACCGTCTTCCGATGTCTGTGTTTGCTAAGTATCATCCGTAACACATCTATTTCCTACTTACGATAATCTGTCCTTCGATTCTCATATCCGACTTTTCAAAAAGCCAGATTTGCACTCGTGATTTCTATGATATAAGAAGAGGATGAGTAAAGACAATGGTAAACAGTGCAAAGATTGTGTAGCTTACGTTTTGAAGGTATCTGAAAATCAGATTCTATATACACATGGGAAAAAAAAAGAAACGTTGAGTGAGTTGAGTGTAAACAGGAAGAATATACTATACATATATATTATGTTACTTACGATGGGTTGCACCATAATCTTTTGCACCTTGCTTGACATTGTTGCTGTAGTATGTATTCTTGGACACAAGGAGGGGAAAAAAAAAGTGGAAAGACAACGAGTGCGGTGAAAAAAATTGCGGAAAAAAAAAGAGGCCACTTGGAGCATTGGAGCGCTGGGTGCAGGCCGCCCTTTTTTTTTCCCTAGCGCTTTGACACAGCACGCCAAAAAAAAAAAAAAAAAAAAAAGTGACGTGGCTTGTACCTTACCATCCAAAAAAAGCAAAAATGATTCTTGCCCTTTTGACATTTCCCCTATAACATTGTTCACATGTACTTGAAACGAACGACCGGCTTCTCGATCATTCTTTTTTTTTTTTTTTTTCCTTCTCACGACGAAAAAAAAGGTCGACTTTACGGTACCGTTCCTTCTTACTAATGATGAACACAGTTTTTATCACTGGCAATAGAATAGGCGGACCCTGAATTTATTAGATCAATGACAGTATTTACTGTCCATTTTCATCAAAAAGTAACCATGTTGAAAAAGATACACCCACTTGTAATTTCTCTCACTCCGTTTCCCTCTCTCAACAGCACATTTGACACATTTCGAACAAAAAAAAAAAAAAAAAAAAAAAGATGAATCAAAAAAAAAGCCTTCTGACCGTGTCAAATGGATGAATAAAATTTTTTTGATTGGTTGAATTTAATTTTTCTTAGCAGAGGCTTTACCCAATGGTAAGATTGCATGATTTTTTGATTTGCCGCCGCGCTCCTAAAAAGACAAAGCCGTCACCCGTCTAAAAATTTTTTTCTTTAAAATAGTTCAGTAAAGTTGCCAAAGCGCTTTTGTTCTTTCCTTTTCCCCCCTTCTTTCTTTTAAGTTTTTACGTTCTATCAATCATGTCTGCTGAATACGAAGGTGCTATTGGTATCGATTTGGGTACTACGTAAAGTATTATGTTCCTTATCTATTATTGTCTTTGTCTTCAAAAAAAAAAATAGTATGCTAACCTTACCATTTTTTTTCTTTCCCCAACAATTTAGCTACTCCTGTGTTGGTGTCTGGGAATCCGAACGTGTTGAAATCATTGCTAACGAACAAGGTAACCGTACCACTCCTTCTTACGTTGCTTTCTCTGACAGCGAACGTTTGATCGGTGATGCTGCCAAGAACCAAGCTGCTATGAACCCCAAGTAAGTGGTTATTTCGAGTCCTCATTTTTTTTTTGACACTCTCCTCATGAATCCTTTTTCTTTTCTTTTATAGGAACACTGTCTTCGATGCCAAGCGTCTTATCGGTCGTCGTTTCGATGACCCCGAAGTTAAGGCTGACATGAAGAGCTGGCCCTTCACTGTCGTTGACCAAAACGACAACCCTTACATTCAAGTTGAATTTGAAGGTGCTACCAAGACTTACTCTCCCCAAGGTAAATTACTTATTGATTAGGCGGGTTGGAGGACAGGTTCAATTAGTAATGCACATATATGAACTAACCATTTCATTTTTTCTACCGTTTAGAAATCTCCTCTATGGTGTTGATTAAGATGAAGGAAATTGCTGAAGCTAAACTCGGCAAGAAGGTCGCCAAGGCCGTTGTCACTGTCCCTGCTTACTTCAACGACAGTAAGTACCAAAAAAAATATGGAGGGGTGATTTTATTTATTTACTCCGATGGAAATTGACAAAGATTTTTTCCTTCTTGTTTAGGTCAACGTCAAGCTACCAAGGATGCTGGTGCCATTGCTGGTCTCGAAGTCCTCCGTATCATCAACGAACCTACCGCTGCTGGTAAGTTTTTATTATTAAACATCAATTGGGAAATGTATAGATGGGATTGGAAACTTGAATATTGACTTTTTTTATTTATTTTCAAAATAATAATAATAGCCATTGCTTACGGTTTGGATGCCAACGACAAGAAGGAACGTAACGTCCTCATCTTCGATTTGGGTGGTGGTACCTTCGATGTGTCTCTCTTGACCATCTCCGGTGGTGTTTTCGCTGTCAAGGCTACTGCTGGTAACACTCACTTGGGTGGTGAAGATTTCGATTCCACTCTCGTCAACCACTTTGTGCAAGAAATCAAGCGCAAGCACAAGAAGGATATCACTGGTGATGCCCGTGCCCTCCGTCGTCTCCGCTCTGCCTCCGAACGTGCCAAGCGTACCTTGTCTTCTTTGACCCAAACCACTGTCGAAGTTGACTCCCTCTTCGAAGGTATTGATTTCCAATCCAACATCACCCGTGCCAAGTTCGAAGAAATCAACTCTGTCGCTTTCAACAACACCGTTGAACCCGTCGAACGCGTCTTGAAGGATGCCAAGGTTGACAAGAAGGATGTTGACGAAGTTGTCCTCGTTGGTGGTTCTACCCGTATCCCCAAGATCCAATCTCTTCTCCAAGATCTCTTCAACGGTAAGGAATTGAACAAGTCCATCAACCCTGACGAAGCTGTTGCCTACGGTGCCGCTGTCCAAGCTGCCGTCCTCACCAACCAAGCCGGTAACGAAAAGACCCAAGATCTCTTGTTGTTGGATGTTGTCCCTCTCTCCCTCGGTGTTGAAATGCAAGGTGGTATCATGGCTGTGGTTGTTCCCCGTAACTCCCCCATCCCTTGTCAAAAGTCCAAGGTCTTCACCACTGCTTCCGACAACCAAACCACTGTCACTTTCCCTGTGTACGAAGGTGAACGTCTTTTGACCAAGGAAAACAACATGTTGGGTGAATTCTCTTTGTCTGGCCTCGTCCCCGCTCCCCGTGGTACCCCTGAATTGTTGTGTACTTTCGATTTGGATGCCAACGGTATCTTGAAGGTCACTGCTCAAGACAAGACCACCGGTCGCAAGGCTGATGTCACCATCTCCAACTCCACCCGTTTGTCTGCTGCCGATATCGAACGTATGGTTGAAGATGCCGAAAAGAACGCTGACACTGACAAGAAGCGTGAAGCTGTTGTCCAAGCCAAGCAAGATCTCGAATCTTACGTCTACCAAGTCGAAAACAACGTGTCTGACCCCAACGTCAACATGAAGCTCCGTCGTGGTGACCGTGAAGCCATCGAAACCGCTCTTGCTGAAGCTATGGAATTCATGGAAATCTCCGAAGAAACCACCGTCGATGATATCAAGGGTGCTCAATCCAAGTTGAAGCGTGCTGCCACTCGTGCCTTCGCTCACGTTTACTCTCAACGCCGTTAAATGTGATCCCTTCCTCTTCATTGATTTGGTTTTACCCTTTTATATGTATAGCTTACCTTCACCCCCCCTTCATCTTTTTAGTTTAGTCACACACACACCTTATTTGAAAATTCTTTACTATGTATTGAATTTTGTTGATTTTTAATATAGAGAATTTTTCTTGTCCCCTATTTGAAAAAAAATAAATAACATGAATCTTCGTAATTGCTTTGGAAAGAAATTGATGGATAACATGGTTGGGTATGGGATTGGGTTTGTAGGGTTGTCTTTTTTATTTTGTATACATCCACCCAAAAAAAAAAAAAAAACATTCAATTGCCGACCACGTGAATATCTATTTACTCCCTTTTTTTTCGCTCTCTTTTCTTCCTTTTTTTTTTTTTTCTTTTTTTCCTTCACCATTCAACTTCTTTGAGCTCATGGTGATCATAGATTAGTGTCAGGACTAGTTTAGAAGGGGTTTCAGCTCAAAGATTACAAGACGCATGGGGAGACCCTTTCATTTTGGATGCACGATTTAGAACCGCCATCAGTTGACTTTTTAGAACCTTCATTAGCTTTGTTTAGTATTAGTTTTGCCCATATTTTGAACCTATATTTGAATAAAATATGTCTCGTTTTACAATGTTCAATGAAAAAATGTCCCATTAATCTTTCTCATGTCTTGTACAAGTGGTCCTTTTTTTTTCATCGTATCTTTACATTAGTGTTGACTGTTGCTATGCTTCAATAGATGGCACCTCTTTGGTCCTTCTCATAACTTGTATAATATGTTTGATCTGTTTTTACAATTGTACCGTTAATTTATTTTTGGCCCTTCTTTAAAAATTGGTAGTAGTCTCGCTCATGCTTCCTCCAAATAGATCTTTTCATTCGATCCCTTTTTCAATGAACCTTGTATATTCAGTTTAGTATTATTCAATCTGCTGAATAAATTTTTAATTTATTTTATGTAATCATTCTCTAATTCGTAGGATAGTATACAGTGTCGGTATTGTAGCTATTTTGTGACTGACGATGGAGTCTTTTTGTATGTGTTAAAAAATAAATAAATAGGAAGGGCACTACACGCCACCGCCTCATTTCATTTCGAACGACAGGCCATTGAAGGCCAAGCCGTCGTTTCCCAGCGTTCCGCCATATAGACATATAAAGCAAGTAATAATTTTACTGTGAGGTAGTAAAAGAAAGTTTATTTTTACTACAGAAAGTCAACAAATATAATCAATCTCACTTGGGAGTATCATTATTTCTCTGTACGGACCTGGAAGAAATATATTGTCAATGTCTTAGACCGCCCAAAACCCCACTCCACATTGACGTATCCACGCATTTTTCTAACCATGTCCATGTCACATATGGACTAAAAAGAATAATAGTAAACAATAAAACCACCACAACAGACACCCCAGATACGTTCCAAATTCCTCATCAATTAGAATAGCCTATCTATTGTGCGGCATCAATACAAACATCAAAAAGCAAAAGAGAGAAAAAAAAAAGATTGGTGCAAAAAAAAACCCTCGAAGAGGACAAAAATATGATTTTATTACAGTAATAACTAAGTGGTATGTTGAGAATGGGTGAATAAATAAAAAATATAATTGGATATATGCTAAAAGGAATGCTACACTAAGGTATAAATAAAGTACGGTGAAAGAAAGAGATCATGGGGAGTCAGCTTTCTTCTTCTTTTTCAATTCGCGTTTCCGTTTCAAGATGACTCCTTCAATCAAGACCCGTAAAAAGCGCTGTTCATCGATCAATCGGAGGTTGTTGTCTAGCTGTTTATTACTGAGAATATGGACAAATTCTTGTAGATTCCACGCCGAGATGGTAAAGAGTCGTTTGGTGCTAAGTTTGTTATCCTTCATTTGTCGATAGATGTTTTTCCGCACTTCTTTTCCCAGTTGTCCGCATGCCTCGGCCCACAATCGATTTTCATCCATCAAGTGTTTGTTGTTGTTGCTGTTGTGATTGATTGTTGTTGTTGTCCTTGACAAAGCAGCACCACTATCCCCACTACCGTTGCTGCTACCGTCCATATCTTGAGAAAGACTTCTTAGTTTTCGCATCTTGGAATGAATAGCTTGATCTGCTTTGTTGCGCACAATGAGCACCGGTATTTGGCATAATTGAGCTTGTTTGGCAATCTTGATATCCGTTTCCATCAATCTATAATAATACACACAAAAAAAAAAAAAAAAAAAAAAAAAAAAAAAAAAAAAATCAACTGGTATATCCTCGATCTTCTCCTTCTCTCCAGTCTACCCAAAATCTTACCTTTCCGCAGTGACAATGATCAAAGAGTCAAATGCACATAGGAATTTGTCTTCAAAATAAGTACTTGCAGGATGGTTCATTGTATTTGCGCCAGGCATGTCCCACAAGACCATGGATCGTAAATCAGGGTGACGGTAGGCTCTTGGTTTCTTGGTTGTTTCGCTTTCGCCAGTAGCAGCTGCATCTTTGTCAGTATCCCTATAACCGAGAATCCCGTTCACGACAGAGCTCTATCAATAGGCAGAAGAAGAAAAATAAAGAAGGTTAGTATTTTATTTTTTTGTAGCCGCCTACTACTAGGACCACCAAGAGCTCTCTCCCCTTTCCTCGATTATAATACTTACTTTACCAGTGCCTGACACACCCACCACGGCGACGTTATAAAACTGTTCACAATTCAAGCCAATAGATCGTCTCGCGGCATCCTTGATATGTTGCGGAATAGGTAAAGGTTCTGTCGGGCCCTCGTTGAAGATGACCTTGAAGACACCGTAACAAGCCAAAAAGGGAGCCAAAGGCCAACCAATCACGCCAAGTAAACCACCTATCGCCCCGTCCATGACTTTGAAACCCGTTAACTCTTCTTCGGTAAAAGTATAAGCGTTTAACAAAGGGAAGGCGATAATCACCATAGGAACTGCCAAAGTCGATAAAGTTGCTTTGGTAAACTTGTTGCTTAAATCATCGTAATTGTAGAAGGCATCTGGTCGTACGTTTTTGGAGGTGGCATGTCCCATTCTGTCTTTGTTTTTGATTACGTTTAAAAAAACATGAAGGAAAAAGAGAGAAAGGTCGGGAAAAATACCCTCGAGCCCCCTTTTACTTTTTTTTTTTTTTAAAAAAAAAAAAAAGAGTCTGTGCCACCACACTACACCACACCACAGCAAAAAAAAAAAAAAAAGACGGCATGGGCCAGCATTAGGTCAAAAATCTATCTTCTGATCATCAGGCTTCCCCTCGCTCGGAATTCCTTAAAAGCATATGAAAGCTGGATCAGTGCCAACTTGGGTTACCTATTTTTTTTTGTGTTGCTCATGGGGGCAAACCTCATATCGATGAACAGAACACATGACCCTGATTTCGTTATGATTTGCCTTGATAGCATATGAATTATTCCGTAATATATATTGGAGGACAATGAAACGAAACATCTGCCTCATCTCGAAACGACTGTATCGTTTTGTTCAGTCCTTTAACTATGAACTATGGATGATATACACATGCTTAGGTTTTTAATTTTTTTTACTTGTTCTTCAAAAACTTCTCGGTGTGGTGGAGGTGGATAGCGGGTATCATATGGGAAAGAAATGTGATCAATATCACCACCATACCATCATCATCACGCACAGCCCATTTATAGACCCTCTCTCTCCCTGAAAAGCTTATGATACTTGAACTATGTATACATGAATGAGTCGATTAGTCCTCATTTACAAAAAAGGCAAGACGGAGCAACAAAAAAAATGCATGTACCTTTCGTTTTTTCCTGCCTGCCCACCCAAAAAATAAAAAAAAAAAGATCAGCTGCGTTCGGAGAGGGAAATATTCAATTTCGGCCAACCACACCCCTTTTTCCTTTTTCTTCTTCTTGTTTCCCTTTTGAACAAAAAATACAATGGCTGATACCGAAGAAAAGAAGATCGTGCAAGAAGAAAAGGTAAAAAAAAAGAGCATATATAGAGAAGGAATGGACGGATGGATGGATGGATGGTATTGGGCGGATGGATGCATCCATCCGATTGTACGAGTTGTTTTTGTGTTCTCTAGCTTCTCGGTCCCTTCATCATCAAGATGATGACGTGTCCCATTACCCTTCCGGATGGGAAAAAAAGAAAGTATACAGACTCAATATTTTTTTTCTCTTCTCTTTGTTCTTTTTTGAAATAGGAAGAAGTCGAACAAGCTCCCGATGTCCACTTTGAACCCGTCATTCAATTGAGCGAAGTTGAAGTCAAGACCATGGAAGAAAATGAAGACACCTTATTCAAAATGTAAGTATTGAACGTACCAAAACAACTAAAACTGAAAGATGTTCATCCTCCTGTTGTTCTTGCTTATTAATCCTTCTCCCATTTTACTATTCTCTTTATCAGGCGCGCCAAATTATTCCGATATGACAAACAATTGAAAGAATGGAAGGAACGTGGTACTGGTGACGTCAAGTTCTTACAACACAAGGAAAACAAAAAGGTACGATTATTGATGCGTCGTGACAAGACCTTGAAGGTGTGTGCCAACCATATCATCAGCAAGGAAATGGCCTTGTCACCCAATGTTGGTTCCGACCGCTCCTGGGTGTGGAACGTGGCTGCGGACGTGTCTGATGGTGGTGAAGCCAAGCCCGAAACTTTGGCCATCCGTTTCGCCAACTCTGAAAACGCCGGTTTGTTCAAGGACAAGTTTGAAGAAGTGCAAAAGATCAACGAAGGTCTTAAGAAGTCTGGTGATGCCGCTGAAGAAGAACCCAAGAAGGCCGAAGAAGAACCCAAGAAGGACTAGTTTTTTTTTTTATTAGTTAGATATACATGTTTATATAATAAGTATACATCCCTCCTGTCTCCTTACAACCTTCCTTCTTTAGTATTATTATCATTATTGTTATTATTATTATTATTTTGGTGATGCGTAGTTGTTTGGGTGATAATAATGTTTATAGTCATTCGATATCAAATAAAAAATCAAAATATCAAATACAATGAAAATTCAAGTTGCGCAGTTTGTGTAGTGCTTGCTTTGGGATACAAAGGTTAGTGGGATCATCTATCAAGTCTGTATATGCATGTATGTGTGTGTGTGTGCTGATTATTATCTCCACTGTGAGTAATTCCAAGAATAGTCCTTTTTGTTCTTTCGTGTTTCGGGATTTGGAAATTGTCAATAAATCAAAATAATACCTTTGAATTCATTATATTTTTCGACCAATCAGTATGTCGAAATTAACCATTTTATATATATAAAAAAGAGAAAACGGTATAGGGGAAGACATTTATTATTGCAATGTAGTACATAAAAATGATCCACAACAAGATACCAGCAACATCATTATTATTTTACTATCCTCCATCTCAAAGTCAAAGGGCAATTTACAGACCAGCTCAAAAACTTCATGGCAAATTGCCGAAATGCCAATTGTTCAAACCCCGACTTTTTTTTTTCAATTGGGGCAAGTTGTGTTTTAACCTTTTTTTTCTTCTCTTTCCATTTTTTATTTTTATTTCAATTTCTTTCTTCTTTTTAGTATATTGTACTACGATATTAACATATATATAAATATATTTGTATCCTTTGTATACTGGTATGGCACAACCTGTTACTACTATTGGTGAACTAGTAGTGATTGCTTTGAAAGCGGTAAAGAAACAAAACAAAACACCCAACAACATATATTTGTATGGTCTTGGAATTAATAGACACTTTCTTTTATTTTATTAGGAAAATTTACCTAATCGTGTGGTAAGGTTCTATCAGGGGTCGGTGATTTCGAAATGGTCAACTTAATCCTTCCTCTTTTTTCTTTGAAATATTGCAGGCGTCTGGAAGACAAGATCCTTTTTGTATATTTAAACTAGGCTCAGCAGCAAAGAAAACAAAAGTCGACCAGAACGGTGGGAAGAATCCAATATGGGATGATCAGGTAACATTTTTTATATTGTAATAAAAGCGATTGTTTTACATACTGACACAGCGTTTCTTGTGCTGATAGATTAACCTACCTGTACCTCCAGGCATCACACGACTCTTCGTACAAGTATTCAATAGACAGGCAGCAAAAGAGAACCTGATATCGGAAGGACATGTCGATCTTCATGAAGTTTTACGGAAAGGCGAACATGATGGTAAAAACGAGAAAACATTGGGCAAGGGGCAATATACACATACAACATATTGCTATTTGTTGCTGATATCAATGTATGGGGCGGGTTTATTTTTTTAGGCTTCTTTCCTTTGGTTATGAATGGGACAAAAGCTGGCCAAATCTACCTAGAATTGACTTTCTATGCTGTAAGTTTGATGGCCAAATAAACAGCGACAATGAAAGTGCATGTTGTTTACTTTTCCATTTTTAGGGACCGGCCCAGAGACATCCACAACAACACCCACAACAACATCAACCACAACAACATCGACCTCCTCCTGTTAGATACTACGCAAATCGACCTCCTCCTCCTCAGCAAACTTCATCTTCGTATGCGCCTATGAGTCGACCAGCACCACCAATGCCTCAGCCAAGACCTTACCCCACAGCACCTGTGCATGTCCGACCATCCCCCATGATGAATCATGCTCACCGTCAGTCTTCCGTTAGACCTTTACCACTGACACCGCAACAGCAGCAGCGTGTTCCACCGTCTTCTAGTGAATCTTTTCGATATTCCTCTGTACCTGTCAATGCACCACCAACAACAGCAGCCTATCATCCGCCTCCCAACCAAACCCCACTTCCTGCCAATGGATATCCACCTAGGCCGGTATACCCTCCCCAACAACAACATCAACAACAACCTTATCGCCCACCACCTCCTCATGGTTATAACGGCCCCCCAGCACATCATCCACGTCCTTATGGTGCTCCTCCTCCTCCACAACAACAGCAATTTCCGGTTCCTCATCAACCGCGACCACCATTCCCACCATCCCAACAACCGCATCCTCCACGACCTTATCCTCGGCCATCAGGTTATGCCCCCTTTTAATGATTCATTCCCTCATCCACTTTAGAATAGGCTAGTTCTTTATTTTATGGTTAGTTAGTTTGTAGTTGTTAGCAGTAGTCCATATTATCGTTTACAAACATTGAAAAATGAAAAATAAAAACGCCTCTTTGAGGATTGATATCATTTTATTATATGCAATCTTCTTCACGTGTCTCGTTCTTTTCTTTTTTCTTTTTATTTTTTTACTTTGATATGACTATCATGACATCCTATAGTACCTACATACCGGGAAATAATCAAAAAATAACTTGTTTCCATTCTGGGCACCAATGTATGTTTTTTTTTTTTTTTAATCAAACAGATAGACGTGTAGATCTCACATAACATATCCGTTCATTTCAAAGGAAACAAATCACAAAATAATTCACATACAGGTTCAAAATAGTTTTTTTAAATTTTTTATTTTATTTTTGACAAAAAAAAAAAAAAAAAGGTAAATAATAGAAGTATACATAGGACAAAGGATAATAATAATAATAATAATAATAATGACAATGATAATAATGATAAAACCAACAACAACAAAGTGATATGCCTAATTAGCTAAATCTATTGTGGAGGGGGAGGGGGAGGGTAGGATGGGTAGCCTTGATGGTCGGGAGGAGGGGGATAGGAAGACGAAGGTGGGGCCATTTGATGAGAAGGGGGAGGAGGGTGGTTGCTGTTGTTTGCTTGAGGCATGAAAAACCCACCGACACCGGGAGAAGGCATACCTGGAGAAGCGGGAGAAGCAGGGTAGTTGGATGATGATGAAGGAGGGGGTGGGGGTGGGTAGGCGGATCCTTGTTGTTGGTAGCCGTGTTGACCTGATTGACTAGGTGGAGGTGGGGGTGAACCAGGATAATGTTGCTGTTGCTGTTGATGATACCCACCATGAGCAGATGGAGCAGGTGGAGGGGGTGAGCCAGGGTAATGCTGCTGTTGAGAAGAAGGAGGAGGAGGAGGCGCATAAGAAGAGTTTCTTGGGGGAGCCACATAGCTAGGAGGTTCAGCATGAGGAGCAGACGAGGTCGACGAAGGGGCATGTTGATTCATGTTGGATGGTGCCAAGGCTTCGGGATAAGAAGATTGTTGCTCAGCAGTAACATTGGGCAAGGGCTTGGATGGCGTAGGGGATGAGCTAGTGTTATTTCCGACACCAACTACCTTGATGTTGCTAGGTAATGATTTCAATTCAGGCGGAGCACCTACTTCTGCGCCATAGCCTAAACGAGGCTGACCAAAACCTTCCTTTTTGTGCAAAGAGACGCTTTTGGTTGCCATATTCAATGATGATTCAATATTGTGATAAGGTTCCAAATACCACTGTTGATTTAAATTGTCAGAATCCTTGCGCTTGTAAAGTAGAACTTGAGCACCGCCCTTGTCACTATCGCCCTATTAAATAAAACACACATACGCATGGGTTAATCATTTGCTAGACCGTTTCTCCCAGCCTCTTTTGGTTTGGTCTGGTGGTTTTTACCTTGATATCAAACACCATGCTTGGGTATTCTTGAGAACAAAGGAATCCTTGATCAAAAATCCACTATAAATCAAACGATCACAAAAAAAAAAAATCATTGGTAAGTTAAAATCGCACTAATGAGTCCTTCCCCTCCTCCCATCGTAGTCGCGTTTTGTTGTTGTCTGATATTTACAAATTGAGATTGGTTCTTGTCCTTGCGTTTGTTTTGTACGATGGCCTTATCCTTTTTGAATGCACCTAAATATAAATAAAGCAAGGGAATGAGAATCAAGTCCAACTAATTATTGATACTAGCCGCCACGTTGCTCAATTTTTCTTCTTACTTGAACGAATATCCAAAACTATAATAATGATTATATACATGTTAGTGATGCGTTTATCTTTTGTATCATCCCACCCCTTTCATTTTCATCTTACCATGTCCAGATTTCTTGTTTACCAAACGACCACCGTCATAGGACCAAAGCCTATAGGATAAAATGGAAGAGTACGCCATAAAAAAACATTAGCAAACCAATCGTCCTTCTCATCTTGACAATTCATTCCCGTCCTCCTCTACTAGTTCACTTACTGGTTGTCACTATCTTCAAACTTTTGAGGCCATACAATGATATTAGCGTCTTCCTATTGATGATGTATAGACATGAATCAAACAAAAATAATAATTTAGTCAGCGTGATGATTGAAAAACAGTAAAACAAGGATCACTTACTTTGGTTTGACCATCGTATACGTCCAGGGCAAAGCCATTTTTACGAGACAAGATATAAAAGAGACCTTGAGGAAACATGATTGATAAAAAAAATTTATTAGAAAGTGAGGGAAAGAGGAAAAAAGGTAGGGGATAAAAACGAAGACCGAGAAAGTTGATGAAATTTTCAAACCCAGGTTACACGCTATAATCAAGGTTGAGAAACTAAAAAGCGAAAAAGATATACAATGTGTAATTTTTGGAAGCAGGCAAGCTCCGACGATGTTGAAAAAAAAGGAGAGCAATTTTTTTTGTTCTCTCACCACACCTTGTTATACTTTCCATGATACCAGAAAACTTGTTGCTGTTTCGCTTGGATCTCGAGCATAGACCAATTGTGACGCCTTGTTTATTCCTAGGGCTCTTAATTTGGTCCCGTCCCGATTATGGTATTGAGAAAAAGTCCTCAATATCTGGTACCGATCAATACCTACTAGTGGTATTGTCTCGCTAAGGTTTTGGTATTGCTAATCCCGCTAACATGGTATTGTTCAATACCAATACTCCTCATTTAGGTATTGTTAAGAGCCCTATTTATTCCTGCGCCATTCCAACTTGTCAGACCTACCACCGATTATTCTCGAATTTCAATGAATATGGAATCTCTACGTAGAAGTACCAGATACTGCTTGAATGCCTACGACCGTTTCTGCTCCTCGCCTATATTAGTGGTTTTTTGTACTAACGGCATCGCCACAACTTCAATCTCAAACAATCTCACTAGTCACTGTCGCTTGCCGTGTTGTCAAACAGTCCCCCTGTTTCACCTTTGCGGACGACTTCATTATGATTACGAACGACACCCTTCAGCCTTTGATTGCCAAAGATGACAAACTACCACCTTTAGCAGCACTTGCCCACTTCATTATTGCAGGCAAGCCCAGTATCATCGACACAGAGCACCATGACGACGAGACGATTCAATCTTTGGACCGCTTGGCAATGGACATCTTCCCCCCTGTGACATCCGAGATGGCGGTGACTTCGAGCCAGCAATTACTGCATTGAACGAGATGGGGCAGCAGTTCAAGAAAATCACCAATGTGATCTCATCGCATCCAAATCGTGCCGTGATATATTCTGAGGATGGTGAAGCCTACTGCGTCAAAATGAAGAGGAAATTCGACGAAGCAATGGACGGCAACCGTGCAGTAACACCCATGGACGAACCTGAAGTGCCTAACCGCAATCCGACCAACGAACACAACTCACAACGAGATCAGCTCATCCAATTCGTAGATGGATTTAAGACAGCCTCGAACGGACGCCGTATGAACTGGCATGATTGCTGGATGGACGGACGAAGACGGCCATGGTATCATTATGCATTACACCAACCATGAGGTCATGAAGACGGCGTATCATGGAGCTAAGCAGCAACACTCTTTACCCTCCCCCTTTGAGCTTATATCCTTTTATCTTCACACATATATCCCATCATTTTTTTTTTTCATTAGTCAATAGATGAAGTAGTTTAGTTATTTCCTCACGGTTGTATATACAGTTAAATAAAATAGTTCAATCTTCAAAGACTGATGTTGTATTATTAAATGGAATAGGACTTGTTATCAAGTATTGTGAAACTTTTGGATGATTCTTTATTTGTATTCAAATGTATTGTCTTATTTATACTGATGTGATAGTATGTGGGCATGTAAAAATAGGGGTGATGAATATGATAGGAATTTGTGTAGTGGGTGATTTGGGGTCTGAACTACGTATTCTGGAATGATCATGCTCACGGAACATGTTCCGTGAGTATGTTTCGTATATATATAAAAAAGGAGACATATTTTACATAAAAGGTCAATTTTTATTCAGTATAAAAATAATTACAAAAATAATAAAAGAATAGGTAGGTAAATAAATACTATGTAGAATAAGAATATTTGATAGTAGGAAATAGTAGTTAATATAAAAATATAAAAATATAAAACTATAATCTATAAAGACAAGACCAATAAAACGATCACTGAAAGTGTAGTGACACCATGTGCGAGTATTTTCGAGCTGGAAGACACGGTTACAGAGGAAGAAGCGCCATTGATGGCAGAGTTGATGATGTCTGTGTCCAAGTAAGCCAATCCGGAGAGCTGATAAGACGAGGAGGAAGAATTACCATTACCATTTCCATTGAATGTCACCAATAACATTGTGTTGGTACGAGCATCCACCCCAAGCTTATCACCCCAGCCCCACACATTCGCATCATTCGCACGACTAACTTGAGCAGGATCCATCAGATTCGTCCAGGTAGATGTGCTGACGCCGGCCATATTGGTGATGTAGACTGAAGGTTGATATTCCAATCGTCCTTCCGAGTAATTGCCGACCGACGCACCATATGTGATGTTGGTTTTCGTTTGTTGTGCAATGTTGGTAGGCGTGGTCACATTGACATCCATCACTGTGTTTGTAAATGGCATGGTGGTAAGCACTTGCGCCAAGGCCACTCGTAGATGACTTGCACCTTGCGCAACGCCAGGGAAGTTTTGCAGTTGGACATCGTATTGCAGTGAGTTGGGTTGAAGTGGAATCGATGCCGTGCCGTTCAATTGGAGATTTGTTGCTCGTAATGTCATGCTGATACCAAAGGTGGGTTGATTCGCCGCTGCGGGATTGGATGGAGCGGTATTGTTGTAGGTGATGTTGGCTGCTGTCACTGTTTCCAAATACGTTTGCTGCGTGTTGGTCGGCACAGTTCGGTTGTTCAAGACCATGGGTTGCCAATTGACCTTTTGTAAAGAAGTAATCGAAAGGATAGGTTCTTGCGCATCGTAGAAGCCATTGTTGTTGACATCGTCGTATTCCACTACATGTGCCATCGTGAGTCGATAAATGAAATCAGCAGGGTGGGCGTTCAAGTCGGAAGAGGCAAAATAGCCCATGTCAATCGTCGCAAATTGGTCGCTGCGTGCTGTAGCGTTGATCGTATAATGGAAGTTATCACTATCACTGGCATAGGCGGTACCGTTGATCAAGACATTGGTAGATCCAGTTCCTTGTGACGACATCTCCGGGGCATAGTAGGCACCTTGATTGTTGTAGCGGTGATAAGCTGCATAGGAGCCCATAAACATGAATCCAGGGAAAACAAAGAAGTAGGGGAAGCCTGGGCGATAAGTACCATAGTATCCACTGTATCTTCCAGTTCCATATGCCCCGTTATAGGTTGGGTTGTAGTTGTTGAAGGTTTCTATATAAAAAAATACAAAGAAAAGAGGGTCTGGTTAAACACCGTCGTTTGGCTCTTTCATTGGCAACTTACGTTTTGATGTGGAAGCACTATAACTAGGTGGGCTTCTAAATGACCCACTGCCTCCTCCTGCCGCTATTCCACCACCAGAACTTCGTCCACCACCAGAGGTCGAACTGCCAGGGCCTCGACCGCTGCCAGACCCACTGTTGCCAGACCCTCGGCCGCCACCTGATCCACTGCTGCCACCTGATCCACCCCGTCCACCAGATGAACCACCTCCGCCGCCTCCGCCTCGTCCTCCACCGCCTCCGCCTTTGGCAAACGCAGTGGCAATTAAATAGAATAAAAATACAAGCGAAATATATTGAAATCGCATTACTAGGGGGTTATGGAGAAAAAGAGATAAAAGAAAAAAAAAATATAGAAAAGTGAGAACTAAAAAAAAAAAAAGTTTAAAATGAAATCGGCTTTTAAAATTCCAAGCAGGAGGTAAGGAAAAGTGACTTGGGAAGGAGGGGAATGGTATTTCGATCACAGAAAAAAGACTGAGCCCGGAGAAGGATTTAGGCTATAAAAGTAAACACAAAGATCATATCGAATAAAGAATAGGCTGCGCAAAAAAAAAAGAAGTTGGGAATAACGATACCGAGCCCCCTTCCCCCTCACGTCATGATTTATTCCTCTATAGAAACTTCCACTAGGCCTTTAAAGTATATGTACTACTATTTTCTAAGAAAAATCAGACTGAGATCATGTGCTACTGACAATCCACGGTGTAAAAATACTAGCTGCGCGCCAAAGTCGGGCGTTTTCTCAGGGTAAAAAAGTGTTTCTTGATTTCTCTCTATACATATAAACCTTTTTCTCCGGCTATGGGGTCGGGTAATCTAAAGCCCGTTGGTATTTGAGAAATAGGGTTTCGCCTTCGAAATCAAAAAAAGTTACTGCTCCATCATGAGATGAGCACCGCGCTTTCCTTTAGTAATTTTTTCTTTAGGGGTACGGTCTTTTCCATTTTGAAAAATATAATCAAGTCAAATACATTATTTCCATGGTTAGTTTCCGCATTATTTTGAAATCGATGTCGCAATAAAATACCATATAAATGCAAAATGGGTACTAGAGGGAACGGATATATAGAGGTACCTGTCGATTCTATCGAAAATGATGTAAAAGATGTTGTCGATTTGATTTATGTATATATTTGCAAACCATGACAAAAAACAAATGCAAAAACAAAAGTGGACGTAATAAAATATAAGAATCAAAGGATTTTATTGAGAATGCAAATAAAAATAAAAAGGGTATGATATCGGTTCAGTGTATACTAAATATAAAGACTAATTCAAATATACATCATACATTGAGGCCATTCATTGCAAGAAGTCCTAACAAAAAAAGTCAGTTACGCATAGATAAATTATCAACGGAGACTTACCAATCCAAATCATATATATCGAACTGAAATATATATTTATATATTTATTCTAATTAACGACACTCTGCGCTCCACTGGAGCTTTAGGAAATCCAGAGATTTATGGTACTTTATGTTGTTTGCTGGTTATGAGGGGTGGGATTAGGTGTAGAGGCATGGCAGTGATTTTTTTTGGGTGGGGGAGTCTAATGTTTTGTTGATATAGAATTTAGCACCAAGGGGGGGGAGAGAGCGGTTTTTCAAATGCCAGGCTCCCATTTTCTTTTTAAAAGAAAAAAGCGCAATGCTTTTTTCTTTCTTTTCTTCCCGTTAAATATTTATAGAATGAGCTTTCCTTCAGGATGGTTCTTTATCGAATCCAAGTGCGAGCATAAAATGGTGCTTGATGTACCTTTTGACTCTGCAAAGGTAAGCAACTCCCTTCCCTTATAGATTCAATACTAACTATACCTGCGTTTGCGTTTTTGCTTTCTCTCTCTGTGACTCATCAAAGCAAGTAGCAAAGATCGTTGTGATGCCCAAGAAGGACAACTGTGCGACCCAATTATGGAGATATGAAGCAGGCTATATTATCAATAAAAATTCGCAGCTAGGTAAGATGGCGAACGGATACATAAGACTGGATATAGCACTCACCTTTCCCCCTTTTTCTCTGTGTATGGCAGTCTTGGATGTGCAAGGAGGTAAGGCAAAAGATAGAAAGGGAAAGTATCTGGAAAATGAAACCATAGTCTCACGGTAAATTGTTTTTTTAGGTGTTTTGGAAAGCGACAAACAATTGATTCAATATAAACGAAAAATGACGGAAGACGCACACAATCAACGATGGCATTACCGCGAAGACGGATTAATATACCCTCAAGTCGACCCTAATCTCGTATTGGATATTCGGGTAAACGGAAGGCAGACCGGGGGCATCAAGTTTTTCGATGACGGTTGATGATTTCATACTGAAGCATTGATATATTTATATTAGGGCAATTGGACAAAACCTGGTACCGTTGTGCTTTTATACGAACGCAAATTTACTGAAAATGAAAATCAGTTGTGGACTTTGGTGCCTGCCGATGGAACTTCTGTTACCACTTCAAATCAAGTCGATGTGTATCAAGATGGTGATACAACTTATTCCAATAGTAATAGTAGTGTTAGTTATGCTTTGTAGATTTTAGATTATTCTGCCATATTAAAGAAAATGAAAATAATAAAGAAAGATTCTTCATACTTGTTGTCAATGATTAGCGCTTGCGGTATATTGTCTGTGGAATTGTGGGATTGTTGTTGAGGTTATCAGAGATACAATGACGTATTTGTTGTACGTGGTTTACTATAGAATGAGACGTTGTTGTTTGGGCTGGCATATATACAGGGTGGAAATACATGAAGTGTCTTCGGACCATAGGTGACTAGTTTGCTCGGTGGTTTAATAATGTTCATGCATGCACAAAAAAAGAAAAGCTTGTAGAAGCTGATGAGTGTCTTATCCACTTCGCAATGCCAATCTGCAATATTCTTGGACTTCATATAGGCAAACAGTATTCTATTTAATGGACAAGATTTACGATAGTGATGATCTTCCTCTAACCTCTTTTTCCAAGCTTATATGATTTCCTCATTCAGTCATTTTCAGTTCCCTTTCTCATTCAACTGGTCAGGAATCCTGGATACTGTGATATTGACTACTATTCGTTTGTGGTAAGACTATTCCGGGGACTATTCCATTAAAAAGCTTAAAACATAGGTACCCTTTCAAACTAAAAATCGGCACGTAATCTTCATATGGTGCAGTACATCAAGAACGTAAAACTAACTGGGTCCCACTGAAAATGCCAAGAATGTTGATTTCACTTGATAATAAAACGCTTAACTTCATAAATATAATAGCAACGGTCAAAAAAAAAAAACAATGATGCGTGTTTTTTTTTTAATAAAGAAAACAGCCTTAGACATTTGAAGTTGATCGGTTAGCCTGCAACGTCGAGGAAGTACGACACCAACACCAACAAAAATAACATTCGAATCCCGCCCACGTGAATAGGTATTTTCCTCCCAATTTTTTTTTTTTCCCAGCCTCCTCCTCTCTTTCTTCAAAATTTTTTCCCTCTGTATTTTTTCTTTACCATTCAACGTCTATGGGGCTATGTTGGACTTAGATTAGTGTCAGGTCTAGTTTAGAAGCGTTTTCAGCTCAGGAATTACAAGGTGCATGGGGAAACCTTTTCATTTTGGATTCAGGATTTTGGACCACCATCAGTTAACTATTGGAATTTCCATTAGCTTAGTTTACTGCTGGTTTGCTATTGCTTGTATCTACATATGAATAAAATATGCCTCTTTTACATGCTTCAATGAAAAATGTCCCATTAGTCTCACTCATGTCGTGCAATAGATCTTTTTTTTTTTTTGATTCTCTTTATTTCACAACCGTGCAATAATATCAGCATGGTAGTTCTATTTTCATGACTGAATCTACCACTCCATCACCTCTTTTAATTACCGCTGACCATTGTTGTGCTTTAATAGAAGATATCCACTTATTCATTGTCATGACTTGTACCGCATATTACATTATCTCCCGTTCATGCAGTTGTCAACTTAGATAAGTGTTGGCCGTTTTTTTGAATCTCACAATAGTCTCCCTCTTGCTACTTTCATTGAATACTTCGTTACAACGGATCTCCCATCTTTAGCTTTAGTATCTACCAATTTGTTTCAATAAAGTATGTCATTTAATAATTATTCTCTGGCACAATATATAATGGATAATGTCGCAATTATAGTTGTTGTATGAGTGTCCTATCGGACACCAGCTTTCTAATACCCATGATAACTACTTTTCTCCCTGAGTCCTAGCGACTGGTTTACGATTCCAGGTCACTTTATATGGAACGTGGCCCTATTTATGATCTTACCTTTCATATTAATCAAACTAGACCTTACTGCTAACATAGCTTTCACTAGAATCGTCATACTGTATACATACATCAAATTATTTTTCTTTTCCATTTTTGCATGTGGTATAATAATAAATAAAAATAAAACCCCAAACCGAAGACAACCCTGCCTCAAGGCCGTCTCCACTCTTTCTGAACTGCACCATATTCATATATAATTAATATAAAGTAGATTTTTATTTTATACAAATAATAATAATAAAAAAGTAAAAAGATATAAGACGATAAGACTACAGAATAATATTTCTACACTATGACATAAAGCTACGTATTCAACTAACTAATAAAGGGGAAGGGAGGAATTGCCATAAAACCCCAAGCAAGCGCCACATCATTACACACATTATTTCCCATTTTCGAGACCATAAGATAATGCAACCTGCTGACATATAATAAATGTCTCAACAACTATAGATCACAATAACACATTTTAATCCGCAGGTGTCGGACTATCTATAATATTATGGGACAGTCAAAGCGTGAGTAAATATAGTTCCTTGTAGAATATCAAATCATATATAAAAAGAAGGCATCGAGTTGACAAGAACATTCAAAAATAGATGAAGGTAACCAGCAATCAGTGCATTGTCATCAAAGGCCAAGGTGTCATGATTTGCCTTCTATTGTAACTTCCTCACCCCTCCTGGCAATAAAAGACAGAAGGATCCGAGAAGCTAATCGCTGATGTTGATCAGAATGTGGAAAGTTCGTTTGCTGCTTGGTGACTGTTGGCCTTTTTTTGTAGTATCAAAATCCCGGAACTGATGCATACAGAAAGAAGAAGAAAAAGAGGGAGGAGACGAACAAAAAAAAAAAAAAAAAAAAAAAAAAAAAAAAAAAACTTGATTTGGCGATCGTGGCGAAATTTTTAATCCCGCACCGGGTACCTTTCTCTTTTTTCTTGATGGACTCGATATTAAAAATATATAGTGTATCATTGTCGTCTTCCCCTTATTCACTCCAGGAAAGTTCGTTTTTCATTTTCTTCATCATCAGTGCTGATCCAGTGTCTTCAGTAATTACACTTGCCAAACAAGTCAAATCACCTTTGATTATATTAAGGTTGACACACAAATCACTATTTCTTATGATCTCATGCATACATATGCAATACATTAAAAGTAATATCATGACAACGATCCAGTACTGAATAGTGTATTGTATAGTATTGTACAGTACAATGTATTGTACTCTCATTGTTAAGGATTTACGATTTTTTTCTATGCCCCTTTATCGTTATTGCTGTTGTTATCATTATCCTGTCTTACTTCCACAGCCTCTTCAAATAAACATCCATCTTTGCAATGAAACTGCTGTGACAACATCTTGAGACTAAAAAAAAAAAGTGGTCCAATCAAAGTTTATGTAGGTTGATGATTTACAGAAGATGGTACCATATGGTCTAGTTTCTCCAGGACATCGGCATTTGAAAAAATAGCCTAAAATTTTCATGCCTGATAAAACGTGCAAATGGGTTACACTTTATCAATATTTTTTCAATTGAAAAAAAGTTTCAATATAATAAAATCGTCAAAAATGAAGGGTACTGTACTTTTTCAAGGTACCTTTTCATTTACATTACAATAAAACATATTTCAATAATTTAATCAATAAATGTTATATGAACTTGGGGATCGTGATTTTATCACAACGGAGCGTATATTGATAAATTATAAGGTGACTGTTATCCCAGATACAATTGCAATCATGGTAATTTTCGGTTCCCATTGCTGTGTCCTTGGAAAATAGGCACAATCCCCGATTAGAGTTGTCAATTTAAAAAGAATAAAAAAAAAAAATCAAGTTACACTAAACTACTTTTTCCTTTCTTGGAACCGACATCCCTTCAAGATATTTAAAGAATGGAAAACGTGCTGTTTTTTGTTTCTCTTTTTTTTTTCCCTCTCTCTTTACATCTTTATCTTGTTTTCTTTCTAACCATCATGAAGTTTACTGCTATCACCACTGTATTTGCTCTTGCTATCTCTACTGTTTTCGCTCAAAACACAACCGCTGCCGCTACCACTGATGGTGGCGTTGCTGTGAATCTTCCTGCCCGAGGTGTAAGTGGAAAAAATTGATAATGATGATGATCTTGTTACTATAATACATTATTTTTTCTCTATAAGTACTCAACATGAAAATGATTTTTTCTTTTTTTTTAAAAAAAAAAAATAGGATGTTTGGAATGCTGGCACCACTCAAACTGTCAAATTCACCATGAGTGACCCTTCTATTTCTACCATTGAAGGTATCGTTTTGATGGGTGGTGACCAAGGTAACTTGCAAACTTACCTTTTGGTCGATACCAATGTCCCTACTAAGGATGGTCAATACTCATGGAGTATCCCCAAGAACATTCAAACCATGCCTTCTTGTAAGTCCTTATCCTTCATCCCTTTTTTTTTTTTTTTTTTGAACATCCGACTGATTACCATTTTCAACCAATAATGACAATGATTATTTTTATTTAGATGCTCTTGTATTCAAGACCAGCAAAGGTAGCAGTTATTCTCCCTACTTCACTATTGTTGGTTTGGCTGCCGGTCAAAGTGGTGCGATGAGTGCTACCTCTATCGATATGAACCATCTTCCTTCTGCTACTTCTGGATCTGGCGCTTCTTCCTCCAATGGTGCTAGCTCTTCTGGATCCGATGCCAAGCCAAGCAATGCTGGTGATCATTTGAAGACTGGTTTCTTTGGTGTGGTCTCTACTGTTGCCGTAGCTGCCGTTCTTGTCCTCTAGATTGTATTCTTCACAAACAGGGTAATTTTTCATTGTCAATGCCCAATTATCTTTCTTCCCTTTCTATCACCCCCCTATTTTTTTTTTTAATATCCATCATTATCATACATCCCCTATTTTCCAGATCAGTCCAAAATAAACATTCTCTAATCTTTGCATTCTTCCAATAAAAAAAAAAATAAACTTTTGGATCATTATCATATATTTGCTATCATACAAAAAGAGTTTTATTAATTTGAAGGGTAATCAATAAACTATCAATACAACCACATTAAAGCTATCACTAATAATCCTATTCCAAAACTAAACAAAAGCCTATGCTATTCTTGTCACCGGAATGATCATGTTTCAAGATTCGTGTCCAAGAGCCAATATAGGAGCAGGTCCATTCACATCCCATTGATCCTCGGACGTGAGCAATCAATTCATGCCCCTTCCTCGTCCTCCTCCTCCTCCCTCCCTTTGACTTGTTTCGTTGTCCAAGCAGTTTCACCTAGAAGTAATATATAGATATAGATATATATATGTATGGAGTCAGCATAAATAAAAATATCATCCCCCCCCCTCCCCCTTGTTTATCATGAAGAGGTTATAGTTACCTTGATAAAGAAATAAAATCAGTCATTCAGGAGCACACATTGTTGTCAGTAAAGCACACACACACACACGTAAATCATCAGGCCCACTAGCATTCATCGCTCCAGGTACAATAGGCACATTGCAAGGGTCCTCCTCCAACACCGTCGAGATCATCATTCATCGGAGAAACCATTGTTGTTCAGCATTGCCGGAATAATGAGCATGAGCATGAGTTCTTGGGGGTGGGGGGTGGGAACATATTACTTGGCGGTAGATCAGTTCCCCTCATCTGAATCCTTACGTACGTCTTTTTCAGGTTTTCCATGGCGTAGCGCATTGTGTTGTTGGATGGGAGGGAGGGAGAGGGGAGGGGTGGATGCTTTGGAAGTCGAGTCAGTTGTCGTCTACAGTCTTATCACAATGATGAGTCCGACTAGAGAGTATATATATGTAAACCATGCCCTTGTTTTTTTTTCCTTTACCTTGGCCATTTTCCGCCTATGCTTTTAATGCCAATGCTTCGACCAATATCGAGTCGCGAGGGTCTAGAAAGAAAGAAAAAAAAAAAGTCACTCCAAAAAAAAAAAAAAAAGAGGGCATCCCTAGAAAAATGATCTGATTTCAATCCCCGCCCTGCTTCCACTCGCCCGCCGATGCATTAATGGGATCGAACTGAAGACTTTCTGTCAGTAGAAAGGATTCAAGTATTCTGAAGGAGATATATTTACAACAATCCACACTGGATATATACACACAAGAATTTTTTTTTTTCAAAAAAAAAACAAGGATAATATTCATAAAGATAGACAAGGCGACGATGGAGTATCATACTTGTTATTTTTTATTTTGATTGGTATGAATGATAATGTAAGACAATAAATCAAAACAAAATGAGATTGATTGTATAATAATAAGTCAAAAAGAGGTAACAATATAAAGATTAAAACAAGAAGACTACTTTCTACAAGTAAAAGATATATAAAGGGAGGTTGTGGTGTGTGTGTGTGTGTGTGTGTATGTGAAAAAAAGGGGAGGGGTAAGACAAAAGAAGAAATAATAGTAGTAAAGAAGAAGAGGAACAAGGATGTGTAGGAAAAAAAGAAAGAAAGAAAGAAACGAAAAAAAGGAGAAGGATTGTGGGGAGAGCAAAACTAAAGCAAGAGACCAGTCAAACCAGCCAACACAGAAGTAACAAGGATACCATAAATAGGAGTTATAGCATTGGCCGCACTACCCGTTTTACTATCAGAAGGAGAACCACTTGCACTCGTTCCATTAGTACTGTTCTTGGAGGATGGTACCGCAGTGTCTTTGTATGCGCAGCTAGAGTCAGTACATAAGCATTGGCCGACAACTAAAACCAAAAAAAAATAAAAATAAAAAAAAAATAATGTGTGAGCATATACAACCTCCCCCTCCTTTGCCAGAGTTTCATACTGCACTTACCAGGGTCCCACCAGATACTGTCGCAATTATCAGGCACAGGCTTACGGTAGTTGGGGTCATTGGATTGTAAAGAGGCAGATGGTACAGGAGTTTCCAACGAAGGCGCCGAACTGGGACAGTTGTAACACGTATGCCAATTGGTGGTGTTGAAGTTGCAGTTTTGTAAAAGCCCACCGGAAGCAACACCGTCCGCCGAGATGGTGATGTTTTCCAGTCCATTACAGATTTCTTTACCCGTGTTGGGGACATTGCATTGCATGTATGGTTGACTGGCGAGTTGACTATTGGGTACAGGGTTTTGCATCTATCATCATTATAAGAAAAACGAAGCGGTGAGCAGGCCAATAAGGTAAGTGTGAGATTTTCTTTTCTCTTCTCTTACCCATTGAAGTAATTGTTGGTTAGTGACAAACCAGACATCAGGTTTGCCAGCAAGAGATTGGATCAGACTCACTACGCCATTCTTGAGCGACGAGGCATCCGGTGTACCAGGGAAGTTTGTAAGATGAGCTATATAGAACAGATGATAGAAATGAGAAATAGAAAAAGGAGAAAGAAAGTCATCTATGATTCACTTACTAGGATGGACATAAATACCAAATGGTTGGCGGTTACCATTGTAATGACGTTGGAAGTTGTTATTTGACCATCCGGTAACATCAGAAACAGAGCCAGCCAAATACACGTCCATCAGTTGAGGGGTGTTGGCATTATCCATAACAGCGTACATAGGTAATTCCCAAACACCAGGTAGCTTCACCTTACCGGCATCGCAAATACCAGTCCAGCAGTCATTCGCCATACCATTGTCCAAAGTATAAGGCCTATCAGTATAAAAGGCGGTTATCAGTAAAGATGGGCAACCAACCCCCCCCTTTTTTTTGCTTTTGTTTTTTTTTTTTTGTTTACCAGAAACAATCATCAACGGTGGCAGTTGAAGAAGTGTCATATTGGAATCCTTGTTGTTGAATGTTGGAAAGAGTTTCGGCAGTATAATTCACTATGTGAATAAATAAACAAATAAAGGATAAAGAAAAAAAGAGGGATCAGGATATCTAAAAATAAAGAGAGCTGATGACTTACAGAAAGGAGCACGGAAACCCTTAATCTTGCCATAAGGAACACCACCATATTCATGAAGCATAGACTTTGCAGCAGCTATTTCTCTATTATTATGATGATGATGATTTTACACATCAGTTAATAAATTGCAGGAAATAAAAAGGTTAGAAAAAGATAATGATCCACGCATGCATAAATTTAACATAAACATCGACCTGTTTTTACTTACTGAGCGGATGGGGATCCAACGTGGGTGAACGTGTGACTAAAAAGAAGTAGAAGAGTGAGTGAGTTCAGCTACTGTGTCTTAACCTTCAATCCCCCCTTATTTTTGATCGATGACTTACTCTGCAATTTCATTTCCATTGGCATACCATTGTTGAACCAGGGAGAAGTCGGTGTATTCCATAGAGACATACCTACAGAAAGAAAGAAAAATATTGAGTGGGTGAGTGTGCAATATGACGATGATATGTAACGTCGATCCTTTTTTTTTCATATGGATCTTTGTTGTTGTTGTCTTACCAGGAACCCTATACAAACAACAACAATAAAGGATCAATTCATCTAATACATATCAAGTAAAAAAATGTGCTACTACAGTTTTTCTATTTACCTTTGCGGGGCACCCATTGGGGTTCCTAAGGAGAAAAAAAGAAAGAAGGAAGGGGGAAGGGAAGGGAGTAACGAAAGAGCAAAAAAAAAAAAAAAGACAAGGGAGGCCGTAGAGTACACGTACATACACATACACACAAAGAGAAAGAGAGAAAGGGTTGTTAGTTCGTTGATATCCATAGCCTTTTTTTGGAGTCCATACTTACTTGACGTTAAGCATATCTTGGGCAGTTTGAAGAAGTTTTGATTGCACTGAATCGTCAAAGGTGATCACGACGAATTGGGGGGTATCTTTCGGTTGGAGGCCACCAGGAGGAGATGTCGAAGCACACAAACAGTTTGGTAACTTGCAGGTATTGGGATCGCAACTATAAGAAGACGCCGCCGTTTGTGTACCACCTGCAGTAGCACCTTCTTGGGCAAGAGCTGGCGCCACTAAGAAAGCGGCTGCTAAAAGGGCAGTGGTAATGGTGAGCACCTTCATTGGATGAATTGAATTGTTGAAAAAAATAAGTAAGAAAAAGAAAGACGAAAAAATAAAAAAAACGGGGAGGAACTCTATTTTATTTATACAGGACATACAGCTACAGGTAATTTTTTTTTTTTTTTTTTTGGAACCTCCTAACCCACCCACTCAAAATAAAAGAAAGAAAAAACCCACTTTTATGGTAATATAATCTTCAAGGAGTCGCCCTATTTTTAAAAACGCTTAGGCACACAATATATACTCTTTCTACTAACTGTTCTATTGTCCCTCCCTATTTCGTCTATTCTCATCTGATATTCTCCCGCCCTGATATACATTGTAATATCATATCCATCTACGTCTCGTGGCGCTCTACCAGTTTACTGTCAATAGATTAGAAGAAACACAATATATATCACAAATATTGATGAATTTTCAAGTATATTTTTCTTTATTGTTCGAATCAATACACAATAACATACATAAATATTGGAAACTAAGTAGTATAAACTAAGCACTATTTCTATATCTACTACTATTACTATACAGTCGTTTGCACCAGGCTTGAATCACCTGGGAACCATAGAAAGATCGAAGTGACCAAAAGACATAGCAAGCATGATGAGCGCCCTATCGTCCAGGAAAAAAAAAAGTTAATAAGGTTACAAACGCGTATTTAACTTTATCGAAACTTACAGGTAACACCAACAAGGTACAACCATCATCAGGATTGGATTCTACTTGATAACAAATAAGGGTAAAAATTAGTTTAGTGCACTTTGTGAGATATTTTCGTCGCGATCCTCGGGATTTACCTTGTTCATAAAATACTGCTTTGAAATTCACACCAATGGATGCATTCACCATCGCATCTCGTTGACTAGCCAAAACGAAAAACGGAGGTAATTGTAATTGTTTTCCTGCCAATTGTTTTTCAACGCGTTGTAATGGCGAATGACGATCGAGAAACGCTTGATCCAATTCGTCCAGCCCAGCTACCTTATGTGTAAAGAAAGCCTTTTTCGATTCATCCCCTTGTATATCCAATGAGCCATTCAAACTAATCACACCACAAACACTTGTATCGATGGATTCGAAACCTACATGTGATAGTCAATCGGAGGATATTAGCTTTCATCGTTTGAATCCCCGCTGACCGCCATTGTTCAAAGGTTTTTTAGTATTACCCGGTTGCCATTCTGGTTCATTTGCAGTAACAGCCGCCATCGCCGCAAGATGTCCACCGGATGAATCGCTAAAAATAAGGAGAAAAAAAAGAAAGAGAGATGAATAGAATCCGTTTTTATTTGTTTGCCTGAGGCTTTTTTCTTTTTTACCCAGAAAGAACCACAAAATCAGGATCACCGCCATAGGAATGAATGGACGTTTTCACCCATCGAAGTGCGCGCTTGACATCATAAAGATGCGCAGGATATGGGTGTTTAGGAGCCAACCGATACGCAATATTCACCACAATCCAATTTTGTTCCGAGAGTAGCATTTTTTCAAAAGGATAACATATTTTGTTCGTGCCTTGTTGCCACCCGCCACCATGGATGTGCACCAGCACAGGTCGTAAAATATGGCTGCTGCCAGCCGTGGGTGGATTGGTAGTATAAACATCGAGCTGTAAACGTTTTTGTTCGTTCAAATCATCAGTGGGCTGGATGGCTTCCATGAGTTCTTCATGAGTTGCATAGGTGACTATATAATATAAAAACAAGAGAGAGTGTGCATGAGTATTTAAACCAGTGGTAACATTGTTTTCATTCAAGATGGACTTACTATCAGGGAAGACGGTAATATTTGGAGGTCGCCATAAAGGGTTCACCAAAATTCGCAAAAGCCACTTGATATTGCTACTATTAGAAAAAGTGTGTGGATTAGGTTTCAATGCTGACTTTTAATTCAAGGGAATTCAATGTCGCACTGTACCTGATATTGATTTGCATGGACGAGTCCAGTTGTTGTAATGCATCCAAGTAAACTTGTTTCTCTTGCACCATCTCCCAAAACAGATAGAGACACACCAATAGATTTGGGATATCTAATACACATAAAGTCACCCATGTAAGCCAATAATCTTGTGACAAAAAAGAAAAAAGTAAGTTTTTGAGTAAATTTCGGCGTCCCACCCGTTTTTTTATAATTACCGAAACCACCCAAAACACCGGTAAGTGCGATAGCAAACACCTTGAGAACAAAAAGTTGAAGAGGCATTTCAGCACGTATTGAGACATGGACTTCGAGCAAGGTGAGGATCGGTCGGCCAAGACGTGAACGATGGTGAAACAAGAGATCAGCTACCTTGTGTGGATAAAACGTGTCAATGTTGAAGAAAACACCGACAAGTGCCCATAAAAAGTAACCATACGACGCCAAGAGTGCCAACATGAGAGATGAGTAAAACGGGATTCACAAAAGAAAAGGTAGATCGTAACAATAATAAAGAATTCAATTATTAAGATAAAAAGAATGTGATAATTCGCTAAAAATAAAAATAAAAAAGTGTATGTATGTGTGGATATGACAAAGCAGGAAGAAAAAGGAAGTGTTCGTGGTCAAAAAAAAAATAACGCTTTAATAATTGACGGAATTTAAAAGATTCGGTGCATGTGATTGGAAATCAAAAATAAAAAGCCTGCAGTAAAAAATTAAAAAAAGCTCCTCTCTCTTTTTTTTTATTTTTTTATTTTTTATTTTCTTCACATTTGCGCCATGTCAGCCACTCCCCCAAATGAGGTTGATGTTCAACCCTCCACTCTTACTACTTCCTCTCCTTCAAAGCCAGAAACTTCAGTAGAAAACACGCCCCCACCGAGCGAACATGGTGACAGCTCTTCAAAACCTATCACAACCACTAACACCGAAACCACTACCACCAACACCGACTCCACCACTACTACTAATGAAACAACGGCACCCACATCTGCAACCGAAAATAACGATGAAAAGTCTGCCAGTACAACACCACATGCCAAGGATGATCACCATGTCCGATGGGCACCTTTGAAAATACCATTGAAACGACGTTTACAAATGGGCGTGTTGCTGTTCTATATCTGTCTTCTTCCCATCTGTTTATCTCTGTTTATGTATTCCCTCTTGATACCATTCCTGTGGCCCTTGGTGATTGCCTATGTGACGTTTGTTTATTTTGACAAGGCTCCCGAGAAAGGCGGTCGTCGGTTTGAATGGACTCGTAAACTACCCATTTGGAAGTACTTTGTTGATTACTACCCCATGTCTTTGGTCAAGGTAAGTCACCAACCATCATAATAATCATTCACACGAGGATCCTAATCATATTCATTTAATTTTTTTTATTATATCATACATATAGGAAGCTGATTTGGATCCTTCGAAAAACTATGTGTTCGGGTACCATCCTCATGGGATTATCAGTATGGGCGCCTTTGGCAGTTTCGCAACGGAAGCCACTGGATTTAGCGACTTGTTTCCTGGTATTAAGCCTTCCTTATTAACATTGGTGTCCAACTTCAAGCTCCCATTTTATCGTGATATTATCATGTCGCTCGGTATTGCTGCTGTATCTCGTCGTTCGTGTGAATACATCTTGTCCTCCGGTCCTGGTCGCTCGATTGTGATTGTCGTGGGTGGTGCTGCCGAATCCCTCACTGCACGACCCGGCATCGCTGACTTGACTCTCAAGAAACGCCTGGGCTTTATCCGTTTGGCCATCTTACATCAAGCCGAACTCGTCCCCACTTTCTCGTTTGGTGAAAACGATATCTTCGAACAACTCGATAATGCCAAAGGATCCACCGTCTGGAAAATTCAAAAACGTATGCAAAATATGCTTGGATTCACAATGCCTCTTTTCCATGCACGTGGGATTTTTAACTGTAAGTACTGGGTTGAGATGAGGGGAGGGGTTTGTTAGTTTTGTAGTAATTAACCTTATCTTTATTTTTTTCATTTCTGTAGATGATGTTGGTATCATTCCCTTCAGACATCCCATTGTTACTGTTGGTAAGTGGTTGTCATGAACGTACAATTGGATAGCAAAAAGAAGATAATAGTTTTACTACGGCTAACGGTTACTTTTTTTTTTTGGATGAACAGTTGGCAAACCTATTGCTGTCCCTGTGCTTGAAGATGGAGCGGAACCTACTCAAGAGCAAATCCTGGAAGTGCAAGCTGCCTATATCGATGAACTGCAAGCCATTTACGATAAATACAAGGATGTTTATGCCAAGGATCGTGTGCAAGAACTTCGGATTGTGGAATAATGGCTAGTCAATAGTTAGTCAGTTTTTTTTTTATATCTTATCTTTATTTAGTTGTTTAGTATTATTCATCATTGTATCCCCCCTTCTAGTTTTATATATTGCCAACTTTGTTTTTCTCTCATCATCGCAACCAATAAAAAATATGCATTCATTGGATGTATCATATCATACCATATATTAGTACATGCTTTTTTTTTATGACATTTGATTATTAGTGTTCTTTTTTGTATGTATGCAATTTTATATTAATTGAACGGTAAGACCACCCATAAATAGATGAATAGAAAACAAGTTCGTAACACAAATTGGTGGAAAAAAATTATTGTAAAAACTAGGCAGAAATAGGGTGAATTTGTAGAGCTTACAAGAAAAGCTAGGCATGAGAATATTGCACCTTTTTTTTTTTCCTTCCCCATCAAAAACGTCAACTCACATTCTCGCCGATACCTATATTCATTGCTTGGTTTTTGATAACCTCCCATATCCCTTCCAAAAGCAATTATCCATATACATACTTCATATACATACTTCATATATCATATGATAGCATGAAATTCTATTTTTTTAAAAAACAGCCCCATCATCCTTTACGGCATTCGTAGCGTAAATTTATTCATACTATATTCATACAGTACATATATAATTGAAAACTTTGAATCTTTTGAAGGCAAAACAAATATTTTTATTCATAAAAAAAACAAATAATTGCTACACTACCATTACCACTACCACTATACTACATATACTTCCCACACAACCACATATAAAAAAAAAAAAAAAAAAAAGAAAACACAGTGTATAACTAAAAAAAAAAAAAGAAGACACATCTATCGTCTTTCCTTCACAAAGAGGACGAGCCAGATAAAAGC
The DNA here is from genome assembly GCA_002105175.1 of Absidia repens. Taxonomy (NCBI): domain Eukaryota; kingdom Fungi; phylum Mucoromycota; class Mucoromycetes; order Mucorales; family Cunninghamellaceae; genus Absidia; species Absidia repens. Next base: position 653,025 of record MCGE01000020.1, read on the forward strand.
AAAGGCAATGAAGAAGAGGAACATGGCTGCCAATCGGATTACATCAGGCCAATAATTTTGAGCATTGAATCCAAATGTGGACAAAATCGTGGCACCCGGTACCTATTAGAGAAATGAAAAGGTTGAATTAGTGTCTCTTCATATCAAAACAAGCAAGAATCCATGTCCTCTCATTTCTTACATCAATATTCAGTCCATAACGTTCTTCTACCAATTGTAAATAAAGCATTTCGTTGACCAATAGCGCTTCAAGAGCATAGTTGAAGAAAGAGAGATGCTGTAACCAGCCAAAAAAGGGAGACATGGAATCTATTATATTGAAATAAAGGTCAGTAAACAAACTATAGTGACCTTTTCCTTTCACTGGATCATCAATAAAAAATAAATAAATCATGATCTACCTTTGTTCAATAAAAGCCCGGCAAACAACATAGAGAAGAGCATCACCATACAACTGAATAAATTGGCCATCGACAAGTTCTTGAATACCACGCCAATAGCAAGACACAAAGCGGCGGCTGTCAAGTTGAATAGCACCAGGACTAGCAAGAATTTGCAAAATTCAGGCACACCTTCGACCAAACCGACCATGTAATACGAGCAAAAACCCATAAAGAAGGGAGGAATAACCCTTAGTGGTATGATATCAAACAGTACCTTGGACAAAAAGTAGGTGGCAGGTGAGTAGTAGCCATTGGCACGTTCACGGATAAATAGAATACGTTCATTAGAGAAGACTTGTAATGACGTCAAACACATAAAGCCCAAAAGCGCTTCGTAGAAAAAGAACAGCCCCATACGGTTCTGGAACCCGGCAATCGTATTGGACACTTGGTAAAATAATCCACCACAAATCACTATCCCGCCCCCACAAAAAAAAAAAAAAAAAAAAAAAGGTGTATCAGTATAAATTTTCCTTGCCTCTTTTCATCATCTGTAAAAAATAAACATACGAGCCAAGATCACAGCAATAGCATAATGAGTAAACATCAACATGGGATTACGATAAAGATTCTTGAAGGTTCGGTCGGCCAAAATACAGAACTGTGTCCACCAGCCAGGTCGTTCATGGGTCACGATGGGGATATGTGTCGCATCCAGTCCACTTCGTTCGGCTTCTTCGGGAGTGCCTGACGCCGCCGCCACAAATCGTTCGATCTGATCACGCACCGTCGCCGCTACCGCACTGTGTTGATAAGCATCCACCAATCGTCGTACATGCACCGACACGCCATTCTTATCCACTTGATGCAACGACGAAGAATTGCCTTGTTGATCGCCACTATCATCCACTACCACTACATTGACACCGTTTCCACGCGTTTTGTTGTTGTTGCCACGTTGCCTTGCCCCCAATTCAGACGCCCATTGTTCGCTTGTATTTTCCAAATCATCTTGATACCCGGTGGTACCAGGGTTAGTGATTGCGCGGTTGTTGCTGTTGTTGTTGTTTCCATAGAGCTGTTGTTGTTGCGGTGTATCCAAGAAATCGTCGCCGCTACCACTAGTGGTTGTAGGTTCCACAGGTTGCATAGTCAAATCCACCAAAAAGTCAGCGATATTGAATCCAGGAGGGCAAGGGTAGCCGATCGTGCGGAAGTAAGATTGGGCACGTGCTTGTGGACCAGAATAGATCACACGGCCCTTGGCAAGTAAAACAAGTTGATCAAATAAGGTCACAATGTTGGAGCGAGGTTGATGAATGGTGAAAACGATGGTACGGTTGTATTCCCTGGCCAGTGTCACAAGGCATTCGACTACATTGTAGGCATTGTAAGCATCCAGGCCACTGGTTGGTTCGTCCAAAAACAGAATTGACGGGGACGTCACCAATTCACACGCAATAGCAACACGACGCCGTTCACCACCACTGATGGACCGATGTCCCGCATGGCCGATCTTGGAATCCTTGATTGTATCAATCCCCAATTCTTGCATGACTTCAGTCACTCGGAATTTCTTGGCGGCAACACTCATCGAGCGAGGGAGACGGAGTAGGGCAGAATAAAGAATGGTTTCATACACCGTCAACGTCGAGATCATGGTATCTTCTTGATCCACATAGCCAATCAGTTGCTTGTATTGTCGAGGCGATAATTGATGTCCATTCACAAGCACTTGCCCAGACACAGTGCCAGATTTTGTTCGGTTGGCCAAGATATCCAATAACGTTGTTTTGCCTGCACCCGAAGGGCCCATGATCGCCATCACCTCACCCGAACGTACCATACCAGTTGTGTTTTCGAGAATATCATGGTCGTTGACGTTGTAAGAGATGCCTTCAAAGATCAAACTTGTGGGTGTGTGTTCCGACATGAGCTTGCCCGCTTCATCGTCCGCGAGCTGTATATATTGGCCGCTTGACGATTTCTTGGCGAAATAGGTGACAATGAAGGTGACAATGATCAAAAAGACAGCTACACCAGCAATGCCACTGACAATCATGATCCAGTTGGTAGGTCTTTCAGGGCGCTAAATATATACAAAAAAAATTAGTATGATGATGGTAGCGAGAAAGGATGTGGGGGTTCTCTCTATTTTATGAAGTTTACTTACGTCAAATCCAGGCACCATAGTATAGTGTAGACATTCACCAGAATTACATCCCAAAAAGATGGATTCATCACCAAAGATAGCAGAAATCAGATCATCCATAGCTGGTTCGGAGAATGAGCATTGAGGTCCAACACAATTGAAGCTAGCGGGTCCTTGGATTTCATATTTAAGCATGTCCGTCAGATCTACAGAAAAGATATACATATATTGAGCAAGCCGATGACTTCCATGTTTAAACAATTGAATATCGCATTTCTTTTAACTTACCAACAGAGCCGTCCTTTCCGCAAAGAAATTCATCCTTGATGCATCGGCAGCTGATGTTCTTACAGTTGTATTTGGTAGAGTTTCGATCATAATCATGCACTAGTAAGATCATCAAAAGCAAAAATACATAAATAACCCCTCTTCTCACTATTTTTATTACTATACATCGATTTATTTATTTTTTACCTTGATCAAATTCACAAGTATCCAGATGGCAATAGAAGGATTCCACTTGGTCCACCCAAACTATCATGGTAATCACGTCCCCGAAAGAGTATTAGACGTATATCATAACATTCTTGCTCTTTCTCCCTCTCTATTTTCACTTACATTGAAAATCGCAGGTTTCGTCACGTCGATCACAAGTAAAAGTAACTTGAGGAATTTGATCTTTCAAGGTTTCAATAATCTTCCTGTCTGTAAAGTAAAAAGGATAAGTGATCTATTTCCATAGTGAAATGATGAAATACTTACTTGTTACGTTGCACATTTGATGGTTTTCGAACACAGTCAGCCCACCACGATAACAGGTACCATTTTGCCCAGTTGGCACCAAAGGATCACACACAGAGTCTTGCGTACAAACTATTCACAAAAGGCAATAAAAATAGGTGAATGGCGGCACTTCACCAAAACAGTTTCACATCCCTTGACGCCTCCCCCTTCTTTTTTTTTTTTTTTTGGAAAACAAAAAGACGCTTTACCATTGCAGTTGATGCCTTCCCAACCATCTGGACAATCACACGTCGTTCCGTTTTGTCGGGGGTATCTGTTTCTACCGTCGCCAAGACCACCACACACTACACACACACACACACACACAAGAAGAAAAGGCATGAGTCGACGTGAATAAAACGTGTATTTCACAAGTATTCTCCAACTTTACTTACAAGGCTGTTTACAGTCGTCACCACCAAAACCCGGAGGACAGTTGCATTTTCCATTATAATCGCTACAGTTGGCAAAATGGAGACATTCAAAACCAGGAAGCATACAGTTGAAGCAAGCAGGGCATTCAGGACACTTGTCCTTGTCACCGCCACCGCCACCACCAATGGCTGACGTCATGAGATATGGAGAAGAGGAAGACAAACTCGGTGTGAATGGAATCGATAAGTCAAGGTCATCGGTATGACGATGTTGTTGTTGCTGAGCGGAAGAAGGAGGAGAGTTTTCAGCATCAGCGGATATATTTGGGCACCAATAAATAAGACATAATAATAATATTAGAAATATATAGTGAGAATGCATTCTCATATCTATATATTAAAAGAATAAAAAAAGTATAATGTATAAACCAGGAAGAATAAAAAAAAAAAAAAAGAAGAGTGAGAAAACGAGAAAAAAAAAGGGTTTGGGGCGTTCCAACAGAAAAAATCCGCACCAATGGCGAATTTGAACTTCGGCGTTTAAATCTCATCCCATGATTCGTGAAGGTGAAAGAGATTTGGTGCATGACCAGTCCAAAAGATACCATCCAATTGTTGTCGGTAAATTATTTATCCACTGATAGAGAGACCTACCCATGATGAAAAAAAAAAAAAATTGGAGATAGTGTAAAATGGTATTAATGATAAATAAATTGCTGAACTTTATTGAAAAAGGTTAAAAAAAAAAAAGAAGAATAGAAATAGACTGGGGAGTAAAAAATTGTGCGATGGTTGAGGGAACATGGAAGAAGGTGATGGGGAAGAGTAAAAGAAAAGCGTGTGCGGTGGGAGTGTGCATAGCAATTCCCTAAAAAGAAACAGAGCTGGGATAAAGTAATCTAAGGTAAATAAGGCACAAATAAGACAAGCCAATATATGTTGAAAAAATATGAAGCATGATACATAAAGAAGTATGTTTATTATTGCAGAATGAATAAGATGTATGGGATAAGTGTATATGTACAAAGGGTGTCTAGTATCAGGGATAGTATCAGATAATGGAGTGGATATTGGGGGGGGGGAGTAAAGTAGGCAAATCTATACATGTTGGAGGACGTTTGTTGTTGTGATGGGTGAGAGAGTAGTGTGGGGGGAAATAAATGATTGTAGAAGTTGCTATTCATCGTTCAAGGGGTGCCTATCCACAATCTTCTTTTGCAAATGATTGTATAAACGACCGTCCGTTAATCTAACAAATCCAAATTCATCAGGATTTCCATCATATTCAATACCGGTTGAAGTTGATTGACTGGAAGAGACAGGAAGATCATTGTTAGCTACTACTTTCCCAAAAAGATCGTAGGGGAGACAAGACAACTTTGGTTCATTTCTTGGAGGGGTATACCATGTTGGTCGTTGCCAGGAAAGCTTGCTATTGCCAGGTTTAGGTGGACGAGGTCGATTGAAGGTTTTTCCCATGGATACGCGCCGAGATTCAATGGATTCAATGTTGTCCTTGATCAAGTGAGCATTTGATTCCATCTTTGCCTATGAAAATCGGTAATATTAATACAATAAATCAACGCCCACCCCAAAAAGATAACGTAGTCTTCTTACCACAAACAAGAATAGTACTTGCAACGTGTCCAAAAATGGTCCCATGCTTGAAATTGACATTGGGAAGAGTAGTTTTCCTTGAGGAACAGCGACATAAAGACCGTCACCAGCGAGATGGACAGAGGCGATTTGACCTTGCATACCAGACAATTGTAATACCCATCCTGAGCAATCCACACCTTGCTCATCATCAAGAGCCACACAAACCAATCCATCTAAAACATCTTTTCCTTCTCGGGTCAATTTTCCTAGATCATGAGCGAGTTTGTCATCTTGGCTACTTCTTGCTGATTCGCCGGCACCAACATCGAATTCCTGTTTGTCTTTGCTGTCATACACAAATCGCAAATCGATCTTGAAGCCCGAGACATTGGTGTGTTGAGGATATTGTTGCTTTTTGGATTCACTAGAGGTCCCATTCACACTTTCACCACTAAAAGAAAAAAAGAAAAAAAAATTAATATCCTGTGCTTTTCGGTCGGGGTTTCTTTGCTTACGTTTTCATGCGGATCAAATTGTTGTTGACAAATAAAATTGCATCCAGTAACGGTCCCCAAATTTTCAGCAAAAAGTCGTTTTCAGTGTAAGAAGGCAATAATCCTTTTTCAATTGAAGGCATGTTTGATTCAAGAGAGTCAATGGCGACACGAAGAACACGAAGAATTCGTTTGTTGGTGTTGGAGATGGTTGACTTGGAATTCAGTTTGGTCAGATAAAGTTGAGCGGATTCAAAACCATTGTCGCGTTTGCAGAGGGCGACGATCATGTCCCAAGTGTCTTGAATCAGAGGTGATAAATGGAATTGGTCTGCCTTGTACAGCAACATGAATTCTTTTTGAAGACGTGTCCAATCATCAAGGTCAAATAAAGAAGATTGCCCATCGTCAGTCAAATCAATAAGATCCAGAATAGAGGATAGGCCCGATCTAAAGGAAAAAACAATGTAAGAAGACAAAAAAAAAACCCCCCTCCTTCCCTCAGAAGTATATTTCACATACGTCATGATTTTTCGTTCAGGTGTCGAGATACCCTTATTCGCAATAAATGATTCATGCAGTTCAATGCCCCTTTGTTTGATTGTAGTTCCAGCAGTAGTGTTATCTTTTGTAATAAATGCGTCCCGTTCTCTCTACCGAAAAGAAAAAGAATAGTTCAGAATACTGTTTTGTTTTTTATGCCCTGTTCTTTGGTTTTGGTTTTTGACCAGTAAGACTTACCTTTCCAAGAGAATCCTTTCCTTTGTCTTGAGGCTCGCAAGGTTGGGCGTCACTACGTCCTTCAGTCATTTTCTTGTGATATTCCCTTCCACCATTGACAGTCAATTCCACGGCATTAGAATATCCAATCAATTGAGCAAGTCGTTCATTGTCGCTAATTCTTCTTTTGATAAAAGCTTCATCGAAGGCAACCTTGAATTTGTTTCGTGTAGACTTTCGGGAGATAAACTTGACCACTTCCAAGCAAAATGTAACCAGAGCAACAAACCTGGACCGCTTTTTGGATAGAATATTAAAGGAGTTGATGATCTTTTGCAAAGCCTTGTTGGAGTCTTCCACCGCGCACCCGTGATAAGCAACAAAAGAGTCTGCCAAGGTGCTTGCATTTGTCCATTCTTCGACTTTGAGATCAGCTACTGCACCATCCATTTTCATTGCCAGGCATTCCGTTGACGTGAGACAATATGAACCATGAAGGCCATTGGGTTGCGGTGGATTCATGTTGCATTAAACTGGTGTGTATGGTATGTGTATGTGGTATTGAAATTAGAAAGAAAAGCGGTTATAGACCGCCAACCGCGCTGTTTAAAAACTTGGAACGTGAGTGTGACAGGATATTGTTGTTATTTTTTTGCAAATTCCGACAAATTTCCTTTCTTCTTCCACAAACATCTGCATTTTATCACTGCCGTTAGTTCCGCATGTCATGCTCTCACAGTATGGCACTCGGCTATAGTGATGGATGTGGTCTTTTATTGTAGTAGCTTCATGTCCTAAGCGTCTTGCACTGACACTGCCTGATGTTAACGGATGGCGGTTATCCTTTTTCAAGGGTGTAAATCCTGGACTGATTGCGCTGCTCTTTTCTGTCCAAGCTAAGATATCATCTGCGTAAATCTCAAGGTTACTGCATTTTTGTCACTGCCGTTAGTTCCGCATGTCATGCTCTCACAGTATGGCGCTCGGCTATAGTGATGGATGTGGGCTTTGATTGCAGTAGCTTCACACCCTAAGTATCTTGCACTAACACTGCCTGATATTAACGGATGGCGGTTGTCCTTATTAAGGGCATAAATCCTGGGTTGAAGCGCTTATCATGGAAAGCTTGGGCACGCTTTTGAGTGTATGTAAGTATCCATTGCAATGGCTGATAGTCGCTTGTTTAGTCACTTTTGAAAAATACTTTTCAATAGGTATCCTTTGAACGATGTGGTGACTCATGAATCAAAGCTGAACAGCAACTACTCTTCGGTTACTCTTTATATATTCCTTACAACTTTTATTCAATAAAGCAATGTCTTCCGATTTTTTATTTTATCTTGGCTTTGTTTGGGAATATCCGCCACCCTCCTCCCGCACACAGACACTTACAATCAACAGCTTTTTTTCTTTACATGTTAGCTTAGTTATTTCAGTACTTCTATATCTATATACTCTGCAAACTATTATTCAATAAAACAATATCTTAATCTTATATTTTTATCTTGTCCCCTTTGCAAAGTTCCCCACATACACTCGCCCTTTTTTCTTTGCACAGCATGTACAATAGCTCAGTTATCTCAGTACTACTGTCCCTATATATTCTGGAAACTCTTATTCAATAAAGCAACATCGTATTCTTTTATTTTATTTTGTCTTGTCTTGTCTTCTTTTGCAAAAGGCATTTGATTCCTTTTCAATGAGATGATAATATCGCATCATATATAATCCAATGGTATATCACAAATAGGGAAATGATTGATGATATCTTGTGACAGCGCCGCTTGTATATTGCCCATCTACCATATCTATCATATCACCAGATACCATCTCCTTATGTAGTATATCACTCACGATGTTATGATCTAGTCAGTAACAAAATGCGATCGGATATTCCATGCATATATGTTTTCTGTATTTTATGTAAACTTACAATGGAAGATATTTTATTCAACTACTTGAGACAGGACCATAGATAGCTAGTTAGCTGATGATGGCTGCTGCTGCGACGAAATGGGTGACCAGAACTTGAAACACCGATCGGATCGCACTGGGAGGAAAAAAGATAGAGGATCTCAGCTTGATTGGTCATCGATGACTATATATTTTTTTTCCTTTTCAATTTTTCTTTTTTCTTCTTCACTATTTCTTTCATTTATAATCGTACAAAACTCCCTCCTCTTTAATATCATGGTCGCTTCTACTACCGAACATAAAATTGGAGAAAAGGTCCTTTTTACTGCACCTCCCACCTTGAACCAAGATGAATTTTTAAAGATCAAGGCTTCAACTCAAGAACAGATTGGCTCGACTGGTTCGGTAGCCTTTGAAATCCTTGAAAGAGTTGCCGATGGTAAGTAACGAAAGGATCGCGATCGCCATTGTTTATGATTGGTTGAGTTGTACATACTCACTTCTGTGTTTCCTTCTTATTAGCTCCTCTCAACAACTCAAGCTTCAACAAAATCTACTCCAATTCCTTTTCACCATCCGTATCGATCCACTCTCCTGACATGATCTCCTGCTATTTACGCATATTATCGGCTGGTGGTCAGTTGGAATTATATGAACCCATCTTACTGCAGGATCTCAGCAACACCGTCTCACCCATCAATCGCAAGGAACAAGATGTTGTCTCTATGCTCAAGCTTGCAGGGTTTATCAACGTCCAGGCAACAACCACACCTGTCTCCGACGATTTACTGGTATCCTTCTTTCAATTATGGGGTGGCAATGCTTCTCGTGTGGAACAAGGGGTCACTCGCCTTTCTGGGAAATTCGGTATTGTACATGTGTTGGCTCAAAAACCAAATTACGAAGTGGGGCAAAAATTCAAGTTGAACTTTGGCAAAAAGAAGACAACAACGGAACCAGCAGCACCAGTAGCAGCACCAAAGAAACTTTCAGTATGGACCATCAACAACAACGACGATGACGATGATATGGATCTGGAAGATGATGAAGCATTATTGGATGAAGAAGACAAGATCAAACCTAGCAAGGAATCGCTGGTACGACCGGATGATTGTGAAATGGATGGTGCTGGACGTCGAAAGGCTTGTAAGAATTGTGTGTGTGGCCGTGCCGATGCTGAAAATGCGGGTGTAGTGTCATTGGACTTGACGGATGATATTGCTGATGATGAAGTGATCGAAGTGGATCCTACCCCAAAGAAGGTCGCTGGCTGTGGTAGCTGTGCGCTCGGTGATGCCTTCCGGTGCTCAACCTGTCCTTACTTGGGTATGCCTGCTTTCAATGAAGGTGAAAAGGTGACTCTTGGTGGTATGTTTGGTCAAGATGATATTTAGTTAGTTAGTGTTTCCCCCCCCCCTGCTCCCCATTGATATTTTTACTTTATTTCCCCTCATCCCCCTTATTATATATACATTGAGGATATATCTCTTTTTTTTACATCAGATTTGATTACTTTTAGTAGTCTGTGATTTTACATTTTTAGCCTTTTTTTTTTGGATGTTTATACATTTCACATATGTCATTGGAAATAAAAAAAACCGCGGTATTTGAATTATGTTGGCTTCATTTAGACTTCTTATTGGGTACAAGAAAATATTTTTCATAAATAAGCATGTCTCTCCTTTCTTTTTTGCCTTTTCTTTTCCTTCTTTACACTTCCCTTCCGTTTTATCTTTTCCTTTCTAGAAATTGATAAAATAAAAATGTCATCCATCATTCGATCTCCTTTTTTGAAAAAATCATTACAAGGCTCGTGGCGACCGATCATCTCCCATTCTTGCCTATCGCCAAGGTCCGTCAACAAATTTACTGCTGTGGCTGCTACTGCTGCTGCTTCTCACATGACCTCCCCACGTTATTACTCAAGTCCTCCTCCCCCACCCATGGATTCTGATGCGGCAAACTCCTCTGTACAACGTAAATTCAGTGTCACCTTTGGAACAAAAAAATGGAAGACTTGTATTTACTAACACCCTTTTTCTTAAAAAAAAAAAAAATATGTAGGTCGAAGGAAGGTGACAATTCAAAACCTCAATCGTATGTATAAACATGGGGAACCTATCTCCATGATGACGGCTCAAGACTATCCTTCAGGACTTATGGTAGATCGCTCTGGGATCGATATTTGCCTTGTTGGAGATTCACTTGCCATGGTAGCCTTGGGCTATGATTCCACTAATCCTTTGACGGTGGATGTAAGTATTATATTTGCACGTACTTTCCATCCCATTGATAGTAGACTTGACACACTGACTTTTTTTTTTATGACATATTATTTAGGAAATGTTACATCACAGTCGGGCGGTAGCAAGAGGCAGCAAAGCACCTTTCCTTGTGGCGGATTTGCCTTACGGAAGTTACGAAGTCAGTGCTGAAGAAGCAGTGCGGGCGTCTCTGCGGTTTCTCAAGGAAGGCAACGTGGAAGCAGTCAAATTGGAAGGTGGCAAGGAAATGGCTGACACGATACGTCGCATCACGTCGGTTGGTGTCCCTGTGATGGCACATATTGGATTGACACCACAACGTCAATCTGCCTTGGGCGGGTTCCGAGTCCAGGGGAAGACAGCAAAACAAGCCTTGGGTCTAGTGGAAGATGCGTTGGCCGTACAAGAAGCAGGTGCATTTGCCGTGGTATTGGAAGCGATGCCAGCACAAATCGCAGGCCATATTACACAACAACTCTCGATCCCTACCATTGGTATTGGTGCCGGTGTGATGTGCTCCGGTCAGGTCTTGGTGCTCAACGATGCTTTGGGGCTCTTTGATCGCTTTGTTCCCAAATTCACCAAACAATACGCCAATTTGAATAAAGTCATGACCAATGCCCTTCAACAATATCACATGGATGTCAAGACAAAACAATTCCCGGCATTGGAAAACACTTACCCGATCGATCAGGTCCAGTTGGAAAAATTCTGGAAAGCTGTCAATGAAAAGGACGATAATAAGGTCAAGCAACAAGGACAACAACAACATGTGGATCAAGAAAAACTCGCTAGTGCTCACCATGGCTAGCTTTTTTTTAGAATAGTTAGTTAGTTGAAAAATTATTGTATTATATCTTTTATTTGCCTTGGTTATTATTTCATATTCACTGCATTTGTTTTTATTCCCTTTCTCCCCCACTCCCCTGTTATTGTTTTATTGCTTTTAGACTATTTTTTATACACAAATGAAATAAAAACGCTCTGATGCTCCTTCACTGGAGCATTTTAAAAAACCCAGATGAAGGCCAAAAAAATGTGGTGGGGCTGTTTTTGGGGACAATGGGTGACTATAAATACGGAACATGGGGAGCATGACGGGATGCTACCTCTGGGATACATATGTGAGGGCTGGTGCAGTTGAGCAAGATGGTAAAAAAAAAATTGTGTCTCACGGAAAATGCTGACGATATTTTTTTTTACTTGACAATAAAACCTTGAACCACGCAATATGATAGTAAATGTGAACAGAAACAAATATATTTGGTGGGACTGGTTTTGTTTTGTATTCATTTATATATAAAAGAAAAAGAGCTTTGGCTATTTCAAGTTGGTCGGTTTTGCCTGAAGGGTCGACGAATGGCAACACTAAGGCGTTCACCAAACAGAAAATATTTCAAAACCCGCCCACGTGAATATTTATTTACTCCCAATTATAATTTTTCTCCCTTTTTCTTTTTCTCTTCTTTTATTCTTCACAATCGTGGCCCCATACAGGGTTACGCTGCACTTATATTAGTGTCAGGACTAGTTTAGAAGGGTTTCAGATCAGGGATTACAAGGTGCATGGGGAAACCCTTTCATTTTGGATCTAGGTTTTTGAAACCATCATCAATAGGTTTATTAAAGATTTCATTAGTTTGGATTAGTTTTATTTTGTCCTTCATTAGTATCTACATATGAATAAAACATGTCTCTTTTTACTTTCTTCAAAAAAAAAAATGTTCTTCTGTGTTGTGCAACAGATTGCTTTTTTTTTTTCATTACAGTCATCCCTTTTGATTAGTTTGACCGTTGTTATGCATCAATAAAATATCTCCCCTTACTCTTTCTCAAGTCTAGAGTTGATCAATCTTGAAATCCCTCAATAGTCTCCCTCATGCTTTATCTAATAGATCCTTCCAGTAAATCTCTCGTTAGTGTTTAGTATCTACCAATATGCTTCAATAAAATATGCCTTTTTAACAACCATACTCTGACCCATCATATAATAAACAATGTCGCTGTTGCAGCTGTTTTGTGTGTGTATTATTCCTTCCCCCGTCGCCTGTGACCCGTATTCCTACTCGACCAAAATCATATAAATGAACCTACGTCGTGCTATGCGTGTAGTCATCACTATAGAGTATTTTACGCTTTTTTCTAGCTTGTCTATGACTACTCTCCCCATTCCCAGAGAGTCAAGTTAATATAAGACATACCCATATTCCCATTCTACCGTTTATGTCAATCAAAGCTAGACGTGCCGGCAGTGTAACCACCACTACACTAGACTTACTATATAAATATACCCAGCACCCTACTTTTTTTTTTTTTTTTGGAAAAAATGGAAGTCATACTAGAACGAGTTGAGCTCCAAGAGGTCGCTCTATGAGGATGTAAATTGGTAGATTGTCTAATTCCATCAAAAACAACATTTCAACAACTGATATATCATAGGATGAAAAGATTTTTATTTCAAATGGAAGTATAAACTATAAAATAACAATGTCTAATGAATAATGAATTAAATAAATGCTATTGAAAAAATATAAATAATGTACAGAATGTGAATATAACATAGATGAATAAAAAAATGAGGGGAAGGGGATAGATAATAAAATCTAAAAAAATCGAACACGCTTGTTGCTTGAAGATTTGCGTTGATTGCGAGCCATTTTTCGTTTTGCTGCCAGTTCAGGATTGGTAATTGATTCCACTGCGCGTTGTGCTTTGCGTTCTTCTTTGATGTCTATTGAGTGTTGTCGAATATTTTGATAAATCGCAAAATAGGCTGTTGGACCTGCTTTCTTTTGAATCATTCCCAAGACTTCATTTCCGAGTGTCTTCAAATCATCTATTAAACCAAAAAAAAATCAGTATGGATAGGAGATGCCGCGATATCACTTTTTTTTAAATTTCTTACCGAAGCCTTTTTCCCTACTGACTTGACCATTCACAGTATGGTAAATAGGAGCAATCATAGAGAAAAGGTAGGGGGGTAGTTCTTCAGGCTTCATCACATTGCACATGGCAGCAAACCATTTGAAGATAGACGACCGCTAAAAAAAAAAAAAAAAAAAAAAAAAAAAAAAAAAAAAAAGAATGGCAGTCAGTAACTAAAATTATAATTTTCACTGTATAAAGTAACTTACCAAAATGAGACCTTTGCCTTGATTTTTACCAGCACCTCTTGCAGTATACGAAGCTTTATGGAAGAGCCATAGCAATGATGTGTGCACTTGACTTTGATCCACAGATACGTTTTGCTCCGCCAATAAAGAATTGGATGTAGCGTCGTCCTGAGTGCCATCTTGATCATCATCGTCATCATTTCCAGTGATATCTTCCTCGGCAGGTAAATGATATAGGCATCGTCCGATGAAAAACAGGTTCTTCACCAATTGGTTTGCTTGTTCATCAGAAAGATAGACACCCTTGAGTTGTTCCACAAAACCATAGGCCAACCCGCGAAGTACTTGCCGAGTCAAATAACTATTCCTAGTAGCAACATCTATACCAGCAAAGTAAACACCAAACAATCGTGAGCTAGATGATCGAATCCAAGCATGAGGATGAAGAAGGAGAGATTCCACACCACGCCAGATGGGTATAGTGTCATCAGTGTAAACCAGTTTGGGGAAAGTGGAAGTGACCTTGGCAAATGTGTTCAAACTATAGTAACCAACTTCCCATGGTATGTCCACATCCATTCCATCGTCCTCTAATTCTAGGCTATCTTCATGTTTTTCTTGTTCTTCCAAGGCATCCATCCACTGCTGATGATTAGATTCAATCATTACCGCCAAACGGCCAATTAACTGAGGTGCAAACTAAAAATGAAACCACATACATAAATTGCTCAAGTTAATAAATAGCAGTATTAAATCGAATTATATTTTTCTTACCTTGAAGTTCTTTCCATAAGCATCTATTACCAAACCATACAATTGACAACCAGCACGCTGTAAATTCGCTTGTTCGCTATCCATCCATTTGTCTAGAAGCTTGTACACAGTGTCCATATCGTCATCCATACGTACGAGTAGCGATTTGATCAACTCAGCAGTCATTTCACGGCATTTTGAAGATTCATCGTTGATCAGGCGCATCACTAACGCCAGTAAAAGAGACTGAGAGAATTCGGCAAGAATTTCGTCACCAAACTTGGAGATAATATGATGTAACAGTTCCATGACAGATTCCCGACCAGTTTCATGCACATATTCCAAATTTTTGGTGATAAAAGTCATTTGCTTCTTTAATCGGCCACGACCTTGAGGGTAGTCCATCAAAAACATAAAGTAAAGTGAGCGTGCTTGTTCACGGGTTTCAGGGGCTTGATTGGTAACCAAAATATTTCCCAAAACATCCATAAGATCGTACATTTCCGGTGCCATAAATTTGCGTGAGATAACACCACATACCAAACCAAAGGCTGTACCCTGTCGTGTAGGTTCTTCCAAATCAGGGCGAATTATGTTGATGAGATAAGTGAGCTGATGTTCCGTCAAATTCGCCTTCTTGGATTGAATGCACACAGTCAATAATCGGAAGCATGCTTGAATCATAGGGCTGTTTGTGTTTGGTGAATGCTTCAAAAGCTGGAAAATACGCTTGATGGCCACTGGGATCGAATCATTCACTGATGAGAGTGGTAACTTATAAAGAATATTGAGATTCCGTGCTGCTAGCGTAACATTTGCTGTTTGAGCCGAGTAGAGAATGTTGCCTACAGTCATCAGGATTTTGTCAAGTCGAGTTGCATAATCATCATCCGATAAATCAAACTTGTTCCGTTTTAACGAGGTATGGAGTAAAGACAAGCCAAAGTAAACAAATCGGTGGGAGTTGACATGAAGGTGATCCACAGGTTCTTCAACAATACGCTTCATTTGCACTTCAAAGTTCTTTTCCTTTTGTGTCTTGATGGTCTTGACCTTCTTCTGAGCCTTGTATACATCCACATTTTCGGATATCAAATCGTTCGCAAAATCCAATAATTCAATCGAGTCAAATCCAGGGTTGTGTACGAGGCCATGAGACGTCCGTTTGAGAACATCATCCACCTTGTTCAATATCTTCATGCTTTGAGTGTTCGTCATCACATCCTTGAGGGGAGCCAATAACATTCCAATATTGGAGAATTTGACAAGTTTCGCAAGCAATTCAAAAGCGGCAGGGCTACGTCGACTCTTGGCTTCCTTGGTTTTCCCAGTTATTTCGGCAGTGTCCTTTTCTTGTCCAGTTTTTCCAAAAATATCGCTAATCAACACCTGTACAATATCTTCCATACAGTAGTCCAGATCACCAACATTCATACGAGAAGCCATATCGTTCAACAAAGCGCTGACAGTATACCCAAGTACATGAAGCTCATAACCACGAGCCAGTGCACCACGAAGTTCCTTGATGATGAATTGGAAGTAGGCAGTACCAAGAAATTCGTTGATCTTCAAAAGAGTTTCCCGAGTGACATCGCGGACATCTTGAGCACGACTTCGAATTGTCTGGCACACAATCGTAAGGAGACCAGGTAGATTCAAGCGCAGTGATTTTTCAGGCAGCTGACGGAGCAGTTTGGCAATTCCAAGAGCAACTGGCATTCGAGAGATCACGGATTTTCGACTTTTTGTTTTCGAGATAAAAGCATTCAGTGAAGGGAGTACTTTCGTGATTAAAATATCATGAATTTTTTGAGCTTGTTCTGTTGATACAACTGACGTATTTGTATTCGTCGATACGGTGGTCGGTTCGTTATCGTCGTCGTCGTTGTCATCGTCGTCGTCCTCATTGTCATTGTTGCCATCGTCATTGTCTTGATCCGCGCCATCATTCTTGTCAGATTTTTCTTCATCTTCTTCAATAGATTGGGCACCATCACCAGTAACATCAGTGTCCGCTTCCACTTCTTGATCACCATCAATGTTCATGATTTCCTCGACCGCATTTTCAGAAGGTTCCTTTCCAGACGCAATGGCAGCCGCTTCCGCTTGTTCCTTGGCATTGTTGACAATTTCCCGATGACTGAGATATTCGATAATCACCTTTTGTTTGCCCATAATTTTTGCTTCGGTTTCGTCGCTGATTTCGATATGAGAGATGTCAAAATGGAATGCCTCCAAAACATTGGTTGCTAACCGTACGTATATTTTTTCCATTTCGTCTTGTTGCGAGACCAAAGATAAATAATGTGAGAGTAATCGGTAATAGCGTCCCCAAGGAAGGCAGCCAGCAAGTGATCCAATCGTTTGTGAAGCTTGATGTATAACATTGTGGTCCGTTAATCGATCACTTTCATAGATAAAACCAGATACCAATGGAATAAACACATTGACAATAGCAGGGACCGCCAACACGCCTTGAGCAGCAAATTCAGACAACCGAACCATGGATCGGACACGACGATGAAGTTGGATATGGTAAATATTGTTGAAGAAATTGACTTCTTCATCATTGTCACCGAGCAAGGGCACCATCGACGTAAATATAGGTAGTTCAGGGAATGTCTTGATACCAGCATTCAGTAGCCCAACAAACTCCATACGAATAATTTCAATTCGATTCTTCAGTCCATGTTTGATAGCAGGATACACCACGTGAGTAACATACGACACCAATTTTTCTTGTTCTACGGGGTCTTGTTGTTCTTTGGCTGCGGTAAGGAATCGAGTCGCGCAATGAGTAGCAGTACCTCGGACAGCGATTTCATCGGCATCTTGCATGCTATAAAAGAGCTGATTCAGGATTGGCAGCCACTGGTGATGGTCTAAAGTATTGTATAAATCTTCGCCAATTTTGCTGAGGGCATCAAGCATACGGTCGTAATCAGGTTCGTCGATTCGTTTCCGAGAAAAGGAGTTGAGGTCTTGTAATAAGGCACCCACTTGCACCAAAGCAGGGTTGACATTGACAAAAGATTGGAAGAGCTTGATCAGAATTTGACGGTTTTCACGAGATTGAATAATAGAAAACATGTCGGAGGCCAGTTTGTAATAATTCTGATACACTAGAGACCCACAGTCAAATCCAGGAACAAGAGGCATAAAATTGGACCAAATGGTGAGGATATTGCGCTTTGTAAATTCAGGGATAATTCGACTGGGTTTCTTGAGATTAGGAATAAGCATCTCCAATATTGTTGCAGTATGTGTTCCATCACTGGTGTAAGGGGCAAGGCGAGCGACAATAGCGATTTCTCTAACAGAATAACGTCCACTGTTGAATTTTTTGTCGTCCTTGGATTTTGTGAGTCGATATTTCAAATGATTCAGAAGAGCATCCACATGTTTCACAATAAGATTTTCCTTGAAGTAGTCCAAATCAATGTCCATGCCGTTATCATCTACCACTTTGTCGCCGTCCTTTCCATCACAGTAATCCAGCAAGTTGTCCAGAATATCAAGAATCGTGCTGAGGACTTTCTGGTCGATCTTCTTTTGAGATAAAATGGCGTAAATTTGTGGCAAGAGAGAATCGTCGTAGTTTGTCAAAAAAGTAACATAGGATGATTTTTCGGCCCAGACTGCAAATATCAACAAAAGACTAGATATCTGTTGAGAAGCTTCACCAGGGAAGTTGGCCAATCGTGGAGAGATAAAGGAGCCAAACATAGCAGATATATAAGGTGCAAAGTTGAAGCCACCACGAATTGAGAATATTTCCAACAATCGGCGTAAGGTCACAGAGCGTACTTGTTTTGATCGATTACTGATTCCAGTTTGTGATATGTTGTGTTGCTGCTGATCATTGCTTTCACCTTGCTCATCTTCGGCGTCCTCAATATCCATGTGCGTTTTGTCGTTGTTTTGAGATGAATGAAGGATATACAAAATTACTTTGAGAATACTTGGCATAAATGGTAGCAAATCAGATCCCAATTGCTTGATCATATCCTCTAACACATTCACCAACCCACTTTGTTGTCGCCATGGAATATTGAGAATAATTTCAGAACCTTGATCCACAAATTCAAATGAAGTGACACGTCCTTCGTCATCCAAAGTTTCCCCCGGTACATTCAAGAGAGATTGGAATGGTTCTAAAGCCAGATCAATAAAGGTTTTCATTTCATTTTGCTTGCAACAAGACACCGCACCAAGAATAGCCTTGCGTCGTAATTTTTTCACATGTTTGCTCCCCTTTGATCGACGTTCCACTAAACGGCCAAAGAGAAGACGCATCACGATTGGCATAAGTCCATCACGATGAGCAGGATCAATAAGATTTTGTTCATGGTTTTGAATAAAGGTTGATAATTCGTCCCGGAATTTCGTATCATCCAGCAAATTTCGAAGATTGTCACTGTAAGGTTTGATATTCTTGTCTTTCCATGCAAATAAGGTTTCCAAAGCTGGGGATTGCAATCTGACATCACCTTTCGCGATCAATCGGAGAATCACCACATAAAGGTCTTGAGACTTGTATACTCCACGGATATTGGTAAAACAAGCAAACAAACGTAGCCAAGTAATCATTTTGCTTTTCACGTTTGAGGCAGAGCGAGGAATGAGACCAATCTTGTGTCCTTTTTCGTTGTTTTCAGGCGTGTCATCATCATCCACCAAATCATTGTCAGTCACAGTGTCAAACTCGTCAGTCAAAAACTTGAAAAATACAGGAATCAAATGTCGCGCACGCTGTTCAACAATAGTTGGTGTTTCCATCAATGTTTGAAGTATCATGTTGTAATAATGCCAAAAGTCCATAGGAGGTTTTTCCAATCCACAAATCTACAAAAAAAGGGATGTAAGTAATGGTAATAATTATTTCATCAACAAATTGATATTTAACGGGTTTTAGATTCAATTACCTTGACAAAGAGAAGACTGCCGTTGGTTGCATATTGTTCTCCCATAATAGACATTGCATAATTTTCGACAGCAGTGTATTTGGTGAATGTTGGGCATTCAAAAGATATATTGCCAGTTTTAGTTGCTTGACCATTGGAGATTTTGACAGGCGAGGCACACTTTTCAATCACTGGTGCGGTAAAGCCATCACACACCAAGAGACGTTCATCTTCGAATTTGGCAAGTTCATCAAAGCATAACGTCCAATAAAGTTCCCGATTTGTGTCAGCAAAAGTCTTGAGTATTTTGCGAGCATCCTCCCACAAGGGCTTAAAGTTGATCGTCAGTAAGCCTATTCGAAATCAAAGCCAAATTGTCTCGATGAGTGATATATTCTTCTGATTTCACTTTTTTTATCATTTCTTACCAAATGCCACTAGTGGTACAAAGTCTGCATAAATATCAGGAATGCGTTTTGTGGAGCAAATCAGATTGAGTTTTTGGATGAGGATAAGCTTGTCGCGGAAGTCGTTCATAGATGGTATAATGCTTTCCATATCCACAGCAATATCAACAATTTCACACTTTTCATCATTCCGGTGGTCAGCATCCTTCTTCATCAAAGGTTGATCGAAAAGAGCTAATAGTTTCATTGTGTAGAGACGACATTTGGGTAGATACGATCGAAGGTTTGTTTTCAAAAGGGGGTAGAGTTGTTCCAAGTATTTGAAGTCAAAGTGACCGTCTTTCATTGTGCTATGATTAAGAATAGATGTAAGGTCAGATACATTTACCGATATATATAATCGCTTATTCCTCACTTACCTTGACTGGAGAGTAGCCATATATTCATATATACCCTTGACAATAACTTCATTCTGGCTATGGTCGTTAAGCAACTTGATAATCACATCATGCTTTCCGTAGAGTTTCTCCATATATATGGGCTTCTTCTTCACCAAAGCAACCAATGATTCAATAGAGAGACCAAGTAACGAGACCAAGGCAAAATTTTTGTGAGCCATGATGAAACTAGTGGAGACCACATTGCATTGGGTTGCTTTCGACAAATATCCAGACAAAGATCCAAACAAAGCCAACACAGAGTCAAAGAGTAAATCATCAGATACATCCAAAATGGGTAAAATAGTCAAAATAGAACCCACCACCGCAATTCCAGATGGGGTTTCATCGCCAGTCTATATACAAAAACATACATTAGCCATCAATTATAATCAATCACATACTGGCGTATTACCTTTTCAATGTCGGTGTTGTTCAATAAATCTTGCTCTTCATCCCAATCATACGACTTGTTCATGACATTCAAAAGCTCTTGTACCAAAGACGTATTGTTCCTTGTAGCGGGAAAGCGAAGTAAACCGTCAGCGGTTACAGACGACATCAAGGTACCAGAAGGAACAGAGAGCGAGTTGGAAGAATTGAGTTGCGACAAGAAAAAGATACTTTCCTGCGGGTAGTCTGTAAAATGCTGAGACACATATCGAGTGATGTATGGTAAAGATACTTGAGTAAAATTGGACCATTCTAATTGAGACAGACCGACGAAAAACCCATAGACAACACTGGGTTCGTTGAATGAGATGATGGATTCCAGTATAAGACGTCCCCCGCCGACAACCACATCCAAATTTCCAAAGCATAAAATCCCAGTAACCGTTCGTAAGGTTTCCTTGTACATATCCTTACAGAACACCCGTCGACGAGAAGTGAAAATGAGTTTGGCAATTTCCTGCACACGAGAAATAATTGGTCTAAAGTCTATCATAAAAAAAGGAGAAGGATGAAGGCAGTCAGTATATGATTTGTATACTTCTTTTCTTCTCTTCATATTCAACATACCTTCGATTCGGCTTGCTTTCCGGACAGTAGCCATCATTGATAAAGTAGATATATCAATAAGTAGGTGCTTTTCATTAGGTTCCTTCAGTTCCAGTTGAGTATCGATATCCTTCAAAACTACATTCACGATCGGGCCCATATGTTGTCGATAAGTATGATGAAGTAGCAGTAATGTTGTTTTGTTGAGCAAGATACTGTTATTGTCGGATTCTAAAAAAAAACAAAAAAAAAACCATACATAAGCTATCTCTAATCATATCCACCAGGCGAGATCATTATATTTACTTACCTAGCTCATCGATTGATCCTGGACTATTGCAGACTTGAGAGTATAATTCATGATATATTGATTCGGCACGAGAATGGAGACGATTGTCGACTTGCTATTGTGGATATAAAAAGAAAAAAGAAATAGTATTAGTTAGGATTGCTGACTCGAATATGATATTATATTCATTACCTTCATGCTTTCAAAAAATAACATAGATAAACCTTCGGTGTATTGAAGCGATGGTTCTTCGTGTAAGGCGTCCAGAATGTGTTGCACTAACTTTTTCAAACCTTGGCCACGAACTTTCCTCATCAAAAAGGCGAAGGCTTCAGCGGAGAAATGTCGAATGTAAGGTTTTGTTGTGATATCTTCGCCGAGTAGTTTGGATAACATATCAAAAGTGTCGCATATGTCAGGTAAAATTTGTCGAGAGAGGAATTTGAATAGGTAGGCCATACTGTTGAATAAGCACTGTGGTACAATTAAAAACGAAGACGTTGTTAGCATATACAATAATTCCTTATCGTTGTTTGACACTGTATTTACCTCCAATAGCTTGACATCTTGATGATAAACCAGTGGCAGCATGCACTTGAGTATCCTGGGGTAGTATGGATAGAATTCACCTTCAAGGTCTTTGGCCAGTTTTGTAACAAGACTAAATAGCAAGAAAATAAAGAGGTTAGTGACCAGTTAATATGTTATTAATTATTACTAAAACTTACTCCAATAAACCATCAATAGCCAAACTGTTGCGATCCACCAGATACTTTTCCAAAATATCCACGATCTTGTCCTTATGATGAAGAATAGAGGGCAAAGTCTTGCAGTAAGGTTGGATTTCCCGGCTAAACAAGGTAAATTGTTTTGACAGATTTAGTTCTTTCCAAGATTGTAGAGATTCATTGAAGAATGAGCCGTTTTCGTCAATTTCATCTTCCACCAAGCGGGAGCGACGCACAATATCCACCTTGATACTTTCCACTCGCGAGCTGAATGACCGATACTAGTAAACGAAAGGATTTCAACTAGATTAGATCATTGCTCAATTAAAAAATATTGCTTCTCATACTTACTTTGAATCTATTGGCACCCTGACCTAGATTCAGATCAGAGGCGTCTTTATTGTCTAACATGGTTGATAGAAAATAAAAGGCGTCGTCGTGTGATTACAGATCTGGAAAGAGAAAGAAAAAAAAAAAAAAAAAAAAAAACTGCCATTTTTGCATTCAAGCGTCAGCCACTGCTGCCGAATGCGGAATTTGAAAATAGTCTACATTAAATATATTGCAGGGAAATTAAGGGCGGACGCTTTTGATTTCTTTCACTCTTCTGTCTCTCGCTTTTACATCTTTGTAAATCTCTATTGACATATTCAGAGGTAATGTATAAATATAATGTCCCCAAAACAACATTATCGAACACTTATATACTCACTCCCACTTTTTTCTTATTTTTTGTATTTTCTAAGGCTACTAGACCAGCAATCCTTATACTCACTGGAGAAGCTCATCATCATCACAACGAACGATGCTCTCTCATCAGGACAATAGCGTGGACCATTTGCAAGCCGGTTTGGAAAACTTGCAAGTGGATGGTGACACCGCATACCACCATCAACAGCAACAGCAACAACAACATTACTATATACCAAAAGACGATTCTGATGATGATGAACCCCTTTCTTCGGTAGCTCCTCTTCCTGCTTCTCATTCTACTGGCTATCAAGCTCCTGCCCCTGTTTACAACTCGGCCAATCATTTAGATGTTACAAGACCCCCTCAATACATCAAACCCTCTACTCAAGCGCTGAACATTATTCAGGATCTGCCTGCTGATATCCAAGTTACTCAACTCATGTACAACAACTATACCGACAAAGTATATCTTGAAGGCTATCTTATGAAGATGAACGATTTGACGGTGGATGGATCGTCTTATGGTGATTCTCAGTGGACTAGATGGTATGTTGAACTATGTGGACCTGTGCTGACATTATGGGATGCAGAACCAAAAACTACCGACAGCCATGAGGATCGAGCCGCGTCCCCTGTGATACCACAATACATCAATCTGGCGGATGCTTCAGTGTCTATTGCTGATCAAGATCATGGTGTAATTGCTCTCAATTCTGCGGGCGCAAATCGATTCTTGTTCCAACCTGCCGACTCCTCTCCTGCGGCGCTTTGGTATATGCAATGCGACTATCGTGCTTCGAATGGGCTCGGATTCACCAAATCTATACATTGAAATTTTTTACTCGATACAACAACGAGGTGGTGGCTGCTACCAAAACGGTGCCCAAAATGGAAGGATTTGTGCAAGTTCGATTCACTGGGGCAACTGACTGGCAAAAATACTGGACTGTGGTGTCGGATCGACGTGACGAGAAAACATTCTTTGGCAAGAAAAAGGTGCCTTCGCATGGTCAGCTTCATTTTTATGACAACAAAAAGCAAAAACACCCAAATTTCACTATGGTCAACATTGTGCATGCATACACCTTATATCCTGAATCTCCTCAATTGATTGATATGGCTACCATTCTGAAGGTGGATGGATTCCTATCTACCGGTGAAGAAGGACACAAGGAAACTACTAGCGCTCTTATCATGGTCTCGTCTCGAAAGGAACTGATCCAATGGCTTGTGGCTATATTTGACTCCTTTAAACTCTATGGTCGACCAGGAAAGATGCTTGATGATCCTTTGGACATGAATTCTCTCAACTTTGGCGAGGAAGCTGCAGCAAACCCCCGGGTCTTTTTGGAAGTGGCAGATATTCAACACATCGACATCAATCAGGACACTTACATTGATAATATTCCCGCATTTGCTGGTGTCTTACTCAACAAAATGACTCGTCAGGACGAACCTTTACCTCCTATGGATCAACAACAGCAGCAATGGACTTCTCAAAACAATGGTGATGCCAGACGGAGTCTACCTATGGAGCAATCTGCAACCCCCAATGCATCCCAACAAACCCTCAACCGATCTGGAATGATTCCGAGCTCTTCTTCTCGGGGCGGCAAGCTTATTTACGCAAGTGACAGTGAAGATGAAGATGAAAACGAAGATGACACCGATGAGGACAGCGATAGCGATGATGATGATGACAACGCACTCCCAGCTCTCAAGTCTCACAAGAAACAACAGTCGAAAACGACCAAGACAACGGAACAGCAACAAGAAAGCCATACTGACGACGATCGATCAACCATATCCGATGTTTCGGAGTCATCTGCGCCGCATCAATCGCCTACAGTACCTACACGGTCTTCGCGACCACGTCGTCATGTTGCTCGTCCTCAAGCAAGTCTCAGTGGATCTGGATCAGAAAGTGATGATAATCAAGGCAATACCAGCAATGATGAGGATGATTCTGACAATGACCAACACGATCACACCAAAGGCAACCGGGGCGGCGATCAACAACCACCTTTACATATGTCGATGATGGGCAATCAATCTGAACAGTTTTATGATCAGCACCAACAACTGCATCACAATGACGGCGTCATGTATGATCCTGCTACTGGTGTATATTATGATGAAAGACCTGCTGGTATGGAAATGGATGAAGACGGACCCATCATTCCTGAACTTGGATCTCGATTTGCTACTCAAAACAGTTTACTGGACACGTATCGACCGGATCACCCATCTGCAAACGATCAAATGGAATATTCTCGGCAAACTGGACATACATTATTGAGTGTTCCCAACAAACCCCCCGAACCTCGTACTGGCTTGGTTGGTATGATCTCTCAAATCGAAGTGGATAAGAAGGAACAAAAAATGAACAAGGGCAGGATGCTACAAATGGAAAAAGATCGACTTTTGGAACGTGAACGTGAAAGGTATATGTGGGAACAGCGTCAACAAATGATGCCTCAGGTAAACGAAGCCGAAGAAAGAAAGAAAAAGGAGGAGGTGTCTGTTTTGATGACTTACTCTTTTTTTCTCCCCAATAGATGAACATGAATCAAGCAAACATGGGTAGTCAATATGGTATGGGCCAGATGCCAATGATGGGACAAATGCCTATGATGGATCCGCGAATGTCAATGATGCCACCGCAAATGATGGGACAAATGCCTATGATGGGACAAATGCCTATGATGGACCCAAGAATGTCAATGATGCCACCGCCACCAAGCATGATGAATTTATCGAACAATAGTGGGAGTTTAGATCCACGTATGTCAATGATGCCACCAAGTATGATGAATTTGTCAAATAACAGCAGTGGGAATTTGGATCCACGAATGTCAACCATGGACCCTCCTCAGCAACCGTCCACTAGTACCGACACTGCAAGTATGGCTCCTCCTATGATGGACCCTCGTATGTCAATGATGCCCCCAATGATGATGGACCCACGTATGTCAATGATGAATATGCAGATGATGATGGCGATGTATCAGAACAATGGTGCTCTTTGGAATCAACAACAGCAAATGAATCAATTTGGCGGACCTCGGATCCCGGATGATGAAGATGATGAGGATGATGATGTTCCTTTAGGCGGACAACACCAAACTACTACTACACCAAAACATTAGATTAGACTTACCCCCCTCGACCCACCCCGCCATACATACTTATAGTTTACAGGTTTATCTCTTTTGTCTCTTCCTCTTCCCTCCTCCCCCCCCCTTCTACACATTAGCTTTATTTTATTTATTATACTTACCTGTATTGAAAAATATTATTCCCACTTGACTTTTTTAAAAATTATTTAATAAACAAAAAATCAATCATTGATTATTTACATTTGAATGTAGAAATTCGATGCTAATGAAATGGAGCTCTGTTATTGTCTTTTTGTTTATATATAAAGAATTCTTTTTTGAAGGAGATGGTGTATACTGTATGTAGTGGTTACTTGGGCATGCGGGGGGAAGATGGATTGAAAATGATTCAATGTACTGTACTGTACATCGAATGTTGACAGTCAATACCTGAGGGGAAAAATTGGCTGCACTACCGCTGTGGCAGATAATGCATTTTGCTGTAGCAATGTTACCATTTTTTATAATGGCGTGGTATGCTTATGCTGCCAAATGTAAACTATTATGCACAAGCAATACTGACTGTGTCAAAATATTACATTTATACAAGAAGACGCTGCAATAAGGCACTTTTGTATTTAAGTGTGCAATATTTAGAAATATACTCGCGACTAAAAGGTTACAGCCAATCATTCTGATGGTCGTACTCTACATAGTTTTTTTTTTTTTTTTTTTTTTTTTTTGTGCCTGATTCATAATATTTAAAACAGAATGATTCTATTGCTGTTGTGATAAAGCAATAGATCCACAATAGAAGTATTTTTGAGTGCTCAACATTCCACAGAAATTGTTGGATATCATGCTCACTGTAAATCAATTCTTAATACAGAACTTCCCATTCCCAATATATCCCGGCTAGACAAAAGTAAATCAAAGTATCAAAAAAAAAAAATTTATTGATCAAATATTTATATAGAAAAAGACAATAAAAGGACATAGAATAATGAAAGGATATACTATAATACAAAAACAAATTCTATGATCTAAGGTTTTCCTAAACTACTTCTATTACTACAAGCAGATATAAATCACCAGATCTATTCTACACCAGTAAATGCAATCCAATTTTGCCTTGTTTTCATCACCGTGTCATGGAGAGACCAATTTTTTGCTTGCGCCACCAGCGAAGCTATGCATACCATATTGTAATCCAGGGACGTCGGAGAGTTGAGGTCGGTTTCAATCAGCAGTTGATCGTCAGGCACGGCTTGGATCAGCTGTGACAGTTTTTTCCAGCCCAGTCTTGCATTGATGGCGATCGAAAACGAGACATATACCTTGACATGACGCCACTTGAAAAATTGGTCCAAACTTGCAGGCTTTCCACCAAAAGAATGGAGACACACCCGTAGTACTGATGTTGTTGCCGTTGCTGTTGTTACAGTTTTGGATTTCCCTAGTTGTTGATTGATGGATTGTAAAATGGCCATCAAGTGACCTTGGCTTTGCACACAATGGAAACTGACGGCACGATCCAGCTGTAGGGCGAGATCCAATTGAAGACGCAAAATGGTGCACTGATGATCAATGTCGCATACCACGTTGGTTGGTTTGACGCCATGCCATTCGATCGCTCCGCCTGGTAAAAGTCGCGCCGATCGATCCAATCCCACTTCCCCTAATAATGCGTGCGGGTGACGTTTCAGCTGCTGTTCCAAGTGTGGGTACCAGTCGGAAAAGGGAATGGGCGCGGCGAGTTGTGAGATGAGTTGTTGCTTTTCTGTGTCATCGGGCCCATCGAGCACATGTTGATAATGCTCCTGCTGTTGCTGCTGGTGTTTCACCCCTTCTTCATTGGCTTGAGGATCGCCTTCTTGCGGTGGTGCCAACCGATACACATACCAAGGATGAATCCCAAAACAAGGGACACACCGAGAATGAGAATCCACATCTGTCGTTGAGTCATTATTGTTGTTGTCGCTGCTGCTACTGTTGGATGATGCTGCTACCATTTCAACCGTTTCCCAGTCATCTTGGCGCACCCCCATCAATGTAATATGCCCCGTTCGTAGTTGTTGTATTTCGTCCAGCCGTTGTTTATCATCATGAGCATGGCAGTGAGCATCGCAAAGAAATGGGTACCATTCTTCCTTGAAATCGCCAATAGGTGTATCGTCAGTGAGAGGATCTATGGAGACTGTTGGAGATTCACCGCACATGTTTTTCTGTGGAAGAAGAAAAAAAAAAATCCTTTGAGCGTCTTTTAATCCCCGGTCGTTGCCAAATTCAAAAATGAAATCTGGAGCAAGGTTTGGAACGCTGCCACTTTGCGTTCCCAAATTCAAATAAATAAAAAAAAAAGAAAAGATTTTATCACATGTCCAAAAAAAAAAAAAACTGATTGACGTACCGTATAATCGATCGATTCTCCACATAGTATTGATACATTTGTTTGGTGCATGATTGATATATTTGCTTTATAAGAATATGGAAAAAAGTGGTACTTAATATGATTATTCTAATGTGTGTTGCCATTTCATATCTAGCAAACCAGTGGCCTTCTGGTATTTTGTGTTGTTTTTTGTTTTGTTTTTACATTGAAATGAAAAGGGTTATCGAGCTGCAATTCAGCGGGACGCGAAGAAAGGTTGAAATCCCGCCCACGTGAATATTTATTTATTTTACCCCCAATTTTTTTTTTTACCCCGCCTGCCCTCTCTCTTTCTTTCTTTTCTTTTTTTTTTCTTCACCATTCAACTTCAACAGGGTCATAATGGACTTAGATTAGTGTCAGGACTAGTTTAGAAGGGTTTTCAGCTCAGGGATTACAACATGCATGGGGAAGCCCTTTCATTTTGGATTCAGGATTTAGGGCCCACAATTAGCTGACTTTTTTTGGAGGGTCTTCATTAGCTTAGTTTACTGTTAGTTTGCCCATAGTTTGTCTCTATATCAGAATAAAATATATCTCGTTTATTATTCATTTGTTTCAATGAAAAAATGTCCCATTAGTCTCTCTCATTTCTTTTATTGTATTTGTAAAATATAACAGATCCTAGTTTACACGTTGCTGAAAGATCCCTCTCATGCATTACACATGTACATCCTTTTTTAATGTAACCGTTTTTTTCTCTTTTCCCATTCCCTATACAATTGCGCCCTTGTTTAAAAAAATTCCATGCTTTTAGTTTAGTGTTTGACCGTTACATATGTTTCAATAAAATATACCTTTTCTTTACCATACTCTGACTCACTAGATAATAATCAAAATACTATTGTGACCATTTTGTGAATGTCCTATCAAACACTTTCTTTCTACTTTCCTCACCCACCTATTATTGAATATTTTTTCCCCATTCAGAGTGCCACCAACTGGTTGACTCCATTTAACTTCCATTAATAATACTAATGAATTTAGCCTGCGTTGTGAGTGTAGCCCAACAATAGTTCTTTTTTTTCGGCTTACCTTGTTTGATTACTTTTTTTCTCCCCCCCCCTGGAGTCCCCAGAAAATTGGTCTGCTGTTCTAGGTCACTTGATGAAATGTGATCCTATTTCGGCTTTATCATTCATATTATTCAATATAGACCATTCACACCAGCGGACTATCCCATAAATTATTATTATGGTCTCCACGAGACTAGTCATACTATATATATATATATTACGTATGGTATAATGAAATGCATAAAAACCCAAGTTTCAACAGAAATGGAACCCCCTTTAACCCCTAACAACCCAGTAAAATGAAGGTATCGAAGGTCCAGAGTAATGGTAGAGCGGTTTATTATTTTTTGATAGAAGTAAATTGATATTATAAATACTAATTATAAGGTACAATAGTATAATGTTCTAAACGATGTGGCAATAATAACCAAACCAAAAAAAAAAAAAAAGGGGGGGGGCACTTGAAAAATCTAAATGAACGATATACCTCTATCAGGTCACATTTTGTTCGAGGATAGACACTGGGTATATTGGATTTTTGGGTCCCCAAAAAAAAAGTCAACTATTGTTTTTGAAATATGAGATGATTTAATAATTACAGAGATGAAAATAGTGGGAAGGGTATGAAAGAAAGCATGATGATTTCTAGATATGTTGAAAAAAAAAAAAAAAGGTCTATCTAGTGACTTGAAGAAGGACGACGAAGAGGGGCGGCGGTTAAAAAAACCAAAGTGGCGATGGAAGCATCATCATCATTGTTGTTGTCTTTATCGCCTTCTTCTTGATCATCATCATCATTATCATCGTAGTTGTTGGATACAATCGCGGGTGTCCAATCCAAAGAAATAGATGAAGTGTGGTACGATGGATGGAGTACAATGGCACCATTAGCCTTGACACGCACAGATGGCTGATCATGAAGCGACCTTGCATTGGGCATCGTTGTGTTGATTTTACGTAATAATTTACATTGTTCTTTGAAATGGTACGATAAGATGTCATGACAATCCATTCGACTCGATTGAAAAAACCGTCGCATGTTTTGAGAAATAAGTAAAAGTGAAAGGGGAAAGCAAAACAAATGAAAATCATCCAAATGTCATTTATATGCTATATATATATATAGATAACCAGTTCAGGCAACCTGCACGTAAAGAAACAAGTTTTTTTTTTTTTAGAGTTGGATTTTATTCTTTTGGTAATCAAGTCTCTGACTGAACGATAATTGAGGCGCTTTTTTTCTTTTTTCTTTTTGGTTAATCTTTCATCCTAGTACTTAGAAAATACATTTTTCAGGAGACTTTTTCGATTAGTTATTTCGGTCTCCTTTTTTTCCTGGGAAAAAAAAAAATGATGTGTGATGATCGCTTGTGACAGACTAGAACATTCAATTATAGAAATGATAGTTTGATATTTTATTTATATGTATATATATAAGTGACAATGATAATAATAATAAGAATAAAGTCATCAACTCATTTGACAGGTCTAAAAATAGACCTTCTTGAAGTAAAAGCAAAAAAAAAGGACATATTCTAACTCCGATGGTGTGAGCGCCATCGATCTATCTATACACAGGTTTTTTTTTTTTTTTTTTTTGAGCTTGTTTACTGTGGTTGAGGCTGTTTTGGTATGAAAGCAGGTGAATGATGATGATTGTTAAGGGTCGAGTGCGGATGATCGTCATCATCATTTTGTTGTAGTAAAGGGGGTAAAAATAAAGAGTTGTTGGAGGGCGAGAATGGCTGCTGCTGGGCTGACGAACAGGAAATGGAAGAATCAGAAATGGCAGGCGATCTTTGTTGGTGAAGATCATTTAAAAATAAATCCAAGTCATTTTTCAATAGGTGGCAATGAGGATGCTGTAATGTATGTGCAGCGCAATTTTTGATATTTTTTTCTAATTGGATCAATTTGCCATGTTCCAGTTCCAATTCCCTATTGCCTTTTGTAATTGGAGCAACTTGTCATGCTGCATTTGTTTTTCTCGTTTTTGTTGCTGCTGGCTGCTGCTGCTGCTGCTGCTGTTGATGATGTTTTTTCATTTGCTGTTGCTGCCGTGCTTGCCACTTTTTTTTGCGGTTAGCGATCATTTTGGGCGTATTTTTTCTTTCTTCCTCCTTGCGATGATCTCCTCTATTGTGGGAACACCAACAAAAAAAAAAAAAAAAAAAAAAAAAAGAAGAGTTTATTTCATGCACAGCTGAGTCTCTCATTCTCATTTCTTTTTATTAAAAAAAAAGAAAGAAAGTATGATCCACAAAGGTCGATCATATGACCAATACTTACATCCATCTGACATGATTCTTGGATACTTTTTCAATTAAATGGATCCTTCCAAAACATTTATGATATCGTAGATGCGCCGTTTTTGGACATTTAAAAAGATAGCCGCCTGCTTCAAATCAATATCACCTGGAGTTGAAAGAATCAGATTGATAAACCTTTTGGTTAATAAACTAAGTGATGAGTCATACCGACTAGATAATGATGATGATGACGATGATGGTATTGGAGTTGCTGAGGAGTAGGACGAAGAAGGTGAGGGAAGTGAATGCAGTGCGGACGATGATGATGATGATGACGATGATGATGATGGTGATGATGTATTGGGTGAAGGTGAAGGTGGTTGTTGTTGATGATGGTGCTCACTAGTCTCATCTTCTTCTATGGATGATATCATATTTTGTGGCCCCATATTCAGTTTCGTTTTTTTCTTAAAAGTCATTAAAAAAAAAAAAAGAACAAAACACTAAACACAAAACAACAAAAAGAGACAAATAAAATGTATAACAAAGAAGCGGGAAACACAATTAATCAATAAATCAATCAAAAAAAAAAAAAAAGGGTCAAAACAAAAGAAGAGTAAAACAGAAGAAAAAAGGGTCCTTTTTGTATCAAGTAAACTGCATAGGAGCTGCATCTAAAAGGAGACTTTATTAAGTAGCGTGATTGAAGAAGATGACGTTAAAAAAAGTAAAATAAAATGGGGGGAAGGGAAGTGCTAAACTATTTCAACAATAAAAAAGAGGGGACAAAGGGGGGAGGAGGGAGGGAACAAGGCAAATACACAGGTGGCAGTGGAGTGCATGGCATTCACCAATAAAATAGTAAATAAAAAAAAAAAGGGAAATGAAATGAATGAATGAAAAAGGGGAGGGGGGGGAGGGCTGCGGGTTGTATGAGGGATCCAAAGAATAAAAAAGAGACCATTAGGGATAAGTCGCATGACCTACCCATCATCCATCCATCCCTTTTTTTCTTATTTCAATCCACCATATTTTGAAATCGTCCAAATCCTTGAATGGCTTCGTATTCGTCTAACGTCAAATCAATCCCTTCTTCTTGTTTCACTGGTGCCAGCGTCGTCTTGTCATGAGTATCACCTTGCATGGGTTCTGCCTTGTTATCCTTGTCGTTCGATTTGTTCAAATACATCCCATCGTTGTTGTTGTTGTCATTATCGTCGTTGTTTGCCGAAGAGGGGAAGGGAGAAGAGGAGGAGGAGCAGGAAGTCGATGAAGACGAGCGTTCCAAGCATTCGATGGGGTTGCATAAATCTTGTACCGATAGTCGCCGAGTGATGGTTTTCTCTGTTGTACCAGGAAGTGTGGGCCAGGTGAGTGCACGTTTCTGAGCCATTGGTTCTTGCTGATGGGAACTATAGCCAAGTGAATGATGATGGTGGTGTAGGAAATAGTTTTCTGGTGGTTCATCAGGAGGGCTACTAAGTACGTCGCCAGCCGCGGCAGGATCATGCGGGCATCATTTCTGTCGTCGTCGTCGTCGTGGTCGCCATTGTCGTCGTCTTGTTGTTTTGGATATAAAGGTCGTAGAACGTATCGATCATCGCCAGTAGCAGAGTGTCGACGATGTTTACCGTTGTAAGGATACGGATGGAATTGAACCTTGGGTGCTGTACGTGGTCGTTTGCGTGATGTATTGTGTGATGATGAATCGGTGGTTGATGTAGATGATGATGAGGACATGGGTGATTCCGAGAGCCGTTGTTGATGATAACTCATATGTTGCTGTGATGATGATGTTGATGATGTTGATCTAGAAGGGATTAATGGGATAGGTGCCTGAATTGATGGAGGAGGATGAGCATGATGATGGTGATGATGGTGAGAAGAATGAGGAGGGGAGGCCAAATCGAGTCATGACCTATCATTGTTTTGGATATGGAAGTGGGCCAACCGTAACCTGAATAGTGATATGGCACTGGTGGAGGTAAAGTGTAGCCTTCGCGACTTGATCGACGCATTTCGGCAACATGGCCCTTTGTTGAGATATAATACTGCGACCACCACCACCAAATTCGCCGCCGTCCTGATGCTGATGAGAAAGTATATGGTAGCCTGAATCACTGTCGCTGTCAACACTGTGGTCTTCGTGGAGTTGGTCTTGATCATCAGAGTCATCGTATTCTAGTTCATCTTCCTCGTCGTTCTCGGCATAGTTCTTCCGTTGCAATTGGCGATGTCGTCGCATTCTGGCTTTGTTGGCTAGTTTTCCATGTTCAGATCCACGTCGTGAAGGAGGAGGTGAAGGAAGTCCGCTGTGGTCATATGGAGAGTCTGCATCCGATAACGAGTTTTCTGAAGATCCTGCTTTTTCCTTTGTCTTGTTGCCGCCACTACCTTTCAATCGTCTTGGTGCTGCACGAGCTTTGTTGTGTGTTTGAGTATGCTGCATCATATTGTCGAATCGACTAAACATCCTGTTGCAACCAGGTACTACGCATTTGAAAGGTTTCTATGATAAGTAAAAGTTAGTTACCTCGTTTATATATATACATATCGACTCTATCTATAAAATAATGCTTACTTCTCCAGTATGCTTTCTAATATTGTTGGCATTCGTTCCAAGAGAAGAAAAGAAGGAGAGAAGAAAAAAGAAATAGGATCTTTCAGTAGTGAACTTCGGTCGGTGTTTGAATCAGCTGTCACGGATTATGTTTTTTTTTTTTTTTTACCGCATATGCCGTGCCAAATGCTCGCTTCGAGTGAACACCATACGACAATCGCCATAACCAGTACACTGAAATAACTTTGGTTTTCCACCACGAGACTTTTTAGCCTCTTGATGATCCTCCATAGAAAAAGAATCATCAATAGGTGATAATGATGACTGCGTATCGGCTACTGGTGCTGGTGCTGCTACTGCTGTTATATCTGATGACTCCATCGTTAGGGAGAAGAGTAGAGGAAGGGAAAAGAAAGTAGAGACGAGGGAGAAGAAGGATGCAACAAAAAAAAAAAAAAAAAAAAAAAAAAAAAAGTTCCGTGTCGATAATAAAAAAAAAAAAGGGCCTTATGCAAGGTACAGAAATAAAAAATTAAAAGGCAATGATTGAATGATTTCAATAGTATGAATATATAAATATAAAGTGTAACCTTCCTTTAATTTTTTTTTGTAAGGTTCCTGTGTGAGATTTTTTTCTTTTCGAACTCGCACCAAATAGAGTGGAATCAAGTGGTGTGTCTATGTATGTATTGAGTGAGAAAAAAAGAAAAAGGGAGAGGGAGAAGAAGAAGAAAAAGGACAATACTTGTTTTTCGGTGAAGGACAGAAAAAAAAATATGCCCGAAACTGTTAGATGTCACACTTCTGCAAAGTATTGTGATGTCGGTTAGTTTTTTCAATATAACATCCGTATGTTTTTGACGAAGACAAGTTAATGTTTCAAGGTACAGAAATGGCCCTGATGATCGGTTGGTCGCTGGGTCTCACTGGCTACCATGAAAAAGTCCGATACACTTTTTACTAGGAACTTTTTTTTTTTGTTGTTGTCGTTGATCCTACTACTTTGGATGAATCTTCGGGAAGTTTTCAGTTCATGATATATATTATATACCTAATTCGGTGATGGAAAAAAAAAAAAAGTTGCTCTTCCGTGTCGATATTAATGGGATTCCCCTCCGTTGATCTGGGAGAACAGGAGGTTTGTTGATCCCTCTTTCCATCGTAATGAAGTACAAGGGATCGACAAATGGAAACTGGGCGGAAGTTTAAAATATTTTTAGTGTGGTGCAGCTTTATTTTTATTTTTAAATTTTCTATTTTTCTATTTGGTTCCTCATCTCTTTTTTCATCTTTTACTGAATTATAAATTATGGCTACTGAATCTGTTATCCTTGTTACCGGTGGCTCTGGTCTTGTTGGTAAGGCTATCCAATGGGTTATTGAAAACGATACCACTGAACGTTTCGGCAAAAAGGCTGGTGAAAAGTGGGTCTTTTTGACATCAAAAGATGGTGATCTCAGTACTTTTTTTTTTTTTCAAGCAACTTTCTATTTGTCATCTGCTTACTCATCTTACTATATATTTTTTCTTTTTTTACCATAGAAACACCAATGATACCAAGGCCATCTTTGAAAAGTACAAGCCTACTCATGTTATCCATTTGGCTGCTATGGTTGGCGTTTATTCAGAACATGAAATACAAGCTTGACTTTTTGCGTGAAAACATGCTCATCAACGACAACGTATTGGAATGCTCCAAGGAAGCTAATGTGAAGAAGGTTGTCTCTTGTTTGTCTACCTGTATCTTCCTGACAAGACCACTTATCCTATTGATGAAACCATGGTTCACAACGGTCTCCTCATGATTCCAACTTTGGTTACGCCTATGGTAAACGTATGATTGATGTCCAAAATCAGTAAGTACCGAAATATATACACTTAATTTTGGCGGGGGGGGGGAACGAAATCACTGATAAGCAGGAGTTTTTCCTTACTTATATGATATTAGTGCTTACAACGAACAATACGGTTGTCACTTCACCTCTGTGATCCCTACCAACGTCTTTGGTCCTCATGACAACTACAACTTGGAAGACTCCCACGTTCTCCCTGGTTTGACTCACAAGTGCTTATTGGCCAAACGTAAGTAATGAAGAGGGGAGGATGATACAATAGTCTTAATAAAATCTCACTATTTTTTTGTGAAATAAAAATAGAAAACAACACTCCTTTCATTGTTGGTGGTACTGGTAAGCCTTTACGTCAATTCATCTACTCTCGCGATTTGGCCAAGCTCTTCATCTGGACCTTGAGAGAATACCAAGAAATTGATCCCATCATTTTGTCAGGTAAGAAGAAGGAAAATGAAAAACAGCAGATTGTGCTGGATTAGTTAGTCTCACGCAAAATAATTTGACCTCCTCTTACTCACAAATCCTGTCCTCCTCTCCTCCTCCTTTCTGTATAGTTGGCGAAGAAGACGAAGTTTCTATCAAGGATGTTGCTGATGCTATTGTCAAGGCTGTTGATTTCCAAGGCGACTACTCTGTAAGTCATATATGGTTTTAGGCGAGAAGGAAATGAAACGGTCACTCATTTTTTTTTTTTTTTTAAAAAAAAAAATTCAGTTCGATACCTCCCGTGCTGACGGTCAATTCAAGAAGACTGCTAGCAATGACAAATTGAAGAAGTACTTGCCCGACTTCAAATTCACTCCTTTCGATGTTGCTGTCAAGGAATCCGTTGAATGGTTTGTGGAAAACTTTGACCAAGCCCGTAAATAAAATGCATGGCCCTTTTAGTTTAGATTTATCATCACTCTTTTAGTTTTTAGTTTTATTGTATTCCTCATGCATTCTTTGTATACTCTCCCTCTCCTTTTTTTTTTTTTTTTTTTTTTTTTGTGTCTTGCTTCTTTTTATCTATATGATCAATATGCTTCAATAAATCAAGTAGTTTTTTGTCGGTCATACAGTGCATACCCCAGTTTTTTATTTGTTTCTGCATTTGTGGTTTCGTGTGGATTTTTATTAAGTATGTGTTTTGAGTCTTCTTCATTATCATAACCATGATAATGTTCTTCATTTATTCATCTAAGGCATGAATCCCTTATTATCCAAGCA